>CM061139.1:59603247-60203247 GCA_030789695.1 Scilla litardierei
CGATCGTAAGGTATTCAGCCTTTAGGGTTTTGTCCACATGGCGGCGAATATAGATAATGACTTGCGCCTTTTCTATATCACTTACATTTTCATTATTAGTCACAGCAGAAATGAGAGACTTTGCCCGCAGATGAAACTTCACATCGAGCTGCCAGCTCAGATAGTTTCTTCCTAATGCATCCAATACTTCGAAATCGACACTTTAGATTTTAGCCATTTTATCTAGCAGAGCACAAATATGCATGCATTAATTATTTAAACATAGACATTTTCATGCTGAGGAAATTTTAATATGAAGGGCTAATTGCGTGGATCGGCCAGTCCCATATAAATAAGAGTCCAAAGTCCCATTACAGTCCATATTACACAAATGAGAGCTTTTAAAAAGAAATTACAACTTTGGAAACCACCGTGTGTCCCATATAAGATCTTCAGCTTCAATTGTGGCCTCCGTCTCCATGGAAAAAGGTCATTGGTCTTGGACATTTACATAATTTTCTCACTACAATTTCTCTCAAAAGTAAAAGAAAAGTGCAGGAAAATAAAATGTGGGACTTAAACAGCCGATCCAAAAACCGCAATTAGCCATCCATGCAGAAATTTTGTGCTCATCAAACATTTTCACGAGACATTTTCATTACAGGCTTCACAGGCATTAATATTAGCAGAGATGGATAGACAATTTAATTACTTAATAATTATTGGACCACTGGGCAACGTCATACACAGTTAGGTTAGGTAACTAACGGCAGAGCGGTCGCAGGATCTTCCTAATTATTAAGCTTAAATATAATGCATAACCACGCATAAAATATCCACAGAATAAGCCAGTGATGCAACACATGAAATAATGATTTTCAGAAGAAATCATTTAATAGAGGGTTGTGCAAGTTGAGTTTATCCAAAGAACTGGAAAAGAGCTCAAGCAGTTAAACATGTTCTTCGAGAAGGAAATAGTTTTCATTTTCAATTTATCCCCAAAAAGAGTCCCAAAATTTCCCAAAATCCCCTTTTTACATTTACATTTAGGTCGCCAAAAACGCCCATTTTACTCAAATTTTTAGCCCAAAAAGCCTTTTTCGTAACTTTTATCTTTTTTCCCCCATTTTTTTTTGAAAAATGGAAGTTAACTGCGGGATTGAGGCCCGCAGTGTGGCTGCGGGCTTCAGGCCCGCAGTCTAAAAATTAATAATTTTTTTTTGTTTTGCCTGTGGGCCTGAGGCACGCAGTCTACCTGTGGGCTTTAGGCCCGAAAGGCTATTTTCCCTTTTTTGTGTTTTGGGCTTCCGGCCCAATTAGGAGCGGCGGCTAGGGTTAGCCTGTTGAGTATTGGACTATCCACCTTGATTTTGATGATGATCAAACACAAATCATTGTGATTAACTCATGTGTTTGCAGTTAGCTAAAAAGTCACCAATTAGATTCAAGAAGATCAAAAGTGACTACACGTGTTGATTCAAGTGGAGGACTTGGTAGATCAACAAAGGTGAAACATTGGCTTGAAGAACTCAAAGGCTACCTCAAACCTCAAGCCAATGGCATCAACAAATGAATGGAGATTCAATCCAAAGAGAACAAAGGAATGGATGATTCAAAAGCGTCAAAGACACCTTGAGGATCAAAGACTATGACGTTGGAGACATTCAACTAAAAGACTCAAGACCTTGAAGAATTATGGAGATCGTCGCCAAATTACTTTGTACATCTCAAGCGACGTCCCAAGACTTCCTCAGAACGCGTGATCGTTGTGCCTGGAGCTTTGTTGAAGCTCAAGGAGTTATTCATGAAGTCAAGGGATTCGGATTCTCCATGTTGAAGCTTTGAAGACGGTTCGTCATGTTATTTATATTGTCTTCTAGCTTCATCTCATAGAATGTTAAGCCTTGAGTAGTACTTGCCTAGAAATCTTCATAAATATCATATCGTATCTCTAGGATTGCCTTAGAAGCCATTAGAAAGTTTCCCGTAGCTTATCGCTTCTTTTCATGGCTTCATATGCATCTTAGTTGGTTCAAGTAGAAAAACCAACCGACTAGATGACGATCTAGTCGATTGGAAATCCTTCTTGAACCAACTAGCCATCCTTGCTAGTTTCAGCCCCTCCACTCACGCCCCCATCTTCCGCCCCTACGATGGCGCCTGCGTGCGTCGTGGGTTCATGGATTAATGGCTCCTTAATGGCCATTAAGGTTTCGCGCCCCTGAGGGAACGGTTGACTCTAAAGAGTACGCACTGATCTTGCGTCTTCTGATTCGGGGTCGGGTCTGGCTTTGAGTCCGTCCTTGGGCTTCGTCTCATTCGTGGGCTTCCCGTTCTTGGCTTGGGCCTGGGCCTCTGGTTCTTGAGCCTCTCCAAAATAGTCGTATCAATGACCATCTATAATGACATAATAGTCATATGTCTTGTAATCATATTCATCTAGAATGGTCTAATGAGCATCTATCTAGTATTTATTTATTCATATGTTTCATTTTATCCGTCTATGATGGTCTAATACAAGACCAAATCACTATGAATCATGTCATTGTCCCAATTCTAGGGGAAAAATCAAATAACTACACCTATAAAAATCTAATATCCAAACTAGGGGTGGCAAAATAAACCCGACCCAAACCCGGCCTCCATAATCGGGTATGGGTATATGTCTATCTGGATCGGGTGAAATCCGGGTTGACCCGACAGCCCGGATAAAATCCGGGCCGGGTCCGGGTTTGCCCCGTCAACCCGTATTCTACCCAATTTTATATATATATATATATAGAGGGATCTTCAAATGCGAAAAAATGGCTTTTCGCACCGTGCGAAAACAATTTTTTTATTTTTTTGAAATTTTTTTTTCAAAAATTCTTTTTTTGATGTTTAATCCATACAATTATATACCCCAGGGAAAATAATGGGTGAACCCGTTGGGCATTAGAGCACCCATCCACCCGTTACAAATTTAACGGTATCAAAACGTGCGAATTTGATGAAATGCCTTGATCGAAGGCCAAATGGCATTATTTCTCAACCATTATTTTTTGAGGTGGGTATAACAACATATAATGAGGGTTGAAAAAAGAATTTTTGAAAAAAAAAATTTCAAAAAAAAACTAAAAACATTTTCGCACGGTGCGAAATGTTTGCATTTGAAAATTTTCCTATATATATATATATATATATATATATATATATATATATATATATATATATATATATATATATATATATCTATAATATAAAAGAGGGATGTTATCAAGAGAAATTGGATAAGAGAATTTGGACATGAGAAATTGGATAATAGAATTCAGATATTTATTATATAAAAGAGGGATGTTATCAATAGAAATTGGATAAGAGAATTTGGACATGAGAAATTGGATAAGAAAATTCGGATATCTATTTACTATATAAAAGAGGGATGTTATCAAGAGAAATTGGATAAGAGAATTTGGACATGAGAAATTGGATAAGAGAATTTGAATATCTATTATATAAAAGTCTATTATATAAAAGAGAGATGTTATCAAGAGAAATTGGATAAGAGAATTTGGACATGAGAAATTGGATAAGAGAATTTGGATATCTATTATATAAAAGAGTGATGTTATCAAGAGAAATTGGATAAGAGAATTTGGATATCTATTATATAAAAGAGGGATGTTATCAAGAGAAATTGGATAAGAGAATTTAGATATCTATTATATAAAACAGAGATGTTATCAAAAGAAATTGGATAAGAGAATTTGAACAGGAGAAATTGGATAAGAGAATTTGGATATCTATTATATAAAAGAGGGATGTTATCAAGAGAAATTCGATAAGAGAATTTGGACAAGAGAAATTGGATAAGAGAATTCGGATATCTATTATATAAAAGAGGGATGTTATCAAGAGAAATTGGATAAGAGAATTTGGAGATGAGAAATTGGATAAGAGAATTTGGATATCTATCTATTATATAAAAGAGGGATGTTATCAATAGAATTTCGATAAGAGAATTTGGACATGTGAAATTGGATAAGAGAATTCGGATATTTATTCTATAAAATAGGGATGTTATCAAGAGAAATTGGATAAGAGAATTTGGACATGAGAAATTGGACATGAGAAATTGGATAAGAGAATTTGGATATCTATTATATAAAAGAGGGATGTTATCAAGAGAAATTGGATAAGAGAATTTGGACATGAGAAATTGGATAAGAGAATTTAGATATCTATTATATAAAAGAGAGATGTTATCAAAAGAAATTGGATAAGAGAATTTGAACAGGAGAAATTGGATAAGAGAATTTGGATATCTATTATTTAAAAGAGGGTTGTTATCAAGAGAAATTGAATAAGAGAATTTGGACATGAGAAATTGGATAAGAGAATTTGGGCATCTATTATACAATTCACGATTTTTGTCCTACGTGGCGGCAAAAGTATGACTAAAACAAAATCTTTGTCCTACGTGGCGGCAAAAGTATGACTAGGACAAATTTGATGACTGTGCTTTTCCAAATAAATAAAACCAAAAAACCCAAAAGTTTTTCACTTTCAATTTTTTGTAACTCTCACATTACTTGGTGTAACCGAATTTTTGTTAACTACACAATTTTTTTCCCATCTCCCTTACCGTCACCCCCACACACGTTTTTGTTCTCAATTTTTTCTGCGCCGTGCACTATGTGCACGGGTAATGACTAGTATATATATATATATCTATCTATTATACATTTGACAGCGATTTTTGAATTCTAGGGCTGACTAGGACAAGCTGACTAGGACAAAGGGGTTGATAGAAAGAGGGCCTGGATTAAATCTTGAGAAATGAACGGCTTATATGAAGTTTTGAGATAGATTTGCTTGGAACTTGGCCTAAAAGCTTGGGGGGTCCCATTTCTTTTGCGTGGGGAGAGCTGCTTTTGCGTGGGGAGATGAACAGTCTTTTTAGGAAACGTGCTTTTTTGGGGGAGAGCAACAGACATTCGAGCTTCCCAAGAAAGCAACATCATGTTTCCCCAAGAGCTTCCCAATCCGTGGGTTCTCGCGGTTATCATCCTGTTTCGCAAGGCAGTGAGGCGTTGAAGAAAGCCGAGCAAGGTTGGATTTCTAAATTTTTTCTCCTTTCCCAAATCGTTTCCAGGTTCAATCAGCTCGACTTTTTATTGTTTACTTCTTCCTCCTCAGTCCTCAGACCTTGGCTAACATGTTTTGTGAGACTTCTATCTGCAATCGGCTCGACTTCTTCACAGATCAGGTATTTTTGAGACTTTTATCTGCAATCGTATCCAGGCCCCAATGTTTTGTGGTCTTAAGCTGTTAAAATCTTGGATTTTGAATACATGGCGTGTAGTTTTGAATACATGGAAGTGTAGTTTTGAATACATGGCGTGTAGTCTATTATCTGCAATCGGGTATTTTTGTTGGTTGTTTGATCTTAGAGAACGAGCCAGACATTGAAGAGACCGCTGGTGGTGTAGTTTTGGGTATATGCTGCGTTTCTGAGACCGCTGGTGGTGTAGCACGAGCCAGACATTGAAGAGAACTTCACAGAGCGAAATCTACGGACTTGCTGATGTTATACATCAAGAACTTCACAGATCAGGGCAAATCCATGTTTCTGGAGCATGTTCATATGGTTGTTTCGCAGCCAAGTGGATCATCAGGAGCTGCACCAGAGGTATTTGTTTAAATGTCTCATAATTGAGTCAATTGGGTTTGGTATTAGTTTGTTGACCAAATAAAAAAGAACTCTGAGAACAAATTAGGTGCATTAGGATATATCCAAATCTAAAACACATAAAGATGCACAAATTTAACAGCCTTATAAAGGAAAAGTTTGAATATATCACCCAAAATTGAACCCAGACATCTCGAAGGATGGTGAGATTTCATGTTTTCTATGAGATTGACCAGAGTTCAGGTGTTGACTGATACAACCTAATACCATGTCAAGTTCAGGTGTTGTCTGTTACTTGCATTTTTAGGATGCTGAACTCAGGAACAATGGGATAGTGTTTTAAATATCCAGGCAATGTAAATTAGGAAGTTGGTTTTATGTTGAAATAATAAGTGGATGGTTAAATGTCGGCATTTGATAGGGAAAAGGAGGTGGATTTTTGTTTATTTTGGGGTTAAGGTTGGGTTGAATATTATAGGTTATGTTAAATTATCTGGGATTTGTGCTGAATTTGTCTCTGGATTTATCAATTCCCTGAAGTTTAGGGTAGTTCCCTCTGGCTTTAATTGATTGAAAAGCTGCATCAGTTCAAGCCCAATACATGTTTGCAGAAATGGCATTCCAAGATTTAATACACCAAGAAAAGCCCAATGCATCGTTTTAAGTTTTTTTGTGTTATCTTTGGACATCAGTTAAAGCCCAATACATGTTTGGGTTTGGGGGTTTTTGTTTTTTTTTTTGGGGGGGGGGACGGTATTATTGGTTGGGTTTGGGTTTTAATTTCTGACTAAAGAACTAAGGCCAACATCCCAAGTCTCACATAATTATGTCTCTAAATTAACGTCTCATGCTACAAACGATATGTTTGAACATTCACATAATTGTAAATTTTTTGCAAGCTTTCTGCGGAAAACAAACGTGATTGAATCAAGAAATACTATTGCCCACCGTACCGACGGTGTCTACATTTTTATCCTCCGGATGCTGCAGCAGAGAAACTAGGAGTCCCATCTTCCGCGGCTTACCTCTCTATACCCCCCTGTTCCAACAGAATCCAGGCATTCGTCAAAGGTGTCAGCTTTGCGTCTGGGGGCACCGGAGTAATGGAATCTACGAATACCATAAGTCCATTCAGTAGCCAGATAGAACTTCGATATACATACTGAATATCTTTACGACTAGCATGATAGGATACTAAAAATATGGAAATATCGTCGTCTGATCTTATTTCAGGGCCAATGCATCACTTTGAACATGCAAATAGGCTACTTCACTGCAATGTGCACCGAGTTGGTGCAGCAGTTGGGCAGTTCACAAGCCCAATATCACCTATCCAAGTCCATATTTTCCTTCACAATTGGAAACAACGACATACTCGACTACGTCAAGTTTGGCAGATCTGTGGTCCAATAGGCAACTTCACTGCAATGGTAAGGAGGGCCGAATATGGGCCACCACAGAAAAAGGGTAGCCCAACTCGCATCGTGGTCCATCCCACGACGGGTTAAGCAGATCTGTGAGCCAACACGGTTCGAGCTAAACTCGACCTATGGCGGGCTGAGTCGTGTCCCGCCCATCCTAACTCGGCCCATCCACCATCCTTACCTGCTTCCATTGGATGAGAACTTCAGTAGCTAACATTCCCTTCACCGATCATGCTTTTTCCCATCTAAGATTATGTCAGAGTTAGCCTTTGCATTCACCATCAAGCCTGGTAAGTTGGCTGAAATGGTAATTCTAGAGCTCACTTGCTCTTCAGGTAAGAAAGTGAGACATGGGATGAACCTTAGACCCTTCAGGAAGAGATAATTTGCAGGCTACATGTCTAGGTGCGGAACCATGATGATATGATATGACTGGAGGGGCCAGAACAAGGATGAGATGACGGTGTGGGGGGGGGGGCAGTATTATCAACAATTTTTTTGACCTTCTGGGTTTTCTTAATAATACTTATGTTGGTATTTTGAAATCAAAATTCACAGGTTATAGATCAATTGTTTGGATTAAGATTTGTGGTGCATCATTTGTACCTTTTGCTACTTGATGCTTCTTGAATTACTAAGACAAGCAAATGTGTTGTTGACAGATTTAACCTCTGTTATAAAATGCCAAGATGCTAAAATCACCTTTATAGTGGAACACATGATTAATTTTCAACTTTCTTCGCCTTTATATGCACTGTACCAATAAAAAAACTGTACATAAGTGTTCCTACTTTGTAATTACTTGATAGATAATAAATAAGGAAGGTATTGGAAGATACTTAACATCGACAAATTTTGCATTTTGCTTACTTTTATCTCTTCTAGCAGGAATCCGAAACCATTTAGTGAATACAAGATTAAAAAACACATTTTCAACCAACAAAAATCCTTTTGATGTGTCACCATGTCAACCCGTGCAATTAGAATCTGCTGCACAGGTTCACAAGCATGCAATTTATCTGGCAGACAAGGGAACTATGCATCTTTGTAAGTTTGGGAATTTTAAATAACCTCCAAGTAAAAGGAAGAGCAAGCTATAAACATTTTCTTTTAGATTGAACATGTACTCACTACCAAGCATAGAATTTTTTAAGATATTGCAAAGATTGTAAGGTAGTGTCAGGATAAAGTATAACCACCTAGCATGAATTGTTGGTGATCTGAAGTTTATTTGTCTATTTGTCTGATGAAAAAAAATTAAAGAAAGATTTTATCTTTTTGATGCGTGATCTTTGTACATTTTTGTTTAATTTTTTGATTTAATTTATGGTTTTTGTTTGAGTTTTGATTTGCAGGCATGATGAGTTTTAATCTTTGAGGTAGCAAAGATTCTTTGCAAGTGCAATGACGTTGTGATGGCGTAGTTGAGACAGGTCAAATTGCATTTTGATCGGTTTATTAAGGATCTCAATGTTGGGATTTTATTGTTTTGGACTGATCAAATTGGAAAAATATGACTTTTTTAGCCAGTTTGTTAATTTGTTTGCGATTGTAATTAGAAAATGTGAAGCTCGGCACTTTTGAAGGGGAGTTTGGATTTCAATGCACCAATCAAACACTGAAAAAATAATTGCAAATTGTTTTCTGATATCAAGAGCGAATTGAATACAGCTTCACATTCTTTTGTCGCCACATTAGGCTTTTTTGTTTTTTCTCTCTCTCTAAGATCTATCCATGGTTAATGGTTTATATTATGATTCATTTGTCAATTTTCAAATAACATCAAAAAAAATTAAAATAGTACAAATAGTGACTGCACTTAGAATGTTGCCTTATTGATAGAATAATTTACTAAAATATAATCTAAAGAAATCCTCAGATATCAACTCAACTAGAGAAAATCAAGACAAATTTGCTAATAAAACGATACATAAGTTTATGAGGCATGGTACATGTGGTGCGTCAAATGCAACTGAGATACTAATTATATCGGGCGCCTTCGACACGGAACAAAAAATACGCATAAAAAAATTTAGCGTTCAGCAAGTGTGGGGGTCGTCGGCGAGGGTGGGTGCCGTCGGTGTGGGCCCGCGCCAAAGCAGGCGCGCCGGCTAAATTTTTTAATGTTATTTTGTTTTTCCGCGTGCGTCGAATTTGTTGTTTCGCGCCGAATGTGCCCGCGTCAAATTTGTTATTCCGTGTCGAAGGCGACCGTGCCGAATTTGTTGTTCCGCGACGAAGGCGCCCGTGCCGCTAAATATTGTTACGCTAATTTATTGTTTTTTTAAATTTTACTGTGAAAATAATTTTTTGGGGAACAAAGATTTCGCATGGGAAAATCTAAAATGAACCGTGCCCACGGGCACGGGTTATGACTAGTATATATATATATATATATCTATCTATATTATAAAACAGGGATGTTATCATGGTTTTTTGGATAAGAGTTTTTGGATAAGATAAATTGAATAAGGGTTTGAATTGTATTTGGATAAGAGTTTTTGGATAAGAGAAATTGGATAAGAGTTTGAATTGTATTTGGGTTATAAAAATGAGGGATGTTATGATGAGAAATTGGATAAGAGAAATTGGATAAGAGAAATTGGATAAATAGGGTGATGATTAGGATATGATATGATGTATTTGAAATTTGAAATTGGGATGGTTTTGAATTTGAAATTGGGGGAAGTTTGTATTTTAGGGGGAAATGAAATTATTCAAAGGGGAAACAAAGTAATTAAATTCTCACTCACCCTTTCTTCCTCAGATCACGTGCGCTCTCTCTCTCCCCTCTCTTTCTCCCTCACCCGAACCCCCTCCATCTCCCCTTCTCTGAGCCCTCCCCCCTCCCCCTCGCCCCCGGCCCCATGCACAGCTCCTCAGCCCCCATGGCCACCCTCAAGCGTCCCTCAAGCAGTTCAGTCTTTACGACGGTATGCTGGATCCAGCAGTTGTTGCTTTTTGATCATCGAAATCGCCATTGAAATCTCCAGATCTGCGCCCAAATGGGATTTTTTTGCTGCTTTTTGCACTTTCTCCACCCACCCCTCTTTTCATCTATGTGTGTCTCACTCCTCTGGTCTCTCCAATGTTATCGTCAGAAAGAGGCACGCTCAGAAAGAGGACGCTCCTATGATAAGTCCAGCTCAAGGTCATCGTCATAAGGTAATATTTTGTTGCTTTTTGTTAGCATGGATTGGTTTTAAGGTTACTTTGAGAAATCTCCAGATCTGGTAATTTTTGATATTTTGAGAAAAGAAGTAATTTTTGGTCACCATGGATGGGTTCTTTTGGTAGTAGAGAGAATCATTGAAGCAAGGCACTAATGAAATTATTTCGATGGTAATTTAGATGGTACTGAAAATCTCCAGATAATTTCGATATTTATTTCAGATCTATTTCGATGTTTATATTCCTTATTCCTTATTCCCTTAAGTTCTTCTTCAGGAGACATGGCAGGATCCAAGTTAACATGTTCAGGAGACATGGCAGGAGACATGGCAGGATCCCTTAAGTTCTTATTCCTTATTTCCTTATTCCATTAACTTCCATTTAATTTGAAGGATCCATGTGAAATTTGATATAGCTTCTGTTTTAAGCTAACTATAGATGTAACGAAAATTCTTACCCTCATTCATGAGCCGTGTCCCCTGCTTTTAATAATTTGTCCATTTGATTAAGATCTCATTATATGTAGCGGGTCAAAATCCAACATTTTTATGTGTTTTATTTCATTTGTTTTGCAATTGATGCTCTGGATGACTAGATTTGCCGCAGTGTACAAATTTGCTTTGCATCCGGATAATTTCATGTGCTTTGCATCTGGGTTCTTCTCCATGTGCTTCATTTGCTACATTGTAAAACCACCTTCCAAATTATCTTCAGTATAAAAGAGCTGAAACTAACCCTCATTTGCTCAAATCCATGTGCTTCATTAGGCAAACCAATAGCAGGTAACCTTCATTACAAACCAAATATGAATGGCATTTACAACCCAAGAGTGTCATTTACAAAAATATCTTTGTATATACACAGTTAAGTTGAAAGGTCCAATTCCCTTGCAAACCAATAGCAGGAAGAGAAAATAGAGAAGAAACAACTTGAAAGGTCCAATTGGTGTTAAGAATTTGGGATTGCGAATTGACTCAGTTAAGTTTCCAGATAAATTTGTGGGAGATATCACCAGGCACCGTAAGCTGCAGTCCCTCGGAAAATCTAGAAGAAATCCAGAAAGCCTCTTGGTATAGGTTATGACTATGGTTTATCTCGAGGCATCGCAGGTATCTACATGTAACATTTTTATGTGTTTTATTTCATTGAGAAGTATGCCATTTTTGGTCTAATTGGCGAATTTATGTTAATGGATATTAGAAACTGTTAAAATTTTATTGCTTGGTAGACTATATTTGGTAATTCAGCAATTATTGTTAAAGGAAAGAGTGCATAATACACATAGGTATAACCAATTGCAATTTTATGCTTTTATTTCCTTATAACATCATTTGATCAAGGTGTACATTTCATTTGCAAGTCATCTCCACATGCTTTCTCTTATTAGTAGCTACACTGAGGTTGGTTTCTTAGATCATTTTTTAATTATAGTATGTTGCTTTGGTCATATCCAGAATTCTGAAAGATAGTATTTAAAGATTGATTTAATATAATTCTAGATCCAAATGCAATAGTAGTACAAGCACTGTCTTAATTGATTAACATATCCCAGTGACGACTTCATCTATTATACTGATGTTTGCTTTAGAATGTTTGGAGACAGAGCACATCATTGGACCGCCGTTAATGAGAGCAGCTTTGTATTCTGCACATGGGATATACGATGTGGCATTTTTTGCCTGGCATGTGTTCTTATTGGGAAGGAAATTTCAGTGCTTGGGACTTTGGTAGGGAACGTTATATAGCATGCCATCATCAATAGCTAGCTTTTATGCTGTGACTGTAAACCATTATCAGGTGAAGCATGTGGCATATTATGATACAATGATATTCAATATGATTGGACTTGATGATAACAAACATCACACTTTTGATGATATTCAGTAAAGTAAAATATTTATATGGACATGCCATTTTGTCATTGATATGTCAAAATGGTTCTTGATATTTCATTTGAAAAATTTTGTTTTAAAGTAGTTTAGGCATATATGCATCTTTATGGATTTGGCATACACATATTCCAATATTTAATGGATGTGAGTTGGATATTACTTAGTTTTCATTGGCATAACACATGTTTATAATTAATTATTATGCTATTATGTTGATATTATATTGCTTTGCTGTAGAGATTGCTTTGAGTTTGAATGAAACTGTCTATAATTGTTGAAATGACGTAGAATCTTCTCTTTAATTGTAGCATTTTGAATAATTGTTGAGTAATGAACACAAATAACTGTTGGTATTCATGTTGGTATCCATAATTGTAGCATTTTGAATAATTGTTGAGTAAAGAACACAGGATAACTGCTGTTATCCTATGCTTCAATCCATAATTGAATGACTGAATGCATGATAACTTTTTCGGGATTCTATTTTGGACATTAGTTATTAGTTATTACTTTCATTAGTTATAATTTAAGTATATAAGCATGTATAAAATCTGTGAATTCTAAATCCTTTTTGCATAAAATCTGTGAATTCTAAAATCTGTGAATTCTAAATCAAAGCATGTATTTAACTTGCAGGGAATAGTCGTTTTCGCTTCAATCATGGGCACGCTCGGTCTACAAATATTGTTAGTATCATGTCAACTCCTTTCCACGTTAAAATTTTCTCTTGGGATGGTTGAATACACATATGTTATCAGTCAATAACCATGGTATGCATTTAACACCAATATCTATGCTTCATGTGTTTCAGTCTCACATATGTTAACCGTTGACTTTCCGTGATCAAATGTCACAGTAAACAAATTTCATAGTAAAATTGCACAGTAAAAAATTTAAAAGATTACCTGCGACAAAATCAAAATGAACCCTAAATGAACAGAACCCCTAAATTTGATCACAGAAAATCAACGGAATACATATGTTTACTGTGAAATTTTAGCAATAAAAAGCTTATGCCAGAATTATTTGGAAGTTTTTGTAGTTCCATTAATCCTTGGTTGAAAAAGACAACTGTGAGAGACGCAAAATAGCGGATTGCGTAAAACGTTGAGATTATATTATAAAGGTATTAAAAATGCCAAGTTTAGATCTATAAAACTTAGTTTCTATCTGTATGATGGTGTTAGATGTTGGTTTAAATTTGTTAAATGCACATCGCATTGTCATTTGTACTATTAACGGCACATCTCCTTTGGTGCATTTGGCGCATTTCGCATTCTACTTTCTGAAAACACTTTTTTCTGCATTGTCTCCCTCAATTTATTTGCATAAGAAGAGGAAGCAATTTATCAGCATCATCATCTGAGAAAGTGTTGTTTATGATAGAAATGTCTGAGAAAGTGTTGTTTATGATAGACCATTGGCAAACAAAATATATAAGGGGCTATGTAATTCTTAGATATTGTATGCAATTGTCAAATAGATCAAACCTGGAGTCCTGCCAAAAAAATCACTAATCTAATTGAGGAATCACCAGCTTAGGAATCAATATGTAAACTATAAGTTGAATCATATATGTATGATAACTCCAATAAGGTTTTCCCACCTGACAATTATGCCTAGCAATCTGTGTCACTGAAACTTTGTGCTTCCAAATATTTCTCTATTTCTGTGCATATCAGAAATATGAGCTACTATATTTGATAATACCAAACTTCAAACAATATAATCTTGAATTAACCAGAATTTACAACAATTGAAGTTGCTCATGGTATGAGATAAAATTCAAGTCCAAATTAATTAGCGCCAATATTGAGCACATCGATGAATTGTCTTAACCATTTGGGGAAACAATCCACTAACACTTTCATTGATGAGATCTTTCTGTTTTTATCAAAAAAAAGATAGTTAAAATGCAGAATTGGAAGCAACTCATATAAAAATTAAAGAGACGGTCACTCACCGAGAATTTAGGACTCCCACTGCAACTAAACAGAGAAAAGCTTCATCTATTTAGCTTAGTCATCTAAGTTGATCCAACAGACGCAATGCAGTTCAAGAGCATTTTATGCCTACTTCGAGCTGTTTAGGTCGGTCATGATTCATTTGAACGATCTGATTGAACAGATCCATTTGATCATGTATTCATTCCATTTGGGGGCTTCAGTGATGTATGTACCTTCTATTGAAAAGCAGTCAACTATCTTTTGTTTCTTATGAATTACCATAGTAGAAGAATGTTGATTATATGGTGTTTGTGCTATTCTTTATTTGTGTATGAAAATATGTGCATTACAACTCACTTTCAAAAATGTGGGGATTGATCTTTTTCAATGCTAATGGATGCATTATCCATTTGCTAGAACGTACTGGGTCTGTTTGCATATGGTGGGTGGGGTCATGATGTGTGTTATAGGGGACTATAAAACTTGGTTTATGTCGAACAAAAATGCTGATGTAGTAATGCTGCATATGATTATACTTGCATGCATCATGAACCATGTTGCATCCAATTTCCCTTCGCTTTTGGATGCTTGCTTCATTCATTTTTGGTTCAAAGAAAATTGTTGGAAAAATTTGTATCCATGTTTTCTTTTTCTATTTTGATTCAAAGTAATTACCATCTAGCAACAAAAAACAACTGCTTTGAACTCTTTGGTAGATTAAAAAAAGTGACTAGCTGAATATATGTGATATACATTTAAGTGGAAAACTAAAATTTTAGTAGTTTCAAGAAGATTTGTGTTGTATATAGCAATTAATATGGTAGAAACCTATTTTCAGTCAAAGGGAATGTTCCTTTAGGCCAAAATTGGTGCTGAGTTTTCAGATTGTATGAGTTTTTGCATACCAGCATTCAATTCAATGTATAATTATGGTTGTAGATTTTGGATCATCACTGCTGCTAGGAAAAATTGAATCCATGTTTTCTTTTTCTATTTTGAATCAAAGTAATTACCATCTAGCAACAAAAAACAACTGCTTTGAACTCTTTGGTAGATTAAAAAAAGTGACTAGCTGAATATATGTGATATACATTTAAGTGGAAAACTAAAATTTCAGTAGTTTCACGAAGATTTGGGTTGTAGAGAGCAATTAATATGATAGAAATCTATTTTCAGTCAAAGGGAATGTTCATTCAGGCCAATATTGGTTCTATGTTTTCAGATTGTATGAGTTTTTGCATACCAGCATTCAATTCAATATATGATTATGGTTGTAGATTTTGGATCATCAATGCTGCTAGGAAAAATTATATCACATAGGGAGCACATTGTTTATGAAAATTTTGCTGTTACTTATAATCATGTTACTTTAGTTACGTATCCTGTCCAAATTTTGCATATCCAAATTACATATCCAAATTTAGTTACGTATATCCTGTTAGTTAATTATCCTGTCATTTAAGTTTTCAGTAAATGAAGTATTTGGGTATTTGAGTATTTGGGTAAGTAAGTAAACTTCATTTACTTCATTTACTCAAATTTACTTCATTTACCCAAATACCCAAATACTCAAACAATACCCAATATGAGGACCTGCTAATATGAAGTAAATGAAGTAAATTTACTGGCAACTTAAATTTACGTAACTGAAGTAAATTTAAGTAAATGAGGAACAGCAAATTTGAGGACATGCTAAACTGAAAAACTAAAACAATACCCAAATACTGAAAAGGATAATTTGAGTACCTGCTAATATGAGTGCAGTATTTTGAGCACCTGGTAATATTTTGAGGACCTGTCCAAATTACTCAAGTTTATAGTGCAGTATTACTCAAATTTTTGAGGACATGCTAATATTTCAGTGCTAATATTGATTTTGAGGACCTGCTAATATTTTGAGCTCAATTTTGCTTTTGACATCAAAATTAACAGTTTTTCAGTTTTGAGCAATATTACATTGTCTAATTTCTTACAACTAGACACTGAAGTTGCACTGCATATTGAGTTAAAATATTTCATATTGAGTTAATACATGATTTCAGTAATGAGTATAAATTATCTGCATATACTCAGGTTGGAACTGCATATACTAAGTTGGAATACAGGATGTCCTATTAAGTTAATATTTGTGATTGCATATACTCAGTTGCACTGCAATTTATAAACTTCCAATTTGATGTTTATAAACTTCCAATTTAATCTGGTTGCTTTTATTTCCTTCAGGTTTAATGTTTTTCGATCGGTAACAGTAGCATGAGTTCTAACTCTAGCATCTCGGTTAGGGTTTCCTCGATCTCATTTGAGTTTTCATTAGGCCTCCCTGATCTGTTTCACTGTGATCGAACGCACGCCATGGCGGCTGTCGTGCTTTTGCTCACCGTGAAGCAGTCAGGGAGGCCCAATGGCAAGTCCAACTTCACCCATCCTCTTCACCCCTCATCTTCAGAGTTGGAGAAATTCGTCTGCAACAATCCAAGCCACACACTCTTCTGTTACATTTGCAACAACCAGGTTATAATTCTCAGTTTGTTTTCAGTTTATTTTCTGTTATTATCAGTTTATTTTCTCATGTTCTTCACCTCTCTTCTTGCATTCAATTAGGTTCTTCACCTATCTACTTGCATTCAATCAGGTTCTTCACTGATACTTGCATTATCTAAAGAAAAAATCCTGATTTTTCATGTTCTTTTGTTCTATTTGTGCTAAAGATGGCTGATTTCAGGTTAAGGGTTGTTGGAGTTACTAGGTTTGTGTTGTTGTGAGTTGGTTGATGGCCAGACATTTGCTTGCATGTTGAGAACATTTGATCATAGTCTTATGTTGTATAATGCCCATGATGGAAATTTCTTGATTTTGTTCAAGTTTGTTTCGTAGAAATGGGTATTGCTTGGTTTCAAGTATTGATTGCTGATTACTATCTTTTTGAGTACTATCTTTTTGAGGGGAATATTTATTGCTATTTTGTTGTGATTCACATTCATGTTTGGGTTTCTCATGGGTATATTTGCCTGAGCTAAGTTCTTGATTTTTTTCCTTTTTGGTGTGAAATAAATAATCTACCACCATTTTGGAAGCTAACAAGATATCACTTGAGAGTCATAGAGCATTCTTTGGATTTATGGTTAATAGTAAGGACTTAAGTGGCATTTTTCTAGCAGGCTAATGTTGAGTTCATACTTAGGTAATATTGTGGAATGTGTGGAATTTTGGTTGAAGTTGGAAGTAGTCAATTAGAGATGTAAGCCATAGTTTTTGCTTACAAGAAGTTTTAACCCATATGAATGCTCTTTTTGGTTGAAGTGGCATTTCTGGTTGCTTACAAGAATTTTGACCCATAGTATATTTGAAATTATATGCTTTGAGTTGATTTGTTTAATTTTTTGAAATTGAACTTACCATTAAAATTTCCAATGGCAAGAACTTACAGTGTATTTCTTTAATTTGTTTAATTTAGTGTGTTTGTAGAACTTACAGGTCAATTTGTTTAATTTAGAAGTTTAATGTGAGTAGTGAATTTACTGGTGATAATATGCTTACAATAACAGAATTTGGTGTTAAGTCATTTGGAGCATTTGGTGTGTATGCTTACTGGTGTGTGTTGATAAGATGGTATTTACTGTTAGCAAAAAAAATTATATCTAAATTCAATTTAGTCACAATATTACATCAATAATGAGGACAAGATATCCAAATTTGGTCAGGATAGTTAAGTTTGGACAGGATATGAAGTTGATATTTTAAATATTTGTGAGTATATTCATGATGATTTCAAATTTTCAATATATATTAGAAATATGCAAAAGAAGTGATTGTGAATGGAATACAAAAGAAGTGAGTATATTCACAGGTTTGTAATATATCACAGGTTTGTGAATATACTTCATTCACAGGTTTGTGAGTAAATTCACAAATATTACAATATTTGATTTTCACAGGTTTGTGAATATACTTTCAATATACTCACTTTCAATATATCACAGGTTACTTCAGTTGATATCTGTTACTTTATGAATAAACGGGGTGATGCCATGTATAACATGCATGCAAGTGCTATAATAAGTTGTGTTTAAATTAACAACTATGTGCATTATAATTATTATTAATGAAGATTATTCATTAACCACACATTCCATTTTCAGGTTATAGTATATCATGGCTGGAAACTGGTAGTATGTATGCCTAAATTACATATTGAGTTTGTGATATAAGTTATTATAAGTTATACATGTATTTAATAGCTAACATTTTTATTAACATGTGCTTATGTGATATAACATAATTTGTTATTACATTACTATGGACCCTTGATATGTGGACAAAGAATTGTATGAGACATAATAACTTTGGGACACTAATCATATAACACCCTCTTTTGGTATTAAATATAATCCCATAGCCTGTCATTCCTTAAACATGTCATTCTTTACAATCTGATGGAGTGCTTACGCTTTAGCTTCTTATGTTATTTATTTTGCCATATGATTTCTTCTGTGTTATGGCGTGTGGCTTGGTGTCGTTTGTTCATGGTAATAATTTGTGCTCATTTCATTTTCATGGTCAGCTGAAAAAGTTGAAGAAACAATCCGTGCTCCTTTCATTTTCTGGCAGATGCGTCAATGGTAGTTCTATTTTCTGGATGCATATAATATTCCTTTATTGATCTTATATTTCTCATGTTTTGGATTATATGTTTGAATAAGAACATCTTTGATATTTTGGATGTTTTTAGTCTGAAATCAAGGCAAATAAGTGATGATTCATATGGATGTGTTCTTTGCAGTATCATAAATAATCACAAGTCAACATTGCAAATTTCTGGAGCAGCAAGCTGAGAGCTCCCATATTGCATCATCTTGGTCTTCTCGCAAGGCGCAAGGATCATCATTTCTGGAGTAGCAAGGTGCAAGGAGCATCATTTCCTGAGCAAGCAAAAGAAGGTGCGAGCAAAATAAACTGAACTGGAGTTTAACCGTGTTTCACATATGTGTTCAGCTTGCAACAGAAGATCCCTATTTCCCATATGTGTTTCACATATGTGTTTCAGCAAAAGAAATTTTTGTTTTAAATGTTTCCCATATGTGTTCAAATTGCAACTGAAAATAACATGTTATGCATTTGGCCAAGTTTATTGATTCAACTTCACACTTGACTGTAATGAATACTAATATTAGTTAAATAGTGTGGCAAGCTTAAGAGTTTAGTTTGATAATTAAAGCTACTTAATATAGCTACTTCTATTCACTGGTTTCCTATGAAGACCCATTATCAAAGGACCACCTCTCATTGTAAAAAACTAAACTTTTAAGCCTTTGGAATGGTGCCACATCTGATGAACTTAACCTATATTAAGCAATGGACCTGATAACAATACTAAAAATAGTGTAGTGATATTCCAGGTTCCCTGAATTTTGGCATGTTAAGCTACATTAATTAATTAAGGTTAGTATCAACAGAAAAGGGACTATATTAATTTACTTATTCTTTTAACTTACATGCCATGTAAATATTAGTTCATGCATCTGCCTGCAATATACAGTTATCAGCCAGGAGCTTTGCTGCTTCACTCAACCCATATGAAACTAGCAAATAAATCAGGTTTTGAAGATCCAAGTACATGGCCTTATGCTGTAATTATATATTGTACCTACAATATACAAGTATCAGATTTTGAAGAGTATGTACGATGGAATCCAAAACATTGAGCTTATATATTGTGCCCAACAAATGCTATCATTAAGGACCAAGTTGTTGCTCATAAGGTGACTGTAGCCTCTATGTTATAATAAGTGTTCAAACATAATCTACTCATCAGTGTTTCCAGCAATTTGTAGGTATACACCGTATCTAATAACAAAAACTTTCATAATACCAACTGCAGCAAATATCGCGTGCAGGTGCAAAAATTTCTCACATAATGTAGTTGTTTATAGGACATCATCTACTGAGCATCACTGGGGTCTGCCTTCATATTCCTTGACTGATCCTCCTCTTTCTCAGCATTTTTCATCTTAGCCTCATGATGCTCCCTCTTTAACCCTTTTACTTTATTTGATAAAGCCATGTCTCCAACCTGGACATATTGATGATTGGTGTGCATTGGTTGCCAATTGAGCACTAAGAATTTGTTAAAATAATTTTATTGTGGCTATTGATATGCTATTAGAAAATAAGAGAGCATAGACATGCATCTGATGCGCACAATATATACACACATGATATGTTAACACATCCATACATTATCTACTTATACATCAATTGCTGGAAACATTAGCATACTTATTCACACAGGATATGTGAACACGGCCATACATTATCTACATCAATCTTAAAGACAATTTCTGGAAGCAAGCCTACTCTAATTCTTAGAGTCTGAGTTGGTGAGGTATATCTAATACAGTCACGGACATGGGACAAAGATACGACTTGACACGGATATAGGAACACATCAGATTCCGACAAATTAGGATATGTGAACACGACCATACAATCACATAAGTATATTCACAAATTGGCAAGCACATAAACATATCTCAATGAAAGCACAGAAGAAGAATTTGGGGAAGGTGTAATTTTTGGTGCTAAAGTGAATTTGACTGATTTTTTATTGTATGCACATAAACACATCCATACAAGGCAAGCACAAAAATTTTTGTGACTATGTTCAGGCCTCACATGGCTTTTGTCTCTTTTGGTATGTTCACTAATTTTCTCAATAAACATGCATAAGACATTATACATGCTCTCAAAAAGGCCTCACTTGGCCTTTTTCAATCTCTTACTTTCCAGTTATTATGTTTTGAAAGGGGTTTTGGAAGGGGATTTCAAATTTCATGTGTTAGGAAATTATACTTTTTTCAATCTCTCAGTCATTTTTGCCTCATCGTTTTAATGATTCCTCAATTTTTCAAGTTGATTTAGACATGAGAGGAGCTCCAAGATCTTCAAAATGGGGGCATACAATGGATTAGAAGCACTTATGCCAAGTATGTTGAATTGCATGGGTGTGTATCTACCTGCATGTGTGTGTGCACATGGTTGATGGTTGATTGCATAATTTGTAAACCCCAAACAGTTGATGTTTTCCTAATTACTTGCATATCATGACACAAACTGCAATATATCTACATGCTCTCAATCCTTAAATGTCAGTTACCATCTTTTTTTACACAAAATGGTAGGATATGCATTTGGATGACATCGAAAACACACAAGCATCTCCATAAATTTCAACAAAATATTCACATGTTAGTCATTTTAAATGCATTGCAAAATGTTTATGGATACAAGAAAAATATGTTTTTGATCGGATTTTCTCTACATGGAAAAATTATTTTAATTCTCAAGCTTAAATCAATCTATTTCCCATAAAAAGAGGAATTAACCATAAAAGCTTGAGGTCGCATGGAAAATGACACAACTTTAGTTATCTGTCCCATGTCAGCATTAGTTCTATGTTTTTAGCCAGAAAAATTGTAATCTGCATGCTTTTAATAGAATATTGTTCATTTTGTTAGAACTTTTTCATTGATAAGAAACCTGTAAAAATGTAGACATTTTTTTGTTGTACATTGTATGGTATCAATTCTCAAATTACTACAACTACCCATACTGATTCTGATGTTGTAGGTAGATGCGTTGATGTGCTATGTGTTATATGGATTGGATCTCAACGGCACAAATTTCAGAGTGCTAACGGAGCAGTTGGGATGAAAATTTAGCGAGTAGTTGATATTGAAGTTGAGCAAGTATCAATTCCTCGGGAACTTATGAATGGTACTACCAAGGTTGGTAATGTCCCACATTTTGTTTTCACTATATTGTTTTGTGTTGGAATTTATACGGTTATTGTGCATGTCTTAAACAGGAGTAATTTGATCTTACTGCTTCTGGGCTTGCAAGGCTTGCTTCCAGTTCTGTGACAGTAGGAGTGATGATGTTGGGGAAGATGAAGAGTGGTTGAATTTCCACCTTCGGAGATGGAAGAGATGGCTGGGTAGCTGGCTTTGGGTAGCTCTAGACATGCTTATATGTTAGTTGTTGCTCCTCTCTAGGCAGCACTACTTTGTAGTATTTAGGAAGATGGTACTGCGGCCATCCTGATTGATGGTTTTCTATGTTTTCTATTCTTTTTATTTCAGGCTGTAAGAATGATGTTATTTTGTTGTTGCATGTTGTTTTTTGTGTGATTTTTTGCTTTTTGACTTGGTTATAGATGTCCTTAGTATATGTGATATACTTATGTTTTGAACACAACTATAACATCATGTTAGTTGAGGATGTGATAAAATTTGGATGTAACAACTATTTTGTTACAACGCATATAGTTAGAAATTAATTTGAGACCACATTTTTTCGCCAACGAAAAATTTCAAAAAATGTTCATGTCTAACTTTTTTAACGTTGGTTTTCTTTTCTTCCTTGAATGAACTGACACCTAATTATTGCAAGGATGCAAGCATTATGTTGATGACAATTATAACATTGGCTTCAAACTACAGTTGCCTTAAAGACTAGAATTTTGACAAAAAGATTTACATGCAAACTAATTAATCATACTAGCATATGATTGGGTTTCTCTCCAGAATGCAAATATGGGCATCTCAATTTTGTTATCAAGTAGCAGTCATTATTCAATAGCCAATAACCATTCAAAAGGTTCACATCGCAGCCCTATATGGTGGGCAACAAGCACACAAACAACCTCACAAAAATAGCTATATTGAGTTGAGCTCATTCCTGTCCCCCTATAGATCGCATTATCATTATCCACAACTTTATCTCCGTTCAAAAAAGAACACCAAGTTCATACACGGCTTTAGTTTTCAACATTTTCTTTGGTTATTAGTATAGAGATAGACGGAAGATTGCACAGAATCACAAGGCAAGTCAAATAATTTGCAAATGTTATTAGCAGACCGAATCAATCTCAACGTGTATATGTGCTCAGGACATCTGTGTTGTTGTATTGTCACCTACAAGCAATGATCCAATCTGAAACAGAATTGGCCAGAGCGACACTTATGAATGATCATGCTGATAGCGGGATCCATGATGACCACTAGACCACAAGCATGATGAACACTACAATGATATGAAAAACAATTTATACTAAAACGTCAGGGTGAACACTAACAAATTTTTGAGCAATCGACAAAAAACCGTGAACTAAATTCTCAAGGTAAACAAAATTTTGGGGGAATTGAATATGAAGGGAATTAAATTTTGTGGTGGAACTAAATTTTTTGGAATGAAATAAATAACAATTATTGCGCTTTAATTATTTATGTTCGTTTAAAACTAAGGGATCCAATGTTTTGAGGGGGGATATTTTAAAAGAATGGATGGAACTTTTAGAAGAACTAAATCTGGAGAGAATTAATGTTTAGGGTGAACTAAAAATTTTGAGGGTACTAAATTCTCTGCAAAAACTAAATTTTGGGTGGAACTAAAATTTTTGGAAAGTGAAAATTTGCTGGGAGAACCCTACCATTTTTTAGTTGAACTAAATTTAGAGGGTGCTAAATTTTGAGAGGAACAAAGATTTTTGGTACGAACTAAATTCCTAGGGATGAGCTAAAATTTTTGGGGGACTAATCTTTTGAGTAGGGAATATCTTAAATTAACCGTGCCCTACGGGCACGGGTTATGTCTATCTATCTATATATTAAAACACAAAGGTTTTTGAATTCTAGGGCTGACTGGGACAAGCTGATGTCATGCTGATGTATAAAGAGGTTGATAGAAGAATGGCTAGGATTTAATCTTGATAAACGAAGGGTTAAGATGAGTGTTTGGAAAACCCACCACTTTTTTCCTTTTGTTTTCAAACTCCCCACAATCACTACATTTGCGCAGAATACCACCTATTTTCCCTTTTTGCTAAAAAACCTCTCATTTCACTTTTTACCCACACACCATACACACACACACACTTATGCACTTCCACACTGCGCCGAAGGCGCCCGCGTCGCGCGAATTTGTTGTTCCAACTCAAGGGCGCCCTCCCCGAATTTATTGTTCTACACCGAATTTATTGTTTCGCACAAATTTGACTGTGTAAATAATGTTTGTGAACAAAGATTTCGCGTGTGAAAATCTTAAATGAACCGTGCCCGCGGGCACGGGTTATGACTAGTATATATATATATATATAGTGATCTTCGGTTGCGAAAAATCCCGTGCGAAAGCCCGTGCGAAAACTTTTTTTTATTTTTTTGAAATTTTTTTTTCAAAAATTCTTTTTTTGATGTTTAATACATACAATTATATACCCCAGGGAAAATAATGTGTGAACCCGTTGGGCATTAGAGCATCCATCCACCCGTTACAAATTTAACGGTCTCAAAACGTGCGAATTTGATGAAATGGCTTGATCGAAGGCCAAATGACATTATTTCTCAACCATTATTTTTTGAGGGGGGTATAACAACATATAATGAGTGTGGGAAAAAGAATTTTTGAAAAAAAATTTCAAAAGAAAGATAAAAACATTTTCGCACGGTGCGAAATGTTCTCATTTGAAAATTTTCATATATATATATATATATATATATATATATATATATATATATATATATATATATATATATATGGGTAAAGTGTTCCTAGGGTGACTCCTTAGATTAAATCTAAGGAGTCGCCCCCATTTTCTCCCATCTCCCACAATGTTTTTGGATTTTATTTTTCATAGGATTGTTGGTCACATCATGGATGATCAACATACCAAAAATCAAGTCATTTCAATACTTTAATAGCCCCCATCTACCCCTTACAACTTCAACGGTCTGGAAACGTGCTGAAAAACCCATAAAGTTGCAAGGGGTAGATGAGTGCTCTAAAAGTATTGGAATGACTAGATTTTTGGTATGTTGATCATCCATAAGGTGAACAACAACCCCATGAAAAAAAATTTCAAAAAAATTGGGGGAAATGGGAGAAAATGGGGTCGACTCCTTAGATTTAATCTAAGGAGTCACCTTAGGAACACTTTACCCTATATATATAGGAAAATGCTATTGTGAGAAGGTGAGAAGGTGAGAAGAGATAAGTATATCATTAGCTAGCCAAATCTATTTTCCAAATCAATAATCGGAACCGTTCATCTTATTCTATCAATCAAGTGATCTTTATGTGTAGATTTTTTTGTTATTTGGAGATTTCTATCAAATCCATCAAGTGTTTACAAGAGAGACGACTTACAAGCTGCCTACAAATGTAACAAAATTGGAACGGGTTGATCCATAGGATTTTGGGGTTTATAATCTCCAATTTTTTTAGGGTATAGATCTATCAACATGTTATTGAAGATGAACGGTGCCGATCGTTGATTGGTGTTACCGATTGGTCATTCTCACGATAAGAGTCTCTTCTCACCTTCTCACAATAGCATTACTCATATATATATATATATATATATATATATATATATATATATATGACAAGTAAGTGGCAGACTTTATTAACAACAAAACAATACGAAATATTTACAAAGATACAAGCTGAGATACATTAGCATGTAAATAGTGGGGGAGAGAGGGCACAAGCGCCGTCACCCCCTACGAACTACGAACATGGCTGATATATCACGCAAACAAATGGAATGAAGATACAAGTCGTAAACTTTAATCATTTTCTAAGAATCCCCAATTCGAGTAAGGGATAATTGCCGAAGGTTGATCTCTGTCAATGTCGCGTAGGGAAATCCTAACATCCGCTGAAATATCTTCGAATAAAGCTGGTTTCCCCACTACTTTGCCTTCAAATATTCTCATGTTGCGTTGCTTCCAGATATGCCAAACAGTAGAAGCTAAAACAGCTTTAGCAAGCACGCCAACACATTCAGAATTTTTGTACAAGGAAAGGATTAGATCCCCCACGCCAGTTAAAGATGTAGGCACTACTCCAGTGTATGTATCCCAGTTTAAGGAAGCATCTAGTAAGAATGTAACTTGAATACTCACACTCAAAAAATATGTGGTTAGAGCTTTCAGATGCAGCAGAATCGCATAACATGCAACCCATGTCATTAATACATCCCCCACCTGGATAACAACTCTCTGGTCGGCAAATTACCATGAAAAGCTCGGTGAGTGGTAAGGGCCATTTTCGGAACATGAAGAGGGAACCATATCACTTGGTAATGTTTGAAGGGCCTGACTGCAGTTCGAGTACCCTACCAGGCCGCACGGAATGGGAATTGATGACCTGGAATCCAACGCCAAAAGTCAGTGCCAGATTCCAAACTGATTGGCTGAAGCATAGGTAATAGTGGAGTGATTTCCGGCACGAACATCCAAGACCCGCTAGCCCAGTAGTCGCATACAAGTGACGTATCGTTCCCTGAAGGAGGATCATGATGAAGATATAGCGGGCCGCTAGGATGCCAATTGTCATACCAAAACAATTGGGCGTCATCATGAGTTGGTCCGTTCGATACTTTTAAGACGTGGGTTCCGAAGCGCCGTCGGTCCCCTGATGTTGCCACGTGTAACTGCGGGTTTATCCCCACCGCTCGCGGGGTTGTCTTTGGTAGAGAAGCTGGGTGGGTTGTGAGCCGCCATCCCGTCATTCTCTTCTTTGTGTTGATCTTGATCCAGCCCGAGCTCTGTCCCATGTCGTCTTCCTCTGCCACTGGTTCGGGTCGGCCGGAGCGTGATGCCACTCCTAACCCGACGGGTAGTCCTCCTTCGACGATTCGTCGACATGGGGGTGAACTTTCAGGGGTGCCTCCAGAGGTCTTAGCGTGGCCTTCGTCGGTCTGTGCCACCACCATCAGGGGTATGCGCTCCGCCTACCTGCTTCCGCCTTACTCGGCTCGTGCTCCTGGGTCCGACGAGCGGGTCTGCCTTCCCGATCCCAACGAGGTTGGAGTGTACGAGAAGTGCTTCCGCTACGGGCTCTGTTTCCCGCACCACCCCTTTATCATCGAGTTCCTTCAAGCCCACAACGTGGGCTTGTGCCAATTCTGTCCCAACGCCATCGGGCTCCTCGTCGGGTTCGTCGTTATCTGCATGCTGAGGGGAGTGGTGCCCTCTCTCCGTCTCTTCGCCCAGTTCTACCGCATGAGTCATCACCAGTCGGGGGCGTGGATTTACATCAGCGCCCGCCCGAAGATGAGCCTTGTGTTAGGGCTGCCGAGCTCCCTGAAGCGTTGGAAGGGGGAGTACGTAATTGTCGTGTTCCCATCGAGTGTACCTTTCCCGATTCGTTGGGGAGCGGCCGGCGCGGTCGTCCTTGATCTGGGTGATCCAACCGCCGCCGAGCTGCAGACGGCGAAGGCCCTGCTGGCGATTCCTTCGAGGGAGCGGATGATCGACGTCCTCTTCAGCAACCATAACTTGCGCAAGACGGTGTGGCCCTTGGGTAAGTTCTCCGAACATTCGCCATTCGGGGTTGCTCGGGCTCTTCTCGGCCTCTTACTTCTTCTTTGGGTGCAGGTGGATTCCCTCTCGGTTCTTCTCCCGCCAGCCCTCACGTGCTGGCCCCGGGTCCAGGCCCGCGCAAGAGTGATCATGTGTTGGAGGTCCGGAAGAAGCAGCGGGTCGTGACCTCAGCTGTTGGCTCCAAAAGGAAGATGGGGCCATCTTCCTCCATTCCCTTGTTGGAGTCTTCCAAGAGGGTCCGCGAGGGGGTCGAGGAAGTTGACGTCCCGCCGTCCGCTGATCAGCACCGACCTGCCCCCGTTGAGATTGTCTGGCCGTGGGTTGGCCCTTCGCCTCTCCCGAGCGGTTCTCTCCCTGATGCCTACGATAGGTATCTAGGCGCGTTCCGCTCCGACCCGGGCGAGTTTCCTTCGTCAGTGGAAGGCCTTCTTCGTCCACGCTTCCCGGTGGGGGAGGAGGAGTCGGTGTTTTCGAGCCGCGGAGCTGCCGCACGAGTGGCCGAGAATAGTTGCATCCCTCCTGATCAGGCTGCGCTGGATGGAGACAGAGGCGACTGTTTGGCCACCTTCGTAATTCAGGCCGACCAACAGGTAGAGTGTCTCTGCTTGTCCTCCCTCTAGCTGCTTTCGCCGTCTTACCTTTGTTGCCTTGGTGCAGTTGTCCTCGGTGGGACTCTCGATGAGGCGCCGATTTGCGGCGCTCCCTGATGTCCGCGGTGATGATGGGGAGGCAGGTCAGTTAGAAGAGGCGCGAGTCATGTCCTTGGAGACCCGCATAACTGAGCTGTCCTCTGCCCTCGAAGAGACGGACCGGGAGAGAGCCTTGGCTTTGGTTGCAAAGTCAAAGGCCGAGGCGCGGGTCGCCGAGCCTTTGGAAGGCGCCGACACATCTGGGGGAGCTGACAAGATCCCCGTCTCCGTTGATGCCCCCGAGGCCCTGGAGCCCTCCGTTCGTCTGGAGGCGGCGGAGGAGCGGGAGAGGGCTCTCCTTGCTCAACTCGGCGAGCGATCCCGGGAGATCGAGGTGGAGAAGGCGGAGCACCAACGCCAGATCGAGACTTTGGAGGCTCGAGTGCGTGAGCTTGAGGGGGTGGATCCGTCCCAGATCGCCCAAGATGCTGTGGAGGAGTATGCCACCTCCTTTGTTGAGTCCGCCTTGGCTGAGGCGTTTGAGAAGGGTTTCGCCCGTTGCCAATCCGAGATCCAGAAGAAGTTCCCGCTCTCGGGAGTCAATTTCGAGGATCTCCGGGCGCACTCTGACGGCGAAACGGAGCGGGGGGGGGGGCGACCCAAGTGAACAGCCAGCATGTGGCTCCACGGGTGCCCCTGGAGATGTTTGAGGGAGGGGAATGCCCCTCGGCCTCTTCGTACGCCTCTTTGTATACCCTTTTGTTAGGCATGCGCTTAGCAGGCGTCCCATCGGGCGAGGCTTCCCTTGTCCCGAGTGGGATTCTCGTGAACACATTTATCTGGAGAGGAACAAACTTAAGTAGATTCATTTTGTAGAAAACAATACATTTATTGAAAGTACTTGCGTAAGTGTTCCGTGTTCCAGGCGTGAGTGAGGATCCTCCTCTCCATATTGGCTAGACGGTAGGTTGCGGGTCCGAGGACCTCGACGACTTTGTAGGGTCCCTCCCATTTAGCCCCAAGCTTCCCTTTGCGAGCAATATCCGGGTTGAAGCTTGCTTTCCTGAGGACCAGGTCCCCAAGGTGGAAACTCCTTCCCTTGACCCGAGAATTGTAGTATCGGGCCACCTTCTGCTTCTGGCAAATGATGGTGGCTAGGGCTTGCTCCCGCCGCTCGCCGAGGAGCTCCAGACCGAGCTCCAGGCCTTGCGAATTCCTATCTTCGTCGAAGCACTTGAGGCGGAGAGACTCTTCACCCAGTTCGACCGGTACCACTGCCTCGGCTCCGTAGGCAAGCATGAACGGGGTTTCGCCAGTGGCCTCCTTGTGGGTCGTCCGGTACGACCAGAGTATCCCGGGGAGCTCTTCCGGTCAGTTTCCTTCGGCGTCCTTCACTTTCTTTCGGAGGGGCTCTATGATGCATTTGTTGGCTGCTTCCGCCATCCCGTTGGTCTGGGGGTGCGCTACAGAGGCGAAGAGGAGCTTGAAACCCCATTCCGCGCAAAAGTCGTTGAACCCCGCGGAGTCAAACTGTTTCCCGTTGTCTGTGACGATGGCCCGTGGAACTCCGAATCTGGAGATGATGGAGTTCCATACGAAGCTTTTCGCTTTCTTCCATGTGATGGTGGCCAATGGTTCGGCCTCGATCCACTTGGTAAAGTAGTCCACCGCCACAATTAGATATTTCCGCTGCCCCCGATCCGGCTTAAATGGTCCGAGGATGTCGAGCCCCCATTTCGCAAAGGGGATGTGGCTCACGATAGGGATGAGCTCCGACGGGGGAGTTGAGGTGTGGTTGGCAAACCTCTGACATTCTTGGCACTTTTGGACGTAGTTCGTTGCGTCCTGGACTAGGGTCGGCCAGTAATATCCCTGCCTCAAGATCTTCTGTGCGACCATCTTGCCCCCGTGGTGATTTCCGCAGATCCCTTCGTGAACCTCCCGTAGGACGTAGTCGGCTTCCTGCGGTCCGATGCATTTCAGGTATGGGAGGACATCCGCCTTCGTCCAGCGTCTTCGGTAGAGCGTTCCCTCATGGATCACGTATCGGAGCGCTTTCCTTTCCAGGGTCCGACGCTCGTCCCAGTCCGTCGGCACCTCCCCATGAGTGAGGTACCGTATGATCGGGTCCATCCAGGTGGAATCTTGGTCGATCGCCATCACCTCCCGCTCTTCCGTGCTGGGGGACTGCAGGTTCTCCACGTAAATGGTGCGGCCCAGCTCCTTGGTCGAGGACGAGGCTAACTTCGACAACGCGTCTGCCCGTGCGTTCTCCGATCGGGGGAGATGTAAGACTTCCGCGCTTTTGAACCTGGACAGCGCCGCTTTGGCGACGGCGAGATACCTCTGCATTGCTTCCTCCCGCGCCTCGTAACTTCCCAGAAGCTGGTTAACAATGAGCTTCGAGTCGCTGAGGAGGCGCACAGACTCGGCCCCGAGCTCCTGGGCCAGCCTCATGCCGTTGATCACCGCTTCGTACTCCGCCACGTTGTTGGTGGCCGGGAACTCGAACCGCAACGCGTATTCCATGATGTTCCCTTCCGGAGATCGGATCGCGATCCCAGCCCCGCCTCCTGACTGTGTTGCCGATCCGTCCACATGGACTATCCATGCTCCTGGGACTCCTGATCGGACGGGGTGGAGGTGGTCAGCCGAAAGAAAAGATAAGGACTGGGCGATTACCGTTGCTGGGCCTTCTTCCTTCGGGGGGTGTTCTCCTTCCGTTGTGCATTCAGCGATGAAGTCGGCCAAGGCCTGCCTCTTGATGGCCGTGCGTGGCTTGAATCGGAGGTCGAACTCGCTCAATTCCACCCCCCAGTTCAGCATCCTTCCCATTCGATCGAATCTCTTGAGATTCTGCTCCAATTGCGAGTCGGTCAAGACCAATACGGTGTGGGCTTGGAAGTAGGGCCTGAGCCTTCGCGCTGAGAGAACGAGGGCGTAAGCCAGCTTCTCCAGGGGCGAGTATCGCACCTCCGCCCCCTTCAAGATCCGGCTCGTGTAGTACACCGGCCATTGCACCCCCACCGTCTTCCCTGATTAGCACCAAGCTCACCGCTTCCTCCGCGCGTGCCAGGTAAAGGCTTAGCGACTCCCCTTCTCGTGGCTTGGACAGGAGAGGCGGGCTGCGAAGGTACTCCTTGAGATCCGCGAACGCCCTGGAGCAGTCTTCGTCCCATGGTATCGCCTTCCTGTTGTCTGACGGTTCCGCGATCGCTTTCCTCAGAACTTTGAAGAAGGGGAGCGATCTCTCCGCCGATTTGGATAGGAATCGCCCCAAGGCCGCGATGCGCCCATTCAGCCTTTGCAGTTCTTTGATCGTCGTCGGCTCCCGCATATTGATTAATGCCTCGATCTTGTCAGGGTTAGCTTCAATGCCACGGTTAGTTATCATAAATCCCAAGAATTTGCCGGATCTTACCCCGAACGTGCACTTCGTGGGGTTGAGTCGGATGTTGTGTCGCCGCAACTGCTCGAAGGTTTCGCGGAGGTCGGCGATATGGTCCTCCGGCTTTCTCGACTTGACAAGCATGTCGTCGACGTAAACCTCCAGGTTCCTCCCGATCTGGGAGTAAAAAACCGTGTTGACCATTCTCTGGTAGGTGGCCCCTGCGTTCTTCAAGCCGAAGGGCATCTTCTTGTAGCAGTAGGTTCCCCGGTCCGTCGTGAAGGCTGTCATCTCTTCGTCCCGGGGGTCCATCTGGACCTGATTGTACCCTGAGTAGGCGTCCATGAAGCTAAGCATCTCGTAACCCGAGGCATTGTCCACAAGGTGGTCTATGCGCGGCAGGGGATAGCTGTCCTTGGGACAGGCTTTGTTGAGGTCACTGAAGTCCACGCACATTCGCCACTTTCCGTTGGGTTTTTTGATCATCACCACGTTCGATAGCCACTCCGGGTACCAGACCTCTCGTATGAAGCCGGCGTCGAGAAGGCGCTCTACCTCCTCGGAGGCCGCCTTCATCTTCTCGCCACCCAGGTTTCGCTTCTTCTGCCTGACCGGCTTGAAGTTGGGGTCGGCGTTGATCTGGTGGACGATCACCTGGGGATCTACGCCGGGCATGTCCTCTGGTGACCAAGCAAAGACGTCAAGGTTCGCCTCCAGGCACTCGACCAGTTGGCTCCTCAGGTCGTGGCTTAGCCCCCTCCCGATTGAGACGAACCTGCCCTCGACGTCCGTGACCGGAATCTGTTCTTGTTCCTCCGCAGGGGCGGGTCTCGGCCCGCTCCTTAAGTCGAGCGCGGCCATCTGGTCGACTAGACGATCCTCGGGCCCTTCTTCCTCCAGTTGGTAGCAGGTATTCGGTCTCCCCGCGTCGCCTTCGACCTGCCCCATTCCCCTTGGCGTTCGAAACTTGATAGTCTGATGAAGGGTCGAGACAACCGCGCCGATGGCGTTGAGAAGGGGTCGGCCGATGATTCCGTTGTACTCCGACCCGATCCCCAATATGACGAATTCTACCGCCAGGGTCACCGAGTCTGGTGGGCCTCCAAGTGTTACTGGGAGGCGGATCGTGCCGACGATGGGAGTGGAATGACCTGTGAACCCTACCACGGGACCCGAGCGAGGTTCCAAGTCTTCCTTCCGCAGCCCCATCTTCTCCAGGGTTGACATGAAGAGGACTCGCAGGAGCTGCCGGTGTCGATGAGCAGCCGCCGTACCATTGTTGTGTCGATGATCACCGACACCACCAAAGCTGCGTCCGACCTGCGCGCTGCCACTGTCGTGCCCGTCCTCCCGACCGGTAGGGCCGGCGAGGGTTTCCTGGTCTTCTCCTCATGGTCCTCCTCGCACTGGGCCCGGGCCCTCTCTTGCCAACCATGGCGGGCCCTGTCGCCTCGCGCCTGAGCCTTGCCCTCCCTTCGTCGTGATGGGTGAAGCCGTGTCATTGCAGGTGTGGTTTGTTTTTCGTGGGATTGTTCGTTTCCCACAGACGGCGCCAGATGTTTCAGAGTGTTTTCTCACTACAAAAGCGTTGACCGTGGACTGCCCGATCAACGTGGTCAAGGGGGCCGATTCGGGTCCCTCGGGTGCATCGAGCACGTGCAGACACGACGCGAATCGGAGATGCAGACGACGTGAAACACGTCAGCTGGGCCGGGTCTGGATCCTCGGCCACAAGGGGGCTGAGGGGAAGCCTCGGCCCGGTGTAAGATGCTCGCCTCGGTCGGTCGGACGACGAGGGGAAGCCTCGGTCGTCTCGCCTGATGCGCGGCCGATGCGGAGCAGAGGGGGAGCCTCGGCTCGGATGGATGCGCTCGGCCTCGGTCGGTCGGACGACGAGGGGTAGCCTCGGTCGTCTCGCTTGACGCGCGACCGGCGTGGAGCGGAGGAGAAGCCTCAGCTCGTGGATCTGACGTCCTCCTGAACAGACGAGAACACTCGTCAGGGAGGCCGGACCTTGGTTCCGGCCAAATCCCCTCCGATGCCTAAGTCAGATGACGATCTGAAAGAGGTGGCTCGGCGGGGACGGTTCGGCTCGAGAGGAGATCGGAACGACGTCCCCCGGCGCGAGCGGGGGGAAGGAGATGAAGTGGGGGAACTATGTCGTTGATGGAGTACCTTAGGTTTTGTTACCTGAGATGCCGTTCTTTGTCCAGTCGTCCTTCTAGCCCTTTTATAGGCCTCTCGTCGTGATTGCCCACGACTCACGTCCCTCGTCCGCCCCCAATCGTGCCCCCTCAATCCGCCTCCCCATCGCCGCTCCCTGCGCCATCCCAGCACCTCCCCATAACGGCCATTAAGTGGTAGCGGGCCTGGAGGAACGGTTATCGCTGGAGTGGGCGAGTGACTTGCGCGTTATCGGGGCCGGGTCGGATCGATGTTCGGGGGTCCTTTAGGGGGCCTTGTCGGGCGGGCCTGATCTCGCAGATGGGCTTCTGATCGGTAGTCGGATTTCTGGGCTCGTGTCTTTTGGGCTTCGGCCAAATAGGCGTAACATCATCCATTGAACATGGATGAATTTCGTTTGAATGATCACACGGCTTAAAAAGCAAACATTGTAACACACAATGTATCGCATAGTTTATCTACTGGCGAAGTATAAGATGGTGAAGAGAAAGGATGACATCAAAGAAGTATTGAGTCTCTACAAGCAGCGTGAACATATTTTAGGGATTAAGAGATGTGCAGGTTGTCTTATCTTATAAGTATGATGAGAAAGTTTCAGGGTGGCATCTTTGGGAGCCCACAGATTTTATTCCCATCATTTGTATTGGCATAACCATTTGTATTTATTATTTCTATGACATGCAGTAAGTTGACTGCTAATTGCATGTTTAAGTGATAAATGCAAGAATATATTGGCAATGAATTTTCATGTTCATACTACACGGTATGACTTCAAAATATTTATCCCAATCTCATGTGCACACCATACAGATAACACCCATTGCCAAACAATTTTGCTAGTTTTTCGTTAATTTAAGCCATATTTGCAATCACATGTGCCATATTTATTTTATATTAGTTCAAATTTAGCAATGTAAAAAACTCACATCGATTCCAACTGATTGCAAAACGGGACCCACATTTACAATAAAACTAACAAATAGTCAATTGGGAGGTTGTTATTTTAGAAAATGTTAAGACAAAAAGAGTTAAACTAGAATCGAATAAAGTATAAAAGTATAATGATGTTTAATCTAATTTAAACTAGAAAGACGGAGATTGGGCAATATAACTTTAAATATTCGACCCCCAAATTTTGATTCCTACTTGGCATGGCCCATTTCTTGACATCTCATGTGTTGTGTTCATACAAAACGTGGGCAACGATTACTCATCGCAAACACTTGCTCCAAATATAGAAGAAACCATTATAAATGCAATCCCAAAAACAATTCGATGCTCATTCCCATTTGAATCTAATGCCGACAAACTAGAGACAGCACAAAGGAACCATGATTTGCAGTAAAATATTACTTATAGACTGACTGCCTACAGGTTAGCTACCTCACAGGCATTTCCTCAAACACTGTATATGCCAAAAAAACTAGTATACTCTTCACACAAAAATAAAAGTACATTACAAAAGCTAAATTAAAAACAAGAAAAAAATGAGTAATTAAAACTTAATATTACCCAAATGATGTAGCAGCTGGTCCTTCAGAAATCCTCATCCATCTTGAACTCATGGAGGGTGCCCGTGCCATTGCCGTTCAAGCTAGACATCACCGAAGCTTTCTGGTAGTCGCCCACCCGCTTCTCGAAGAAATTCGTCTTCCCTTGCAACGAAATCAGCTCCATCCAATCAAACGGGTTCGAGGCCCCATACAATTTCCCGTGCCCCAAAGCCCCCAGCAATCGGTCCGCCACAAACTCAATATACTCGCTCATCAACTCCCCGTTCATCCCAACCAACGCAACCGGCAGCGCATCGCAAACAAACTCCCGCTCGATATCCACGGCGTCCCTCACAACCCCCTTCACCCTCTCCTCGCTCAACTTGTTGTTCAACAGAGAGTACAACAAACAAGCGAAATCACAGTGGAGGCCTTCGTCTCGAGATATGAGCTCGTTCGAAAAGGTCAACCCCGGCATCAGGCCCCGCTTCTTGAGCCAGAAAATGGCGCAGAAACTCCCGGAGAAGAAAATCCCCTCCACGCAAGCGAAAGCCACCACCCGCTCGGCGAACGACTCCGATCCGTCGATCCAGCGGAGGGCCCACTGGGCCTTCTTTGTCACGCACGGGATCGTCTCGATCGCGTGAAAAAGGCGGTTCTTTTCGTCGGAATCCTTGATGTACGACTCTAGGAGCAGCGAGTACATCTCCGAGTGGATGTTCTCGATGGCGATCTGGAAGCCGTAGAAGGCGCGGGCCTCCGCGACCTGGACCTCCTTCATGAATCGGCCGGCGAGGTTCTCGAGGACGATCCCGTCGGAGGCGGCGAAGAATGCGAGCACGTGGGTGATGAAGTGGCGCTCGTCGGAATTTAAGGATTGGTCCCAGTGGCGGAGGTCTTGAGAGAGATCGACCTCCTCGGCGGTCCAGAACGAGGCCTCGGCCTTCTTGTACATCTCCCAGATCGCCGGATACTTGATCGGGAACATGCAGAAGCGGTCGGGGTTGGCGGCGAGCAGGGGCTCTTCGGGGACGAGGGCGGGCATCGATGGCATTTTGGGAAGAGACTCGGGGGACAGATATGGATGAATAGAGAAGTTTTGAGAATAGATTAGGGGGTGAAAGATAGATTGGAGGTTAGGGGAAATTTTATAGATGAGGGGTGAGGATTAGGGCGCGAATTTTGAAATTTTGATACTTTGTAAGGTAATCTTGCGGGGGAATGTGGTTGGTCGAAGCACCGACCAGTGTGGTTACCGCGCAGGTGCGAATCAAGGTGATCATTAGGCCTGGTGGCCCGTTACCTCCCGGCAGGTCAACGGTCCGGTCTGGCCCGGTCTTGGCACTGTTGATCGGGCCGCGGGCGAAGCCCGACTTGGTGTCAGGGTTAAGCTTCCGTTGATCTTTCGGCCCGTCGAGCCGGACCTCTTCTTTTGACCAGCCCATTGACCGTCTCCAGCGGTCATTTGACCATTCCCAAGGGCCCCCAAAGGCCTTTTGGTTTTTTTTGGGAAAAAAAAGACTGAAAACCCTTTCCAAACAGTCAAAACGGTCATTTGGGGGGGGGGGGGGGGTGGGTGTGATCTTTTTATGCCCTAAAAATTCATATAAATACGGTCACTCCCCACTCTCATTTCCAATTTAGTTCACTGCTAACCGACCTACAAGTAAGATTGACAAAATTTACTTGGTGAAGCCTCGTGGCTATGTTTTTGATGTGCGTCAAGCGTCAAGCGTTGAGGAGCCCCAGAGGACTTATCGACCATATATCATTGAAGCACCATAGAATCATGAAATTTCGGCGTGCTTCAATCATATATGGTCAATGATTCCTCTGCTGCCTTCAATGCTAGACGCTTGACGCTAGGGGTGGCAAACTGGTTGGGTCTGTAAGGACCCTGTGCTATGAGGAAAACACTAGGTGGGGGTTGAATAGTGTTTATAAAACTAAAAAGACAGTTACGTCTAATTAAAATCCTAACCAACAAAGATGTGGAATTATAATGAAACAATAATGAACAAGCAAACACAATATGTTCAAGGGTCGGATTACCCAAGTCAAACCCAACTTGTTCCCGGTAATCCTACGTCCCGACCACCTGAGATACCACCCAGATACTCAAGCTAAAACCTTAGCTTGAGTTTTCGTATCAACCCACTTATAGCACCCCTATAAGTGTAATCAATACAAGATATCGATGACCTTGAATTCCACAACTTGGGATCAAGTAAACCAATTTCACAAACCGAGAGTAAAACCAATTTACGAAGGTTATGAAATTCGAAATGACATTTTCAAATCATCTATGCCTTGAAGTAGAACTTGAAGGAGCAAAGTGATTGGAGTGTATTGATCTCTTCCTAGAAGAGAGAACAGCCATCTGCACTTGTCTTCACCAAAGCTAGAGGATGAGAGTTGATTCTAGTTGGAAAACAAGATGAGATTTGGAATTATATGGATTTGAATTGCAAATGAGAGCTTGAGAGAGATTAAGCTTGAGAGATGAATGCAAGAATGTCTACGAGTTCCTCAATGTAACAGTAGCATGCCATTTTATCAGTTCTCTCAAACCCTCAAACAAATTACTCAAAGGCCCTCTCAAAATCCATCTTGAAAAAGCCAACGGATTGATTTTACAAGCAGGACATGCGACTGATGAAGAAACTACATTCACCTGCTGCACTGTGTCAGATGGTAGGTGAGAATTCAAACGGTAACTTACCACAAAGGACAAGCGCCTGGTGAAGGTTGGACATGTGTCTGAAAACAGACAAGCACCTGATAACATTCGACATGCGTTTGTGTGGCCAAGTGCGAAAGTTAACAAAACATGAGAATTCTGGGAAGCAAGGACATGCAACTGACGCAGTATCCACAGGCACGTGTGCCATGGGCAGGCGACTGGGAAACCAACATCAGTCGTATGTGTGCACAAGTGGAAACCTTGTCAAAATGAAAGATCTGGTCAAGGATGGACAGGTGACTGATGTGGTATACACAGGCGCATGTGCCATGGGTAGGCGACTGTGAAACCAACATCAAGTGCCTAATTGCACAAGTGCGAAAGTTGACAGAACGTGGGATCTTTGGGCAAGATGATACAGGCGACTGACTAACAAGTCACATGCGCCTACAACTAGCCAGGTGATGTACATTGTACAGCAGTCACCTGTTAAAATTGAATATAGAAAACCCCAAAGAATCCTATCAAAAGTGTGTGCATACCAGACGACTGTAGAACAAATTACAGGCACTGGCAAATGTTCAGCATTCGCCTGTTGAAAACCTAAAATGCACAGCTCAGGGAATTTTGAGTTAGAGTCCTAGGAATGAGTTTTAATGAATTCATAGGCTAGATTGAGTGATGTGTGAGTGCTCCAACATTACTCTCCTTCAAGGCTACATTCTAATGACAAAGAAACAAGAGAATAAAATATTTACATTGTATTTGCGTCTCTTCTTTCTCTTGAATGATCTTGAAGTCTTTGAAGCTTCTATCTCTATCTTTATCATCCAATCTTCAACTCTTTGAGCTTTGATTGATCTTTGAGTGTCATTCATTGCAATTGATCTTCATGATTAGTTTAGGCAATGAATTAACTGCATGGAGGGGATTAGTCACAAGTATTTATGTTTGTTCATCATCAAAACCAAGTAGGGAGACGTCCAATACTCAATAGGGTCGGGTCCGAGTTGGGTTAGGTTTGACCTGACCGGATAAGAGTAAACCAGAACCCGACCCAGATTAAATCCGGATCAGGGTTTGAAAACCAATACCCGGCCCAGCTGTAACCCGGGTTCACCCGTACCTGACCTGAGTCGTCTTGCGGGTCGAGTTTGGGTCGGGTTCTGGTGGTCGGGTTCAAATTTAAAGTTAAAGTTTTATTTAAATGCATAGAAAATGCAGAGGGAAGGCCTTGAAATCGCAACCTTGCATATGCGCTACTAAGACACTACCACTAAGCAACCATGTTATTTGTTATACACGTCATATTTAGTTAATATATAGTGTTTCAATACATCATCATATTTAAAATTTGAAACAAAAACCTTTAACTGACAGCATCTATTAGGATTCAAAATCGGAACCAATTCACCAGCATGTGGGAGCAGTAACCAATTATCCAAATGCCTTTTTTGAAACTGGTATGAAAATTATTTCTTATATATTAATAATTTGTAAACGGATGGAATTCGGGTCAACCGGATTGTAACACCCCGCTCCCCAGGATACCCGGAAAGAACGAATCCGGCCCAAGTATTCCTGAAGAGGCGGATGTGATGAAGTAAGAGAAGGAAAGAGAGATGAAGATGACAAAGTGCAAAGAAAACATGGCAGGCCACTGCGCACATGCTGGGATAACACACGTAATGCTCCAACGCAAAACACAACATCAGAAAAGAACAGCTCAAGTACAAGCCAACGGTCATCTAAAAACAAACAACCTTTCATACATATTTTAACAATGTCCGATGTACAACTTAACATTTACAAAGTACTACAACCCAAACTCCCAAGTATAACAACTCACACACTAAACTACCCAAGGTCTCCAACCTATAATTCCATAGCACACTCTGCTTCACCTGCTATAACCTATTGGAAAATGGGAGAGGGCACGTCAAAGCATGTCCAGTAGGATCTCCAACTCTTATGGTATATTATTAAAAAATGCATGCAATGACAATATGTGACATTTGGAAGTAAATCATAAAAAGAACATGAACTACAATATGAGACATCACTTGGCATAATCTGGATGAACCATAATTGAGAACATAAGGCTACAAGTGTGTTGTGGTAAATTAAGCGTCTTCAATTATGAACAATTATTTGGAAACCTGGGTAATTGTGTGACATAAGGGACTGGACCTCACCCAAAGGTGGGGTGGAACTCAACTACACCACCAATGGTACACGAGCACTGATGAATTTAATGGGGTCTCTCGAAACCCCCTGTCACTCTAGTGGGAGTGAGACTGTACCTCACATCTCTTCACTTAGTAGCGCTCAGAGTATTACCCTGTATGGTATAAAGCAACCACTCAGAAAATCAATCCAGCCCTTATACGTTTCACTCTTACTCAGATCTTCCCCCAACCCCAGTGTTTGGAACTCACCCCCTTCGAGGGGATTGAGTTATTTCAAGATTACTCTTATTCATTTCTTTTCAGATATCAACTTCAATACATAAGGAAATAAATAACAATAACTATATGGCATATGAGGAACATAAACGTCAAAACATAAGAGTAATTACATGGCATTATCTACAAAAGATTAAACATGGAATGAACATATTGGCATGGATGTGATGCATCTCAACACAATGGCATAATCACTCATTTGCATCATCATTTTTTACTGCTCATGATGGGTTCATGCCTCCATAAGTGCATACCCATTACTCTTTCCACATTCCTCATCCTTCTTCTTTCATTCATCACATATGAATAAGGCCCAACATGTCCATGCCAACAACAATACACATAGCATCATGACATTGTCATAAAACATTACATGGTGAATATTAACATAAGGGAGTCTATTACATGCAACAATGAGAGTAACTGGTGATGAAGGCAATATTGACAAGAAACATGGCAAGAGTAACAAGAACATGACATAAAAACACCAAGTATGCACTTCAGATTTGCAGTTTAACATTCACTGTCATAAAGATTGGCTCTAAACATGAACTTATCTTGTGAATTGGCTCTATACCATACACACCTGTACTACACACATAAATCCATTACACACACACACACACACACACACACACACACACACACACACAAAATATAGTATAACACACTTAGATCATTACACGGGTTGACAAGGCAAACCCGTACCCGACCCAAATTTTATCCAGGTCGGTCGGGTCAACCCGGATCCTACCTGACCTGGATTGGCCCCTACCCATACCCGGCGCAAGAGGTCGGGGTTCGTGTCGGATCGGGTCGGGTACATTTTCCCATCCCTACTTGACGCACATCAAAAACATTGCTATGAGGTTTCTCCAAGTAAATTTTGTTGATCCCACTTGTAGGTAGGTTGGTAGTGAACTGAACTGTAGATGCCTCCTATGTCAAAATGAAAATTTCTTCGATCCCATCCCCCGTGGGGACAAAAAGTAGGAGCCAGATGGTTACCTTTAAACATTTCGAATAGACTAGGATGAGATGTTGTAGTTTCAGCCACATATCTTCTACAGATAATATCAAGCATCATTGCTTCCTCTATTAGCATTTCTTCCTTGTATTTGTATTTCATTAGAGTTTTTTTATTTTTATGGCCATTGTATAAGGGATAAAGCTGGCCGACTTAAGTCCCCCTCAAAAGAATTTAATTAATAATATGTTTAATTGTTTAATTGTGCATGTAGTAATTAAATTTTTTAATTAATCGTATGTTTAATTAATAATACAAAATTTAATATACTTCATTTTATAATATATTTAAAAAAATTAATTAATAGTATGTTTAATTAATAATACAAAATTTAATATACTTCATTTTATAATATATTAAAATATTTTTTCATTTTTAAAAGAATTTTAAAGAATTTTAAAGAATTTTAAGGAATTTTAAATAATTCTTAAGTTTTTAAAGTTTTTTTAAGTTTTTTAAAAAAATTGGGACATTAGGCCTCAGCCCGATAGGCCGCGGGCTGGACTTCCGGGGGGTTTTCCCCTTCCTGGCCGGCCCGTCCAAAGATTCAAACTGGTCTGCTCGGCCCGTGGCACGGTCAAAGCCCGGCCAGGCCGGCCTGTTGGGCATCTTAATGTGCGAATCTTTTGCTGTAAGATATGGCTCAAGGTTGGCAACACGAACTTTACAATTTGGTTCTAAAATTTGGCAGGGATTTTGTTTTAGACGGGTGGCCCATGCTAGTATGTAGTATGTAGTATTCCAATATGTCCTTCTTTGTTGTTATGCCATCTTATGCAAGTATGTAGTATGTAATATTCCAATATGTCCTTCTTTGTTGTTATTCCATCGCTTGCTAGTATGTATTATTCCAATATGTCATTCTATGTTGTTATGCCACCTCATGCTAATGTTAGTATGTACTATTTCAATATACCATTTTATATTAGTATACTAGTTTAGGTCCATGCTTTCACCATGCTTGGATATGTTGTGATGTTATTCATGTTAGTTTATGTAATTAACACCATGCTTTCACAATGTCTGGATATGTTGTTGTGATTAACACCATGCTTTAACCATGCTTGGATGTTAGCTATCATGTCGAATGTGTGGTATGTCATAATATGTTGTTAATCTTCATGCCATGATTTGGAGCCTTACAACTTTCCTTGGGCTTGTGAGAATGTTACAATGAGAATATTTTAGTTCATGCTTGTATTGAATTGTTCCTTAAGCACAAAAATTTTATGAAATGAAATGGGGTTCATGAGAATTGTAACATTGATGTGATATAAATATGAATAAAATGATGCTAATATAACAAACTTTGTTATATAACTGCGATATGTTAAAAAGGAAAATGCTCAAAGTTTGTTGAATATTAACCGGAGGATCTGAGTGAGCATCCGATGGTAATATAACAACCTGGAATATCTTAGTTTGCCTCGAGGTAGGTGAGTATTCCAGACATGGGGTTGGGGGAAAACTGGGTAAAACGTGCACATAAGGACTGGACGATATATGTATCTCACTCGCACTCCCAAAAGGAGGAGTTGGGAAGAGTTGGAGAGGCCTATGGTGCACTTGTGATGCACCATGAGGTAGTTAATGTCACACCATTCTCACTCCCGAAAGGGGGAGTTACGAGACACCCCGTAGTGCTCGTGTTCCACTGGCGGGGTACCACATTTTCACGCACCTTGGGTGAAGTCCAGTGCCATTTGTGTTACCTTCTATCCCGGTTTCCAAATCATAACTACAATAAAACAATTATAGAAAATAAGGTCCTGATGACCCCTTTTTAATTAATTGTGGATGTTTACTTATGTTTCTGTGTGAATTTCCTCATATGAGCTTAAGTTATTATTTGCAGTCGTTCATTTAATTTCTGGATGAATTTCTTTATGCATGTCACTTCTGCTATGTTTCCTTTCATAAAAATTAGTTCTTTCCCATGAATATCACTTGTAGCCTGACCCATAGCTAGGTAGGACAGTTTTGAGATTGGCATACCGAACTAGAGTTGTTAGTTTCCTGCTGGGCACGCATTGCCGTGTCCCTTCCCCTTTTCCCAAAATTAGAGTATGAGATGACGGAGCAGGATCCTACCCAGGAGGTTTCCTTAAGTTCAAGCTAAAGGTGGAGCCCTCGGAGGGCGACTTCATGGGCTGAGTTCACACGGGTAGTATAGGAAGTGAGTTGTACTCAGTGTGTGGACACTGTTTCTTTTTGTGGATTTGGGGAATTCCTTTTTGTTATCCCCTTTTGTACTTGTGCAGCTGATGTATGTTATCTGTATCCAATACTCAATGTATATAGAAGTTTTGTAGTCTTTGTGATGTATCTGTGAATATCTGTGTTGTAGCATTTCTATTTTCATTGTCTGCACTATTCCAGCAATCGTAGTAGCATATGTGAAATTATTTAAATCATGATTTATGCTTAGTAGTATTTAGAGTCAAGGGGTCAAAGCCTTGAGTCTAAATACTATTGCGGCCTTGTCTCTCTGCGTTCTTTACGAATACCCAGAAATGTACGTATTTCTGCGTATTTCGGAGAATGGTGCAAGACAAGGTGGGGAAGTGATGAGGAGATGGAGAGGTCAACAGTGCAGGAAGATTTGGTGGGGGCAATGGGATGGTTGATGCTGTTGTTGTAAGGTAAAATTGCTAGTAATCTAAACGATTTAGGTCATGCAACGGAAGATAGAAAATTAAAATTTTTTATCTAGTATTCAATATACCCAAGATCTACTGCAATACTAAGATGAGCAACTGAATAAAAACACATACCTTTTGTGTGAGTATACTCAAGCGTTACTCACATATCTAAAACTATTTTGGTGAAGACCAGAAGCGCATCGTTCTCCTCTCCAACCAGTGCCTTAGATGAATCACTGGATGAATAACACCTCCACGATTCACGAGCCCTCTAAGAACTTGAACTGCCCTCCAAGCTTTGCTTCAAGCTCTTGTGATCACTACATACCTTCAAGCTCTTGTGATCAGTATATACCTTCACATGCTCTCCCAACATAAAATTTCTTCACAGCTGTAAGGCAAAAATCATAGCTGCCAACTCTAGGTCATGAGTATGATAATTCCGCTCATGTACCTTCAACAACCTAGATGCATATGCAACAACATGGCCATGCTGATGAAGAACACATCCAAGATCCTTGCTAGATGTGTCACAAAAAATCTCAAAGCATCCTGACCGATCTGAAATCGTCAGTACGTACATGAGCAGTTGTCAACCTCCGCTTTAACTCCTCAAATGTTTGCTCACACTCCTCATCTTTTTTGAGAGAAAAATGCAGTGAGGAATATATTGTAATGCCCAAGACTGATGGCTACTTCAATGAAGATGGATGCCACCCCTGATGAAGAAGATTTTTATGGGACATGTTAACTGTTAAATCCATTTTTGGATCAACAGTAATTATGTGCGAACGAGGAGCTTTCGTTGGATTGACCCTTTGTCGGCTGAGAGGTGGGACTCGTGAGAGAGGAACTCCAGGTCAAAGTGGGCTAGGATTGGACTCCACAGATGTATGTTGGCCTATACGGTATCTCCATTATCCTGCATCATATGAAGATCGTTAGGGGGTCGAGGTTGGGGCCCGAATGATCCCCTTCCGACGCTCAAGTTAGCTTCTTCTCGAGGAAAATTAAAGGGGAGCATGAAAGAGGAAGTGGATGTAAAATTATTTGTATAATACTTAACCTTATTGGAGATCTGGCCCCCTCCTTCCCCTAGTAAGTTGGAGAATATTTATATTTCATTCTTTTCCTTTGTAACTTCCCTCCTTAATTGCGGCCTCTTATTGCTCATTATTTGAGTGTAACCATCCTCTTTATGCTGGCCCACTAATTGCCCAAATTAAGGCTATGGAAGTAGGCCATCATGAGGTTTGCTATCACCTTTCATTTATGCACATAATGAGGAAATTGAGATTTGACTGATTCAACCCAAGAGTAATGGGTCACGAGAGAGGTTGGGTGGACTCGTTCAATCAAAACGTTATGGGCACGGGCCGTCTTAGTCCAGCTGGTAGAATTTACCTACTCGCTTAATGAGCTGGGCCCATGTATTTAACAATGGCCCCATCAGCCGAGTTCAACCGCTCGTGAATGTTGAGGTCGGATGATGTGCTTAATCAAGAGGAAGAATAAACTTTGGTCGATCAGTCGGGTGGCAAAGAGGTGGCCTCTTCGACTTACGGTCAACGAAAGATGTCGTTCGGTTACAAGGGGATGGCCCCTTTGACTTACAGCTGACGATGTGAATGTCATTCAGTGTCATTCAACGGAAAAGGCATGGTCCCTTTGACTTACGGTCTACGAGGAGGAATGTTGTTCGGTTGCGAGTGGGTGGCCCCTTCAGCTTACGTCCGACGACGAGGATTGAGTCATTCAGTATGGAGGGGTTGGTCCATCGGCTTATGGCTGACAAAGAAGGTTGTCGTTTGGTTGTGAGGGGTGTGACCACTTTGACTTACGACCGACGACAAAGTTTGAGTCATTCAGGGGTTGGTCCATCGGCTTATGGCTGGAGACGAAGGTTGTCGTTCGGTTGCAAGGGGTGTGACCCCTTCGACTTACGACCGATGACAAGGGTTTTCATTCAGTGGCGAGGGATTGGTTACTCGACTTAAGACTGACGAAAAATGTCGTTCTGTGGCAAGGGGTTGATCCATCAACTTGCGGCTGACGACTACTGTCGTTCGTTCAGTTGCGAGGGTGTGTCCCCTTCGACTTATGGCGGACGACAAATGTCGTTCAGTGGCAAGGGGTTGGCCCCTCAGCTTATGGTTGACGATGGGGATGTGTCGTTTAATGGTGAGGGGTTGGCCACTCGACTTATGGCTGACGACTTAGGTTGTCATTCGGTTGTGAGGAGCGTGACCCCTTCGACTTACGACTGTCGACAAGGTTGGTCGTTCAGTGGCGAGGGGTTGGTCCCTCGACTTATGGCTAATGACGAAGGTTATTGTTTGGTTGTGAGTGGTGTGACCCCATCAACTTACGACCGCCGAAAAGGTTGGTAGTTCAGTGGCGAGGGGTTGGTCTCTTGACTTATGGCTGACGATGAAGGTTGTCGTTCGATTACGAGGGGTGTGATCCCTTCGACTTATGACCGATGATAAGGTTGGTCGTTCAATGGAGAGGGGTTGGTCCCTTGACTTACGACTGATGATGAAGGTTTTCATTCGGTTGTGAAGGGTGTGACCACTTTGACTTACAACCGATGACAAGGTTGGTCGTTCAGTGGCAAGGGGTTGTTCCTCGGCTTACAACTGACGACGAAGGTTGTCATTCAGTTGCGAGGGGTGTGACCCCTTCGACTTACGGTCGACCACAAGGTTGGTCATTCAGTGGAGAGGGGTTAGTCCCTTGGCTTACGGCTGACGACGAAGGTTGTCGTTCGGTTGCGAGGGGTGTTACCCCTTCAACTTACGGCCGACGACAAGGTTGGTCGTTTAGTGGTGAGGGGTTAATCCCTCAGCTTACGGCTAGCAAAGAAGATTGTCATTCGGTTGTAAGGGGTGTGTGACATGTGTGTATATTTTATATATTCACGCATGTCTTCTTTGTGTTTTTTGTTGTTTTCCGTCGTCTCGTGCCCATTTTCTTGGGATTTTTAGTTTTCTTTCACTTTTTGGTGTTTTTGTGCATTTGCAGGAGATCACCAGCATAGGGGAAATTTAACGAAGATATCATGAGTCCCCGGAGCAACGGGAGGAGTCACGCATGATCCAGGGGGTCAAACGATTAAGATCGCCATTTTTCAGCCCTCACCCGATCGGTTGGACATAGCCAACCGATCGGGTGATGCACGCGTGTCCGACCCGGACGAAGGCTAGAGTGAGAAGAAAACCAACCGACCGGTTCACCGACCAGTTGAACACAACAGAGCTCTCAGCCAATTTGGAGCTGAATTCCAACCGATCGGGTGACATCTCACCCGATCGGTTCATCTGTAGCCGATTCTTCCAAAGAAGGACCCGGAGAGCTCAACTGACGCCCGCTGACCGTGCCAAATCGACGGAAGTCTCTGTCCATTTTGAGAACAATTCCAACCGATCGGTTGAATGTTCAACCGATCGGTTTACCTGATGCCGCAAGATTCAAACGACGACCCGGAGCTGCCAACCGGTCGGACCATGCGAGCAGGTGAAGCTTTGAACGTCGATGCTGAAGCACCGTAGCAGCTCACTCGATCGGTTGATGCTTCAACCGATCGGGTGACATCGATTTCTATATATAGTTGCCATAGGTTTCCAAAACGAGAGGTGTTATTTTTCTGTCTTTTTTCTTTTACGGTGACGGCTGGAATTTTACTATTTTTGTAAGTCTTCTGATCTTTGTGAAACTTTAATATAGTCTTAATAGCATTGCTACTACCTCATTGTAATTGTCTGATCATGATTTTACGGTTGATTTTTGTTTAGATCGCTTTTTAGCCATGATTTGTGAGTAGTTCCCTAATCTGGGATTTTGGTGGAAACCCCTTCGTGGGTTTTTCCTAATGCGTCCATAGGACTAGGAAATCGATATGGATTAGGAATTTAGAGGTTACACGGGGTGTTTCATTGTCATCGGCGGGAAAAAGACCTCCTTTGACCGTAGGGCCACGGGGGAATAAACTTGGCGGTTGACTCCCTAGCCATAGCTCATGCCCTTAGCGTAGACATTGAATCCCAGTGCGCGGGAGCGGCAGGATGAGATGTTGGGAGTTATCATTACGAGCTTAGTGCTCCCGGAGTCGGTCGGTGTTAATGGACAAGGGAATGCCCATCGACCGAACCCGGGTAGTCCGGCGTATCATTCTGGGCACCGGCCGGAATATCGGGCCCATGGGACGCTGGTATCACTCTTAGAGGCAACGTCTCACCACTAAACCCTAACTCTGATCGTTGTCCTATCCGTAGGTCGTAATAGCGAGAACACATGATAGGGTGGAAACCGAAGTCCTAGGTTTCCTTTTATATTGTTTAACCTCCGTATTTACATTCCGTGACAAACCATCGATCGATCGGGCTAGCTCACCCGTAGGGTGAACCGGTTCCTTTTAAGACACAAGCACAGCCACGCCTCCCTGTGTTCGACCCCCAAGCCACACTACAACACCGTGTGCTTGTGGTGCAAATATTTTAAATCTGGTATCCCCCAATCTGTAACGACCGGTGTTTGTAATAAATATTTTATATGAATAATATTGAATTTCCCTTCCTTGTATGTTTTCCTCGGTTGAATCCTCACATTTTAGCTTCTTAACGCCGTAATTCTAGAGTTAGAACAATCCTAGAAGCCATAGAATCTTTTCCGAAGCTTCGCGCTTCGTTTCGGCACTTCTGGTGCATCTTAGTTGGTTCACGAAGGAGAACCAACCGACTAGAATGAGATCTAGTCGGTCGGTAATCCTTCATGGACCGACTAGTTTAACGTATTAAAAATAGCTGAGTTACTGTTTGTCATTAGTCAGTCTAAGTTCAACCTTCGACCGACTAGTTCTCAAACTAGTCGGTCAAGCATTGTACTCAGACCGACTAATTCTGAGTTTCACTGTACAGTAAAGTTACTGTTTATCGTTAGTCGGTCTAAGAACGATTTCTGACCGACTAGGTTGCAAACTAGTCGGTCAGCTATTGTTCTTCAACCGACTAATTCTTGTATAATCTTTCTTTTTAGTCGGTTAAGAGTTGCTCTTCAACCGACTAGTTCTATGTTCAGCTTTTCTTCGAAAGTTTTTGGGTTGATCTTTTAGTCGGTCAACGTTGGTCGACCGACCGACTAGTTCTTAAACTAGTCGGTCACCAGTTGTGCTTTGACCGACTAATTTAGTTGACCTGTACCAAAACCTATTCTCGGTTTGCCATTTAGTCGGTCTAAGTTAGACGATCGACCGACTAGTTCTTAAACTAGTCGGTCAACCACTCTTCTTTGACCGACTAGTTGACCCCGAAACCCTAGATCTATTTTCCAGCCGTCATTTTATTTTTATTTAATCCGTCGATTCTATCATTCTTCATTCATTCTTTCTTAGCCAAGATCATTCACAAATCATCCCTAAACTTCCCCAAATCATTTCTTTCATCTTTGGAGGTTCTTGCTCGTCGTATCTCTCGCCGAATACCGATCTAGGTCGTCGAGATCCCGTTTTCGGCCATAGTTTCCAGGGATCGTTCTTCGTCACCAAATCAAGATCCGTTTTGGTGTCTTCCCTCTGCTACTCTACGGTTAGTAATCCTAATCTCGTAACCTCTATTAACCCACACCGTAAACTAGAAACCCTAAATTAAAAATGGATTACTAGACATAGGATTCCAATGCAAAACGATTTAGAACCTCCGTCTAATCTTTATTTTGCCATAAACAGCGAATTCATCTACCGTAGGACACCGTTCTCGTAACTCACGTCGATCAACAATTCGGTACCAGGCAAGTGAAACTTGCCAACCCTTCTTTAGGCCATGTTTTTAGGCCAATTCTTGTACTAGCGTGAAAGAGACTAGATCGTGAAATGATAGCGATCTAGGCGCAACTTTGAGATCTAGCTTGACAACGAAGCTAGATCCAACACCTTGCCATATCATTCATGCATAGATATCTGCCATGTTTAAATTCCTAAACTGTACGCATTTGAATTGTTAACTGCCATGCATTGCATCTTACATGTCATCCTAGTTAAACTTGCATCGTAGCACACGCTACACTACATGTACCAAATCCGTGTTTCCGTGTTACCGGCTAGGCACCAGTTATGCGGGCATAACCCTATGCCATCCGTGTTAAAAACACTTCCTGGAAGCGAGCATTCCGTGTTTGGGGGTAATGCCCTGGCTCGACACACGTGGAGGGGTATGGATAAACGATCACTTGAGCGTAAGAGTTGGCCCGTACAGCCACTCTAGCCAAAGGGCGGAATCTCTGTGCACGACGTGATTACAATTCCAGTACTTGTCCTTTACTTGTTTACTTGCCTTGCCATGTCATATGCCATGCTATATCATGCCATACTTTACTTTAGAACTGCTAGATTGCTTTACTTTCATAGTTGTCATACTTTACTTTAGAACTGCTAGGTTGTTTCCTTTTATAGTTTCCTTGCACAAGTCTTTTTAGACTTGCTGACATGTGCCCCTTCTCTTTGGGTGACGCATGTTAGTTGCTGAGCCAGAGACGGTTGCGGAGGGTGACAAGTACGTGGAGTTCGTGCCCGAACCTGTTGGTGACGTGGAGTACGAGGACACCGGTGATCAATCTTAGAGATCTTCCGTACTCTTCTTTTGTTAGCTGTGGTTGTCGGTGAGTAGCACCGTTTTGTTAGATTCTGTTGGCCATGCTAGGCCTTGTACTTTTTGACTCTTTTGTTGCCTGGTGGCATTTCTGGTTGTGGATTTTTATTGGACCATGAGTTGAATAAATGCTATATTATTCGTCTCTTTTGCTATTATTGTTATTGTTGTTCTGAGTCACATTACATGGACCTATTACTTCGTTTTATTTGACGCTTATCGGACTTGCGGCTTTGCAGCTTCAAGTCCATGCGGACCTTCTCACGCTTCGCCTCTATGTTTTTGCGAAGCGGGGCGTGACAGGTTTCTTTGGTGGCCCATGCAGGTTTCCTATTTTCTGTAACTGTGACTTAATCGGAATAACAATAAGAATTATAGAAAGTTCAATAAACAAAAATTCAACACCTTGCCTTAGGCTAAGAGTCTGATTTGTTTCGTTTCCCGTGTCAATAGATGGCTGGGAGACGGAATACCCGTGGTGGTGGTGGTGTGCCCCCTCGCGACCAGGAGCCGGACCGAGAGCCCACTGCCGGGGGATGATGAGGATGATGCATCAGATGATGCAGGTGCAGCAATGAATTCAGCATACTGTCCGGAATGTTCCGCCTGCTCGTGCAGCGCCGGTTGTTCATGCTGCCCCTCACTTCGAGCCCGGAGCGAAGCAATTTCGGGAGCTGGGTCCCTCTTACTTTGACGGGACCGAAGGACCCCTGGATGTAGATGAATGGACCAGGAACATGGAAGACAATCTGAAGATGTCGAAGGTCGACCCGACTGGATGGGTTGATCTGGCGAAGCGACAGCTGAATGACAACGCGAGGAACTGGTGGGATGCCGAGGAGGAGTTGCTGGAGGAGCCTATTACTTGGGTTACCTTCAAGTCCAGGTTTGATGAGGAATATTTTCCTAAGGCCGCCAGGAGGGAGATGGCTCAGCGCTTCATTGATTTGAAGCAATGGAATTTGACGGTGGACCAGTACCACCAGGAATTTACGAGGCTGAGTCCTTTTGCACCGAAGATGGTGCAGGATGCTGAGAAGAGAGCCCAGAGGTTTCTGCAGGGGCTTTCTTTGGATCTGCAGAGCTATGTCACTTCTTCTGATGCGGAGACTTACCAGAAGGTTCTGATTACGGCCAAGAGACAGGAGAGGATTGTGAATCAGAAGAGGGGACAGTTTTCTGGCACTGGGAAGAGGCCTATGGAGCAGGCCAGAGCAGTGGTGAGACCGGGGCACAGGCCCAACCAGCCTGTGCAGTTCAAGAGGCCCGGAGGACATCCTACTTTGAAGACTTGCAATTTCTGTGGCAAGACTGGGCATATCAAGGAGCAGTGCCGGAAGATGCTGGGGCAGTGTTTGGTTTGTGGAGATCCTGCGCATACCATGAAGGACTGTCTGAAGTCGAAGTAGCCGTGGAGGGCACCCGTTGCAGCTCAGCCGTTGCAACAGAGGGCACCTGTTCCTGCTGGACGTGGAGCGCCTCTCGTTCCTCAGAGGCAGGCTTTTTAGCAGGCTGTCCAGTCGAGGCGACAGGCGTTTCTGATGACTGCTGCTGAGACCGAGACGCTGGATGAGGTTATTGCAGGTAACTTTCTATCAAGCTGTTTCTTTCTTAGTCAGTTTGGTTGTTAGATTTGATTAGTTGTTTGCATATGTTTGATTGCTAGAATAGAATTTGATTATTAGACTGTCTGTTAGGTGTGATCTTGGTCTGTGCTTTTCCTGTAGGATCCTTCCAAAACAGAGTTAGGATCGATAATTAAAGTGGAGACTTACGCTTGCGTATGCGGAACGGTAGTCTCGGAACTTTGCCTTCGGGTTCGCCACGACGGATCGAGTCTTCTCACGAACGGAGTAAGGCTACTAATCCACAATCTAAATCTCTATTTTAGATTAAGAACTTGGATAGAGGAAGAGAAAGGATTTCTGCAGAGCTTCGCTAGGAAGAAGATGCATGCATGAATTTCATGCAAATTGTGTAAGAAATGGCTTACCCTTGGGTCTTATTTATAGCCCCCAAGGTAGTTATTTAGGGTAAGTTGTTCCTTTGGAACAACTTAATTAAGGTGTACCATGATACATGGCACATTATAAGCTTAAGTTGTACCATATGCATGGTACAACATAAGCTTAAGATATTCCCCCTTTATAAGCCATATGTCGCATGCACTTATGCATATATAATGCGACTTTCCCACTCATCCAGAGATCCTCTCCGCAAGGGAACAGATTCCCTTTGTACACGACTTCGTGTACGCGACGTTCGAGGTCTGTATTCCCTCGTACATCCCCCACAAGGGTGTACAAACGTCTTCCATATCCAACATCTCCCACTCACACTTGAGGGGATTGTAAGAGAACATCTTTCCCTTAGTTCTTTCATCTATCATACCGAGAAATAGACCGTGCGACCGTCAAGCGCGTAGAGTCTGTTGTTGTGCACTTGTTAGAGATACACAACGACCTCGAAGGTGCAAAGTTGAGTAGTTCAACGCATGCTTTACCCTAGATTATTTCCTCACATTTCTTGTACTTTATATTCAACAATTGAATCCCATCTGGATTACAATTGGCTGGCCAGCTTTGAATCACTAAAGTCCAAATGCGAATATGAAATCAATCTTCCTCTTCTTGCGAACCTTCTGATCTTGACTTGATTCGCTTTTCTAACGTGCCCCGCCGAGCCGAATTACCATAGCCCATTAGTAACACGCTAAGATAGCGATCATCTCGTCAAATCTAAAGGAACCAATTGGAGTCCTTGAGGGTAAGAGTTAAGACCCGTATGGCCTTTGAGTCTCACATAATAGCAAACACTATTGCTACTAACTCAGTGGTCGAAATGCATACGTGGTATGAACACGTATTACAACATCACTCCTTTCCCAGGGAGAGTATGTCTTAATGATGTTGTACGGATGAAAAGATCAGACACCACTATGCCTATCTTTTTGAGTCCCCTTACTACTCGTGAAATATTCACGGACTCTCATCCTGCATAAGACAGATAGGATTTTAAAAAATCCTACGAGATCTCTTTCAAATATCCTTATGATACAGATCTCAGATCTTTTGTAAGCATCCATATGATGCAGATCTTTTATTCGACTATCTTGTTTAAGTCATGACTCTAAATCATTTAATGATTTTGACTTTAAACTAGTCTCATCTCTATCTTATCCATATGATAAGATAAGGCGGTTGCTCATGTGAGAGAGCCAACCTTAATCTGTCCGACATACACACAATAAAATAGCTGAGACTTAAACACAAATGTACATAAAATTATTTGTAAGAAACTTGTATGCAATATATAAAAGAACTTCTTTCTTTTATTAAACTTTGATCTTCTATAGACATGGGAAATATTACAAGATACAGCTCAGCACCTACGCATTCCCATAGATGATAAGTGTTTGTAGAACACATCTCTGGGGATCGCCTTCGTTTGGGGATCCACTATCATCTCATGCGTGGATATGTATCCAATGTCTACTTCCTTCCGTTTGTCATAGTCTTTTGCAAACTTGAATCGAATGTCAATGTGTTTGGTCTTACAATGAAATTTAGGATCTTTGACGTAGGCAATCGAAGCTTGACTATCACTGTATATAGGAACAGTGCTTGAGTCAGTGGCATTCGTCAGCCTGTCTAAGAATTTCCTAAGCCAAACAGCTTCTTGGACCGCCATGCTGAATGCTACGAATTCTGCTTCCATTGTTGATAGGGCAATGCAGGTTTGCTTCTTGCTGCTCCAGGATATTTCACCATTCCCGAGCAAGTAAACAAAGCCTGAGGTAGATCTTCGCTCGTCGAGATCACCCGCCCAATCAGCATCGGTATAGCCTTCGAGTCTCAAGGTATTGCCTTGATAGCATAACGCATAGTCCGCAGTCCCTTTGAGGTACCTTAATATCCTCTTCACCGCTTTCCAGTGTGCCTGTCCTGGGTTGGATTGGTAACGGCTTACCATACCAACACCATAGCAAATGTCTGGTCTGGTACACATCATAGCGTACATCAGACTCCCGACAGCACTGGAGTATGGAACTTTTTCCATAGCTTTCCTTTCTTTTGGATCTTTGGGACACATTTCCAAACATAGACCCTCGCCTTTGCTTATTGGAGTATCAATTGGCTTGCAGTCCTGCATATTAAACCGTTCCAAAACTTTCTTTATATATGTCTCTTGAGAGAGAAAAAGAAGTTTCTTGGAACGATTCCTTGAGATCTTAACCCCAAGGATATATGCAGCTTCACCCATGTCTTTCATCTCAAAGACGGATGAAAGCCAAGCTTTGATATCCACGACAAGACGCTTATCATTTCCGGCTATAAGTATGTCATCTACATAAAGAGACATAATTACATACTTGTTTTTAATCCTCTTAATATATACGCAGTTGTCTTCGTCGAGCATGGAGAATCCATACGACAAAACAACTTCTTGAAAGCGCACATACCACTGCCTTGAGGATTGTTTAAGACCATATATGGATTTACGAAGTTTACAAACCTTATGTTTGTTTTCTTCTTGTACGAACCTGTTTGGTTGTTCCATGTAGATCTCCTCATCTAGTTCTCCGTTAAGAAAGGCAGTCTTTACATCCATCTGATGTAATTCGAGGTCCAAACAAGCCACCATTGCCAGAATTAAGCGAATCGAGGTAAAACGCACGACAGGAGAGAAAGTCTCTTCGTAGTCTATTCCTTCCTGTTGCGTGAAACCTTTCGCAACAAGGCGAGCTTTATATTTCTCGATGGAGCCATCAGCCTTATGCTTGATTTTGAGAACCCACTTGTTCCCAATGGCTCTACATCCCTTAGGTAAATCAACCAAGTCCCAGACTTGGTTTGTTTTCATGGATTGAAGTTCTTCTTCCATTGCCGCTATCCATTTATGTTTAGCAGGGCATGTGACGGCCTGTTTGAAATTTGCAGGTTCGTCATCATCTTGTAGTAATGTCATGAATGTTTGAGGAAATTCATCCTCAAATCTCAGAGGTGTTAGCCTCGTTCGATTACTACGTCTTGTTTGAGTTTGATCACTCCCACTTGGTTGAGTTTGATCACTCCCACTTGGAATGACATCACTCCCACTTGGAATAATATCACTCCCACTCGGAATAGGATTGGTATCGTTCGTATCATCCATTGGTGAAGTTTGAAACGTATTTTCTTCTTCACCAAGAATTCTCCCACTCGAACGTTCCGATCTTTCTTGATCCCAAGTCTCAAACAAGGATAAGTCTTGACTTATCTCACCCTGTCTTGGAAAGTCATTTTCCAAGAAGACAACATCCCTCGATTCGAATTCTATAAGACCCCCATTGTCCTCTTGACCGACGAAAACATATCCTTTGGAGTTTTCAGCGTATCGGATGAAGATACACTTCCTCCCACGTGGCCCAAGTTTGCCATATTTGTGAGAGGATAAATGTGCGTAAGAGGCACAACCCCAAGGTTTTAGAATGTTTAAGTCTGGAGTTCTATTGTTCCACAACTCATAAGGAGTAGAACTTACCGACTTCGAGGGTACACGGTTTAAGATGAATGCTGCCGTCAATAATGCGTCACCCCAAAAGGTGATAGGCAAATTTGCCTGAGACATCATTGATCGGACCATTTCCATCAATGTCCTATTTCTTCTTTCCGCAACACCGTTTTGTTGCGGAGTATAAGGCATAGTTATTTGATGAACTATGCCTTTTTCATCACAAAGTTCCTTAAAACTTATTGATTGATATTCACCGCCCCTATCGGTTCGCAAAACCTTAATCTTGCGATCTAATTGATTCTCCACTAAACTCATATAGTTTTTAAAGCAAGCCAAAGCTTCACTTTTGTGGGATATCAAATAGATATGTCCGAAACGGGTGAAGTCATCAATGAATGTGATGAAATAGGACTTCCCGCGTCTTGTCTTAACATTCATTGGACCGCAAATGTCCGAATGGATAAGCTGTAATGGAACTTCGGCCCTTGTGCCAGTTCCAAACGGCTTGCGACAAGTTTTCCCTACAAGACAATGTTCGCAAGTCGACATTTCAACTTTTGAAACATTAGATAGCAAGCCACTTTTGGCAAGTCTATCCATTCTAGTTGGTCCAATATGACCAAGTCTTGCATGCCAACAAATGATCTCAGAATTAGAGTTAGAAGCATTTGTCAAATGAAAACTTTCATTAATGGAAGAAGAATCATCATACATTGTGTTTAATACAATTAATCCATTACAAACATTACCAGAACCAATCAAAGAATTATTACAAACAAGGTCAACAGATTGTTTATAGAACCTCCACTCATAATCTAAAGACATTAACATGACCACGGATACGATATTTCTTCTAATATCTGGAGCAAAGAGGACGTCGTGCAATAATAATGTCCGGCCGTTGTCGAGAACTAGCTTACATGTTCCGACGCCTTTGACTTCAACACGAGTGTTGTTGCTGACGTATATCCACTTTGTTCCTTGAGTTATCCTTCGATACTCTACGAAGAACCTTCTGTCCTTCGCAACGTGGTCTGTGGCCCCTGAATCAATCAACCAAAAATAGTTAGATTCAGCAAGAAACATGGAACTAGAAACACATATGTAACTAGCCCTACAAGTTACCTTATCACTTCCATCCGTACACTTACGGGCGAAGTGACCGTACTTGTTGCACTTAAAGCACTTGATCTTCTTCAAGTTTTTCTTCTTTGAGTGCACATTCTTTTGCCACTTTTTGTTCTTAGTCTTCTTTGAGGTTTCCGGTTCTTGCTTTCGTTCGTTCACAAACCTTAAGTGTTTCCGCTTATTTCCTCCATGTGAGGAACTAGCGGCCACGTGCACTTCTGCACTTGGTTTCGCGGCTTGAATCCGCTCTTCCTCGAGTTCGAGGTGTTTCGAAACATCGCTTAAAGTTTTAATGCACTCATTATGAGTGAGGTGCATTTTCATGTTATCCCAGCTATCTAGGAGTGAACGAATGACTGCTTGGATCTGCTGTTCGTCAGACAGCGTAACACCTGCATCCTTTAATTCAGATATTAGATTCGCCATGTGGCGGAGATGCTTTTTCATAGAATGATCTCGCCGCATTTTGTACGAATCAAATTGAATATTCAAGGAGCGGAGTTTGGTAACCGAAGTTCCACCAAACTTTACTTCTAGCTCAGACCATATGTCTTTGGCTAGATCGAATTCCCGAAATAGACGCATTATGTCATTGTCCATCGCGGACAGTAACGTAATGCGTGCTATTTTGTTCTTTCGAGTCCAAGTGTCATAAGCTTCCCGGTCCCTCTTGTGTTGGGCCGTATTGCCCAACTCAGGTTCTACCATTATGTTTTGGAGTGTTTCGAGCACATCTTGCTCCTCCAAAACATATTGGATTTTAATTGACCAAAGTTTATAATTGTCGCCGTTGAGCTTTTCACCTTTGTTAAGCTCTGTGACAATATTCTTAGAAGCGGTAGACATATTCGATTCAAAAAACTGCAAAGAAAATGAAAAAACACGATCAAAATTCAATGCATAAAGTTTCGATTCTTTAAACACTTGATAAGTTCCTTGGATGCGTTGAAATGTTACTCTAGAATCGAGAAGTTCACTACGTTCCCAACTACCATCTAGAAGTAACTTTCAAAGTATCCCTCTTACTTATCTTAAGTAAAAAGAAATCAGAAATAATACCCGTATGGTATTAGCAGCGGAAAATTACTTTGAAAAACATATCTTTCAAAATAGAATAGGTGAGAATTAGCGCAAAGAATTTTAACGCAACAATTGCCAAGCCACGAGACCTGTTCTACACACCCATGGGTTAGATAACCATGGCCGGATCGTGGTAGGACTTGGAATTCTAAATTGCGCTATCCCGATTTAAGGACGAGACATAACCTATTTGAAAAACATCTTTTTCCAAAAATTTGAAAGCACGTTGGCTAGTCTCCGTAGAGTAGAGCACAACGTCACAAGTACATTGGCTAATCTCCGTAGAGTAGAGCACAATGACATGGCTAATCTCGCATGAAGTAGAGCACTATGGCTAATCTTCAAGGAGTAGAGCCCAATTAAAAAAAACTTCATTAAAAACGTTAGTTCCGTATGAACTAGTCGGCACTGTGGTTAGCCCCGTATGGGCTAATCGGCACATTCGAGTTTGGCCAATGCCTTTTGTCACCCCGTATGGGTCAGTAGGCAAGTTTGCAGTCGACTCAGACCTTCTGCCAGATTGGTCGACCAAAAACACAAAATTGGTCGACCAATTTTCGAAAGCAACTTCTTCCCGGCCAGGGCCTCTGCCCTGGCCAGGGCTTGGCCAAGGGCCGGCCATGGCCTCTGCCCTGGCCGGCCAGAGGGCCCTGGCCCCCTCGGCCAGGGCCGGCCGGCCAGGCCACTGGCCGGGGCCAGGGCTCGTGCCCTGGCCTCGGCCAGGCCCTGGCCTGAGGCCAGGGCGCTGCCTTGGCCTCTGCCAGGGCGGCCAGGCCCCTGGCCTGAGGCCAGGGCGCTGCCCTGGCCGCTGGCCGGGGCCAGGGCTCCTGCCCTAGCCTCGGCCAGGCCCTGGCCTGAGGCCAGGGCGCCGGCCCTGGCCACTGCCAGGGCCGGCCTGGCCGGCAGGCCTTGGCCAAGGCCGGCCACTGCCGGCCTGGCCATGGCCGGCCATGGCTTGGCCATGGCCGGTCATGGCCAAGGCCATTCGGCGTTGGCCGGCCATGGCCCCTTTGGCCATGGCCGGCCACCCCCTTTGAATGGGGTTGCCGCACTTATTCCTCCCCCTTGATGGGGTGGTCGCCGGTGGTTATTGACCGTAGCCAACCCCCTCCGCTTGAGGAGGGGGGGTGCATGGCCTTCATAGCCCATTTGGCCATGGTGCACATGCACCAAATTTCCTCTTACCCGATGGAAGTAACTACCATCATCTTCCTCGATGAAGCACCCGTTCGTCGATGAAGCACCCGTTCGTCGAGAAATTAGTTATTTCCTAATGGCCGTGTGCCAAAAATGAAAAATAACTTACTATGTGAACGGTCGGTTCTTCCCGTCACGGAGAGTTCCTACCATATCCGTAATGATAGGAGACCCTAACGTGAAAAGAACAACCGCTGAAAAGCTCAACGGATGTAGGATCCTGCCAAAACAGAGTTAGGATCGATAATTAAAGTGGAGACTTACGCTTGCGTATGCGGAACGGTAGTCTCGGAACTTTGCCTTCGGGTTCGCCACGACGGATCGAGTCTTCTCATGAACGGAGTAAGGCTACTAATCCACAATCTAAATCTCTATTTTAGATTAAGAACTTGGATAGAGGAAGAGAAAGGATTTCTGTAGAGCTTCGCTAGGAAGAAGATGCATGCATGAATTTCATGCAAATTGTGTAAGAAATGGCTTACCCTTGGGTCTTATTTATAGCCCCCAAGGTAGTTATTTTAGGGTAAGTTGTTCCTTTGGAACAACTTAATTAAGGTGTACCATGATACATGGCACATTATAAGCTTAAGTTGTACCATATGCATGGTACAACATAAGCTTAAGATATTCCCCCTTTATAAGCCATATGTCGCATGCACTTATGCATATATAATGCGACTTTCCCACTCATCCAGAGATCCTCTCCGCAAGGGAACAGATTCCCTTTGTACACGACTTCGTGTACGCGACGTTCGAGGTCCGTATTCCCTCGTACATCCCCCACAAGGGTGTACAAACGTCTTCCATATCCAACATTTCCTGCACGAGTTCTCTTTGACTCTGGTGCATCCATGTGCATCATTTCTTGGAGCTTCGTGGAGAGGCATTCCTTGTCGACTTCCTCTCTTCCCCAGAGTTGGAACATCGTCACCAGGAATGGTGTGATCTCGGTGCATCGTGGGTGCAATTCTTGCCCGTTGGTGGTCTGTGGACACGAGCTGTATACTGACTTTATTGTCCACGACATCATCAATTACGATGCAGTGCTTGGGATGGATTGGCTTGCAAGGTTCTATGCTACGATCGACTGTCGGAGGAAGAAGGTGGTGTTCAAGGTTCCCGGACATCCTGTGTTTGAGTTCAGCCGTGGTAGCAGTTCGCTTGGTCCGGTCAGGTTTCGGGCCAAGCCGGTGGAGGCTGTGGCTATGCTGATGGAGCAGGGTAGGCCCGCTGTGGTGCGTGATTTTGATGACGTCTTCCCCGAGGAGATGTCTGGACTGCCGCCCGATCGAGCTCTGGAATTTTCTATCGACCTGATTTCGGGAGCGCAGCCCATTTCAAAGGCACCTTACCGTATGGCTCCTGCGGAATTGGAGGAGTTGCGGAAGCTGCTGGACGAGCTTTTGCGGAAGGGTTACATTAATCCCAGTGTGTCTCTGTGGGGAGCACTGGTCTTGCTGGTGAAGAAGAAGGACGGTTCGCGTCGCATGTGCGTGGATTATCGAGGGCTGAATGCGGTGACTGTGAAGAATAAGTACCCATTGCCGCGGATTGACGATATTTTTGATCAGCTGGGAGGATCGAGGGTATTCTCCAAACTGGACCTGAGGAGTGGATATCACCAGCTGAAGGTGAGGAAAGAGGATTTTCCGAAGACGGCGTTCAGGACGAAGTATGGTCACTACGAGTTCGTGGTTATGCCTTTTGGTGTGACCAACGCGCCCGCAGTATTTATGAACCTGATGAACTTGATCTTCTATGACTATCTAGATAAGTTTGTCGTTATCTTCATTGACGACATTCTGATCTATTCTAAGTCAGAGGAAGAGCATGCGTCGCACTTGAGGACGGTATTGGAGATTCTGAGGAGGCATCGGTTGTATGCCAAGTATTCGAAGTGCGAGTTCTGGCTAGATAGAGTGGCTTTCCTGGGGCATGTGGTGACTGGTGATGGGATTTCGGTGGATCCTGAGAAGATTCCGGCTATCAGAGAATGGCCTGTTCCGCAGTCAGCGTCTGAGATCCGGAGTTTCCTTGGACTTGCAGGTTATTACCGGCGATTCATCAAGGATTTCTCCCGTATTGCCGAGCCGATGACCAGGTTAACGTGGAAGGATGTATCTTTTGATTGGTCCGTTGGATGTGAGGAAGCTTTTGGTGTTCTGAAGGAGCGGTTGACGTCTGCCCCGGTTCTTGCTGTGCCCGACCGGAGTGGAGGATTCGAGATCTTTTGCGATGCTTCTGGAAAAGGTCTTGGATGTGTGTTGCATCAGCATGGGCACGTGGTCGCGTATGCTTCTCGTCAGCTTAAGGTTCATGAGGAGAATTACCCGACACACGATTTGGAGTTGGCTGCTGTTGTGTTTGCGCTGAAGATTTGGAGGCACTTCCTGCTGAGTGAGAAAGTGAAGATTTTCACCGATCACAAAAGCTTGAAGTACATTTTCACGCAGAAGGAGCTCAACATGCGACAGCGTCGGTGGTTGGAGCTCATGGCGGACTATGAGATCGAGTTGCAGTATTACCCGGGTAAAGTGAATGTGGTTCCTGATGCGTTGAGTAGGCTTCCGGCGGTGATGTTGTTGACTTCGCAGTGGAGATTACAACAGGATTTTTGCAAGTCTGGAGTTGAGGTGGTTCTGCCTGGAGAGACTTCTTCGTTGATGTGTATGCAGATATAGTCGACGATCGTGGATCGGATCAAGGCTGGGCAGAGTGGTGATCCGAAGTTGGTAAAGTTTCGAGAGATGGTGGAAGCGGGTATGCGGACTGATTTCATGATTCACAAGGATGGCTCGCTAAGGTTTGGAGCCAGGTTGTGTGTGCCTGCGGGAGATATCAGAGAGGAGCTGTTGGTGGAGACACACAGTTCGCCGTATTCTGTGCATCCTGGTGGTACCAAGATGTACAAGGATCTTCGTTTGAATTTCTGGTGGCATGGGATGAAGAGGAACGTGGCTCGGAGCGTGGCCAAGTGCTTGGTTTGCCAGCAGGTTAAAGAGGAGCATCAGCGTACGGCAGGGTTGCTACAACCGCTTCCGATTCCAGAGTGGAAGTGGCAACACATTACTATGGACTTCGTGACTGGACTACCTCGGAGTCCGAAGCAGAATGACGCGATTTGGGTGATCGTATACCGATTGACCAAATCCGTGCACTTTATCCCGTTCTGAGTAGGACAATCCACTGAGGCGCTGGCAAGGAGATATATGGAGGTAAACTCTTTTACTTTCCATTTTCATTTCCTTCCCTAGAATAGTTAGTGATGTAACGTGTTTCGTGCAGGAGATCGTTCGACTGCACGGAGTCCCTGAGAGTATCGTGTCGGACAGAGACACGAGATTCATGTCTCAGTTCTGGCAGAGTCTGTAGAAGAGTTTGGGTACGAGTCTGAGTTTCAGCACGGCGTACCATCCGTAGACGGATGGCCAGTCCGAGAGGACGATTCAGATCTTGGAGGACATGCTGAGGGCGTGTATGTTGGATTTTAAGGGTTCGTGGGAGGAATCTACACCTGGTGGAGTTCTCTTATAATAACAGCTTCCAGTCGAGTATTGGCATCGCACCATTCGCTGCGCTATATGGAAGGAAATGTCGATCGCCACTGAGTTGGGATGACATTGGAGATCGGGAGCTGTTGGGACCTGAGATGATCGTGGAGGCTGTGGATGTTGTCAGAAACATACGGGAGCGGCTGAGGATTGCTCAGGACCGTTTTAAGCATTGGGCTGATGCGAAGCGGCGTCCGTTGGAGTTTCAGCCTGGTGACCACGTGTTTCTGAAGATTTCCCCGAATCGAGGAGTGATTCGCTTTGGGAAGCACAGGAAGCTGAACCCGAGATACATTGGACCGTTTGACGTTCTGGAGAGGGTTGGCGAGGTAGCCTACCGCTTAGCCTTGCCGCCATCTTTGGTTGGAGTTCACGACGTCTTCCATGTGTCGCAGCTTCGTCGTTATGTTAGTGATCCGTCTCACGCCGTGGATTTCTCGGAGATCACCGTTCGCCCTGATCTGATGTATGACCAGCTACCAGTTCAGATTTTGGACAGGCGTCAGAAGTCACTTCGGAACAAGACCGTAAATCTTGTGAGGGTGATGTGGCGACACGGCTCGCCAGGAGAGTCTACTTGGGAGAGGGAAGATGAGATGCGCGAGCGCTACCCACTTTTGTTCCCTGACACGTGAGTGTTAGGAAATTCCGAGGGCAGAATTTTTCTTAAGGTGGGGAGGATGTAACGACCGGTGTTTGTAATAAATATTTTATATGAATAATATTGAATTTCCCTTCATTGTATGTTTTCCTCGGTTGAATCCTCACATTTTAGCTTCTTAACACCGTAATTCTAGAGTTAGAGCGATCCTAGAAGCCATAGAATCTTTCCCGAAGCTTCGCGCTTCGTTTCGACACTTCTGGTGCATCTTAGTTGGTTCACGAAGGAGAACCAACCGACTAGAATGAGATCTAGTCGGTCGGCAATCCTTCATGGACCGACTAGTTCAACGTATTAAAAATAGCTGAGTTACTATTTGTCGTTAGTCGGTCTAAGTTCAACCTTCGACCGACTAGTTCTCAAACTAGTCGGTCAAGCATTGTACTCAGACCGACTAATTCTGAATTTCACTGTACAGTAAAGTTACTGTTTATCATTAGTCGGTCTAAGAACGATTTCCGACCGACTAGGTTGCAAACTAGTCGGTCAGCTATTGTTCTTCAACCGACTAATTCTTGTATAATCTTTCTTTTTAGTCGGTTAAGAGTTGCTCTTCAACCGACTAGTTCTATGTTCAGCTTTTCTTCGAAAGTTTTTGGGTTGATCTTTTAGTTGGTCAACGTTGGTCGACCGACCGACTAGTTCTTAAACTAGTCGGTCACCAGTTGTGCTTTGACCGACTAATTTAGTTGACATGTACCAAAACCTATTCTCGGTTTGCCATTTAGTCGGTCTAAGTTAGACGACCGACCGACTAGTTCTTAAACTAGTCGGTCAACCACTCTTCTTTGACCGACTAGTTGACCCCGAAACCCTAGATCTATTTTCCAGCCGTCATTTTATTTTTATTTAATCCGTCGATTCTATAATTCTTCATTCATTATTTCTTAGCCAAGATCATTCACAAATCATCCCTAAACTTCCCCAAATCATTTCTTTCATCTTTGGAGGTTCTTGCTCGCCGTATCTCTCGCCGAATACCGATCTAGGTCGCCGAGATCCCGCTTTCGGCCATAGTTTCCAGGGATCGTTCTTCGTCACCAAATCAAGATCCGTTTTGGTGTCTTCCATCTGCTACTCTACGGTTAGTAATCCTAATCTCGTAATCTCTATTAACCCACGCCGTAAACTAGAAACCCTAAATTAAAAATGGATTACTAGACATAGGATTCCAATGCAAAACGATTTAGAACCTCCGTCTAATCTTTATTTTGCCATAAACAGCGAATTCATCTACCGTAGGACACCGTTCTCGTAACTCACGTCGATCAACAATTCGGTACCAGGCAAGTGAAACTTGCCAACCCTTCTTTAGGCCATGTTTTTAGGCCAATTCTTGTACTAGCGTGAAAGAGACTAGATCGTGAAATGATAGCGATCTAGGCGCAACTTTGAGATCTAGCTTGACAACGAAGCTAGATCCAACACCTTGCCATATCATTCATGCATAGATATCTGCCATGTTTAAATTCCTAAACTGTACGCATTTGAATTGTTAACTGCCATGCATTGCATCTTACATGTCATCCTAATTAAACTTGCATCGTAGCACACGCTACACTACATGTACCAAATCCGTGTTTCCGTGTTACCGGCTAGGCACCAGTTATGCGGGCATAACCCTACGCCATACGTGTTAAAAACACTTCCTGGCTCGTGATCCAGAAGCGAGCATTCCGTGTTCGGGGGTAATGCCCTGGCTCGACACACGTGGAGGGGTAGGAATAAACGATCACTTGAGCGTAAGAGTTGGCCCGTACAGCCACTCTAGCCAAAGGGTGGAATCTCTGTGCACGACGTGATTACAATTCCAGTACTTGACCTTTACTTGTTTACTTGCCTTGCCATGTCATATGCCATGCTATATCATGCCATAATTTACTTTAGGACTGCTAGATTGCTTTACTTTCATAGTTGTCATACTTTACTTTAGAACTGCTAGGTTGTTTCCTTTTATAGTTTCCTTGCATAAGTCTTTTTAGACTTGCTGACATGTGCCCCTTCTCTTTGGGTGACACATGTTAGTTGCTGAGCCAGAGACGGTTGCGGAGGGTGACGAGTACGTGGAGTTCGTGCCCGAACCTGTTGGTGACGTGGAGTACGAGGACACCGGTGATCAATCTTAGAGATCTTCCGTACTCTTCTTTTGTTAGTTGTGGTTGTCGGTGAGTAGCACCGTTTTGTTAGATTCTGTTGGCCATGCTAGGCCTTGTACTTTTTGACTCTTTTGTTGCCTGGTGGCATTTCTGGTTGTGGATTTTTGTTGGACCATGAGTTGAATAAATGCTATATTATTCGTCTCTTTTGCTATTATTGTTATTGTTGTTCTGTGTCACATTACAGGGACCGGTTACTTCGTTTTATTTGACGCTTATCGGACTTGCGGCTTTGCAGCTTCAAGTCCGTGCGGACCTTCTCACGCTTCGCCTCCATGTTTTTGGGAAGCGGGGCGTGACACAATCCAACTGCACTCTTATGAGTTAAAAGCCGGGGGACGTCAAAGCCGGGGGACGTCAAGCTTTATGGCGCCGTTGCCGGGGAGGCAACGTGTTTGTTAATTTTAGGACCTTTGAACCCTTCAGTCTAACTCATATCCCTACCTCGCGATAGTTTTCGCATTCTTCTTTTTCTTTTTTTATTCTTTATTTTCTGTTTTTATCTGTTTCTATCCCATTCTTGCTTCACGGGTATTTCTTGTTTTTCATGCGCAGGAATACAAGGAGTGTAGACGACTTGATTCCTATTGACCTGAAAATTAACGCCACCGTGAGGCGTCTAAACGCGGAAAGAAGAAAAAGGGAAGAAGCTGAAGCCATGGGAGAGAACACTCCTCCTCCCCAGAAATCTCTGCTGGAATACTCGATGCTCTCCATCGGGTCCACCTCCTCCATTCGACCTCCGGCTATCACGGCCGCGAGCTTCGAGCTTAAGCCATCACTAGTGACGTGGATCCAACAGGATCAATTCTCTAGGGCGACCATGGAGAGCCCTATTGAACATCTGGACTCCTTCCTCGAGAAGTGTGACACATTCAAGATTAATGGTGTCACCACTGAAGCAATCCGTTTGAAGCTATTCCCCTTCTCTTTGCGGGATAAAGCCAAGAAATGGCTTAGGGGAAAGGACCCGAACACTTTCAACACTTGGGAGAAGCTCTTAAATGCTTTCTTGACTAAGTTCTTCCCTCCAGAGAAGACGATGAAGCTGAGGAGTGAGATCTCCTCCTTCTCCCAGGTCAACCACGAGTCCCTGCACGAAGCTTGGACGAGATACAAAGAGATGCAGCGGAGATGCCCTCATCATGAACTTCCAAAGTGGCAGATTATAAATCTGTTCTATAATGGGTTGAGGGATGACCTAAAATCTTCGATGGACGCCGTGGTTGGGGGGGTCCTTCATGTCTAGAAGTGAAGAAGATGTCGGCAACATCTTGGAAAACATGGCATCAAACAATGAGCGGTGGTGCGATGAGCATGCAACACCCAGATCTGTATGCATTCATAGAGTCGAGGACATCGACAAGTTGTCTAGCAAATTCGATTTTCTATCGACCCAGATCTCAGTGCTCGTGGTAGGAGCTGGTGGTGCCGGCACCTAACTAGTAGCAGTGGTGGAAGCGAAAGTCCTGGGAGACTTCGAGGGTGGTGATATTTCACCACCGGTGGATCAAGCTAGCACACTTTTCTTCAACCTAACGGGTAATACGCCGTATCCGCCACGGACTAGCTCCAATCCAGCTTATTCTCCGAATAACCGGAACCACCCAAATCTTAGCTATCGGGCACCGTATCAGCAGCCACAGCAGCCACAGCAGCCACAACAACAAGTATATCAGCCGCCTAGGCAACATCAGCAGCAGTTTCAGCAACAGCAACAGCCACATCAAGTATATCAACAGTATCCCCCCAGGAATCAGCAGCCCATGCAGCATCAACAGCAGCCATATGGCCAGCAGCGAGTCATCTCCCCGGTTGAGTCCCTCTTGACTCAGTATATCACAAACCAGGAGAAGATCAATTTGAAGCTGGAGATAGGGCAGAGGGCCCTCACTGACCAAGTAACCTAGCTGGGGTTGTAGGTGGCGAACCTTCAAAGGGCGCAAAACCAATTGCCAGGTCAACCGGAAGTGAATCCAAGGGGACAAATCAGACATTGGCACTAACGCACGATCATGCAAATGTGTCCGCCATCATCTTGAGAATCGGGACACAAATTCCTACAAGAGTGCACGCTAAGGAACCGGAAGCTCTGTTGGTCGGTGAGCGACCAATTGAAAAAGCTAATGACGATGGAGCTTCGTCACCAAAGAATACGACTCCGGAGGGAGTCCCTGAAGAAGAGAAGAAGAAGGAAGAGGAGGAGAACCTTAGAGTATTCAAGCCCATTGTGCCTTTTCCACAACAACTTGCCAAAGCCAAAATTGATGAAAAATACGGCAAGTTCTTCGCTATGGTCAAGGATCTAAGCTTGCAGATCCCTTTCCTGGAAGCCATAGAGACAATTCCCTCCTATGCGAAATTTTTAAAGGATTTGGTGACGAGGGGTTCCAGAAAGGAAAAGGTCGTTCTCACGATGGAATGTAGTGCTGTCATCCAGCGAGCGAATCCGCCCAAGCTAAAAGACCCGAGAAGCTTCTCCATTCCTTGTTCAATTAGGGAAGTGAAGATCCATCGGGCGCTCGTGGATTTGGGAGCGAGCGTCAGTCTAATGCCCATGTCACTATACAGGAGGATAGGGATGGGAGACCTGGAGCCCACGGGTATGACACTTCAACTAGCCGATAGATCGGTCAAATATCCGGTGGGAATTATAGACGACCTTGCAGTCAACGTCAGCGGAGTGCATGTGCCGGTAGACTTCGTGGTGATGGATATGCCCGAAGACACTCATACACCCATCATCCTTGGACGGCCCTTCATGGCCACCGCTGGCGTGCTGATAGATGTGAAGAAAGGGAAGTTATCCCTTAATGTTGGCGACCAGAGGGTCGAGTTTGACTTAGGGTTGTCTATAAAGCACCCTTCGGATGAACCTGGTTGCAATATGCTGTACATTGAAGAAGAAAGAGCTGTGGAAGCTGGGGCCTAGGAAATTCTCTCAAGGAACCCCCTGACAGCTAGGGGGACCTTGAAGAGCATGTCGGTTCGAAGAAGGAAGAAGTTGCTAGGGAAGCGGGTGTCTCACATACGATCCCTCCCGGATTCCAAAAAGTTGCTCCGACAAGGAGAAAGGGGAAAGAGCCCATGGAGCTTATCGCTGATGAGATTCAGATCTTAAGAAAAGTGGCGGTCGATGCCAATGTGAGGGAGAAGCCCCCGGATACCATCAACGGACGGAGGATCGTCGAGCAAGTCTACTTGTCACCGCCGACAACACCAAAGGCCACCACTTCAGAATCTGCAGGAATGCCAAACTTTGGGCATCACCCTCGTCCGCCTTGAGAATCATCTACCGAGCATCGAGCAAACGACGTTAAACAACAGCGCTTCGTGGGAGGTAACCCACGTTCTAAACCCTCATCTTTGTTTTTGGGATTATTTTTAGGTTTATTTTTTTTATTTTGTTGAATACATTCAGCCACGGGAACTTTCGTCGAGGGACTTAGGAAATTTGTGAACTTTTGCAGGAAACAAGCCCCCAACCGATCGGTTGACCCCTCAACCGATCGGGTGGGACGTATCAGACAATGGCCTATATCTGTTCTTCAGCGAACCAGTCGGGTGAAACAAGCAGAGACCGGGTGGCAGATCGTATGAGAACGGCTGAAGTCTCGGGAAATTTGGGGATTTAATCAACCGATCGGTTGATATGAAGCATGGTCGTGTCGCTGACTGGGTGAAGTGCACAGATCTCTCGGGAAAAAAACGTGAAGAGGCCAACCGATCGGTTGAAAACTTAACCGATCGGTTCGCCTGTAGCCACTTTTCAACAAATTTTTCGAAAATTTGCCCAACCTATCGGGTGAGATCTCACCCGATCGGTTGGCCTAAAACCCTATAAATACCCCCCGTTTCGCCCGACTCATTTTCTTCACCCGACTTCGATTTTTCCTCCGCAGTTTCGACTTCTCCAAGCCCTAACTAGCCACATTCTTCCCTAAACCGACCACCAATCCCCCTCAATCGATCTATCCACTTCCTCCTTCCTTCTCTCCAGCAATCCCTCTCTCTCCTCCATCCCCAACCAAGCCCTAATTTTCGCCCGACCACCCCCTATTTCGAAAAAATTGTTGAAAAGACGTGCCGCGGCTTCACACTCCCACCAATTGCACATCGTTGGGTGATTTGCGAGCAAGGATTAACTACGCTTCTGGGTAACTTCGCTCCTTAGCTCAATTTTTCAATTTTGCCCTAATACTATATTCTTGCTCAATTGCCATTGATTGTGTGCATTCATTGCATCTTGCATTCACTTGCATCACACACCATTATGGCTAGGGAAAGAGATAAGGGTAAGGCTATCATGCATGAGGAGGAGCCGTCTCGCAAGAGACGGAAGTCCACACGTCCACCCATTCCACGTCCACCTCCTATACGGCCTACACAGCCCCAACCCCTACCTATCATACCTCCTGAGGACCCAATGTTGGGCCCGCGTGGTTACCGTTTTCTGAGTCTTGAACAAAAAGATTTTTATCATAGACTCGACGCACGTTCGCACCTCTCCACCAAGTTTGCACACGCACAAACTCTTATCGATCTCGGAGTTTTCTCCGAAGTCGAGACCCTCTTTGCCAACTTAGGATGGTTAGCTTTCTTGAACGCCCACGCAGCATCCTACCCCGCTCTCACTCTAGAATTTCTATCATCCCTCCGTTGTGAGTCGGGATCGATCGTCGTTTTTCGGGTCTGAAACAGAACCGTCCGCACCCACCTGGATACTATCAATCACATTTTCGGATTCCCCAATCTTGAGGGTGACACCATCCGTCCCTACAGATATCACCCCGATTTCAACGTCGATCAATTTTGGTTCCGCGTCACCCTTCACGATCATTATCCCCGAGGTAAGGCTAAGGCCTCCTCCATCATTCACCCCGTGTTTCGTCTGGCCCACCGAAGCATATCTTGCATGTTCTTCACTAGGGATGAGTCCGGGACCATGACTATCCCTGATCTTTTCATTTTGTGGGCCATGACATTTGATTTTATCTGTGGTGATGATGGGATAGCCTTCGAGGCCCCTCACATTCCTATTCATGCTGCTGCTTGGCTTATTCACAAGCTTCTTGAGATTAGCCGCGCCGGCAAGGGTAAATACTGTTGCGGGGGCCTCATTACTATCATAGCCTCATATCCCCAGTATAATATCATCATCCCTAGAGATTTTCCTTCTGTCCCAGGACCCACACATATAGATCTTGATGTCCTGCGGCACATACACATGATCAAGCCCCGCCCCGACGGTCGTTTTATCTTTTACTACAGACACCCCCTGCTCCTTATACCATTCTGCCCAATCCCCCTCGTATGACTATCGTTCTAGTGGAAGATTGGACATTTCCTACCGACCCAGAGTTTCTGGGGGGGGGGGGGGGTTACGTCTTCCATTCCTTCCCCCAGGCGCACACCGATCACCTCCCCCTGTCGCCCACTTAGGCGAGCAGGATATCCCTGCGTCCCGGGGAGACTCTGAGGCTGGTCCAAGTCATACCACCCCGGCTTCTGGCCCTATCACTTCTGAGGCTCTGACTGAGGCCTTCTTAGGCCTAGCCTCTGGTGACGGCGTGACCACTGCCGCTGGCACCACTTCCACTTCTCGTCCAGCATCTACTTCTTTTGTTCACCGTGCCGCCTCCGCTCGCCTCACTCTCGAGGCTGAGCTAGCTTCACTGCATGCTCGTGTTTCATCCTCTGCCCCCTCGGACCCTTCCTCTTCGATCTTCTCTCACCCACGTTTCCTCGCACTAGAGAGGAACGTGGCCACCATTCTCTGCCACCTCACTCACATTTTTGGCCATCCTCCACCCACTCCACCCACCTCACCACCCTCTTCACCTCCACCATCACGATCTTCACCTCCACCATCACATTCATCACCACACCCATCACCCCCTAGGTGACCATCCCCTCCCGCCACCTCTTCTCCCATTCCTGCCACTTCACCTCCACTCACGACCACTGCCGTCGATCCTACAGATCCACCACCTTCCACTTCCGTCACCCCATACATGTGCCACAAGAAATTGCAGGTGCGATCGCGATCACTTCCCACACCATCCTCTACTACCACCGTATCTACCGCCGTATCTATCCCATCTACCACCGCTTTAGTCGCCATTTCCCTACCACTCACCATCATCACCACCACACCACCCATCGTCCACACTTCCACACCCATCCACACACATCCTGCACCCCTCTCCCCACTTCTCCGCACACCCCCCACCTCTCCCCTCCACACCCCTCCATCTTCCGCCGAGGAGGACGAGGACGATTCCTCTCCTGCTTTTTGATTTCTTTTTCTTCTTCGATCTTCCCCCTTGCATATTTCTGCATCTTCATGATCATATCTTATTGCTAGTACTATCATGTCCAGCTTGGGGGAATTCGATTTTTATGTGTTTTGTCGTGTTTTTCTGTGTGGTATGCTTGTTTATATATGTCGTGTGGTGTGATTTTCTATCTTTTATCTTCCATATGTCTTTTTTCCTCTTTCTTTATTTTTCAGTTTCGTATGTGTTTTTTTCTCGTTTTTTATTCTCTCTGTGTCGGTGCGTATTTCCCCCCCATTTTCATTGCCCTCCTGTATTTACTTTTATTGCATTGAGGGTAATGCAAGTTTTAGCTTGGGGGAGTCGCACTTCGTGCATCGTTTTGTGTCTTTTTCTTCGTTTTGAGTCGTTTTCACCGTGTTTTTCTTTTTCTTTCTTTCCTTTTTCTCCTCTCTCTGCTAGAGATGACCCCTAATGATGAATTGCCACAGAATCACACACACACCTAGCATGGCTTCGATAATCACATTCATTAACCCTAGGAAGCTGAGTCCTCTTGCATTTCGTGCATCGTGGATCCATTTTGCTTTTGTGTGAGTCATGTGTCGTGTCTAGCTTACAGTGTGCTTCTACTTTGTGATTTTGATTTATATACTGTCCTGGGATGACCCCTAGATTATTATGATTCGATTTGAATATGCGGTATTTGCTTCTCCTGTCTGCTTCTATATGCATGCTATATTTATATCGTATACTTCATTTCGCATGTGTCGGGATTCCACAGTTAGGACTAGGATAACCCATTTAGCCTACGCTCTGATTAGCGAAGAAAATCTCCCTTACCCAAGTGTCTAGAATCCGATTTCTTTTTTATTTTACTTGGTGCAAATCCCCTCGTCGTGTACCGTTCTCCCACTTGGGAGAGTACACACATGTATATACCCAAAAATCCAAAAATCCAAAAAAAGAGAGACAAGAAAAAACCCAAAAAGAAAAGAGAAAAGAAAAAAATATATATGTATAGCCAAAAATTCAAAAAAAAAAAATACATATATCAAAAACCCAATAAAATTCCTGTGTGAATATTTTGCTACCTACCGAGAATAAAGGGAAGGCGAGAATTTGCACCGAGTGTTCTACTCCACATCTTCTCAACCTCCATCGTTTTCGAAAACACTTGGAATAGGAACTTCCTAGCTATTATCTAGGCGATAGTGTGGTGATTTCCTAGTCCCTAGTTGTGGAGTCCCTGACGCATGATACGTTTCGATTCTTACTCTGTTCTCAAGCACGCTTGAGCTATATATTCACCGCTTATTTCAAATCGAATCGATATTTGGGTCTTTTCTTGGATATGTGTATATAGAGCTTTATTGCACATTGTAGATAGTAACACAGTCTGCTAGCACGCGACCACACTCACTCGCGCTTCACCGTGTGGGCCCACGACACTTGTTTGGACTCGTTTTCCTTGGTTTAGTGATGTGTTTTATCATATGCTTGTTTAGCGTGGGTGTTTGATTTTGTTGGCCCTGACGGGCGATTTAGGATTTTGACTTCTCTTTCCCTCTCTCTATTTTCTCCCCCGAGCTCCTACTCTCACTCGTCTTCCTCAAGGACGAGGAAGGGTTCAGCTTGGGGGATTTTGATGTGTGTGTATATTTTATATATTCACGCACGTCTTCTTTGTGTTTTTCCGTTGTTTTCCATCGTCTCGTGTCCATTTTCTTGGGATTTTTAGTTTTCTTTCACTTTTTGGTGTTTTTGTGTATTTGCAGGAGATCGCTAGCGTAGGGGACATTTAACAAAGATATCATGAGTCCCCGAAGCAATGGGAGGAGTCACACGTGATCCAGGGGTCAAACGATGAAGATCGCCATTTTTCAGCCCTTACCCAATCGGTTGGACACAGCCAACCGATCGGGTGATGCACGCGTGTCTGACCCAGACGAAGGATGGAGTGAGAAGAAAACCAACCGATCGGTTCATCGAACGGTTGAACACATCAGAGCTCTCGGCCAATTTGGAGCTGAATTCCAACCGATCGGGTGACATCTCACCTGATCGGTTCATCTGTAGCCGATTCTTCCAAAGAACGACCTGAAGAGCTCAACTGACGCCTGCTGACCGTGCCAAATCGACGGAAGTCTCTGTCTATTATGAGAACAATTCCAACCGATCGGTTGAATGTTCAACCGATTAGTTCACCTGATGCTGCAAGATTTAAACGACGACCCAGAGCTGCCAACCGGTCGGACCATGCGAGCGGGTGAAGCTTTGAACGTCGATACTGAAGCACCGTAGCAGCTCACCCGATCGGTTGATGCTTTAACCGATCGGGTGACGTCGATTTCTATATATAGTTGCCTAGGTTTCGAAAAACGAGAGCTGTTATTTTTCTGTCTTTTTTCTTGTACGGTGACGTCTGGAATTTTACTGTTTTTGTAAGTCTTTTGATCTTTGTGAAACTTTAATATAGTCTTAATAGCATTGCTAATACTTCATTGCAATCGTCTGATCATGATTTTTACGGTTCATTTTTGTTTAGATCGCTTTTTAGCCATGAATTGTGAGTAGTTCCCTAATCTGGGATTTTGGTGGAAACCCCTTCGTGGGTTCTTCCTAATGCGTCCATAGGACTAGGAAATCGATATGGATTAGGAATTTAGAGGTTACGCCGGGTGTTTCATTGTCATCGGCGGGAAAAAGACCGCCTTTGACCGTAGGCGAATAAACTTGGCAGTTGACTCCCTAGCCACAGCTCACGCCCTTAGCGTAGACATTGAATCCCAGTGCGCGGGAGCGACATGATGAGATGTTGGGAGTTATCGTTGCGAGCTTAGTGCTCCTGGAGTCGGTCGGTGTTAATGGACATGGGAATGCCCATCGACCGAACCCGGGTAGTCCGACGTATCATCTTGGGCACCGACCGAAATATCTGGCCCATGGGACGCTGGTATCACTCTTAGAGGCAACGTCTCACCACTAAACCCTAATTCCGATCGTTGTCCTATCCCTAGGTCGTAATAGCGAGAACACGTGATAGGGTGGAAACCGAAGCCCTAGGTTTCCTTTTATATTGTTTAATCTCCGTATTTACATTCCGTGACAAACCATCGATCGATCGGGCTAGCTCACCCGTAGGGTGAACCGGTTCCTTTTAAGACACAAGCACAGCCACGCCTCCCTGTGTTTGACCCCCAAGCCACACTACAACATCGTGCGCTTGCGGTACAAATATTTTAAGTCTGGTATCCCCCAATCTAACTGCACTCTTATGAGTTAAAAGCCGGGGGACGTCAGTGTGTGATATGATCATATTTTACACTTTATTTCTGCATTTTTTCATGCCATAACGATTGCGCATATCGCGAATTTAACGCTTAATCGACGATTTCATGATGAATTTTACTATTTATATGTTTCGTTGGATTTTCAGGAAATATGGAGCAATCGGGAGCAATTTAGAGCTATGAGCACATACACACGTGCCTGAGCGTCAATAACGATGATATCGAAGGGCTCATGGTGCTTGAAGATGAGAAGAAGTGGAAGGAAGACGAGAGAAAGTGGAAAGAAGCGAGAAGAAGGAGAAAACGATGAAGAATCAGCCTACACAGTCGAGTGACACAGCTCACTCGACCGAGTGAGGCTGACACAACTCCAGTCCAGCCAAAGAAGCGCAACAAATGTACTCGGCCAAATAGAATTTCCACTCGACCAAGTGAGAAGTCCACTCGACCGAGTGGAGAGAGGAAAAACAACTGGCAGAACACTGTTTCTAGAGGACTTTGCAGAAGACCTCACTCGACCGAGTGAGCCAACCACTCGACCGAGTGACTCGAAGATGACATAAGGCTGATTTTTACGATTTCTTTGCAGAATTTCCACTCGACCGAGTGACAGTTTCACTCGGCCGGGCGCACCGACAGCCCAGATTTCAAAACTAGGGGTTTCCTCCTCCTAGGGGATATTTTTGTCAGCTTTTTCTAGACTTTTTGAGTTAGTATAAATAGCTAGTTTTGAGAGCCGTCAAAGAAGAGAGACGATATGGCTAGAGTTCTTAGGAGAAGCTTTGTTTCTCTTGTGTTTACTTAAGGATTGGAGTGCGAGGATATTAATTCTCTTGTTATTTGAAGGCTTGAACATCATTGGTTTGTCTAAACTCTTGCTATTTCTAATTTTTATGGTAAATTTCCATTTAGATCTATCTTTTGTGATGAATTCTATTGCATATCCCAATTCTATTGTTTCGATTATGATAAATTGTGAGTAGTCTCTTTGCTCTAGGACAAAGGGATGAACCATATGGATTCAAAGCTTGATATGTGAAATCTATTAAAAACCAATGTTGCTAAACTTGTTAAATGGTTATATTATGATTAATTTACTCCGGATAGTTAGGAATTTCTATTGGATCTTGAGAGCTCGAGAGAGGATCTTGATCTATAGGAAGCACTATATATTCAATTTAGATCTATAATAGAGATTTCCTAGAGTTGGTGTGCGAGAGCGACCAAAGCTATCATCTTTATTTTATTTCTATAATTATATTCGTTTGTATGACGGTACAACGAATACGAACCATCATGATCTAGATTCGAACTCACGTTGCGCGAGAGCGAACTTGAGTTGGAGTTGAATTATATTGTTGATCTTAATGCTAGTGGTAAGAACTAGGCTTGTGTGAGAGCGAGGCTCTAATTTAGATTACTATAGACTTGCATAGCGCGAGAGCGTGCGTTGGTTACAAAATAGTTGCGATAATGTCACCCTAAACCAAGAGTAGTGATATGGAGGAATATAATTTCACATTGATGCTTAAGATCTATAGTGGGGAGTCCCTAGCCCTAGGCACTTTTATTAATTGAATTTACAAATGATATTTTATACACTTATAACACCAAACATTCCTCAATCATTATTCCATCTCCGTCGAGTAATAAATATAATACCAACAGTTCCTCCATGTGATTTGATACCCGCTCACCACTTAACCGTGCGCTTGCGATAAAACTACATTGTTTTTTGGAGTACAACCAGAAGCGACCAATTTTTTGGCGCCATTGCCGGGAAGGCGACGGTATTCTATTTTTTGACTTTATTCTTACTTGGTTACCGATGCTACTTTCCAAACTGCTCTATTAGTTTTGATCAGGTTGATCTGGGAATCGCAATGAGTTGGACAAATCCTAATCCGCAGCATGATGAAACTTTCGCATCCTTACCGGGAGAACTAGTGGATGAAGTTTGGTCTATAGGCCTTATTGCTATCAACATGGGGGGCCAGCTTGAATAACAATTCACCAATATCGTTATTGACCAAACCTCACCAGAAGAAACGATCGAGCGCAGTATTAGAGTCTATGTTGAGGGAAATGAGCTGCATTTTCATACCGACGAAATCCCTCAATTTATGATGAATGACGGCATAGAAGCATGCACAGAGCTAAACAGTGCTGGTAAAGAACAACTTTGGGATACTGATGTTCAGGGAAGTGTATCTGACAATTCCTCTTGTCACACTCAGTTATATACTAACTTCTCTTTTGATGACATGTGCGAATAAGGAGAATGCAGTAGTCCCATTGATTTGGGAGTAGAGTCGCCTGGCATATACTTTGATGCTCCATCATCACCGATTGTCGATTTTGAGTCTGCACGCGAAAGCCTATCTTCTGAAGAGGAAATGAACAAAGAAAAGATTAAGGACGCTATGCTTTCATAGGAAAGGGAAACAGGGGGTACAACGCCCCCTGAGGTAGAACTGAAGCGATTGCCGTCTAACTTGAAATATGCATTTGGGCGACAAATTGACTTATCATGTGATTGTTAATGCTAATCTCGACCCTAACCAACTTTAAATCCTCTTAAACGTCCCAAGGAGCCATAGGGATGTCCTTCGCTACAACATCTCCGACCTAAAGGGGATTAGCCCTAGGCTATGTACCTGCAGGATTCATATAGAAAACACCGATACCACCTCCATAGAGCCTCAAAGGCGATTGAACCCCAATATGAAAGAGGTGGTTAAAAAAGAGATCCTTAGATTACTTGAGGCCGACATTATCTATCCCATTTCTAACAGCAGATGGGTCAGCCCAGTTCATATTGTCCCTAAGAAGGGAGAGACGACTGTAATAAAAATGGATAAGGGTGAGTTGATATCCACCAGGACTGTAACAGGTTGGTGCATGTGCATTGACTACAGAAAATTAAATAAAGCCACTCGAAAAGATCACTACCCATTACCATTTATTGACCAGATGCTTGAGCGCCTTGCTAAACACAAATAATTCTGCTATTTGGATGGGTACTCAGGATTCTTTCAGATTTTCCTCCATGAAGATGATTAGAAAAGACCACTTTCACATGCCCTACGGCACCTATGCATATCGTAGAATGCCCTTTGGACTTTGTAACTCTCCTGCCACCTTTCAGAGGTACATGACGTCTATCTTCTCTGACTATATTGAAGACATTATGGAAGTTTTTATGGATGAATTTTCTGTTTATGGGGGTAAATTTGACTCTTGTCTGGCTAATCTGACCAAAGTTTTAAAAGGATGCCAACAAAATAATCTCACTCTTAATTGGGAAAAGTGCCACTTTATGGTCACTAAGGGGATAGTTCTTGGGCATCTGGTTTCATATAGGGGAATTGAGGTAGACAAGGCTAAAATTGAAGTTATAGAAAAGTTACCTCCATCCATCAATGTAAAGGGCATTAGAGGATTCCTTAGTCATGCGGGGTTTTACCCTTGCTCCACCAAGGATTTCGCTCAAATTGCCCGTCCACTTACAGCTTTGCTTGCTAAAGATGAACCTTTTGTTAATTTTGACGATTGCTTGAAGGCTTTTAACACGCTGAAAGAGGCACTTATTTCTGCTCCCATTATACAGCCACCGGATTGGACCATCCCTTTTGAGTTGATGTGTGATGCTAGTGATCACGTAGTTGGAGAAATATTGGGGCAAAAAAAGGACAAGAAGCTACATGCAATATATTTTGCAAACAAGACCTTAGATGAGGCGCAAAGGAACTACACCACTACTGAAAAGGAGCTCTTGGCCGTTGTCTATTCGATCGAAAAGTTTCGCTCTTATCTTCTTGGATCAAAGGTAATAGTGCATACGGACCATGCCGCATTGAAATACCTCCTGAACAAGAAGGAGGCCAAGCCTAGGCTAATAAGGTGGGTTCTCCTTCTACAAGAATTTGACCTGGAAATTAGAGACAAAAAAGGGACGAATAATCTTGTGGCGTATCATTTATTAAGGCTAATTAGTGAGGAAGAAAATGGAAGCTTACCAATCGATGACACATTCGCTGACGAGAAGCTCTTTGCTTTAAGGCCCCTAGAAGTACCTTGGTTTGTAGACTTCGTGAATTATTTGGCTTGTGGTATCAAGCCACATGGTTTGGCCACACAACAAAAGAGAAAGTTCATGCATGAGGTCCGAAGTTTTTGGGAAGACCCATACCTCTTCAAGACATGCAAGGACGGTATCATACGAAGATGCATCTCGAAAGATGAAGCCACATCTATTATTTCACATTGCCACTATATGCCATGCGGATGACATGCAGCTGCTTCTAAGACCACTGCGAAGATATTACAATGCAGATTCTATTGGCCTACCATGTTCAAGGATATGCATGAGTTCGTCAAGAAGTGTGATAGATGCCAGCGGAGGGGAAACATATCCAAACAGAATGAGATGCCAATGAAGCCAATCTTAGAGATCGAGCTTTTTGACTGTTGGGGTGTTGATTTCATGGGCCCTTTCCCATCCAGCAAGGGGAATAAATACATATTGGTGGTTGTCGACTATGTTTCAAAGTGGGTGGAAGCTATTGCCCAAACCGATGATGCCAGAGTGGTCGCCAAGTTCTTCAAACAAAACATATTCCCAAGCTTTGGAGTTCCTAGAACGTTGATAAGCGATGGAGGGAGCCACTTTATAGAGAACAAGTTTGAAGCCATGCTAAAAAAGTACGGAGTACATCACAGAGTTGGATTGGCATATCACCCTCAAACAAGTGGACAAGTGGAAGTATCCAATAGAGAAATCAAGCAAATTCTGGAAAAGATGGTCGATAAATCGAGGAAAGATTAGTCTATGAAACTGAATGACGCATTATGGGCATACCGCACAGCTTTCAGGACTCCCATCTGTACAACCCTGTACCGACTAGTATATGGAAAGACATGTCACTTACATGTAGAATTGGAGCACCGTGCTATTGGGCCATCAAGACTCTAAATTATGACTACAAGAGTACGGGAGTATGGAGATTCCTTGATATCAATGAACTTGATGAAATTAGAAGAGACACCTGTAAAAGTTCCAGAATATACAAAGGAAGGACCAAAGTCATCCATGATGCCCGCATTACGATGAAGAGCTTCAATGTTGGAGACAAGGTCTTACTATTCAACTCAAGGCTTCGACTCTTCCCTGAAAAGTTGAGATCTCGTTGGTCAGGGCCATTCACCATACGCCATATACATCCCGAATGAGCTATTGAGATCGAAGGAAATGACGGAGCGTCATTCAAAGTTAATGGGCAAAGACTAAAGCACTAATCCGTGGGAGATCCTACCGATGAAATAAAGAGCATCTACCTTAAGGACACTTGGACTAAAAGCTTGTCAGCCCAACTTGAAGAGGTCATCGAGGAAGCCACACCATATGCTATTAACGCCTTGCACATGGATAGTTTTGATGGGGAGCCACATTCTGAAAATATCCCCCCTACTTGGAGACAACCCGGACCCTCTCACCGAAGAAGAGGAGAACAACGCTGATTTCATGAGGATAAGAGAGCTCTACAAGCTCTCTTCCGGGAAGCAACAAAAGTACGCGCCACTGGTAAAGACTTCAACACCACTGGGAAAGAACATGGAGCATTTGAAGGCCAAGAACAAAAGTTTTGGGGAGTCACCCCCCACCATCATAAGAAAGAAGACGCCAAACGAGGAGGCCAAACGAGGATGCCAAACAAGAAAAAGTGGAGTGACGAGCGTTTATATTCTATATATTCACGCACGTCTTCTTTGTGATTTTCCGTTGATTTCCATCGTTTCATACCCAATCTTTCGTGTTTTTTTGTATCTTTTCACTTTCTTCATGTTTTTGTGCAAATACAGGAGATTGCCAGCGTTGGGGACGTTTAAAGAAGATATCATGAGCCCCCGGAACAACGGGAGGAGTCACGCGTGATCCAGAGGGTCAAATGATGAAGACTGCTATATTTCAGCCCTCAACCGATCGGGTGGACACAGCCACCGGATCGGTTGATGCACGCGTATCCTACCCGGACGGCAACTAAAGAAGAGCAGCAGCTAGCCCGATCGGTTCAACGATCGGGTGAACTGACAGAACTCTCTGTCTAATTGCACTGAATTTCAACCGATCGGGTGAAATATCACCCGATCGGTTCACCTGTAGTCGCAATTCCTCGAACGACGACCCGGTCACGCCACCCGCTCGCCTCAGCGCCAGTTGAAAATCTTCAAAGCTCTCACCCGATCGGTTGACTCATCAACCGATCGGGTGGTGATTTTTCTGTGGGTTTGGACCCGAACCATTAGGGTTTCGAAGGGGACTATAAATACACGGTGTTGGCCGACTGAAAGGGGGGCTTCTTCATTTTTAGGGCTTTTTGCCCCTTTCTCTTGTGAGACTTAGATTAGTTTAGATTAGGTCTTTTGATCAATAAGTCTTGTAATGGATTGAAGATTCAAACTCAAGATAAGTATTTCTTTCTCTTATTTTCCATTGTTTTGTATTGTTTTCATTTTGCTCAATGGTGAATGTGAGTTTGTCATTTTTATTGCTTTCTTTTATGTTCTTCACCATTGAGTAGCTCTTGATGAACCTTAATACGGGTTAGAGTAGGATTGATGCTTGGGTTGTTTCATTTGGCTTGGTTGCATGGCATGTGTTCGATGAAATGTGTCAATGGGGATTTCTAGTAATCTGAGTCCAATTCGTATGGTAACACACTAGTTGTGTTGGGGATTGGGGTCCGGTGTCTTGTCCAGTTAAGATCCGCCTCGATGTATTGCTAGAAATCACATTTGACCTATTTGGCCATTAGGGTTACGCGGGGGTGTTTCATTGTCATTGGCGGGAGAAAGACAGCCTCTGACCGTCGTGCCAAGGGGGAATAAACTTTGCGGTTGACCCCCTAGCCATAGCTAACGCCCCTAGCGTAGACATCGAGTCCTCGCGCGTGGGAACGGCTTGGACGAAATGTTGGGAGTTATCATTGTGGCCTTAATGCTCCCGGCTGCGGAAGGTGTTAATGGACATGGGAATGCCCACCGTCCGGAACCAGGTAGGCCTAGCGTACTAGGCACCGACCGAAATATCGGGCCATGGACGCTAGGTACCACCTTTTTGGGCAATGTCTCACCTTGGGTCAAGTCAAATGCCAAGTGTCATGAATGCTCTAGCCCATGTTAGCGGGGATTCATTTCGTGTCTGTTTATTTCTTTCTTTTATTTCCACACTTCCACCCACATTGTCAGCGTAGCTAGCACACAACCTTGGCGAGGCTAGTAGCCATTCAAGCCATCCACCTCCCTGAGTTCGATAAACCCGCACCCTACACTAACCGTGCACTTGCGATAAAACGACACCGCGCCCAAACCGTAAACAGGGCGCCGGTCGAGTTTTTGGCGCCGTTGCCGGGGATGTGTTCGGTTTGATATTAGCTTAGCTTGGGTTCGTTAGACTTCGGAAAAAAAACAAAATACAATAACCGAGAAATTTTTCCCCCACCATTATATTATCTTTTTTTATTCTCTTGTACTATTGATGCTTCTATCTAGTTCTCTTATTTTTGTTGTCCAGGTATCTTTGGTGTAACCATGTGGAGATCAAATTTCGATGCTCAGATGGGAGGATACGATCCTTATTCAGTTGTGGTTTGTGAGACTTGTGGGATGGTTGGGCACATGTATTATGATTGCCCATTTATGCTTGAGAGCCTCCCCTTACACCATGGCCAAACATTTTCCCACAACCTTAGCCCGAACACCTCCCATCCATTTCCTCAACCTTATATCCCTCCACCAATGCAAGAAGAATCAAGCCTCGTGTCTCTCCTTGAAAGTGCCATGTTTAACCAAGGCCAATTCTTACAAAACTTGATGGCACCAATCACCGAGCCTACACCAAGGAGAGGGGACGAAGGGGAGGATATACCCACTTTCATGGTTGAGACCACCATGCCATCAGCCACCATAGACACATCTCATGCCGACACCCCATTTTTCCATCACTACCACTTGGATGACGAAGCATTTTTTGATGATGATAGTGAGGATGGGGAGACTTCTCTAGGATCTGTGGGAGAGACTTCTTGTCTTGATTTGGATACCCCACATGAGTCCTACGAGAGCACCGAGGAGACTACAGAGCTTATGCATACCGTCGAGGAGGATGTGCATGAGGGCTTGGATACGATCGTCCACTTCATGGAGCCTGAGTCACATCTACCTCTACCGTCGCTCTCCACTTCTTCTGCGGTTGAGCATCTACTTGAGCATATTGCCCCTATTCAGGGAGATTTTCATACTCACTCTCACTCCACTTTTAAGTCTCACTTTTCACTTCCTATTTCTTTAGACTCATATATATTTGACACACCATATCTCTCGGAGGAAACATGATCTACTTCCCTTGAGGTATGCTGCGGTGTGTCACCACCTGGAGAGCCACTTCTCATGGAGAGCGAGGATTTGGTCGTCGCTAGTACAGAGGATAGCGACCCATTCTCAGGGAGTATTCGTCACCCTTTTATTATTTGTCCATCTTATGTTCACGATTATCTCTGGGATACATTTATTTTGGGAAATAATTTCTTGCCATGGACTAATGCACCTCGTCCTTTGCAGGTCACAGGTGGACACCTACGAGGGATGCTTGGAGGTGCATTGTTTGGGTCCATTGGCACACGTGGCACATCGCTTCTGGCAGAGCTATAGAAGGAGCAGTTAGAGCAGCTACCTGCCCCACTTCAGATTTTGGATCCACCTATGCTCAGGTGTATCCTAATCCAGTAGTGTAAAAATTTACCGCTTTCTAGTTTAGATTTGAATAATCTCGTCTCCTCTCATTAGCGAGGGGAGCGTATCTAAGATTCGCTTTTGCATCATAATAACCCATCATGTTGTGCCCTTCTATCACTTCTACCGCCCACACCCCACATCCTCTTCTGAGGAGAATGAGCACACCGTCTCTCCTGTATTTTGATTTCTTTCTTTTCTTTTCTGATTTTCCCTTAGCATATTTCTGCATCACATTGTCAAATGCATGTCGTTGTTGGGTATCTTTTAGTTTTGTTCATATTTACTTCTATTGTCATAGGAACTCTTTAGCGAATTGATATTAGGGTCCGCGCTTCACTGCGTGGCCCCACGACACTTGTTTGGACTCACATTCCTTGGTTTGGTGTTGTGTTTTATCGTATGCTTGCTTAGTGTGGCGTGTTTGATTTTGTTGGCTCTGATAGGCGATCTAGGAGTTTTCTCTTTCCGTCTCTTTCTCTCTATTTTACCCTCCGAGCTCCTACTCTCACTCGTCTTCCTCGAGGACGAGGAAGGGTTCAGCTTGGGGGATTTTGACGATCGTTTATATTCTATATATTCACGCACGTCTTCTTTGTGATTTTCCGTTGATTTCCATCGTTGCATACCCATTCTTTCGTGTTTTTTTGTATCTTTTCACTTTCTTCATGTTTTTGTGCGAATGCAGGAGATTGCCAGCATTGGGGACGATTAAAGAAGATATCATGAGCCCCCGAAGCAATGGGAGTCACGCGTGATCCAGAGGGTCAAACGATGAAGACTGCTATATTTCAGCCCTCAACCGATCGGGTGGACACAGCCACCCGATCGGTTGATGCACGCGTATCCTACCCGGACGGCAACTAAAGAAAAGCAGCAGCTAGCCCGATCGGTTCAGCGATCGGGTGAACCGACAAAACTCTCTGTCTAATTGCACTGAATTCCAACCGATCGGGTGAAATATCACCCGATCGGTTCACATGTAGACGCAATTCCTCGAACGACGACCCGATCACGCCACCCGCTCGCCTCAGCGCCGGTTGAAAATCTTCAAAGCTCTCACCCGATCGGTTGACTCATCAACCGATCGGGGGGCGATTTTTCTGTGGGTTTGGACCCGAACCATTAGGGTTTCAAAGGGGACTATAAATACACGGTGTTGGCCGACTGAAAGGGGGGCTTCTTCAGTTTTTAGGGCTTTTTGCACCTTTCTCTTGTGAGACTTAGATTAGTTTAGATTAGGTCTTTTGATCAATAAGTCCTGTAATGGATTGAAGATTCAAACTCAAGATAAGTATTTCTTTCTCTTATTTTCTATTGTTTTGTATTGTTTTCATTTTGCTCAATGGTGAATGTGAGTTTGTCATTTTTATTGCTTTCTTTTATGTTCTTCACCATTGAGTAGCTCTTGATGAACCCTAATACGGGTTAGAGTAGGATTGATGCTTGGGTTGTTTCATTTGGCTTGGTTGCATGGCATGTGTTCGATGAAATGTGTCGATGGGGATTTCTAGTAATCTGAGTCCAATTCGTATGGTAACACACTAGTTGTGTTGGGGATTGGGGTCCGGTGTCTTGTCCAGTCAAGATCCGCATCGATGTATTGCTAGAAATCACATCCGACCTATTTGGCCATTAGGGTTACACGGGGGTGTTTCATTGTCATTGGTTGGAGAAAGACCGCCTCTGACCGTCGGGCCAAGGGGGAATAAACTTGGCGGTTGACCCCCTAGCCATAGCTCACGCCCCTAGCGTAGACATCGAGTCCTTGCACGTGGGAACGACTTGGATGAAATGTTGGGAGTTATCATTGTGGCCTTAATGCTCCCGGCTGCGGAAGGTGTTAATGGACATGGGAATGCCCACAGTCCGAAACCGGGTAGGCCTAGTGTACTAGGCACCGACCGGAATATCGGGCCATGGACGCTAGGTACCACCTTTTGGGGCAATGTCTCACCCTGGGTCAAGTCAAATGCCAAGTGTCATGAATGCTCTAGCCCGTGTTAGCGGGGATTCATTTCGTGTCTTTTTTATCTCTTTATTTTATTTCCACACTTCCACCCACATTGTCCACGTAGCTAGCACACAACCTTGGCGAGGCTAGTAGCCATTCAAGCCATCCACCCTACTGAGTTCGATAAACCCACACCCTACACTAACCGTGCACTTACGGTAAAACGACACCGTGCCCAAACCGTAAACGGGGCGCCGGTCTTGGAGCGTCCAAATCCTACCGGTCTCCTCACCAAATTCGACACACGCATCTCATATGAGTCGAATATCATGCACTTAAAGTAAAATCATGAGGGGTCGACCTCAAGACCTTAAACGAGTGCTTATCATGAGGCAACCCGACATTTCTATCTTAGTTTTAGTTGATTTTTAGTTTTCATTTTGTTTTAGATTTTTATTGATTTAATAGATCAAGAGTCAGGAAAAGAACTGACATTGGGCAGCGTTTTTAATTGTAGGAAGAAGAAACGAGAATACCATTCTAATGGAGAGTACCCATGGTGATGGAGGGCTATGGACATGCTTGAACGAGAAAAGGAGGAAACTGAAGACTGAATAAGAAACAGAAGATAGAGAAAAATAGATAATAGAAAGCTGAAAAACAGGCTCGCTTATCCAAGTGAAATTTTCACTCGACCGAGTGAAGAGCTCACTCGACTGAGTGACACATTGATCAGAGAAGCACTTAAAACTTATTCTGTAAAATAATACCACTCAAGAGACTATGTCACTCGATCGAGTAGACCCTGCAGCAGAAACCTAAATTTTAATGCTATGTAAGGCCTCTCCACTCGATCGAGTCATTAGTTCACTCGACCGAGTGACTAATTCCACTCGACCAAGTGGGAGATTGTAGCAGAAGACTCAAAAATTCATACTCTGTCCCATCTTCTCACTCGACCGAGTGACTCTTCTCACTCGACCGAGTGACTCTTCTCACTCGACCGAGTTACTTAACTCACTCAGCTGAGTCACTCGATAAAGCTGCTGTGCCAAAAATTCAAATTTCAGCCGCACCGGGCTACTCGGCCGAGTGACCAATGTCTTGGCCGAGTGACTCAGGCAGCATAACCCCCTACTTAAACCCAACTCCCATTTGATCGAGGTCATCACCCCCAAATCGAGTAGCGCCCTCCATCCTCCTCTTAATCCATCCACTCGTCCGACCATCCAGCGCCACTCGGCCATGGCGACAGCCCCAGCCACCACCGACCGACCACCCTCCGACCGAGTACGACCACCCTTCTCCCCATTAAGCCATATTTCGTCCTATTTCTTCTCCTTTCCATCCCGTAAGCCCTAATTCAACCCCTAATCCAATTCAACCATATTAATCTCAATTTTATCTCGATCAACCCCAATTATTTCTAATACTTAATGCTAATCATCATTTTTTGTGCAACATGAAAGCTTGGGGGAGATCATTCGTGATGACTACGGAGACGAAGCTTAAGGAAGCTATCATACAGTCAGATATTTGCTTGGGAGCCGCATCGTTCGCTCGGTACACTCGTTCCCTATTATTTTTAAGCGTTTCACTTGCATCTCACGTAGTGTGCGTCACATTCACAAAATTCATCGATGCCTCCATGCACCCGTTCTAATGGAAGGTTGCCCGCTTCTAATAGGAAGAAAATTGGCGACCTCGGTCCTTCTTCCTCTGGGACATCGCCTCCCCCACCACATAGCGACCCTATCCCAGCACTGCCAGCACCTCCTGTACCACCAGCATAGCCTCCCGCTTCCATCGAGATGTATGGGATCACCTTTAGATATGGCACACACCGTGCCAAATTTGATAGGATCTCCAGATGTCAAATCATCCCTACTAGGTTCGATCACATTCAGACACTTGAGCACCTAGGGGTATTCCAGGGGCTGCACCAGCTGTATGATAACGTCGGTTGGGGTGATTTCTTATCTGTGTCGACAAGCACTTACATTAACTTGACACTCGAGGTCTTGAGGTCTATTCTAAGGACTCCTAGGGGCTACTCTTTTCGACTTATGGACCGAGAGTGCAAGATCTCGCATGACATGGTCCGTGCATACTTTCACTGGCCCCCTATCCCAGACCCCGATAGAGCTTATGGTCCTACCCACTTCACCCCTTCCATCTTTTCTACCAATGCATTTTAGGAGAAGATCACATGCACACCACACTTCGACCCTAGCAGGGCAAAGACCTCTACCATAGTCCACCCATGCCTGCGTCTTGCACAACGCCTCTTGGCAACCACCATCTTAGCCAGGCCAGAGGTAGGGACTATGTCCATACCCGAGCTGTTCATGCTTTGGGCGATGACATGGGAGAGAGCATATGAGGATGGTGGGGACGTCTTAGTCCCTGACATATCCATTGATATTGCCAGTTGGTATTTCGACTGCATCTATTCCTCGCTTGCCTCCACCAAGGCGATTTGTTGTGGCGGTCTAATCACACTCCTGGCCCCTATTTTTGAAATTCAGTTTCTCACTGACCTGCACCGTGCTACATGCCCCACTACCTTATTTGACTATGTTTTGACCTGCAAGCACATGATCCGTCCTCACGGACAGCGCCATTGGGTCTGGCTACATGGTACTTTTTCCTCAGATTACATCGTTCTTCTGAACCCCATTCGAACCCATGTAGGACCAGTAGGTGCAGAGTCGAGGTTCCCCATGGACATTCTCATCCCACCTGTATATGTGCTAGAGCCCGATGACGAGCAACAGGAACACCCCGTTGAGCCTCACCACCCTGTGATCCCTATTGTCCAGCCTGCCTATGATGCACTTCTGTCTTCACTTCTGCTCGTGCTGAGAGTTCCACGTCAACACCCATCACTGAGAGTACCTTGGCTGTGTCTGACCCTGACCTTACCATTCCGGAGAGTGTTGAACCCGTTACACATATCACTTCTGAGAGTGTTACCCCATTCATTCCTGAGAGTGCCGATCCTTCATCCTCTGCGACCGTATGGACCCTCACCTCATCTGATATTTCGACTTCTGGGATGATCTTATCCTCAGTTTTCACGCCCATCCCACTAGTCGATATTCCAGTCTCTACCGTCGCCGTTTTCGCTAAAAGTGTCATGGTGTCTGTCACCACATCTATTACCACGACCTCTGCACTTTCATCCACTTCTGCTGATATTCCAATCACTACCTCTGTTGCACCGATTTCTGAGAGCATTCTTTTGTCTCAGCCTCACTTGGAGGCTGAGCGTTCAGCCGTGAGCTCCGCTCCACACACACACACACACACACACACACACACACACACACACACACACCATATAACAACCCCAGTAGTTTTTAGAGGCCGTGGGAGTCCAGCTCGTACATGTGCCTGCCCCTCTACATCCACTCCTGACGACAGAGACTTGCACCTGTGCGTGGTCAAGTCGACGATGTCTGGACTTAAATTTGATTTTCGAGCTCTCACACAGGCCGTTGCTGTCCAGTAGACCCATATAGCCCTTATCCCTGGTTTTCAACTGACGTTGAACCAGATCCTACAACGTCTGCAGCAGCGGCAGCCAGCCCCTTCGCCACCACCACCCCCACCACGGGAGGTGATGGCGATGCACCTGAGTAGGCACTTCACTTGATGCCTGTTATACTTTTGCATATTTTTGCTTGCCCAGCTGTCTTCACTTTTTGTAGGGCACCATAGATTCCAGCTTGGGGGAGAGTATTTTTGCCCACCATTGCATCCATCCATGGCTTGCTTTGCATATATTCACTGCATAAACCATCATGTTTTTCTTTTATTATTTTTCCTTACTTTCCATTTTGCATCATACTCGCATCCACACCCACCCATCCCGAGCTTCTATGTCCTTGTGCCACACTTTGCACATTGAGGACAATGTATTGTTTAGCTTGGGGGAGTGTGTGCACTCACACACTTTTATTTCTTCTTTATTTTCCTTTATTTTCTACTAATTTTCACACATTTTTTCAATTTTTTCTTTCCATGCATCACCTGTCACACCCTGCTTCCCATTATACTTAGGAGCGAGGATGCGAGCGGGTCCGCATGTGCAAGCAAGGAGAAGGTACTTTTGTTTTTCTTTCCTCCTTGACTTAAACACAATAAGCGTTTGTGTGAAACCTCGCAGGTTCTTGCATACATACTCAAAACAATACAGATAATCATTATTACAACCCCAATGCCCGGTTTACGTGTACACAAATAAGGCCTAGCATGGCCATTACAAACAGTTACACGAAAAGAAAGTACACCTGAATAAAGTACAACAAAATATTAAAATTATAGCGGCATTGCGAAAAGCACGTCATTCCTCAGCAGTGGATCTCGGCATCCAGGTACCCCTGGAAACTAGCACAGTCTTGAAGTTTACTCCTCTGCAAGATCTGTATCAGAACCTGACATATATTTCACAAGATGACAAACATGGAAATATACGTCAGCGAGGGTCGCTCGGCAAGTTTTAAAACGTTATAAAAATAGACACTCGGCAAGAAAATATAATATATATAGTTTGCAAAAATGAGAAACACATTATGTCCACAGTATTAAATGTAGGAGCAACGTAAGAAAGCATGACAAAGTGTAGTGAACATAGTGACGTGTAAGGAGTATGGCAATGTGCAGTGAGCATGGCAAAGAGTAGTGTACAGAGTAAAGTGTAGTGAGCATGGTAAAGTGTAGTGTACAGAGTAAAGAGTAAAGAGTATGGCAATGTGTAGTGAGTATGGAAAAGTGTAGTTAACAGTTTACACAATTTACGATAGCAACAACAAAAAGTAAAGAGAGTGCCAATCAATTACTTAAGTAAAAAGCCCAATGTCAGAGGGCGAAAGAAACTACAATTACACCCAAACCAATAGAAGCTACCAGTGGCTCTGTACTTACCGTCCCCATCCGGGCGACGGTCAAATTTATCCGTGGGGTAAAATCCAGCATTCCGACCTCTACTACAATGGACTACCCCACCCAAAAAGAGTCGTTGTGTGTTGATGCACCTAGAACTAACACCTAAAACCCACCTAGCAATGGAACGAATGCCAAGGCTAGATGTATTCCAAATGTAACTCCCGGAGAGTATCGCAAGCGTACGGTGTCAAGTTATAATATAAAAGATATCGATCCCCCAGGAAGGTAGATGCTATTATTGTCTTGGATAATATCTAAATATCTAGAATAATGCTAGCAGTCGGTTTCAGAAGATTGTTTATTGCAGAGTTATCGTTCAAGCAAGTTTTTAATAAATAATAAAGACTAGGGTGTTAGGACTTACCACTAAGATCGTCGGATGTCGATGCTAGGTTAAAACTGTTACGTTGCATTGGCTTTATTAGGGATTGTCGCATCTAAGATGTAGAACTCATGGCTCGACACGCCATAGGTCTAACGTATTGTACGCTTACCCCGCTCTCACGATAGGCGTACCATGCGATTTGTGCATTAGGATCGATAACTATTCATGCCACTCTCGTAGATAGTGTTGAGTATTGACTCCCCGGATTTGGTTTTGATGATGAACAAACATAAATATCGTGAATTAACTCTTTGTGAGCGCAGTTATAGAGATCGTCGCCAAATTTCTATGAACATCAAAAGCGACGTCTCAAGACTTCTCAAAGCGCGTGATCGTGTGCTTGAAGCTTCGTTGAAGCTCAAGGACCATTATTGAAGTCAAGAAGATTTGATTGAAGCTTTTGAAGACGGTTCGTCAAGTTTTATTTATAGTCTTCTAGATTCTCTTCGTAGAATGTTAAGCCATGAGTAGGTCTTACGTGTTAATCTTCATAACGCTCATATCTTAGAGCTAGGATTATCTTAGAAGCCCATACAAACTTTCCCAAAGCTTAACGCTTCATTTTACGGCTTCTTGTGCATGTTAGTTGGTTCAAAAAGAAGAACCAACCGAATAGATGGCAATCTAGTCGGTCGGCAATCCTTCTTGAACCGACTAGAATGCCTTGCTCAAATTCAGCTCATTCACTGTTTACAGTTAGTCGGTCCAAGAAGGTTCACCGACCGACTAGTTGTCAAACTAGTCGGTTAGGAATCCTTCTTAGACCGACTAGTTGTGTATTCAATTTCACAGCCTGAGCTACTGTTTATCGTTAGTCGGTCTAAGTACAACTGTCGACCGACTAGTTGAGAAACTAGTCGGTTGGAATTTGTTCTCAGACCGACTAGTGCTCTTTGATTTCAGACTATACTATTTCAACTCTTAGTCGGTCAAAGAACACTCACCGACCGACTAGTTGACAAACTAGTCGGTTGGCAAGTCTTCTTAGACCGACTAGTTCTCTATTGTTTGAACTTTCTCTTTTGGCTGTTCTCCAGTTAGTCGGTTCATGTTGAATCACCGACCGACTAGTTGAGAAACTAGTCGGTCAATGATCCTTCTTTGACCGACTAGACTGCTTCAGAATAGAGCCGTTGGAGATTAAATGCCACGATTTTTGCTCTTTCTTTCCTCTATCCTATATATACTTGAAGGGCTTCTTGCTAAGCATTCAAGGCTGATATTTATTACATTTTAGAGAATCAAAGAGAAGCATTTATTTCTCATTTCCAAGCTTTCATTTCTCACAAGAATCTCTCCCTCACTCTTATTCCTCAAGAGAGATTCATTGATTGTGAGCCATTCAAGTCAAGAGCTTGATTCAAGGCCACCAACTCCTCCCTAGGCTTCCATTGCTGGTCAACTTCTTGGAGCTAGGGTTTGGTGCATTCTTCTCCTCCAAAATCCTCCTTGCCCTAAAATCGTAAGTTTACTCAAGGCATATGATTTTGTTGGTAAGCATTTCTTATTTCAATTACTTTGAATATTGCAAGTTTTACTCTCGGTTGTGAGAGTTGTGTGTGATCCCGGTTTGTGGGAGTCACATTTTCTTTTGTGTATGATTTGATCTTATAGAGGTTTTCTACAAGTATTTCATAGTGCAAATTTGAGTTAGAGGTTTCTAACTCAAGTATCCGGAGGGGATCCGGGTGTTTGGGACGTAGGATTAACGGGAACAAGTCGGGGAGACTTGGGTGGATCCGAACCTGTTATATCGTTTGTTTGCGATTGTATTTCTTTGTTGTCAATATTTTCATTTCCGCATTGTTGGTTGAGTTTGCAAGATAATTAGGAATTATCTTCTTAATTATTTTAAAGTACTTGAATATATGTTGAAGGGGGAGCTTGAGAGAAGGGGGAGCATGCTTTTATATTCACTATTTGTTGTGCATACGTTGTAAAGCTTGAATGACTCATCCATACATCATATTGCATTATACCCTTCAACACACTTCACACACACATCTATTGCTCAAATCTTTTATGGGTTTGTCATCACCAAAAGGGGGAGATTGTTGGAAACAACGATCTGGGATCTTGGTTTGATGATGACAAACGTATCGTTATATCTGACGTGTGTGCTTAGTGTGTTTCAGGATTGAGGAAACAATATATTTGCACTATTTGGTAGAATTGCTATTTGTATAGCATATTGGGAGAGAGGGAGTGAGTGTGCACAAAGAAGTTTGACTTGGTCAATGGAGGAGAGATGTGGCCAAATATATTAGAAAAGATTGTCTCCTATCCCTCTCCTATTCAAACACCAACTTGAATAAATCAAATCTCCTATCTATGGTACAAAGAGATAGAATCAAATCATGTTTGAAATTCCCAATCCCTATTCTCTAGGGATTCTCTCTTGCACAAAACCATAGTACCCATCCTATATATAGCCTTGTGCCTAGGGGGAGAAGATTGCGGCAATACAAAAAAACCAAGAGGGGGCAACAAAAACTTATTGCATACGGCAAAGCTTTTTGTTTCAAAAATCCTATACTCTAATAGCCGCAGCCAAACACCCAAATATCCAAAAAGAACCCTCATCAAAATCCTCATCATCTCGTTCTTATATCATCCCAAAACTCCGACGTACGAAAACCTCTCCTCAAAGAAAATCCCTCACAGCCGCCGTTATTGCCAAAAGCTCTCTCCCAACTTTTGTACGTGCTGCAAGGGAGCACGAGCTATTTTCGCTGTCGCTCATCCAACATCTCAACTCTCCAAGCCATCATCGAAAGGCAACCTAGCATCATCGAGCAACAAAGCGAGCTCCACGATCTTCATCGACTTCCGTGCCATCAACGACGTCTAAGCGACGTTCACAGACGACCATCAATGACAAGAGCTTCAAGTTCTTCATTGCCCGCTGTTGCGTGACTCAGGCGCCATCAACGTTGCACGGAGAACGCCAACGATCGAAGGAGAGCCACTGTTCTCGAGTCGCTGCCGTCGAAACAAGGAGAACAACTTAACGACTGCCGCCGTTGAACGAGTGCCACCGCCGCCAGCGCTAACAGAAGAAGTCGAAGCCCTGCACCATGCCCTCGCCATCGGAGAAGAAGCATCGCCAGAGGGTGACAAGATCACCGTCGTGGGCATCCACGAAGAATGCCATCTCGCTGTAGAGGAGCCCGTCATCAAGAAGCCCATCGCCTTCTCGTTGCAGAGGAGGCCGTCATCAAGGAGCCCGACCGTCGCCATCTCGCTGACGAAGGAGCTTTCATCGCCGCTTGTTTGAGTTGCCTCTGCCATCGTCGTCATCATCGGAACAGAGCTGCGGCCCAAGCTATGAATGAAGAGAATGACCGCCGTCGCCGTTCAATACCCTGCAAGCTAGCGGAGCTCTCGCTGCCGTCGAGATCTGTCGCTGCTGTGCCGCTGTGATCCGCTGCATGCTGTAGTCGAGACGGAGAGCTCACAGTGAGAGAACTCTTTACTGATGTGGATAAGAACGAGCTGAAGCGGCGATAGAAGAGCCGTGAGATCGAAACTCACGGAAACGCAACGAACGGCCATGATCAAACAAAGACAGTTGCTGACGTGGCATAAGAATTTTTAAGGGGATTGCTCTGCGCACCGACCGAGATTAAAAAATTTGAACTAAACTTTCTCTGCACACCGACAGCTTGATTTAAAGGATTTACTAAGCGTACAGACCGTCTGAGAATAAGCTTTGAACTGAAATTGCTTTGTGCACAGACCAGTGCATAACTTGACATCTAGGAGTCGGATTGTGACACCGCTTGCGTCAGATTGGAGCTGACGACGTGCTGATTGACAAAGACACCTACACGGACACAAACTGAGCATTTCTAAACCCTTAAACTCTTTTATTTGTGTCTTAGTGTAACGTTCTCTGTGGGGAAACTTTACCTATTTTTCTGTGACTATTTTGGGACTTGTCTAGTTGGGACTAGACAAGCGGGACCCAGCTAGTTTGGGACTAGCTGGTAGAAAGCGTTACTAGGATTGATAGTGAGAGAAAACACTGTGTGTGGGGGTACTGAGAGCCTGACGAGTGTAGAGACGTAGAGGGTGCTCTAAGCGTGCTCTAACTTGTGGTTTTGTACCTATTGCGCTATTCAATACTAGTTCTGCTTTGGGGGCTGGAGTAGGTCGTTGGGACGACCGAACCAGGGTAAATCTGCCGTGTCTCTGTGTCTGCTTGTATTTACCCTATTGCTGCTATAACTGCGTGTGCTTACTCGTGGGTTGCACGAATTATTTTTTAAAAGCATGCTCCCCCTTCTCTCAAGCTCCCCTTTCAACATATATTCAAGTACTTTCCATGCTCCCCCTTCAACAAATTATTCACAAATAATTCCCGACATCAACTCTGCAAAATCTTTTCTTTCTCCCCCTTTGTAATCACCAAAAGTGGATTAATGAAGTCACAAAAATATTCCATGCACAAGTAAACCATTATTAAATGTAGCGTGCAATTTGCATGAGTTTTCCAAAGAATAGACAATTCAAGCTCATAGAATTTCATAACACGACTTCCCACCTTTGTGTAAGTGTAGTAATATAGACAATAAAGTACAAGAGGAGATTCAATTTCAAAAAAAAAACAACCAAATCAATCCACATTTTCCAATTTTCATGAATATCACTAGGATTGATTTTTCCCACCTCATCAAAGATGAGTTCAAGATACCAAGCCCCGAAACATGGCCTAAAAGGACTTTTAAATGCGGGGTGGTATTGCTTGACGAGTCATATACACTAACGCTAATGATTACCCATTTAGCACAAGTTGGATACTCGTGGGTTGTGTATTAGCCATGAAGTGTATCCATTTTTCATACGGAGCAATTTTCACATATTTTAAAAAAAAATTTTTTTTGCTCAATTTTAATTCATGGCTAAACACTTCATATCCCTTAGAAAATTCAGAAATTAATCATTCCTACATTCACTTTCCATTATTCTTCAAAATAATCTCCAAAAGCACTAAAAAGTCAATTATCGTGAAAGTGCAAATGTAGGTGTAGAAGTCAAGTTTAAAACCTGTGAGACATGTCATGGCTACTAAAAAGAATAACATCATGTTCATGTAGCTACAACAATAATGAATTGACTTCTACAAGGAATAGATTTGATCATTCTTACAATACCTCTTAAGATAAATCATAAAGGGTATTCTTTTAAGCTCATTATTTTTTTTTTTGGGTTTTTCAATTTTTTTTGTTTTTTTTCAGAAATAAAACATTAAAAATCATGCAAGCAAGCACACAAAACAAAATAAAACAAGCACATAAAACAAAATGAAACAATCACACAAACAAACTATGAAGGTATGCAATGAAATGCAAAGAGGGATAAAAATTATACATTCGCGTCGTTATTTGGCTAAGGAGCTAAAGAATGAGACATTGAGTTTATCGCTCCTCGCCAAACCTCCATCACACCTACATGAAAGGTGTTAAGTGTGACCTTGGAATCCAACAAGGTCCACTAGTGTTAGCCATTAAAGATTTAGGAACCCACACTTGTTTAAACTTGATATTTGTGTTCCTAAATTTACAATAATATGAAGTGTGGCCTACACTATCACAAGTAAAGAACTTTGCATATTTGTTCTTTGCAATAGAGGGTACACTGTGGAATTTCTTGAATTTTTGCTTTTCAACGTTTTTAGACCAAAACCAAGTCCTCTTCTATTATTGCCATATAATTGATTCTCTAAAATAGTGTCCAAAGATTGTTTTCCCATAGAGAATTTCTTAATGGCTACGTCAAGATGAGAGACTTTGGTTTTTAATTGTTTATTCTCTTCCACAAGCATCGTGCATTTACTAATAAAATCTCTCTTGTTTTCCTCTTCCTTCTTTTCAAATTCAACCATTTTTCTTTTAAAATCATTGTCCAACATGCAGAATTTATCATTAAGCTCTCTAATCACATAGTCTTTTTCAGTTTCGAGCTTAATCAAATCAAGTTTAAGCATGCTAATTTGGTTTAATAATGAGGAACAAGAAATACAAGGAGCATTTTCATCAAAGCTTTCTTTTTCCTTCTTTATGACTTCAATAGTAGACTTACATGCATTAAGTTCGATTTTAAGTTGTTCATTCTCTTTAAACACCTTATCATCTCTAACTTGCATGTCATAGTTCTGATTTTGGAGACATTCAATAGTGAACTCATGATCTACTATTTGATTTTGCATTTCTTCACAAATTTTAAGAAGTTCAGCTTTGCTACCTGACGGTTTCTCATCTTGGATCCCCATCAAAGCCATGCAAGAATGGGCTTCATTTTCCCCCTCGCTTTCAGCTTCGCTATCCATATCCCATGTTAATACATTCGCTTTTCCTTTTCCTTTAGCGAGCTGAGCAGTTTCATTTGGGCAATCCTTCATCAGATGTCCTCTTCCCATGCATTTAAAACATTGCATTCTATCAGTAGATTTCTGATCATTAAATTGCTTGGAAGAATTATTAAAGTTAGGACGATTAAACCTGGGTGCCATTTCGTTTCTCCCATGCTTGGTCTTGATAAACTTTCTGAAGTTTCTCACCATTAGCGCTATGTCGTCATCATCATCTTCACTTTCGTCAGCTTTCAGAGCAAGGGGCTTTATGGCTTTCTCTTTCTCCTCAGGTTTCTCTCTTGCTTCAACATTTTGCAGTTCCAACTCATGGGACATCAAATTACCAATAAGGTCCTCCACCTTCAATTGTGACAATACCTTTGCTTCCTGGATGGCGGTGACCTTTGGTCTGAAAGAGCTTGGCAATGCTCTTAGGATCTTCCTCACTTGATCGAGGCTATCATATGGTTTTCCAAGCGAGCTAGACTTGTAGACTATGTCGGTGAACCTCGCATACATCTCTGATATGCTCTCTGATGGTAGCATGCGAAATCCCTCGAACTCTGAACTCAAAAGAGACAGTCTAGACTCCTTTACCTGTGACGTTCCCTCGTGCGTCACCTCCAAAGTATGCCATATTTCCTGCGCAGTTAAACAATGTGAGATTCTATTATATTCAGATTTATCAAGTGCACAAATGAGAGCATTCATAGCTTTAGCATTTAAAGAATAAGATTTCCAATCATCATCATCCCATTTGTCATTTGGTTTTTCAATCTCAACATTTTCTACTTTAATAACAGGCAGTTTATATCCTTTTTCAATTATTTGCCAAGCTTTATAATCAACAGAAATAAGGTAGATTTTCATTCGATTTTTCCAATAAGCATAATAACCTCCATTAAATCTAGGGGGACGGGAAACAGACTGACCCTCAGCAAAAGCACTATCCATATGGTTATTCATGGTCAATCCTAGGCTAGATCCTAAAACCTGCTCTGATACCACTTGTTGGATCTGGATCCTAGCCTAGGGGGGGGGGGGGGGGGGAAATAGGCTTTTTAAAAATAATTCGTGCAACCCACGAGTAAGCACACGCAGTTATAGAAGCAACAGGGTAAATAAAAGCAGACACAGAGACACAGCAGATTTACCCTGGTTCGGTCGTCCCTACGACCTACTCCAGCCCCCAAAGCAGAACTAGTATTGAATAGCGCAATAGGTACAAAACCTCAAGTTAGAGCACGCTCAGAGCACCCTCTACGTCTCTACACTCACCAGGCTCTCAGTACCCCACACACAGTGTTTTCTCTCACTATCAATCCTAGTAACGCTTTCTACCAGCTAGTCCCAAACTAGCTGGGTCCCGCTTGTCTAGTCCCAACTAGACAAGTCCCAAAATAGTCACAGAAAAAAGGTAAAGTTTCCCCATAGAGAACGTTACACTAAGACATAAATAAAAGAGTTTAAGGGTTTAGAAATGCTCAGTTTGTGTCCATGTAGGCGTCTCTCTCAATCAGCACGTCGTCAGCTCCAATCTAATGCAAGCTGTGTCACAATCCGACTCCTGGATGTCAAGTTATGCACTGGTCTGTGCACAAAGTAATTTCAGTTCAAAGCTTATTCTCAGACGGTCTGTACGCTCAGCAAATCCTTTAAATCAAGCTGTCGGTGTGCAGAGAAAGTTTAGTTCAAAGTTTTTAATCTCAGTCGGTGCGCGGAGCAATCCCCTTAAAAATTCTTATGCCACGTCAGCAGCTGTCTTTGTTTGATCATGGCCGTTCGTTGCGTTTCCGTGAGTTTCGATCTCACGGCTCTTCTATCGCCGCTTCAGCTCGTTCTTATCCATGTCAGCAAAGAGTTCTCTCGCCGTGAGCTCTCCGTCTCGACTACAACATGCAGCGGATCACAGCGGCACAGCGGCGACAGATCTCGACGGCAGCGAGAGCTCCGCTAGCTTGCAGGGCATTGAACGGCGACGACGGTCATTCTATTCGTTCACATCTTGGGCTGCAGCTCTGTTCTGATGATGACGACGATGGCAGAGGCAACTCAAACAAGCGGCGATGAAAGCTCCTTCGTCAGCGAAATGGGGACGGTCGGGCTCCTTGATGACGGCCTCCTCTGCAGCGAGATGGCGATGGGCTTCTTGATGATGGGCTCCTCTACAGCGAGATGGCGTTCTTCGTGGATTCCCACGACGGCGAGATTGTCACCCTCTGACGATGCTTCTTCTCCGATGGCGAGGGTACGGTGCAGGGCTTCGACTTCTTCTGTTAGCGCTGGCAGCGGTGGCACTCGTTCAACGGCGGCAGTCGTTAAGTTGTTCTCCTTGTTTCGATGGCGGCGACTCGAGAACAGCGGCTCTCCTTCGATCTTTGGCGTTCTCCATGCAACGTTGATGGCGCCTGAGTCATGCAGCAGCGGGCAATGAAGAACTTGAAGCTCTTGGTGTCGATGGTCGTCTGTGAACTTCGCTTGGACGTTGTTGATGGCACGAAAGTCGATGAAGATCGTGGAGCTCGCTTTGTTGCTCGATGATGCTAGGTTGCCTTTCGATGATGGCTTGGAGAGTTGAGATGTTGGATGTGCGGCAGCGAAAATAGCTCGTGCTCCCTTGCAGCACGTACAAAAGTTGGGAGAGAGCTTTTGGCGATAACGGCGGCTGTGAGGGATTTTCTTTGAGGAGAGGTTTTCGTACGTCAGAGTTTTGGGATGATATAAGAATGGGATGATGGGGACTTTGATGATGGTTCTTTTTGGAGACTTGGGTGTTTGGCTGCGGCTATTAGAGTATAGGATTTTTGAAACAAAAAGCTTTGCCGTATGCGATAAGTTTTTGTTGCCCCATCTTGGTTTTTTTGTATTGCCGCAATCTTCTCCCCTAGGCATAAGGCTATATATATGATGAGTACTAGGGTTTTGTGCAAGAGAGAATCCCTAGAGAATAGGGATTGGGAATTTTAAACATGATTTGATTCTATCTCTTTGTACCATAGATAGGAGATTTGATTTATTCAAGTTGGTGTTTGAATAGGAGAGGGATAGGAGACAATCTTTTCTAATATATTTGGCCACATCTATCCTCCATTGACCAAGTCAAACTTCTTTGTGCACACTCACTCCCTCTCTCCCAATATGCTATACGAATAGCAATTCCGCCAAATAGTGCAAATATATTGTTTCGTCAATCCTGAAACACACTAAGCACACACGTCAGATATAACGACACGTTTGTCATCATCAAACCAAGATCCCAGATCGTTGTTTCCAACAATCTCCCCCTTTTGGTGATGACAAACCCATAAAAGATTTGAGCAATAGATGTGTGTGTGAAGTGTGTTGAAGGGTATAATGCAATATGATGTATGGATGAGTCATTCAAGCTTTACAACGTATGCACAACAAATAGTGAATATAAAAGCATGCTCCCCCTTCTCTCAAGCTCCCCCTTCAACATATATTCAAGTACTTTAAAATAATTAAGAAGATGGGAGAGAATTGGTGATTCATGCTTTAAACGAAACAAATTGGTGATTTGTAGAGCATGGGAGAGAAGGCGTCAAGGAATAATGAAAATCGGAGCCAAGGGAAGGAGAAAGAGGGCTGAAAATGCAGGCAACACGGCCATGCATGGATACGCACGGTCGTGTCAGTATATCAGCCCAAGGGAAAGTGTTAGCATCAGCGACACGGTCGTGCAAATACATCGCACGGCCGTGTTAAATTTGACTGCAGAAGGCAGAGGCCTCTCCTTGAGCAGGACGGATGACATGACCGTGTCATAAAAGCTGGCTGTGCCGCATTTTGCACGGCCATGTCAACCTAAGGAGTAAAAAGAGCCATAGTCGGGCAAAGAATATATTTCTGCTTTTAACCCCTTAGGTATCTCTCCCCAAACTTTTTTTTAGTTTTTAGAGTGTGGTGTGATGATTCCAACACATATTTATTTGTAATTTTCAAAATTCGGTTGATTTATTGTAATTTCTGGAAGTCGGGGCTGTAAAGCTGGAATTTTCTACATTGACGTGCTGATTTTCTGCACGACCATGCATCGCAGATTCCAGTTTTCAGAAGCTGGATTTGTAGCACGTCTGTGCCTTTTTCATGCACGGCTATGCCGCTTTGAATTCCAGCTTTCCAGGCTCGATTTGCTGAAGTGTTTGAGGGGATATATGAGGGCTTATTGGGGGCGATTTGTGGGTGTTCTTCATAGGGGTTTCTCCCCCTTTTGGTGCTGTTTCTCCAAGGAGATTTGTGAGACTTTCTTTTGATTTCTTATGATGTTTAATTGGATTTTCTTTTGTGAGTATTGTTCTTAATCTTCCCTCTTGTATTTGTGATGTGTTTTTCCATTAATTATTCGCTGTTTTCCCTTATGCTTACCGAGTAGATTTTTGTGCTTATGGTGTAGTTGTACCCTAGTGTGGATTGTTCATGTGGATGGATCGCCCCAAATATCATCATATTAGATTATTACTAGGGCTAGCTTGGATGTGTGCTTAATTCAATCTCACCATTAGGTTGCTACACAACCTTAGCCACTGACCACAAATTCGGGCTTGATGCTTCGTAACCCTAACTTCTGACCAAAAATTGGAGTCACAGTTCTTTGTCTTTAGTGGTAGATTGATTATCTAATGCTAAGCGCCGACGAACCATCGGGCACACTCACTAGACTACCTATATCGTAGCTGTTAGGGTTTCTATCATAGTACAACTAACTTATACGCAGCGGAAAATAGAAACCTACCAAGAGATCCATGCGATTCTAATTAATTCGAATAGATTACTAACCTTTCTGACGATCTGAATCTGTCAGACTATAGGTGCTGCGACGATCTGAATCTGTCGGACTATAGGTGCTGTTCTACAAACGACCACCCTCAATCGGTATCCACACGCGAACGTCACGAACATGACTTGCGAGGGTGCTAGCTCCATTTTTCGCAACTAGGGTTTCTCTCGCTATTTGTTTTTCTCAAAAACGGAGGAGATAGATTGAAAAACGTAAAACTGAAAATCATGATTCTATATCTTATATAGAATCCTACGTTAACCCATTAACAACATTCAGTTACGTGACGCTATCTTAGGATAAGAATCCTACGTTAACACATTAACGTATTTCAATTAAGCGACGATATCTTAGGGATAATATCTTAACGAGATACGATATCTGACGGTTAAGATATTTCACCTTATCACGAATTTCAAATCATATTCGAAATCATGTTTAAACCCTATCCTATCCAATTCGTTCTTTGTGTGCGACCCAATAGGCTCATATTAAATTGGCAGTGGGCCTAATCTCATTAGAAGCCCACAAGTCATAATTGGCCTCTAGCAAGACATTTTGACTACCCAATTAATATGAATATCGTTAGTCCGATATTAACCTAACCAATAGGACATGTCATAATCCTTTTGTCACACGATATCTTATTTGAACATAAGTCATGGGTAGTGTCATACTTATATTGTTCAAACATTTACTTTCTCGCTTTGTAAGTAGACTGATAAAATCAAATGACATTCATTTGAGCACGGCCATGCATTTCTCAGTCCTACTTATCGAGGGGCCCATTAGATATCTCTCATAGGAGAGGGACAAATTCAATCTTGTTCATTCACTTTCCTTTGCATAATTCACATCATATTCGATCATAACCTTATGATTATCTGATTAAAGATAACGTTTAATTATGTCAAAATATGATGTTCCTTATGTAGGAAACTGTGATGAGCTCAGGTCAAAGGATTCAATGACATAACTATTATGAGATCATTTATGACACTAATCCATGTAACGATCTCATAGCGAGTCTATCCTGTACATGTTCTCCAACAAGTACCTATAAGTTTGATTTGTATCACCATACATATAATTATCTCATAATTATCTACCAAACTCATACTAATCTTAATTCTTCATTAAACCTTTAATGATGAATGGCTAGGGATTATTAGAATAGCATAAAACAACTATTCAACCATTATTATAAAGAAACATGCAAGCAATATAATAATAACAATAATAAGAGAAACATTTTATAAATGAAAATGACATAACATAAAGGTCCAATTATTTGGCCTAGGGCACAACCACTAACAATCTCCCACTAGCACTAGGCCTAATTATACAAGTATCTAATACCCATAGACCTCATATGTTTATCATGTTTGGCTTGTGAGAGAGCTTTGGTAAGTGGATCAGTAATGTTGTCATCTGTTGGTACTCTGCATATCTCGACGTCATTATTCTTAATAATTTCTCGAATAAGATGATAACGCCTGAGTATATGTTTGGATCTCTGATGAGATCTGGGTTCTTTTGCCTGTGCAATAGCACCATTGTTGTCACAATAGAGAACCACTGGATTTGCGATACTAGGAACTACTCCTAGTTCAGTAACGAACTTCCTTATCCATACTGCTTCCTTAGCTGCATCTGATGCTGCAATATACTCAGCTTCTGTTGTAGAATCTGCAATAGTGCTTTACTTGGAACTTTTCCAACTTACAGCACCTTCGTTTAACATAAACACATATCCAGACTGCGATTTAAAGTCATCTTTATCAGATTTGAAGCTTGCATCTGTGTAACCATTTACAACTAGCTCATCTTCCAATCCTCCATACACCACGAATGCATCCTTAGTTCTTCTAAAGTACTTAAGGATATTCTTGACTGCTGTCCAGTGACTTTCACCGGGGTCTGACTGGTATCTGCTTGTCATGCTCAAATCATACGACACGTCTGGTCGAGTACATATCATGGCATACATGATAGATCCTATAGCCGAAGCATAAGGAATCTTACTCATGCGATCTCGCTCATCAGATGTCATAGGACATTGAGTCTTGCTGAGGGAAATGCCATGAGACATTGGCAAGAATCCTCTTTTGGATTCTTGCATGCTGAACCTATTCAACACTTTGTCTATGTATGTACTTTGACTCAGACAATTATCCTTTTAGATCTATCCCTATAGATCTGAATGCCAATGATATAAGCAGCCTCGCCTAAATCTTTCATTGAGAAAGAACTCCCTAACCAAGTCTTGGTTGTTTGCAACATAGGGATGTCATTTCCAATGAGTAGTATGTCATCAACATATAACACAAGAAATACTACTGCGCTCCCACTAACCTTCTTGTATACACAAGGTTCATCTTCATTTTGTATGAATCCAAACTCTTTGACTGTTTCATCAAAACGAAGATTCCAGCTCCGAGAAGCTTGCTTTAATCCATAAATGGATCTTTGAAGCTTGCAAACCTTTGTAGAATTCTTTGAATGAACAAAACCCTCAGGTTGTGTCATGTACACATCCTCGAGTAGGTTTCCGTTAAGAAACGCTGTTTTGACATCCATTTGCCATATCTCGTAATCATAGTACGCAGCAATGGCAATTAGAATTCTTATTGATTTAAGCATTGCAACTGTCGAAAAGGTTTCGTCATAGTCTATACCATGAGTTTGTTTGAAACCTTTTGCAACAAGTCTTGCTTTAAAGGTATGCACTTTGCCATCCATGTTAGTTTTCTTCTTAAAAACCCACTTGCACCCAATGGTTTTAACTCCTTCAGGTGGATCAATCAAGGTCCAAACTTGATTATCATACATGGATTGCATTTCAGATTTCATGGCTCCTAGCCATTTCTCATATTCTGGACTTGACACAGCTTCTTGATAGGTAGTAGGCTCATCTTGATCTATTAGCAGTACTTCACGAGTGTCCGTTATGAGAAATCCATATTTCTCGGGCTTGTGTCGTGGCCTATCAGATCTGCGTGGTGCTTGTGTAGCTCGTACAGGTTCTACAACTGTTTGTGGAACTTGTTGAACTTCCATCGTTGGTTCTATACCATCCTGTGGTTCTCGAAACTCTTCGAGGTGTACTTTGCTCCCACTGGTTCTTTTAGAAATAAATTCCTTTTCTAGAAAGACACCATTTCGAGCAACAAACACTTTGTTCTCTGAGGGATTATAAAAGTAATATCCTTTAGTTTCCTTAGGATATCCCACAAAAAGGCATTTATCAGATTTTGGGGCTAACTTATCTGAAACTTGTCTTTTCACATAAGCCTCACATCCCCAAATTTTTATAAAAGACAAACTAGGTGTTCTCCCAGTCCATATCTCATATGGTGTCTTTTCAACCGCTTTAGATGGAACTCGATTCAAAGTGAACGCAGCTGTTTCTAAGGCATGGCCCCAGAAGGATAATGGAAGATCTGTTTGACTCATCATGGATCGGACCATATCTAATAAGGTTCGATTTCTCCTTTCAGATACACCATTCCACTGTGGTGTTCCCGGTGGAGTTAATTGTGAAACAATTCCACAACCCTTGAGATGATCATCAAATTCTTGGCTCAAGTATTCACCACCCCGATCAGATCGAAGTGCCTTAATAGTTTTGCCAAGTTGATTTTGTACTTTATTTTGAAAAGTTCTGAACATTTCAAATGATTCATGTTTATGTTTCATTAAATAGATATAGCCATATCTACTGAAATCATCAGTGAATGTAATGAAGTACTGAAATCCTCCCCTAGCATGGATGCTTTATGGACCACATACATCTGTATGTATTAGGTCCAATAAATCATTGGCCCTTTCACTATGTCCAGTGAAAGGATTCTTTGTCATTTTGCCTAATAAGCAAGATTCGCAATTTTCAAATGATTCAAAATCAAATGACTCTAAAAGTCCATCTTGATGGAGCTTAGATATGCGTTTCTCGTTTATATGGCCAAGACGACAATGCCATAAATATGTGGGATTCATATTATTGGGTTTGGAGTTCTTAGCAGTTATGTTATAAATTTCTCCACTGTTGGAGTTGTCTAGATTTAGGACATAAAGGCCATCATATGAATCAGCAATACAATAAAGCACATCATCATAATAAATGGAGCATCTCTTATTCTTAATAAGAAAATAAAATTGTTCATCATCCAGACAAGAAACTGAAATAATATTCCTACTCAAAGTAGGAACATAGTACCAATTATTCAACACTAATAAAAGCCCATATGGCAAAGACAATTCATAGGATCCTACAGCTAAAGCAGCAACTCTTGCTCCATTGCCAACTCGTAGGTCCACTTCGCCCCTTTTCAGTTGTCTACTCCTTTTCAACCCCTGCACATTTGTACAAATGTGAGATCCACATCCAGTATCTAATACCCAGGAAGTAGAAGTAGATAAGTTAATTTCAATAACATAAATACCTGAAGATGTAGTCTCACTACTCTTCTTATTCTTCTTCAGATCTTCCAAATAGAGTTTGCAATTCCGCTTCCAATGACCAGGTTCATTGCAATGGAAACAAACTCCCTCCTTTGGAACTTTTGCAGGCTTATCAGCAACTTTTGCTTTAGCCTTTCCTTTAGGCTTACCAGCAACTCTTGCTTTAGCCTTTCCCTTGTGTTTCATTCCTTTCCCTTTGTTCACCATAAGTACATGACTAGGCTTTTTATTTATACTTAGCTCAGCAGTTTTAAGCATCGAATGCAGCTCAGCAAGAGATTTCTCCATGTCATTCATATTGTACTGCATGACAAACTGAACCATCAGTTAATGAATTAAGGATCAAATCCGTAGCCAGTTCTAAACTGAGGGGAAATCCAAGCCTTTCAAGATGATCAATGTAGCCTTTCATCTTCAAAACATGAGCGCTAACTGATGCACCTTCAGCCATTTTGCAAGCATGCAAAGCTCTGGTAGTCTCATACCTTTCCTGCCTTGCATGTTGTTGGAAAGTCTCCTTGAGATGAACACTCAGCTCATAAGCCTCCATGTGTTCCAGATCCTTCTGAAGTTCTGTGCACATAGTGGCTAACATGAGACAACCAACATCAACAGAATCATCAAGATGTTTCTTATACTTATCCTTTACAGCCTTTGAAGCATCAATAGGTGGTTCTTCAGGGAGAGGATCATCCAGGACATACAACTTCCTTTCATGCTTGAGAACAATTCTCATGTTTCTGAACCAGTCAAGGAAGTTGGTGCCATTTTCTTTCAGCTTGTCCTTCTCAAGGACAGATCGCAGTGAAAGTGCAGAAGTGTTATGAGATGTCATTGATCTACAAATATGCAAAATAAACATTAGTACCAATTTTATTTTAAAATGTTTCATAAAGCTCCCACAAAAATAATAACCCTCAATATTAATTACAACAATTGCAACACTTTAGTGGGCTAAGATCCATATTTCACCCAACTTTAAGTCAGCTTTGGCATGACACTTAAAATCAAGTTATTTAGGTAGGTAACACTTTACCAATTATGTCTCATATAATTCTTAGATTCTTTATGGGATTTTGACATCATATGTCTCAGCATGTTATAATCCCATGCCCTTAGGCCCAAAACCATTTTGATAGCCTAATTAAGTCTAACCATTTTTAAATATATGGGTAGCACGATTACCCATCCTGCCTTACTATGATAACCCAATGCACTTCGCTTTGGCAGAACCCACATTTTGGTGATCATAGTCTTGACAGGTATTCAAATCATGGGTGGCATACGACTTAAAATTATGGTGAGGGAATTTTAATAATTAAGTTATGATGTCTATTTATATTAATATATTATGCATCATTCCATACATGGCATCTCATACACATATATCATCATATATCGCATCACATACAAAACTGATAAACATAACATATATGAAACATGTGATAGCATGTAAAACATCATATATACATCAAAACAAATCATGTTATCACATAGCATGCCATCAAATTTTTATTCAAAATGATATGTCATAAATTCTGTTTAATAACTTCCACGACATATAATGCGCAACGAACACGGCGGTCCCGAAGGGGCAGCGCCCCTGGGCGGGGTCGAGGGGTAGCATTGAATTATCAGTAATCTCATTAATGATTTTCTGCCTTTAAAACCCCTATTTAAATTTCTGAGTGATGAATCTGCTGATCATATCAGCATCATTTAATCGTATTAAACAGTCATTGCTCAGACTCTGCTAATCAAATCGGTGTTATTTTAATCAAATTACACAGTCCCATTAATCAGTGTTAGTTGATCATATTAATCATATTAAACAATGATCTGCGTAGATTTAATCATATTAAATAATGATTACAGTAAGTTTAATCACATTAAACATATTAAATAATGATCTGCGTGAGTTTAATCATATTAAACAGTGATTACCATATGTTTAATCATATTAAACAATGATCATAAATTAACATGTTAATCATATTAACAATAATCATGTTAATCATATTAACAACAGCGTAATCATAAAGCATGTTGATCAAATTAACAGTGATTAATTTCGTGGCCATCTATATGTCATATATATTATTAAACATCAATTATTTGTATCTCATACAGACAGATTAAACAGATTGTGTTTTCAATTAACATGTAATCGTATTTATGTATCAACATACATACAGGTTTAAATCATGCCAGTAAATATATAGACATCTCATACATATAAACATGGCATTATCCAAATCAATTGAATTCGCAAGTAGCTCTGATACCACTGTTAAGGTTTCTATCATAGTACAACTAACTTATACGCAGCGGAAAATAGAAACCTACCAAGAGATCCATGCGATTCTAATTAATTCGAATAGATTACTAACCTTTCTGACGATCTGAATCTGTCGGACTGTAGGTGCTGCGACGATCTGAATCTGTCGGACTATAGGTGCTGTTCTACGAACGACCACCCTCAATCGGTATCCACATGCGAACGTCACGAACAGGACTTGCGAGGGTGCTAGCTCCTTTTTCCGCAACTAGGGTTTCTCTCGCTATTTGTTTTTCTCAAAAACAGAGGAGATAGATTGAAAAACGTAAAACTGAAAATCATGATTCTATATCTTATATAGAATCCTACGTTAACCCATTAACAACATTCAGTTACGTGACGCTATCTTAGGATAAGAATCCCACGTTAACACATTAACGTATTTCAGTTAAGCGACGATATCTTAGGGATAATATCTTAACGAGATACGATATCTGACGGTTAAGATATTTCACCTTATCACGAATTTCAAATCATATTCGAAATCATGTTTAAACCCTATCCTATCCAATTCGTTCTTTGTGTGCGACCCAATAGGCTCATATTAAATTGGCAGTGGGCCTAATCTCATTAGAAGCCCACAAGTCATAATTGGCCTCTAGCAAGACATTTTGACTACCCAATTAATATGAATATCGTTAGTCCGATATTAACCTAACCAATAGGACATGTCATAATCCTTTTGTCACACGATATCTTATTTGAACATAAGTCATGGGTAGTGTCATACTTATATTGTTCAAACATTTAATTTCTCGCTTTCTAAGTAGACTGATAAAATCAAATGACATTCATTTGAGCACGGCCATGCATTTCTCAGTCCTACTTATCGAGGGGCCCATTAGATATCTCTCATAGGAGAGGGACAAATTCCATCTTGTTCATTCACTTTCCTCTGCATAATTCACATCATATTCGATCATAACCTTTATGATTATCTGATTAAAGATAACGTTTGATTATGTCAAAATATGATGTTCCTTATGTAGGAAACTGTGATGAGCTCAGGTCAAAGGATTCAATGACATAACTATTATGAGATCATTTATGACACTAATCCATGTAACGATCTCATAGCGAGTCTATCCAGTACATGTTCTCCAACAAGTACCTATAAGTTTGATTTGTATCACCATACATATAATTATCTCATAATTATCTACCAAACTCATACTAATCTTAATTCTTCATTAAACCTTTAATGATGAATGACTAGGGATTATTAGAATAGCATAAAACAACTATTCAACCATTATTATAAAGAAACATGCAAGCAATATAATAATAACAATAATAAGAGAAACAGTTTATAAATGAAAATGACATAACATAAAGGTCCAATTATTTGGGCTTGGGCACAACCACTAACAGTAGCCGTCGACGAACCATCGGGGTTTTGATAGGGATCCAAGCTTTGCCTCTCATTCTCTCTATCACGGTTAGACGGGGAGAGAATGTGCATTGAGATCAAATCTTATAGATGGCTTTACTCTCTTAGAACGAGAATCTAGATCTACCCCATGATTAATATGCACTATTTGCGATGCTTAACCCTTGGCACATTTCTTTATTTTTATAGTTTTAGTGTAAATACCCCTTCTCCACTACCATTCGTGTAGCTAATTAGATACAGAATTAATCGATACTCATATCATCGCCTCCCTATGTTCGACCCGTGATCTGCAATTGACACAGTATGCTTGCGGTTAATTTAAAGCCTAACAGGCTTTTGGTGCCATTTCCGGGGAGGCAATTGGTTTGATATTGACTTGATTCTGTATTTGTTAGACTACGCATTAAAAAACATAAAGAAATAAATAAATAAAATCCCCCCCTATCGCACCACTTTTTGTTATTGTTTATTATCTTACTGATGATCTCCTTTTAGTTCTTCTATTTTCATTTAGCCAGGCATACCAGGAGCTACGATGTGGATGCCAGGCGGAACATATTCCGACAATCTTTATGTCTCGGTATACTATGATGCTCAGATGAGAGTGTGTGACTATTTTTTTGTAGGTTGTAGAGGTTTGCAGGGTTTGCGGTCTTTAGGAACATGCCTATGATATTTGCACATTTCTTACCTCCCTTGACGGTCGAAACCCGCACACCTACGACCATCACTTTGACCACTCACTTCATTACCCATTACCAAATATGCCTCCACCTCCACCAGAAAAAACATACCTTGAGCCCATGGCAGAGAGCCTCATGATTGCCGACCATTTGCTGAAATTAGAGGATCGATTACAGGAGCAAGAAAAAATGATTCGATTGCAGAATGCAACTCATCTCCTCACGAGTCAGCTCCAGCAGCTCGAATGATCTCGGCAGGTTTGGAGTCAACTTGAGAATCCAGCTACGAGCTCCAACCATCATGGCGGAGGAGAATCTTCATCTACGACGGAGGATGTTCATCGGCCTGACGCGTCATCGACCGCCTGCACTACAAGAGGTAATCTAATTAAGCAAAATTTGCCATTTTCTGATATAGCTACCTTTTCTCCTGCTGGTGATACCGTTGACATGCGTCACGTCTGTGACATTGTCCAAGACTACACCACCGATGATGATGAGGTAGATGATGAGACATTTGCTAGTCTTGGGGAACATCTGATCAGCTACTACTCATATCTTTTTGATAGTTTCGTGGACCTTTTTGACAGTTTCGGGACCAAGATAGGAGCCCTGAAATAAAAGAGCCCATGCCACCATCTCTTTCTGGTCAGGTCCCCCATTTTGAGCCATGCAGGAGCATTAAGAGGGCTGCAACACACTTATCTACTTGCAAGGAGCACATGAACATGTGCATGGACACGAAAATTGACTTCAACGAGCCTAAACCATGTCCACCTCCATTACCACCATCACAGCCACTCTCCATCCCACCAGAGGTAGAGGATCCACCACAGCATGACTACATTCAGGGAGATCTTCTAAACCCTACATGTTCTATTTCTGAATCTTGTATAGTATTCTCTAACTCTTTAGATTCAGAAGTATCTGACATGATGTACTTCCCGCAGGACACATGTTTGCATTTCATGGAAGTACGCTGGGTCATGCCAGTACCTGGCGAGTAGATATGAAGGACGAACGAGGATTCACTCACATCTTGCTCAGAGAGTAGCACACAAATCTCAGGGAGTATTTGTCATTTAAGTTTAATCTTTCCACATCATTTTGATGACTCTCTTTGGGATACTTTTATAGCGGGGAGAAATTATCCCATTTGGGCTGATACTCCTCATCTCTTATAGGACTTAGGTGGATGTCCTCGAGAGATGCTTGGAGGAGTGTGGCTGGAGCCTGATGGAGTTCGTAGGAGGCACCCTGCTGAGTCATAAAAGGAGCAGATAGAGCAGCTACCTGCTCCATTTCAGATTCGTGATCCCCCTTTTGATCATGTGCATCCTATTCCAGTAGTGTAGATATTTTTGTACTTTCTAGTCCTCTCAATTGTGGGAGGAGCGTATTAGGATTTTTGACTCATATTAAATGTTTCTCCTCCTTATCGCCTCATAAGTTATCATTTACACCCCTAGAACCCTTTGCTAGTTCCGATATCACCTCCTCACCATGCTTAAGCCCCTCACATCTCTATTTTATTTAGGGCCATGCTTCACGCTAGCTTGGGGGAGATTCTCCCATGCACTCCACCATTTTCACATGGGCCTAATGCTATCACTCATCATCCACTTTTCACCACACCCCCTACACTTCTACCTCCTATATCTTATATTCCTCTCGCATTGAGGACAATTCTTAGTTTTATCTTGGGGAGATGTTACACTCCTAGCATGTAGGAGGAATCCACCACACACACCACACCACACCACCTACATCATCTTCACATTTCATCATCGCCTTTTTGGTTATTTTTGCATCCATCTTTATGCTTGCACTTGCATTTGTATATACGTCAAAAAAAATTAGAAATAGTCGATGAAATGATCCTTCGATGAAAATGTTTCTCGTATGCCATTTTTTATATGCACTTTTTTAGATTGACATTCTTTATGCAAGCTTTGGATCTCTTTATGGCATGTACTAAGCCCAAAAATGACTGAATCATGATGCTGACGTGGACCCTATCTAGTTGAGTTGGAGCCTCGTCAGTCAGTTGAATGGATCGAGCCTCGATCGATCGATGTAGAGTAGCACCGATACGACCTTCCTGCTTGATCGGGCCTTGATGATCTACACCACAAGGAAGAATCTGGAGGTCAGATCTGGGTCCCGACCCAAATCCCCTCCGATGCTTAAGTTAGAATGTGACTTAAGAGATGGATCTTGGGGCTACTAAGATCGACCCACGGAGGTTCGTCTCAGGTCTAACGTCACAAGCTTTTTTGAGGAAGAAATATAAGTTGGAGTATATAATCTTAGAGTATCAGATCTCATACCTCCCTTATTCTGATCATCTCCCCTGTATTTATAGACCTCCCAGGCCTCTTCAGTGACGTTGGGAGGTTAACAGTCACCAATTATGGTGCAACGATATTCCCCATAATAGGGGTAACCGTTGCCCACGTCCCCACTATTTATGAGCTCACTGATCGTCGTCTAGACAATGATTCTAATAATAATACCATAGCAAACGAGTCGTGTGTAGCGCTAACGTGTCGAACACAGGGAGGCGGATTGTGAGTATCAATTCGTGGTCTTCGAGTGAAAGATATGCAATAAAATCGGTGATTGGTCGGTGAAAATAGAAAAAGTGGTAATCAAGGAATAAAAGCTCTAGGGCGTAGGGAGTCCCCGCCATTAGACTAGAATTAGAGTTAGACTAGTAATCGACCGGTTGCCGGGTTCATTGGGACTCGGGAGAGGTCGTGTGACCTAAGGGCATTCGCCTATCCTCCAATGTCATGATACATGATAGGTTATTCCCTTATATCACATCCTACCACCTGCTTTTGCGATGCAATGATAGGCTAAACAAACCTACACCGATGTTAGTGGTCTCTGATGCATCGATATACGTTAGGGGCATTACGCTCGACAACTATACCCAATCTTCCTCTTGTCCGCAGTGGCGTTCGGGGATTAGACTTACATTGGGTGAGCTATTAATCGGCACCTGTTGGTGGTCAGTCACACCTGTTGGATCTGAATCCTAGCCTAGAGGGGGGGGGGGGTGAATAGGCTTTTACAAATAATTCGTGCAACCCACGAATAAGCACACGCAGTTAAGGCAGCAGCAGGGTAAATAAAAAGCAGACACAGAGTACACAGTAGATTTACCCTGGTTCAGTTGTCCCAATGACCTACTCCAGCCCCCAAAGCAGAACTAGTATTGAATATCGCAATAGGTACAAAACCACAAGTTAGAGCACGCTCAGAGCACCCTCTACGTCTCTACACTCGCCAGGCTCTCAGTACCACACACACAGTGTTTTCTCTCACTATCAATCCTAGCAAAGCTTTCTACCAGCTAGTCCCAAACTAGCTGGGTCCCACTTGTCTAGTCCCAACTAGACAAGTCCCAAAATAGTCACCAAAAACAGGTAATAGTTTCCCCTAAAGAGAACGTTACACTAAGACACAAATAGAAGAGTTTAAAGGTTTAGAAATGCTCAGTTTGTGTCCGTGTAGGCGTTTCTGTCAATCAGCACGTCGTCAGCTCCAATCTGACGCAAACGGTGTCTCAATCCGACTCCTGGATGTCAAGTTATGCACTGGTCTGTGCGTAAAGCAATTGCAGTTCAATCCTCAATAAACTGGGCGGCTGTGCGCTTAGCAGCTCCTTTAGAAATAAGCAGTCGGTGCATAAAGTAAAGCAGTTCAAAGCTTAAATGGATGCGGTCGGTTCACACAGCAACATCTTTTAATTCCCAAGCCACGTCAGCTTCCTCAATTTGTTTTCACATTAACTTCGCATGGGAATATCGCGGCCGTTGATTGCTTTTTCTTCCTTGATCGTGCGGATGCAACGTCGCCACATCAGCAGTGCTTACATGCAGCGCTCTCCGTCTTCGACACGGCGAGGCAAACTCCGGAGCACGGCATTATCTCCACGACGGCTTCGACTTCCTTGAAGAGCAGCGGCGGCGACTTGAACACACATCGTTTTAGCGATGGTGCACGGAGGCGGATTCGCGGCGGTGATGCAGCAGCAGCGGGGGTGTTCGACAGCAGCTCCGGTCTTAATGGCAGCAGCGGCGACGACCTCTTGATGACGACGGCAGTGATCTCTCCTTCACGGCGATCGGTGATCGGGAGAACTGCGACGGCAGCTTCGACTACGGCCACGGTGGGCTCTCGACGACGACGGTAATGTGCTTCAGGCAGCAGCGGATCTCTTCGACGTTCGGGCTTCTTCTCCGGCGATGTCGTAGCTTCGAGTGATTCCGACAGTGAATCTTCTTCGACTCGGTGACAACATGAACGTGGCGACGACGATCTTCCTCGGCGGCGACTTCTTTGCGGCATCGAGCTCTTCTTAACCCCTACGCCGTTCAACAACAGCTCTGACGACGTAAGTTTCTTCAAGGAGCAGCAGCGCTTGACATTGACGCCTTCGAGCGCTTCTTCACCTCCGGCAAGCTTGTAGATGATATTCCAAGGGATGAGGATGTTGTAGAGATGATGGTTTAGCCTAGGAGATGATGGGAAGAGATTGTAGGGCTTGCGGTGAGGATTGAAGAGAGACTTTTCTTGTGATTTTGGAGGCTAGGAGATGCTTTTCGTTCTTTTTTCAAAAACTTTGGCCGCAAGCTTATATAGGAGAGAGTTTGTAAACTTAGGGTTTTGACTATAGGTTACGGCTTGATGTAGGATAGGTTTTGAAAACTCTCTTCTTAATGAAGCCTCTCCTTTTTTTGTTATTGCCGCAAGTTTTTGATTAACCGTCCCAATTTTTGTGTTGCCCTCAATATGTTTTATATGCCCCCAAAACAACCCTAGAGAATAAAATACTAGATAGAGTAGGCTTGACTAGGTCTAGGTCTTTGGCATGACTATAGGGATTTTAGATAAGATTTGTTGTTTGAATAAGGAGGATATAGGATTTGAATAGGCAATGGGTAGAGTCAAGCAATTTGCAAATCTTAGCCAAAAGATTTGTTCAAATCCCTTTAGAATTCGAATTTGTCTCCATCTCTTTGTCTCTTTGGACCAAGTCCAACTTTGTTCTTCATTGACCAGGTCAAACTTCTTTGTGCACACACACTTCCTTTCTCCCAAAATGCTATACGAATAGCAATTCTGCCAAATAGTGTAAATATATTGTTTCGTCAAGCCTGAAACACACTGAGCACACACATTAGATATACCGACACATTTGTCAGCATCCAACCAAGATCCTAGATCGTTGCTTCCAACAATCTCCCCCTTTTGGTGATGACAAACCCATAAAAGATTTGATAAATAAGTATGATGTATGGAATAATTCAAGCATGGAATGAATATCCAAGCATTACAACATTACAACATAGCATGCACATCATTCAAATATAAAAGCAGCATGCTCCTCCTTCTCTCAAGCTCCCCCTTCATCATTTATTCAAGTAATTTTCATGCTCCCCCTTCAACGAATAATTCCCGACATCAAATCTACAAATCTACAAATCTTTTCTTTCTCCCCCTTTGTAATCACCAAAAGTGGATTAATGACGTCACAACAATATTCCATGCAAAAATAAATCATTATTAGATGTAGCGTACAATTTGCATGAGTATTCCAAATAGTAGACAATGCAAGCTCATAGATTTTCATAACAAGACTTCTCCACCTTTGTGTAAGTGTAGTGATATAGACAATAAAGTACAAGAGGAGATTCAATTTCAGAAAATCAACCACATCAATCCACATTTTCCAATTTTCATGAATATCACTAGGATTGATTTTTCCCACCTCATCAAAGATGAGGTCAAGTTACCGAACCCCAAAACATAGCCTAAAAGGACTTTTAAATGTGGGGTGGCATTGCTTGACGAGTTATATACACCAACGCTAATGATTACCCATGTAGCATAAGTTGGATACTCGTGGGTTGTGTATTAGCCATGAAGTGTATCCATTTTTCATACGGAGCAATTTTCATTTTTTTTTAATTTTTTTTGCATTTGCAATCCTTTTGTGCTCAATTTTTTATTCATGGCTAAACACTTCATATCCCTTAGAAAATTCAGAAATTAAACATTCCTACATTCACTTTCCATTATTCTTCAAAAGAATCTCCAAAAATACTAAGAAGTCAAATATCGTGAAAGTGCAAATGTAGGTGTAGAAGTCAAGTTTAAAACTTATGAGACATGTCATGGCTACTAAAAAGATAACAACAGGTTCATGTAGCTACAACAATAATGAATTGGCTTCTACAAGGGATATGACCGAACATTCAATAATACCACTTATAGAGATTCATAAGAGGATATTCAATAAGCACAATTTTTTTTATTTTTGGGTTTTCAATTTTTTTTGTTTTTCTTCTATAAAGAACTAAAACATGCCTAAAAAGCAACCAAGCAAGCACACAAACAAAAATAAGTCAAGCACACACAAAAACTATGAAGGTATGCAATGAAATGCAAAGAGGGATAAAAATTATACCTTCTCGTTTCTATTTGACGAAGGAGCTAAAAGAATGAGACACTGAAAAATTTGCTCCTCGCCAAATCTCCACCTTACCTACATGAAAGGTGGTAAGTGTGACCTTGGTATCCAACAAGGTCCATTTGTGTTAGCCATTATTGTTTTAGGAACCCACACTTGTTTAAACTTGATATTTGTGTTCCTAAATTTACAATAATATGAAGTGTGGCCTACACTTCACAAGTAAAGCACTTTGCATATTTGTTCTTTGCAATAGAGGGTGCATTGTGGAATTTCTTGAATTTTGACTTTTCAACGTTTTTCAAACCGAATCCAAGTCCTTTTCTATTATTGTCATATAGTTGATTCTCTAAAATAGTATCCAACGATTGTTTTCCCATAGAGAATTTCTTAATGGCCAATTCAAGATTAGAGACTTTGGATTTCAACAATTTATTTTCTTCCACAAGCAATGTGCATTTACTTATAAAAGTTCTCTTGTTTTCCTCTTCCTTCTTTTCAAATTCAATCATTTTCCTTTTAAAATAATTATCCAACATGCAGAATTTATCATTAAGCTCTCTAATCACATAGTCTTTTTCAGTTTCGAGCTTAATCAAATCAAGTTTAAGCATGCTAATATTATTCATCAAGGAAGGACAAGAGAGGCACGATGCTTCATCATTAAAACTGGACTTTTCCTTTTTCAAAGTGTCAATAGTAGAGTCACGAGCAACAATATCAATTTTGAGTTTTTCAATCTCTTTAGACATTTCATATTCAGATTGTTGCATTTCAAAGTTCTCATTTTGATAATCATCTATAGTGGATTCAAGCTCTACTATTTTATCTTGCATTTCTTTACAAAGAGTAAGGAGTTCAGTTTTACTACCAGGAATTACCTCATCGTGTATTCCCATCAATGCCATGTATGAATGGGCTTCGTGTTCTTCCTCCTCACTCTCAGCTTCGCTGTCCATATCCCAAGTCAGCACCTTGGATTTTCCTTTTTCCTTAGCAACCTGAGCGGTCTCATGTGGGCAATCCCTCATTCGATGTCCTCTTTTCTTGCATTTAAAATAAATCATTCTATTAGTAGCATTCTGATCATAAGTTTGCTTAGAAGACTGAAAAAAGTTAGAGCGATTAAACCTGGGTGCCATTTCTGTTCTTCCTTTACTTTCTGAAATTTCTGACCATTAGCGCTATGTCATCATCATCTTCACTTTCGTCAGCTTTCAGAGCAAGTGGCTTGGTAGCTTTTTCATTCTCCTCAGGTTTCTCCCTTTTATCCACGTTTTACAATTCAAGCTCATGGGACATTAAGTTACCTATCAAGTCCTCCACCCTCATCTGCGATAGATCCTTCGCTTCTTGGATGGCAGTAACTTTAGGCCTGAAAGAGCTTGGCAGTGCTCTTAATATCTTTCTCACCTGCTCAAGGGTAGAATATGGCTTACCGAGTGAACTAGACTTGTAGACAATGTTGGTGAACCTCGCAAACATTTCTGATATGATCTCTGATGGTAGCATGCGAAATCCCTCGTATTTCGTGCTTAGAAGTGCAAGTCTAGACTCCTTCACCAGTGACGTTCCCTCGTGCGTCACCACCAATGTATGACATATTTCCTGCGTAGTTAGACAATGTGAGATACGATTGAATTCAGATTTATCTAATGCACAAATGAGAGCATTCATAGCTTTAGCATTAAGAGAATAAAGCTTCCAATCATTATCATCCCATTTATCATCAGGTTTAAGCATCTCAGTATTTTCAATTTTAATAACAGGTGATTTATAGCCTTTTTCAACAATTTGCCAAGCTTTATAATCAATAGAGATCAAGTAGATTCTCATACGATTTTTACAATAAGCATAGTCTACTCCATTGAATCTAGGTGGATGTGAAATAGACTGACCCTTAGCAAAAGCACTATCAATGTGGTCCATGGTCAAACCTAGGCTAGATCCTAAAACCGGCTCTGATACCACTTGTTGGATCTGGATCCTAGCCTAGAGGGGGGGGGGGGGGGGTGAATAGGCTTTTAAAAATAATTCGTGCAACCCACGAATAAGCACACGCAGTTAAGGCAGCAGCAGGGTAAATAAAAAGCAGACACAGAGTACACAGTAGATTTACCCTGGTTCGGTCGTCCCAACGACCTACTCCAGCCCCCAAAGCAGAACTAGTATTGAATAGCGCAATAGATACAAAACCACAAGTTAGAGCACGCTCAGGGCACCCTCTATGTCTCTACACTCGCCAGGCTCTCAGTACCCCACACACAATGTTTTCTCTCACTATCAATCCTAGCAAAGCTTTCTACCAGCTAGTCCCAAACTAGCTGGGTCCCACTTGTCTAGTCCCAACTAGACAAGTCCCAAAATAGTCACCAATAACAGGTAATAGTTTCTCCAACAGAGAACGTTATACTAAGACACAAATAGAAGAGTTTAAGGGTTTAGAAATGCTCAGTTTGTATCCGTGTAGGCGTCTCTGTCAATCAGCACGTCGTCAGCTCCAATCTGACGCAAACGGTGTCTCAATCCGACTCCTGGATGTCAAGTTATGCACTGGTCTGTGCGTAAAGCAATTGCAGTTCAATCCTCAATAAACTGGGCGGCTGTGCGCTTAGCAGCTCCTTTAGAAATAAGCAGTCGGTGCACAAAGTAAAGCAGTTCAAAGCTTAAATGGATGCGGTCGGTTTGCACATCAACAACTTTTAATTCCCAAGCCACGTCAGCTTCCTCAATTTGTTTTCACGTTAACTTTGCATGGGAATATCGCGGCCGTTGATTGCTTTTTCTTCCTTGATCGTGTGGATGCAACGTCTCCACATCAGCAGTGCTTACATGCAGCGCTCTCCGTCTTCGACACGGCGAGGCAAACTCCGGAGCACGACGTTATCTCCATGACGGCTTCGACTTCCTTGAAGAGCAGCGGCGGCGACTTGAACACACATCGTTTCAGCGATGGTGCACGGCAGCGGATTCGTGGCGGTGATGCAGCAGCAGCGTGGGTGTTCGACAGCAGCTTCGGTCTCAATGGCAGCAGCGACGGCGACCTCTTGATGATGATGGCAGCGATCTCTCCTTCACGGCGATCGGTTATCAGGAGAACTGCGACGACAGCTTCGACTACGGCCACGGTGGGCTCTCGACGACGACGGTGATGTGCTTCAGGCAGCAGCGGATCTCTTCAACGTTCGGGCTTCTTCTCTGGCGATGTCATAGCTTCGAGCGATTCCGACGGTGACTCTTCTTCGACTCGGTGACAACAGGAACGTGGCGGCGACGATCTTCCTCGGCGGCGACTTCTTTGCGGCATCGAGCTCTTCTCAACCCCTACGCCGTTCAACAATAGCTCTGATGGCGTAAGTTTCTTCAAGGAGCAACAGCGCTTGACATTGATGCCTTCGAGCTCTTCTTCACCTCCGGCAAGCTTGTAGATGATTCTCCAAGGGATGAGGATGTTGTAGAGATGATGGTTTAGCCTAGGAGATGATGGGAAGAGATTGTAGGGCTTGCGGTGAGGATTGAAGAGAGACTTTTCTTGTGATTTTGGAGGCTAGGAGATGCTTTTCGTTCTTTTTTCAAAAGCTTTGGCCGCAAGCTTATATAGGAGAGTGTTTGTAAACTTAGGGTTTTGACTATAGGTTACGGCTTGATGTAGGATAGGTTTTGAAAACTCTCTTCTTAATGAAGCCTCTCCTTTTTTTTGTTATTGCCACAAGTTTTTGATTAACCCTCCCAATTTTTGTGTTGCCCTCAATATGTTTTATATGCCCCCAAAAACAACCCTAGAGAATAAAATACTAGATAGAGTAGGCTTGACTAGGTCTAGGTCTTTGGCATGACTATAGGGATTTTAGATAAGATTTGTTGTTTGAATATGGAGGATATAGGATTTGAATAGGCAATGGGTAGAGTCAAGTAATTTGCAAATCTTAGCCAAAAGATTTGTTCAAATCCCTTTAGAATTCGAATTTGTCTCCATCTCTTTGTCTCTTTGGACCAAGTCCAACTTTGCTCTTCATTGACCAGGTCAAACTTCTTTGTGCACACACACTTCCTTTCTCCCAAAATGCTATACGAATAGCAATTCTGCCAAATAGTGCAAATATATTGTTTCGCCAAGACTGAAACACACTGAGCACACACATTAGATATACCGACACGTTTGTCATCATCAAACCAAGATCCTATATCGTTGCTTCCAACAACACCAATAATATGGATCGTTGTAGGGATCGGATCGCCAGATTGGTCCCGATTTTTGGTCAGCGGCCAATCCGGTCACCCTGAGGGGAAAGGGTCGAATCTACGACAATAATAATCATCCCAATGTACCCCTAATCTCAATTGGCCCAGCAATTAGGTTAATCACAACATCTAATCCATTGCCCTAATCCAACGGGGTTCATCCCATTGCCCTAGAAGGAAACTACTCACTACCCATTACAATAGAAGAGATTTCTAGCAATGGGTAAGCATCAAAAGACATAGATTCAGATTTAATAGGCAATTGATGATAAAATTGGGCAATGATAATAAAGAGAGAATTTCTATTGCGAAAAGCTTTGTTATTACACTAATAAGCAATAAGAACAACAAAAATAGCAAAGAAATAGAGTTTAGAATTCTTACAAAAACCCTTAGAGCCCTAGAAAATAACTGTAATATGCTGAAAAAGAAGATCCTCTCGCAGGAGGAAGAAGGGGCGCTTATATACGCGTGCCCAAATGACCAAAATAACCCCTAGTTTTGGCCCTAGCCGCCTCAGGAAACCAATCCGATGCGACCGTGTCAGAAACAATGCGTTCGCGTCGATCCCTTGCGTGAAATGGGAAAGCGGGACTTCAGTGACACAGTTATATCAGTAGAGACACTGCCGCATCGAAAGCGTCTATGTGATCGCGTTATCTTTACCGTGTCCATGTCTATCAGCTTCGGTCTTTGTATAATCGCGGCCATGTCGTCTTCGTCTGCACGGGCAGTGTAGGCTTCAAATATTTAATCTTTATCTTCCTTGACGCGGCCGTTTGGTGGTCTTCGACGCGGCCGCATCGATGTCTTCTCCAATGCAGTTTAACGCGGCCGTACGTTACATGCTGACATGGTGGCGTGGGTTCCTGTTATTCACAAAACCTTCTTCCCTTGCACCAATTGACCAACCGGCTTCTTTCCTTTCGCCTCTTTACGCTAGAATCTTGCCATATGGTCTCTAATCGGTACATATTTCCTGCAAAGCACATGAGGGACCACAAAAGCAAGACAAGAGACAAAAACATGGAAAACGGGGATGAATGGAGAATAAAACAAAGTAAAACGTGAATAAAAAAGAGAGGAAAACTATATACAATATACGCTCATCAAAATCCCCCAAGCTAAACTTTTCCTTGTTCTCAAGGAAGACAAGAGAGAGCGTAGATTGGAGGAATCAGACAACATGCAAATGATGCGATGAAACTTCGAGAATTTTCAAAAATCGAGAATATATACGTAAGTGAACTGAAAACTTGAATTCGAGAAACTTTCATGCCCAAAAATCTTTCCGTCGACGAGAATATGTTCCTAGAATGTCATCCCCACTCAAATCGCTAAGCAATACACTAGACGATGGCTATACTCACATTCTAAGACATTTCTTCTAACCCGACCTTAGATTGAAAGTGTAGGAACCTAATCTATACAATAGTCGAAGAGGGGATACATATGAGATATTGGGATATTGGTCGATCGAGGAAGTAGCGCTCACGATACGACACAGTTCCTTGATTCAAGAAATTGCCAAGTTTTATTCATACTTTCATATATACATATATATATACAAATTTTTTTATATACACATTTTTTGGGATTTGCAATTGGGTTATGTAAGGAGTGTTAGGTCGGTGACTCCCAGATCAGACGACCTTAGGGCACATGGCCAAGAAGGACCCCTCGGACCTACTAACTCAACCCAAGTGGAATCCTTATTCATACACACTCACCAAAGCTAGGCCATTTTGCGCGAGGCCTCGACGGTCACTATCGTGGGGATCCGGTTACTTAGCTTCGCTAGGAAAACGGTGCATATATTTTTCTATTCACAAATTTTTTTGATTTGTTTTTTTAAAAGCATTGGGGGTAAACTAGGCAGATTCAATCCTCAATACTAGGTGATGTGTGGTTATCCAAGTCTCGAGGGATTATAAACCATTATACACAACTATCGGCTCTACGGTCCACACATAGAGTGGGTTCCTAGGTGTCAATCTAGGTCGGTTTCAAGTACTCCTATTTTAGGGATTGTGAGGACGGCTAAAGCTAGGGTATTACAAGGGATTTAAGCTAAGGTTACGAACTATTTACATATTCAAATCGATGTCATAGAAATCAAGCATAAAAGTTCGAAAAACGAATTTCAATTCAGGATTCAGCGCATATAAAAACTTGTTTTCGAAAAATTCTCGAGGCAAATGCAAGTATAATGCATGAAGGTTCAAGATGCATGAAGCGAATGCGAATATTTTTGGAGTTTTTGATTTTTTTTTTCATTTTTTGGCTTTTGAATGCATATATTTAATTTAAACATGATGCATATGAAAAAGAAAGAAAGATGGAAAAATAAGAAATAAAAAATGAAATGAAAACGAAAATAATGATAAAAATAGGAAAATAAGAGGGAAAATAGAAAGTTAGTGCGAAAGAGCTCCTCCCCCAAGCTAAACAAAGCGTTGTCCTCGACACAAATAAAACATAGCAAAATGGTGTGAGGACAATTAAAATAAGGGGAAGGAGACCCAGGTGCATCTCCCCCAAGCTATATAGAACTGTGCCCGAAAATAATGCAAGTGTGTAATGCATGGGCTAAATGATGAGGGAGTGCCAAAAAACGTGGTACTCCAATTAAGCTGGGCCACCGTCATGTGGTGGCTGGGTAGGTGGAGTGGGTGGAGTGGATGGGACAGCGAGATCAGCTGAATGCTCAGTTGTCGTGTCAACGTGTGGTGGGGATGGAGCGGTGTGGATTGACACACCCAGAACTAACACTTAAAACCCACCTAGCAGTGGCACGAATGCCAAAGGCTAGATGCGTCCTAAATGTAACTCCTGGACCGTATCACAAGCGCACGGTGTCAAGTTATAGTATAAAAGATATCGATCACACAGGGAAGTGAATGCTAATATGGTCTTGGGTGATTCCTAGGTCTTCGGAATATTGCTAGCAGTCGATTTAAAAGGATTGGTTGTTGTGGAGTTATATCTCAAACAAGATTGTCATCAATAATAAAAGACTAGGGTGATATGACTTATCACTATGATCGTCGGATGTTGATGCTAGGTTAAAGCTCTTACGTTGCATTGGCTTTAGTAGGGATTATCGCATCTAAGATGGAGAACTCATGACTCTAGGCGCCATGGGTCTAACGTATCGCACGCTTACCCCGCTCTTGCTATAGGCGTGACATGCGATCCATGCATTAAGAATCGACAATATTCATACCACTCTCATAGGTAGAATGATCTCCACTCATGCCACTCTCGTGGATAGAGCTTTGATGTATGCTTTGGTGGCTCTCATTGACGCAATGGCGGTATCTGTCAATTAGTAATATAGGACATTGGTGGATCCCATCAAGGAGTGCACCGGGCATGTCCGCAAACCCTAATTGAATCCACCAACTCCCTAATTAAGTTCATATGATACTCCTTAAGTGCATCATGGCCACAGACCGTGGACATGATCTCAGTACGAGATCTCCTACAAACTTTGCTAGATCAACCAAAATACTTCTCTTTTTGAACCAACGCAACCTAAAAATCCCAACTTTACATCTAAATCCTAAGATCCTAGGGCTAATCTATTAGCCTGACGAGCGTTTATATTCTATATATTCACGCACGTCTTCTTTGTGATTTTCCGTTGATTTCCATCGTTTCATACCCATTCTTTCGTGTTTTTTGTATCTTTTCACTTTCTTCATGTTTTTGTGCGAATGCAGGAGATTGCCAGCGTTGGGGACGTTTAAAGAAGATATCATGAGCCCCCGGAGCAAGAGGAGTCACGCGTGATCTAGAGGGTCAAACGATGAAGACTGCTATATTTCAGCCCTCAACTGATCGGGTGGACATAGCCACCTGATCGGTTGATGCACGCGTATCCTACCCGGAGGGCAACTAAAGAAGAGCATCAGCTAGCCCGATCGGTTCAGCGATCGGGTGAACCGACAGAACTCTCTGTCTAATTGCACTGAATTCCAACCGATTGGGTGAAATATCACCCGATCGGTTCACCTGTAACCGCAATTCCTTGAACAACGACCCGGTCACGCCACCCGCTCGCCTCAGCGCCGGTTGAAAATCTTCAAAGCTCTCACCCGATCGGTTGACTCATCAACCGATCGGGTGGCGATTTTTTTGCGGGTTTGTCTTGGTGAAGAAGAAAATACGTTTCAAACTTCACCAATGGATGATACGAACGATACCAATCCTATCCCGAGTTGGAATGACATCACTCCCACTTGGAATAATATCACTCCCACTCGGGATATGATTGGTATCGTTCGTATCATCCATTGGTGAAGTTTGAAACGTATTTTCTTCTTCACCAAGAATTCTCCCACTCGAACGTTCCGATCCTTCTTGATCCCAAGTCTCAAACAAGGATAAGTCTTGACTTATCTCACCCTGTCTTGGAAACTCGTTTTCCAAGAAGACAACATCCCTCGATTCGAATTCTATAAGACCCCCATTGTCCTCTTGACCGACGAAAACATATCCTTTGGAGTTTTCAGCGTATCGTATGAAGATACACTTCCTCCCACGTGGCCCAAGTTTGCCATATTTGTGAGAGGATAAATGTGCGTAAGATGCACAACCCCAAGGTTTTAGAATGCTTAAGTCTGGAGTTCTATTGTTCCACAACTCATAAGGAGTAGAACTTACCGACTTCGAGGGTACACGGTTTAAGATGAATGCTGCCGTCAATAATGCATCACCCCAAAAGGTGATAGGCAAATTTGCCTGAGACATCATTGAACGGACCATTTCCATCAATGTCCTATTTCTTCTTTCCGCAACACCGTTTTGTTGTGGAGTATAAGGCATAGTTATTTGATGAACTATGCCTTTTTCATCACAGAGTTCCTTAAAACTCGTTGATTGATATTCCCCATCCCGATAGGTTCGCAAGACCTTTATCTTGCGATCTAGTTGATTTTCCACTAAACTCATATAGTTTTTGAAGCAAGTTAAAGCTTCATGTTTGTGGGAAATCAAATAAATATGACCGAAACGGGTGAAGTCATCAATGAAAGTGATGAAATAGGACTTCCCGCGTCTTGTCTTAACATTCATTGGACCGCAAATGTCCGAATGGATCAGCTGTAATGGAACTTCGGCCCTTGTGCCAGTTCCAAAAGGCTTGCGACAAGTTTTCCCTACAAGACAATGTTCGCAAGTTGACATTTCAACTTTTGAAACATTAGATAGCAAGCCACTTTTGGCAAGTCTATCCATTCTAGTTGGTCCAATATGACCAAGTCTTGCATGCCAACAAATGATCTCAGATTCAGAGTTAGAAGCATTTGTCAAATGAAAACTTTCATTAATAGAAGAAGAATCATACATTGTGTTTAAAACAATTAATCCATTACAAACATTACCAGAACCAATCAAAGAATTATTACAAACAAGGTCAACATATTGTTTATAGAACCTCCACTCATAATCTAAAGACATTAACATGACCACGGATATGATATTCCTTCTAATATCTGGAGCAAAGAGGACGTCGTGCAATAATAATGTCCAGCCGTTGTCGAGAACTAGCTTACATGTTCCGACGCCTTTGACTTCAACACGAGTGTTGTTGCCAACGTATATCCACTTTGTTCCTTGAGTTATCTTTCAATACTCTACGAAGAACCTTCTGTCCTTCGCTACGTGGTCTGTGGCCCCTTATCACTTCCATCCGTACATGTACGGGCGAAGTGACCGTACTTGTTGCACTTAAAGCACTTGATTTTCTTCACGTTTTTCTTCTTTGAGTGCACATTCTTTTGCCACTTTTTGTTCTTAGTCTTCTTTGAGGTTTCCGGTTCTTGCTTTCATTCGTTCACAAATCTTAAACGTTTATTCTTCTGCTTATTTCCCCCATGTGAGGAATTAGCGGCCATGTGCACTTCTGCACTAGGTTTTACGGCTTGAATCCGCTCTTCCTCGAGTTCGAGGTGTTTCGATACATCGCTTAAAGTTTTAATGCACTCATTATGAGTGAGGTGCATTTTCATGTTATCCCAGCTATCTGGGAGTGAACGAATGACTGCTTGGATCTGCTGTTCGTCAGACAGCGTAACACCCGCATCCTTTAATTCAGATATGAGATTCGCCATGTGGCGGAGATGCTTTTTCATAGAATGATCTCGTCGCATCTTGTACGAATCAAATTGAATATTTAAGGAGTGGAGTTTGGTAACCGAAGTTCCACCAAACTTTACTTCTAGCTCAGACCATATGTCTTTGGCTAGATCGAATTCCCGAAATAGACGCATTATGTCATTGTCCATTGCGGACAGTAACGTATTACGTGTTATTTTGTTCTTTCGAGTCCAAGTATCATAAGCTTCCCGGTCCCTCTTGTGTTGGGCCGTATTGCCCAACTCAGGTTCTTCCATTATGTTTTGGAGTGTTTCGAGCACATCTTGCTCCTCCAAAACATATTGGATTTTTATTGACCAAAGTTTATAATTGTCGCCGTTGAGCTTTTCACCTTTGTTAAGCTCTGCGACAATGTTCTTAGAAGCGGTAGACATATTTGATTCAAAAAACTGCAAAGAAAATGAAAAACACGATCAAAATTCTATGCATAAAGTTTCGATTCTTTAAACACTTGATAAGTTCCTTGGATGCGTTGAAATGTTACTCTAGAATCGAGAAGTTCACTACGTTCCCAACTACCATCTAGAAGTAACTTTCAAAGTATCCCTCTTACTTATCTCAAGTAAAAAGAAATCAGAAATAATAACCGTATGGTATTAGCAGCGGAAAAATACTTTGAAAAACATATCTTTCAAAATGGAATAGGTGAGAATTTGCGCAAAGAATTTTAGCGCAACAATTGCCAAGCCACGAGACCTGTTCTACACACCCATGGGTTAGATAACCATGGCCGGATCGTGGTAGGACTTGGAATTCTAAATTGCGCTATCCCGATTTAAGGACGGGACATAACCTATTTGAAAAACATCTTTTTCAAAGAATTTGAAAGCACGTTGGCTAATCTCCGTAGAGTAGAGCACAACGTCACAAGTACATTGGCTAATCTCCGTAGAGTAGAGCACAATGACATGGCTAATCTCGCATGAAGTAGAGCACTATGGCTAATCTTCAAAGAGTAGAGCCCAATGAAAAAAAACTTCATTAAAACGTTAGTCCCGTATGAACTAGTCGGCACTGTGGTTAGCCCCGTATGGGCTAATCGACACATTCGAGTTTGACCAAGGCCTTTTGTTACCCCGTATGGGTCATTTGGCAAGTTTGCAATCGACCCAGACCTTTTGTCGGATTGGTCGACCAAAAACACTAAATTGGTCGACCAATTTTTTGAATTGCAACTTCTTCCCGGCCAGGGCCTCTGCCCTGGTCGAGGCTTGGCCAAGGGCCGGCCAGGGCCTTTGCCCTGGCCGAGGCCGGCCAAGGCCGGCCAGGCCCTGGCCGAGGCCAGGGCATTGGCCCTGGCCTCTGCCAGGGCAGGCCAGCCGGCCCTGGCCACTGCCAGGGCCGGCCAGGCCCTGGCCGAGGCCAGGGCATTGGCCCTGGCCTTTACCAGGGCCGGCAGGCCGGCCCTGGCCACTGCCAGGGCCGCCTGGCCGGCCAGGGCCGGCCCTGGCCACTGCCAGGGTCGGCCAGGCCGGCAGGCCTTGGCCAAGGCCGGCCATTGCCGGCCTGGTCTTGGCCGGCCACTGCCGGCCTGGCCATGGCCGGCCATGGCTTGGCCATGGCCGGTCATGGCCAAGGCCATTTGGCATTGGCCGGCCATGGCCCCTTTGGCCATGGCCGACCACCCCCTTTGAATGGGGTTGCCGCACACATTCCTCCCCCTTGATGGGGTGGTCGCCGGTGGTTATTGGCCGTAGCCAACCCCCTCTGCTTGGGGAGGGGGGGTGCATAGCCTTCATAGCCCATTTGGCCATGGTGCATATGCACCAAATTTCCTCTTACCCGATGGAAATAACTACCATCATCTTCCTCGATGAAGCACCCGTTCGTCAAGAAATTAGTTATTTCCTAATGGCCGTGTGCCAAAAAAGAAAAATAACATACTATGTGAACGGTCGGTTCTTCCCGTCACGGAGAGTTCCTACCATATCCGCAATGATAGGAGACCTTAACGTGAAAAGAACAACCGCTGCGTTCTCTCCGTCACGAAGCGTTCATACTATATCAGTAATAGTAGGAGACCCATTCGTGAAAAAGACAACGACTCGTTCATAGTTTCGACGGGGCGGTGGTTTGACCGGGGCGAACCCATATGGCTCTGATACCAATGTAGGATCCTGCCAAAACAGAGTTAGGATCGATAATTAAAGTTGAGACTTACGCTTGCGTATGCGGAACGGTAGTCTCGGAACTTTGCCTTCGGATTCACCACGACGGATCGAGTCTTCTCACGAACGGAGTAAGGCTACTAATCCACAATCTAAATCTCTATTTTAGATTAAGAACTTGGAAAGAGGAAGAGAAAGGATTTCTGCAGAGCTTCGCTAGGATGAAGATGCATGCATGAATTTCATGCAAAAAAGGTGTAAGAAATGGCTTACCCTTGGGTCTTATTTATAGCCCCCAAGGTAGTTATTTTAGGGTAAGTTGTTCCTTTGGAACAACTTAATTAAGGTGTACCATGATACATGGCACATTATAAGCTTAAGTTGTACCATATGCATGGTACAACATAAGCTTATAATGTGCCATATAGCATGGTACACCTTATCCAAGTGGGAGTGATGTCATTCCAAGTGGGAGTAATCAAACTCAAACAAGACGTAGTAATCGAACGAGGCTAACACCTCTGAGATTTGAGGATGAATTTCCTCAAACATTCATGACATTACTACAAGATGATGACGAACCTGCAAATTTCAAACAGGCCGTCACATGCCCTGCTAAAGATAAATGGATAGCGGCTATGGAAGAAGAACTTCAATCCATGAAAACAAATCAAGTCTGGGACTTGGTTGATTTACCAAAGGGACGTAGAGCCATTGGGAACAAGTGGGTTCTCAAAATCAAGCATAAGGCTGATGGCTCTATCGAGAAATATAAAGCTCGCCTTATTGCGAAAGGTTTCACGCAACAGGAAGGAATAGACTACGAAGAGACTTTCTCTCCTGTCGTGCGTTTTACCTCCATTCGCTTAATTCTGGCAATGGTGGCTTGTTTTGACCTCGAGTTACATCAGATGGATGTAAAGACTGCTTTTCTCAACGGAGAACTAGATGAGGAGATCTACATGGAACAACCAAACGGGTTCGTACAAGAAGAAAACAAACATAAGGTTTGTAAACTTCGTAAATCCATATATGGTCTTAAACAATCCTCAAGGCAGTGGTATATGCGCTTTCAAGAAGTCGTTTTGTCGTATGGTTTCTCCATGCTCGACGAAGACAACTGCGTATATATCAAGAGGATTAAAAACAAGTATGTAATTATGTCTCTTTATGTAGATGACATACTTATTACCGGAAATGATAAGCGTCTTATCATGGATATCAAAGCTTGGCTTTCATCCGTCTTTGAGATGAAAGACATGGGTGAAGCTGCATATATCCTTGGGGTTAAGATCTCAAGGAATCGTTCCAAGAAACTTCTTTCTCTCTCTCAAGAGACATATATAAAGAAAGTTTTAGAACGGTTTAATATGCAGGACTGCAAGCCAATTGATACTCCAATAAGCAAAGGCGAGGGTCTATGTTTGGAAATGTGTCCCAAAGATCCAAAAGAAAAGAAAGCTATGGAAAAAGTTCCATACTCCAGTGCTGTCGGGAGTCTGATGTACGCCATGATGTGTACCAGACTGGACATTTGCTATGCTGTTGGTATGGTAAGCCGTTACCAATCCAACCCAGGACAAGCACACTGGAAAGCGGTGAAGAGGATATTAAGATACCTCAAAGGGACTGCGGACTATGCGTTATGCTATCAAGGCAATACCTTGAGACTCGAAGGCTATACCGATGCTGATTGGGCGGGTGATCTTGACGAGCGAAGATCTACCTCAGGCTTTGTTTAGTTGCTCGGGAATGGTGCAATATCCTGGAGCAGCAAGAAGCAAACCTGCATCGCCTTATCAACCATGGAAGCCGAATTCGTAGCATTCAGCATGGCGGTCCAAGAAGCTGTTTGGCTTAGGAAATTCTTAGACAGGCTGACGAATGCCTCTGACTCGAGCACTGTTCCCATATACAGTGATAGTCAAGCTTCGATTGCTTATGTCAAAGATCCTAAATTTCATTGTAAGACCAAACATATTGACATTCGATTCAAGTTTGCGAAGGACTATGACAAACGGAAGGAAGTAGACATAGGATACATATCCACGCATGAGATGATAGCGGATCCCCTTACCAAGGCGATCCCCAGAGATTTGTTTTTCAAACACTTATCATCTATGGGAATGCGTAGGTGCTGAGCTGTATCATGTAATATTTCCCATGTCTATAGAAGATCAAAATTTGATTTGCATATAAGTTTCTTACAAATGATTTTATGTACATTTGTGTTTAAGTCTCAGCTATTTTTTGTGTGTATGTCGGACAGATTAAGGTTGGCTCTCTCACATGAGCAACCGCCTTATCTTATCAGATGGATAAGATAGAGATGAGACTAGTTTAAAGTCAAAATCATTAGACAAATGATTTAGAGTCGTGACTTAAACAAGATAGTTGAATGAAAGATCTGCATCATATGGATGCTTACAAAAGATCTGAGATCTGTATCACAAGGATATTTTGAAGAGATCTCATAGGATTTTTTAAATCCTATCTGTCTTATGCAGGATGAGAGTCCGTGAATATTTCACGAGTAGTAAGGGGACTCAAAAAGATAGGCATTGTGGTGTCTGATCTTTCATCCGTACAACATCATTAAGACATACTCTCCCTGGGAAAGGAGTGATATTGTAATATGTGTTTATACCACGTATGCATTTCGACCACTGAGTTAGTAGCAATAGTGTTTGCTATTATATGAGACTCAAAGGCCATACGGGTCTTAACTCTTACCCTCAAGGACTCCAATTGGTTCCTTTAGATTTGACGAGATGATCGCTATCTTAGCGTGTTGCTAATGGGCTATGATAATTCGGCTCGGCGGGGCACGTTAGAAAAGCGAATCAAGTCAAGATCAGAAGGTTCGCAAGAAGAGGAAGATTGATTTCATATTCGCATTTGGACTTTAATGATTCAAAGCTGGCCAGCCAATTGTAATCCAGATGGGATTCAATTGTTGAATATAAAGTATAAGAAATGCGAAGAAATAATCTAGGGTAAAGCATGCGTTGAACTACTCAACTTTGCACCTTCGAGGTCGTTGTGTATCTCTAACAAGTGCACAACAACAGACTCTACGCGCATGACGGTCGCACGGTCTATTTCTCGGTATGATAGATGAAAGAACTAAGAGAAAGACGTTCTCTTACAATCCCCTCAAGTGTGAGTGGGAGATGTTGGATATGGAAAAGGTTTGTACACCCTTGTGGGGGATGTACGAGGAAATACGGACCTCGAACGTCGCGTACACGAAGTCGTGTGCAAAGGGAATCTGTTCCCTTGCGGAGAGGATCTCTGGATGAGTGGGAAAGTCGCATTATATATGCATAAGTGCATGCGACATATGGCTAATAAAGGGGGAATATCTTAAGCTTATGTTGTACCATGCATATGGTACAACTTAAGCTTATAATGTGCCATGTATCATGGTACACCTTAATTAAGTTGTTCCAAAGGAACAACTTACCCTAAAATAACTACCTTGGGGGCTGTAAATAAGACCCAAGGGTAAGCCATTTCTTACACCTTTTTTGCATGAAATTCATGCATGCATCTTCATCCTAGCGAAGCTCTGCAGAAATCCTTTCTCTTCCTCTTTCCAAGTTCTTAATCTAAAATAGAGATTTAGATTGTGGATTAGTAGCCTTACTCCGTTCGTGAGAAGACTCGATCCTTCGTGGCGCGGGTTTGGACCCGAACCATTAGGTTTTCAAAGGGGACTATAAATACACGGTATTGGCCGACTGAAAGGGGGCTTCTTCAGTTTTTAGGGATTTTTTCCCCTTTCTCTTGTGAGACTTAGATTAGTTTAGATTAGGTCTTTTGATCAATAAGTCTTGTAATGGATTGAAGATTAAAACTCAAGATAAGTATTTCTTTCTCTTATTTTCCATTGTTTTGTATTGTTTTCATTTTGCTCAATGATGAATGTGAGTTTGTCATTTTTATTGCTTTCTTTTATGTTCTTCACCATTGAGTAGCTCTTGATGAACCCTAATATGGGTTAGAGTAGGATTGATGCTTGGGTTGTTTCATTTGGCTTGGTTGCATGGCATGTGTTCGATGAAATGTGTCGATGGGGATTTCTAGTAATCTGAGTCCAATTCGTATGGTAACACACTAGTTGTGTTGGGGATTGGGGTCCGGTGTCTTGTCCAGTCAAGATCCGCCTCGATGTATTGCTAGAAATCACATTCGACCTATTTGGCCATTAGGGTTATGCGGGGGTGTTTCATTGTCATTGGCGGGAGAAAGACCGCCTCTGACCGTCGAGCTAAGGGGGAATAAACTTGGCGGTTGACCCCCTAGCCATAGCTCACCCCCCCTAGCGTAGACATTGAGTCCTCGCACGTGGAAATGGCTTGGATGAAATGTTGGGAGTTATCATTGTGGCCGTAATGCTCCCGGCTGCGGAAGGTGTTAATAGACATGGGAATGCCCACCGTCCGGAACCGGGTAGACCTAGCATACTAGGCACCGACCAGAATATCGGGCCATGGACTCTAGGTACCACCTTTTTGGGCAATGTCTCACCCTGGGTCAAGTCAAATGCCAAGTGTCATGAATGCTCTAGCCCGTGTTAGCGGGGATTCATTTTGTGTCTTTTTTATTTCTTTCTTTTATTTCCACACTTCCACCCACATTGTCCGCGTAGCTAGCACACAACCTTGGCGAGGCTAGTAGCCATTCAAGCCATCCACCTCACTGAGTTCGATAAACCCGCACCCTACACTAACCGTGCACTTGTGGTAAAACGACGCTGCGCCCAAACCGTAAACGGGGCGCCGGTCGAGTTTTTGGCGCCGTTGCCGGGGAGGCGTTCGGTTTGATATTAGCTTATCTTGGGTTCGTTAGACTACACAAAAAAACAAAAAACAAAATACAATAACCAAGAAATTTTTCCCCCACCATTATATTATCTTTGTGTTATTCTCTTGTACTATTAATGCTCCTCTCTAGTTCTCTTATTTTTGTTGTCCAGGTATCTTTGGTGTAACCATGCGGAGATCAAATTTTGATGCTTAGATGGGAGGATACGATCCTTATTTAGTTGTGGTTTGTGAGACTTGTGGGATGGTTGGGCACATGTATTATGATTGCCCATTTATGCTTGAGAGCCTCTTCCTACACCATGGCCAAACATTTTCTCACAACTTTAGGCCGAACACCTCCCATCCATTTCCTCAACCTTATATCCCTCCACCAACGCAAGAAAAATCAAGCCTCGTGTCTCTCCTTGATTTTGCCATGTTTAACCAAGGCCAATTCTTACAAAACTTGATGGCACCAATCACCGAGCCTACACCAAGGAGAGGGGCCGAAGGAGAGGATATACCCACTTTCATGGTTGAGACCACCATGCCATCGGCCACCATAGACACATCTCATGTCGACACCCCATTTTTCCATCACCACCACTTGGATGGCGAAGCATTTTTTGATGATGGTAGTGAGGATAGGGAGACTTCTCTAGGATCTATGGGAGAGACTTCTTGTCTTGATTTGGATACCCCACATGAGTCCTACGAGAGCACCGAGGAGACTACAGAGCTTATGCATACCGTCGAGGAGGATGTGCATGAGGGCTTGGATACGATCATCCACTTCATGGAGCCCGAGTCACATCTACCTCCACCGTCGCTCTCCACTTCGTCTGCGGCTGAGCATTTACTTGAGCATATTGCCCTTATTCAGGGAGATTTTCATACTCACTCTCACTCCACTTTTGAGTCTCGCTTTTCACTTCCTTTTTCTTTAGACTCATATATATTTGACACACCATATCTCTCGCAGGACACAAGATCTACTTCCCTTGAGGTATGCTGCGGTGTGTCACCACCTGAAGAGCCACTTCTCATGGAGAGCGAGGATTTGGTCGTCGCTAGTACAGAGGATAGCGACCCATTCTTAGGGAGTATTCGTCACCCTTTTATTATTTGTCCATCTTATGTTGACGATTATCTCTGGGATACATTTATTTTGGGAAATAATTTCTTGCCATGAACTAATGCACCTCGTCCTTTGCAGGTCACATGTGGACACCTACGAGGGATGCTTGGAGGTGCATTGCTTGGGTCCATTGGCACACGTGGCACAACGCTTCTGGCGGAGCCACAGAAGGAGCAGTTAGAGCAGCTACCTGCCCCACTTCAGATTTTGGATCCGCCTATGCTCAGGTGTATCCTAATCCAGTAATGTAAAAATTTACCGCTTTCTAGTTTAGATTTGAATAATCTCGTCTCTTCTCATTAGCGAGGGGAGCGTATCTAGGATTCGCTTTTGCATCATAATAACCCATCATGTCGTGCCCTTCTATCACTTCACCGCCCACACCCCACATCCTCTTCTGAGGAGAATGAGCACACCGTCTCTCCTGCATTTTGATTTCTTTCTTTTCTTTTCCGATTTTCCCCTAGCATATTTCTGCATCACATTGTCATATCATTTCGCTAGCATTGTCATGTTCAGCTTGGGGGAAATCGATTTGTGTGCATGTTTTCGCATGTCGTTGTTGGGTGTCTGTGTCTATGTGTTCTTTCGTCGTGTTTTATATCTTTTATTTGAGTGTTTCTTTTTCTTTATTTTTTATTTTTTAGTTTCGTTCATGTGTTTTTCATGTTTTTCATTTTTTGTGTCGGTGCGTATTCCCCCCATTTTCTTTGCCCTCGCGTATTTACTTTTATTGCATTGATGGCAATGCAAGTTTCAGCATGGGGGGAGTCGCACTTTGTGCGTCATTTCTGCTCTTTTTCTTCATTTTTTGAGTCGTTTTCCATCGTGTTTTTCTTTTTTTCTTCTCATCTTTTGTTCACTCTCTCCTAGAGATGACCCCATATGATGAATTGCTACATAATCATGCACACACTTAGCATAGCTTCGATAATCACATTCACTAACTCTTGGAAGCTGAGTCCCATGGCATTTCACGCTTCGTGGGTCCACTTTGCTTTTATGTGAGTCGTGTGTCATGTCTAGCTTATAGTGTGCTTCTACTTTGTGATGTTGATTTATATACCTACCCTTGGTTGACCCTTAGATTATCATGCTTCGATATTGAATATGCGGTATTTGTTTCTACTGTCTGCTTCTATATGCATGCTATATATATATATCATATACTTCATTTTGCATGTGTCGGTATTCCACAATTAAGGACTAGGATAACTCATTTAGCCCATGCTCCAACTTGCGAGAAATATTTCCTTTGCCTAAGTGTTTAGAATCCGATTTCCTTTTTGTTTTACTTGGTGCAAATCCCCTCGTCGTGTACCGTTCTCCCACTTGGGAGAGTACACATGTATATATACCAAAATCCAAAAATACAAAAAAGAGCGAAAAGAAAAACCCAAAGAAAAAAGAAAAGAAAAGAGAAAAAGAAAAAAAATATGTATAGCCAAAAATCCAAAAAATATATATATACAAATACCCAAAACCCAAAAAAAATCCCAGTGTGAATATTTTCCTACCTGCCGAGAATAAAGGGAAGGCGAGAATGTGCACCGAGTGTTCTACTCCACACCTTCTCAACCTCCATCGTTTTCGAAAACACTTGGCATAGGAACTCTCTAGCGGTTACCTAGGCAATAGTGTGGTGATTGTAATGCCCTGATAGCTACTGCACAAGTACTAGGGAGGGGGGGTGGTGAATAGTACTTTAAAATAATCAAGAGGATAATTCCTAATTATCTTGCAAACTCAACCAACAATGCGGAAAAGAAAAAAGTGACAACAATAAAATACAATCGCAAACAAACGATATAACGGGTTCGGATCCACCCAAGTCTCCCCGACTTGTTCCCGGTGATCCTACGTCCCAAACACCCGGATCCCCTCCGGATACTTGAGTTAGAAACTTCTAACTCAAATTTGCACTATGAAATTCTTGTAGAAAACCTCTACAAGATCAAATCATACACAAATGAAAATGTGACTCACACACAACTCTCACAACCGAGAGTAAAACTTGCAATATCAATGTAAATGAAATAAGAAATGCTTACCAACAAAATCCTATGCCTTGAGTAAACTTAGGATTTTAGGGTAAGGAGGATTTTGAAGGAGAAGAAGGCACCAAACCCTAGCTCCAAGAAGTTGACCAGCAATAGAAGCCTAGGGTGGAGTTGGTGACCTTGAATCAAGCTCTTGGCTTGAATGGCTCACAATCAATGAGAATCTCTCTTTAGGAATAAGAGTGAGGAGAGATTCTTGTGAGAAATGAAGCTTGAGAAATGGAGTTTAATGCTTCTCTTTGATTCTCTAAAATGCAATAAATATCAGCCTTGAATGCTTAGCAAGAAGCCCTTCAAGTATATATAGGATAGAGGAAAGAGAGAGCAAAAATCGTGGCATTTAATGCTCCAACGGCTCTATTCTGAAGCAGCTTAATCGGTCAAAGAAGGATCACTGACCGACTAGTTTCTCAACTAGTCGGTCGGTGATTCAACATGAACCGACTAAGGGGTGAACAGCCAATATGTAAAGTTCAGGAGATAGAGAACTAGTCGGTCTAAGAAGACTTGCCAATCGACTAGTTTGACAACTAGTCGATCGGTTAGTGTTCTTTGATCGACTAAGAGTTGAAAAACAATAGGCTGAATTCAAGGAGAACTAGTCGGTTTAAGAACAAATTTCAACCGACTAGTTTCACAACTAGTCGGTCGATAGTTGTTCTTTGACCGACTAACTGTAAACAGTAGCTTAGGCTGTGAAATGACGACATAACTAGTCGGTCTAAGAAGGATTCCTAACCGACTAGTTTGACAACTAGTCGGTCGGTGAACCTTCTTGGACCGACTAACTGTAAACAGTGAATGAGCTGAAAATGAACAAGGCAATCTAGTCGGTTCAAGAAGGATTACCGACCGACTAGATTGCCATCTAGTCGGTTGGTTCTTCTTCTTGAACCAACTAAGATGCACAAGAAGCCGCGATATAAAGCGTTAAGTTTCGGGAAAGATTCTATGGGCTTCTAAGATAATCCTAGCTCTAAGATATGAGCGTTAAGAAGATTTTAATGTAAGACCTACTCAAGGTTTAACATTCTACGAAAAGAAGCTAGAAGACAATAAATAAAACTTGATGAACCGTCTTCAAAAGCTTCAATCAAATCTTCTTGACTTCAATATTGCTCCTAGAGCTTCAACGAAGCTTCATGCACACGATCACGCGCTTTGAGAAGTCTTGAGACGTCGCTTTTGATGTTCATAGAAATTTGGCGACGATCTCCATAACTGCGCTCACAAAGAGTTAGTTCACGATATTTATGTTTGTTCATCATCAAAACCAAATCCGGGGAGTCAATACTCAACATTCTCCCCCTTTTTGGTGATGACAAACCAACATAAATAATAATCAATAATAATGATTCAAATGAAGTTTACTTACTCCCCCTGCATTGACGACATGTTAATTCCATATAAAATAATAATCATAAGCATCAATCAGACGAGGAAAGTATAAAATGTGAATCCAATTATTGAAATTTAGGATCTAAGTCCATTTTTATATCTTAACTCCCCCTGAATCTAACATATCAAATTAGATTCACGGTAAATTGCTTTAAATTATCATTTAGCACATCGTCATTATTAATTCTCTCCCCCTTTGGCATTAGCAAAAAGAGTGGGAGGAGAACAACGACAACAACAATGGCTACAAATAAAAGCACGGGAGTCGTAGAATACGACCACGGTCCAAATGACACCAAAGTAAAATACGAAGTAAATCAAAGCGTGCCAACAAGACCATAGTCGATAATCGAAAAATAAAATCATCATAACTCAAATCAATTTCACGTATTGAGTTATGAAACATACTCTCCAATATCAACATTCTTGATGAATTAAGTGCATGGAAAACAAATCTATGTTTTCATAGAATTAATTTCTATTTAATCCATATAATCGTCGAGCGACGAAAACAACATCAGAGACAAAAATATAAATAATGTGCACACGGAAGTAAATGTCAACACGATGTATATATATATATATATATATATATATTATATATATATATATATATAACAAGGTATAACAAAATGTATACATCCACTAACATACATAAAAACGATCGAAAGATCGGTGCACACATACAACATATGTCTCAACAGACATAAAAAAGAATATACATCAAAAAGTGTATCATCAAAACATCCAAAAATATCAAAAAATCCAAAACCACCTACTATCCTACCCCACTCTCTCACAACTAAATATATCATCCAAAGTGCACAAGGGAGAGTCCTCCAACGCAAGCTCAGGAGGTGGAGGCAAGATCAGCAACAGCAGCAGGCTCTGCAGATGGGGTGGTGGTCACTGGGTCGACTGGTGTGTCCACAGAAGGGTGAGTCACAACAGGAGTGGTCTCGGGAGCACCAGCAGAAGTATCCACCGAAGGAATGGTGGCAGCAGGTGTGCTCTCAGGAGCACCAGTAGACGTAGCAGCAGCAGACATACCCTCAGGGGCACGGACAGGAGATCCCACAAGCTCCTGGAGATCAGCCACATCCATTTCCTCCTCGTCAGAAACTGAAGGAGGAATCTCAATGCCCAAGTGAGAACAGATGCGGGCTAGCATCTCCTCAGAACGAGAAACACGAGACTTTACACGATGCAGGGAAACTACAAACTCAGCGAGTGACGGAGTAGGAGAAGGAGCAGGAGCAGCTGAAGCAGAGGGGGTAGTCCTCTGAACGTGATGAAGCGCCTCAAGAGACTTCTTAACGGCCGTCGCATTCAGGGGAGGACCCAGAGGACGCTTATCATCAGGAGGACGAGGGACGTCGAAACGACGGAAAACAAGGGTCAGCAGACAAGGATATGGGATGTGAGCAGATTTGGTGGACTTTCGGATACATTCAAAAGAGTCCATCTTATCTAGGATGATACGAGCCCAATTGATCTCGCTCCCCATGAAAAGAGCGTAGATCAGCTTGAGGAATGGCTGGGAGGGCAAGCTAGAGGAGCCGTACTTCGGAAGAAGGCACGACTTCATGATAAGATTCAAGACCCAAGCATTCGGCTTAAATGATTTTGAGGGAACACCAATCATGGTGGGAGGGATGACATGAAACATCTCAGAAAGCATCGCCTGGTCAAGATCGTGGATATTATCCACGGAGATATCGGCAGGGAGCAGGCCAGAGGATGAGACACCTATCAAATCCCCTAAGATCTCTGCCGTGAGGACAATAGGTGTCCCCAAGACAGTGGTCTCAATGGAGTGGGTATCGTCATACTCACCCCGTACTCGATTTGCATAGAATAATTTGACGAGTCGGGGGTACGGGTGATGGTTCGCCTTGGGGTCATGGAGAAGATAATCTAATAGGCCGCTGTAGGAAAGAAGATCGGCGAGATGTGGAAAATCGGAGAACTGAACGAAGTGCTCCAATATCAATGGACACTGCTCGATACGATTGTAACCTGCGAGACACATTGGGTCATCGCGACATAACGAAATATCGACACCACCCACAGGCATGGGAGCCTTCCCCTTAGATGGACGAGTGCTAGATCGAGGAGCAGGAGTAGGAGCCCTAGCGGTAGGCTCAGACTCAGGGATATACTCGTCGTCAGAGTCAGAATCACCGGGAGGAGTGGGAGCACGAAAGGGGCCTGGAGTCAAAATTTTCTTCTTAGGCTGTCGCTTGGGTTGAGATGTGGCTCTAGGCTTCGCAGTTGCCGTCCTCTTCTTCTTAAGAGGAGGCGAAGAGGAAGATGGATGGGTCGATTTGGCACGGCGTTTGGGTTGAGGGGGGTCCGTAGGAGGAGACTCGACGGTCATGGGAGACGGACTCGAGGGACGGATGGGGATACGTGTCTTCGCCATACTCGATACGAAACAACACAACCAACGCACGAGATCAAACGCAAAAACAAACGAAGAAAACCTAGGACGAAACCCTAAGTCGACAGAAATTACCGAAATCTAACCCTAAAAGCTGAGAGGGAGAGAGAGCTTTACCCTAGGACAGAGGATGGAGGGAGATCGACGGTCGGAGATGGCCGGAAATGGCGACAAACGGCGGAGGAGGCAGAGGGAGTCGAAGGGTTTTGGGTAGAGGGAGGAATTTGCACCGATTAGAAAGAAATCTAATCGGTGCGGGAGATATTAAATTGACTAGGAATGTTAAAATACACAACAGCCCCTGCACATTTAGTCGGTCACAGTTCAAGTGCTGACCGACTAGATTGCAATCTAGTCGGTCGGCCAATGAACATGAACAGACTAAGTGCAAACAGTAACTGAAGCCAAAATTAGGGCATGAGTTAGTCGGTCTGAGTTCAATAGCAGACCGACTAGAACACAATCTAGTCGGTCGGCCAATGAACTAGGACCGACTAAAAGAGTCCAAAAATTTGAAATGTCGAAATTTTGAGTTCTCTCCTAAGCGCACTTGGACGAAACATCGAAATACTCTCACACATCATTATACTACCCCATAAATCATCGAAAATCTTAAATACGACGTTCATGAATAATTCGAGCATAAATTCTGAAAATTCAACCAAAAATCCAGAAAATCTCAACAAATCAAGCATGAGCATATATAAAGAAAATTATTATCATGCAAGATTATTGAAAATATGAATCCTAAATCTCAGATTTGTTGGATCTGGATCGTAGCCTAGAGGGGGGGGGGGGGGTGAATAGGCTAATAAAAATATTTGTGCAACCCACGAACAATCCCACGTAGTTATAGGCACAGACAGGGAAATAAAAAAGGAATCACAGAATACGCACATATATACCCTGGTTCGGTCGTCCCCACGACCTACTCCAGCCCCTGAAAGCAACTACTAGATAGATATGTAATCAAGTACAGCTACAATGAGTCAAGACCCAAAGCTACTCTCACCTAGCTCGTACGCACACCACGTGCTCTACACTATCAATCTAATCAGATGCTCTCCCTCCGTGACGACTCCCAAGTCGTCAGGTCCCCAAAAGTAACACAAACAGGTAATGTTTCCCCTACAGAGATCGCTACTACAACACAAATAAAATAATACTAGAGTTCAGAAATGCTCAGTTTGTGTATCGTAGTCGTCTCTGTCAATAGGCACTAGTCAGATCGTGTCTGACGTAGATGTCGTAGTCTCCTCTCTCTTTGCAACTCAAGTTGCGATCTCCACGCTCTCAGTTCTTTCTTAGGATTTAATGATCTTTGCTTGGTTAAAACTTTAGTGCATGCACCCTTTTCCTGTTCACCAAAAAAACAAACAAAAATCTTTGTTTTAATCTAAAAGGAAATAAAAAATAAAGCCAAGTCCTGTAAGCCTACAGATACAAACGGGTGTCAGGAGAAATTTAATTAAAAAATGATTTTGTTTTAATCAATGGTGCTTTTACTCCCCTGTTTCAATTGTTTATGCCAGCATTCAACTTTTTTGCATTCTCTCTTGCATTAACTTCCTGCAAAACAAAAAGTTAGTGGGGTATCAAAATTTCAAACCAAGTAAATATTAAAACAATGAGTATTAAAATCTCCAAGAATTGGATAGCATCAGAAATTTTGGCCGGCCAAGTAAAACTCTGTCCCCTTTAAAAAATAACGCCCAGAAAGGATTTCGGCTGCCCCTGTGAAATAATTTTTGCGTCTCCCTCCTGAGTTTGCAAAGCGTGCAGCTCTTACGAATATAAGAAGATGATGGGAGATTTTGAAAGTTGCGGCTGCCCGACCAATTTTGAAGAGGCGCCTCCTGTTTTTGTGCAGCACAGAATTCGGCTCTAGGGTTTTCCAAAAAAAAATGCGGCCGAAGCTATTTTAAAAATTTCGGCTCTCCTTGTTTTTGTTTGGTCGGCTCTCATAAAATTGCTGCTTGGCCCTAAGGATTGGCTAGGGGATCCTTTTATATACAAAGGGAAATATTAAAAGAAGCCTCTCCAAAAAAATCGGCTCTCCTTTATTTTTCTTTTGAGAAACCTAGCCCACAGGTTAAAAAAAACAATGATGGGCCTTTTGATTTAAAAGTCTAGCACACAAAACAGATGTTCTATGATTACTTTCGGTTTCTTTTGTTTTTTAATAATTCGAAACAAAAAAAAGGCATGTGTTATTTTTTTGTTCTCACCTATAAAAAATGGCCTGGGCTTTGAGAATAGGAGATATGTTTTAAGATTAGAGGACACCCTTCCATTGGAATCCTACTGTGACTCTCCTTTGATCTCATCTCTCTTTAGTTGACTATTTCTCCTTTGCACATTGACCAAGCCTTTCCGTGAATTGGTCGCACGTTTACCGTTCCTGAAACACTTAACACGCGCGTTAAAACGTTTACACACGTTTGTTATCATCAAACACGACGTTCATAGATCATTGCTACCAACAATCTCCCCCTTTTGATGATAACAAACTCAGTATAAGATTTGAGCATTAAGTTTCCAAATAGTGTGTGTGAAAGCATGACAATAATGGGTGACATACAATAAGATACAATGATGTGCAAACACCGATGTGCAAAGTTAACAATATGCATGCTCCCCCTATTTTTGTGCTCCCCCTTGAACCAATAATCATGTATGTTCATTGTCGACCCCGGATATACACCCAGAGAACGGTTGTAGTTTTACCGCAAGCGCACGGTGTAGCGGCGAGCGGGTTATCGAACACAGGGAGGACGAATGACCGTGCTTGTTCCAATCAACCTGGCTATTTAAGAAGAGAGAAATTTGCCTTTGGCGATCCTGTCACAATCGTCAGACAAAGTACTGAAATATCAAATCAAATAAAGAACGTCTAGGGAATGGGGAATTCCCGCTACTCACCGTATTTCGTAAATGTGGTTCATCGGTATCAAAATTGCTAGAATAAGATTTTGGATGAACTAGTAGCAACTGAATGTAGAACCAAGCTCACGCTCTCGCGCTGTTGCCGGTCTATAGATATCCTAGGTTTGGGTCCAATCTCTTGCAAACCCTAGCCTAGGGAAGCTAGCATTAGGATCAACATCATCGTTCAATCGCGCACCGAGCCCAATCTCTTGCAAACTCGGCCCACGACCTAGGTTGGGATAGTTCCTACCCGTCCAATCTCTTGCAAACGGGTATCGGCACGGAATTGCAACCGGAAACCCTAGTATCGGTCCAATTTCTTACAAACCGATACTACGGAAATTCGATTCCAACCCAATTCGGATTTCTAGGGTTTCCTATCGAATTGGGATCCAATCTCTTGCAAATCCCAATCGATATGAACTCCTAGCCATCCGTAGTAAATCGCTCCCAAACTAATCCCTAACAACGATTCTAGCAAAATTTCTACCAATTCATCACAAATATGAAATTGGGCTTGTAGGGTTCATCCACACGCCCCAAGACGTGGAGACTACTCGCAATTCATAGCACACACACAAAAATAATCAATGAAATAAACAAGAGAATTCATCACAATATTGAGATAAGCAATAAAAATAGAATTTTTAGAGAAGAGAGAGACAAACCAATTGAGTTCTTCAAATAATCCAACAAAAATCAACTTTTGTCTCCTCTCCAATCACAAGAATAAAGCTAAAAAGTTAATCTAAAAAGCTGCAAAAATCTAAGAGAAAAGCTCTCAAAACTAGGGTAAAAACAGGGGTTAAATTACCCCCCAAAATCGTCCAAAAACTGTGACCAAAATACCCCTGCGCAGCCTGAAATCCGCAATTTTCGCTACAGGCAGCGCGTCGCACTCGGCCGAGTGACAAAAGTCGCTCGATCGAGTGAGAAACCCTGTAATTTTCCAGTAAGTCTCGATCTTCAGGGGTCTTCACTTCGGGGGCGGCTCGGCCGAGTGAGTTGTCGTCACTCGGCCGATGGCTTCTTGGTACTCGGGCGGTCGGGATTATCCACTCGGCCGAGTGGGTCTTCTGAAGCTCAGGCAGCCGAAAAATAGTAAGTTGGCGATTTTTGAATGGCTTCGTCTGGGCGCCACTCGGGCGGACGGGATCTCGTCACTCGGCCGATGTGGTCTCCGTCGCTCGGCCGAGTGCACATATAAATCGTGTCTAATCTGGTCGACCGAGCGGTGTCTCGCTGGTCGGCCGAGTGACTCCTTCACTCGGCCGAGTGGGACACTAAAAATGCCCAAACAGCTTGTTTTGGCCTCCTCGTCACTCCTGCGACGTCCGTTCTTCTTCCGCTCCTCTCCAACAGCAAAATACCCCTTGGGGAGGTCGTCGGTGACCCTCTGGAGTAAGCGCATCTCGAGATCACTCCCAATCGCTCCAAATCACCTGAAATGCGACAAAAACAACAAATCGTGAAAAGCATCGCAATATCGTCGATATATCGTGAAAAACATGATTTGGGCGATCAAAATGGCATGCAAACATGCGGGAAAAAAGTGTAAAATAAGGAGTGATCAAAATCCCCCAAGCTTACCTCTTACTCGTCCCCGAGGAAGATAAGTAAAAGGCGAACCCGGTGGATTCGGAAAACGAAAAAGGCGAAAAATGAAAAACGGAGAAGAATGGAAAACGAAATAAAAATAAAAAAGGAAGAAAGAAAGAAGCGAAGAGGTAAGCTGCTAGATCATTTTCTCATGACGTGGGTTTCGCTTACTCAAATAGCATGCACTGAATGAGAAATACATGTCAAAGAGTTTTATTTTGATATCATAGTATAATAATGCAAATAGAAATAGAAAACCCACGAACAATGATATAATCATGAAAAACGGAATAATTTTAGAATTAACATCGTCTGAATCATCTAAAGCGGTATACAAATCGCAGATTACACACTTTTCAATTGAATGCTTTCTATGAGGAGTATAAGAGTATCACACAATAGAATAGAGAGAATAGAAAAGTGTGGATTTCATGATATGAGTGCTAGGTTTAGATTTCTGGATTTCGTAAAGCTAAAAATAATCTCACCGAGTATAGAATATTACTTAGCCTAGGTTGTCGTGCAACGTCAAGTAGTCACTCTCTCACACATCAATGGATTCTCTCCCCCAAGCTTATCTATAAGCATGGTGGCATAAAAAAATATTCACATCCCCATTTTATAAAGAGCTCCAAAAGCAATAAAAATGAACACGAAAAGAGAGAAGAAAGAAAGAAAGTGAGATGGGATCTTTTATTGAGGATTTTTCCTCTTTTCTTTTTCTTTTTCTCTTTTTTTTTCCTTTTTTTTAACACATATACACAACGATCCCAACTCAAAGAGAGATAATGATATACAAGAATATTTTCTCTTTTTTTTGAATTCGGGAAATTTGGAGCTAGGAATTAATAGCGGGGGAAATGCCATATAATAGTATCGCTAAGGGGAGATTCACCAATGATTTTAAAAGTAGAGAAATGATGTTCAAGATTTGTGGAGAAAGAAATAAACATATCTCTCGGTTCACTCTATAAGACATGCACGACAACTTCAGCAGGGTAATCTAATCTACTCAATTTCGATCACAAAAAAAGCTAAATAATCCAGATTTATCATAGCTAACATCATTCAATCATCCTGAAGTGAAATGTACAATTCATGCATATAGAAGTGATATAGGAAAAGAAATCAGTACTCCAGATATAGGCATTCAATGCGTGAATCTTGGTGTGTTTTCTGTGATAGCATACATATGAATATTCAGACTCAGCTAATAATAAAATTTCATCCATTTTCATGTGGAAAAAGTATGGGTTACTATCTCTAAATGCAAGGCAAGTCATAGCATATGATATCAGAAATAAAGCCTAAGACATGACAAATAAAGCATGCAAATAGAGTAAGCTAACTCCACGTCATCATCATCATAGAAAAGTCATCTCTAGCATGAGATGAAAAGGAAAGAAATAAAGATAAAGGGAAACTAGAACTAATTACAATGCGGCACACAGAAAAATAAGGAAAACGTGATGCATGGTAAAATAAAAAGAAAAATGATGAAAATAAGTGCAAAAACGGAAAATGGTGTGAAAAACAAAAAATAAAGGTGGCAAATCGAAAAAAGAACGTGAGAACTCACTCCCCCAAGCTAAATGGCACAGTGTCCTCAATGTGCAAAGTGGGGCACACCAAGAGACAAGTAATGTGAGGGGCAAGTGAGGATGCATGCATGATGAAAAATAAGAAAATAATGAAACGGAAAATATGATGCGGACATGATGCATGCAGAAATAGGAGTGATACAGATATATAAGTGTGGCACCAAAAACACTCCTTCTCTCCCAAAAAAGATATATGAAGATATATAGAAAATGCGTATCATCGAAACAGTGAGGGGAGGGGGGTGGACAAAAGTGCATCATGACCCAGCAGAGACGGGCAGCACAACGGCAAAAAGAAGCGATGGCATCAAGAGTGCCTAAGAAGGTGGGGCTGCACCGGCTCCGTCCTGAGGCGGAGGAGGAGGAGGAGGTGGTAGTGGTAGTGGCTGCTGAGCGGGGGTGGGTGTGGAAGTGGGAGCAGGCTGAGTGTGTGTGGGAGTGTGGGTGGGAACCTGCTGGGTGGGTACGGGTACGCGGGGGAGACGCTCCAGGACCTGGGTAAGACAATAGTGAATGTGCGGGAGCAGGTCAAAGCGGCCAGCCATCGCGGATACGGTGGAGGACAAGGTCCGAAGGTCGCCTCTGAGGCCACTCACCGCCCCCTCGAGAGCACGAATGCTCTGAAGTACAGTGTCAGGGGGAGGTGGTGCAGAGGGACGCACCGGTCGGGGCTGTGCAGGTCGGGGCTGGCGTACTCTGGTGGCGTAGGTGACGGGCTCAGCGGGTAGGGGAACGAAAGGTGCTGCGCTCGCAAATGTGGGCCTGGCCTCAGTGCGAGGCTGGGCAGGACGGTGAGAAGTGGAGGGCAGCAGCAGCGAAAGAAGAATACAAAAGTGGAAGCGAGGCGGTCGGAGAGGTCGGTGGCACAGAAGTGTGGACAGACGCCACGACACTCTCAGAAAATACAGCAGCAGTGGAGACAGAGGGCTCTCCGCACTCAACTACGGTCGGCGGGCGCTCGGGTGGGGCAGAGGAAACGGGCTCAGCAGACAGAGGGCCAGTGGTGGTGGTGACAGGCGTGGAAGCAGTGGAAGTGGGCTCAGCTAGGGTACTCCCGACACCGACAGAGGTGTGGACAGAGGTGTCAGGAGCATCGGAAACATCGGGGATAGGCTGAGGGGCCACGGGGTCAACAGGGGCAGCAGGCTCGGCAGGTGCAACAGGGTCTGCGGGGGGCAGCGTGGGCAGCGTGGGCCTGCTGGGCCTGCTCGGCCTCGAGCACGTATGCAGCGGGGATCAGAACATCCATCGCAGGGAGCCAGTCCACATGGGCCGGTGCAATCTGAGTCCGAGCTGGGCTCGGAAGAATCATGTAATCGGTACCGTAAGGGCCGTGCAGCCAGACCCAGTGTCACTCACCGTGCGGACGAAGCATCTTCATCCGGGCCATAACATCAATCGACAGAGAAGTGGGGCTCGGTGCTCGTCACAGGTCGTCAGGGAAGTCCTCGCCGGTCATAAGGGCAAGCAAGGTGATCAGGCAGTCGCAGCATATCGGTGAGCGAGCGCCCACAAATACAATGATGCGGTCCAAAAACCAAGCCGCGACATCAATCACGACGGCGGGGACCAGCTCATCGCCATCCCTAGATAGAACTCTGGGCCGTGTCATCGCGTAGAGCATGTAGAGCTCTGGCGTGGACATCGTGCCCTGCTCATATCTGGCCAAAAAGGTCGTCGCCATAAGGCGCTGAGCTATACGGAGGCAGGGGTGGACAATGGCCGAGGCCTTGGCCCTACTAGGGTCAAAGGCAGCGTGAAGACCCGTAATCCGGGCCCAGAAGGCACCGGCGTCGAAGGAAGGTGGGGGGATATGGGTGGGGGCGTAACCTAGATCGGCCCTGGGGACATCGGGCCACGAGAAAAAGGCTCTCATCATACCGAGAGTGACCTGGCACTCCCGGTTCATGAACCGAAACGAGCATCCCTCGTCGGTCCGGGCGATCGAACTAAGTACCTCAAGTGTCGGGCGGATAAACGTGTCCGCCGACACCTGAAAGAAATCTCGCCAGCCCACGTTGTCGTACAACGTGAGCATCTGTAACGACCACTGTCCGGTTGTACGTATTTTAGCGCGTATGTTGTTGTGGAGCGTATATTTGTATTTGATTTTATTGTTGTTGTTCCGTAGCTCAGACGCGTGACCGAACACCGTATTTATGATCCTCTCGGTGGCGCGAGCGCCCCGGTACTTTCTTTGTAGTTTTCGGGCATCAAGGGACAAATCTACTATTTATAATTATTAAGTTATTACTATTATTATTATTTTTACCCAGATGGATTGGTGGGTTACGTTTCAAGTATTAAAAGCTTAAAAACTTTTTGTAATTAAGGACCTAACCTAACTGATTGCTTGCTGTCACTTTCCAATATAGAGACCAAGATCAAATTGTATACCGTGGGTTCAATAGAAGAAAAAAAAAGTTTATTAAAAATTAAGAACAAAACCTAATAATTTCTGTTCAACTGAATCATATGGAAAGATCCTAACCTAATTTGTTTCAAATCCTAACTAACTCCCCCCAAACCGCAACCCCCTCTACCGAACGGACCCCACGTCTCCCCATATTCTCTCCCACGAATCAGCCCTCAACCCTCTCTTTGTACCCACATACAAGCACCCTTACTCTATTTTAATAAATAAATCTATATGCAACAAACCCAGGCCCTTTTTATTTCGTACTGCCTTCTCAAACCTCACACACAACCCATTCTTTTATACAAACTTTAAGGCTAGCATTCCACACATCAACCTACTCATTTCTTTATAAAAATAACCCTAGGCATGCAACCCTATATTTTTAACCTATGCTGTCATTCACATACACCTCCCCTATATCTAACCCTGAGGGCCAAACACATAACACACACAGCTCTTTAAAAAAAATTAGGAGAAACAACCATCAAAAAGAGCTAAACCCAAGACCCTAGCATAGTCTTGGACTGTGCCTTTCACAACAACCCCATATATGAACTAATATAATAATGAACTAGAGGACCAAGAGAGGCTAGCTCACATTTCGAAAACCATTGCTCATGTGCTGATTGTTCATAGGCTCTAATGCTCTTTATATAAAAACCCTAAGGCTATCCTATTTTCCCTACTTCATTTTAAAACCTTAAGGCTTAGACATATGGCCAGAACCTAACCTAAGAACCCATAGCTATTATTTTTATAAACCCATGGTTAACCTACTGCTCTCTTTTTCAACCTAGGTTCCTTCTACATCAGCCCGTATCCTCACCCTACATCTATATAGATATAAACTAAACCCTAGCTTCTAACCCTAGGACTAAGAACACCTACCCGTAACTCTCACAGGCCGCCGCCTCTTTCTTTCTTCTTCACGCAAGCCCTCAGCAGTTTTTCCCCCATCTCGCACTGCAACCCACCGCCTGGCAAAGCTCGCAAGCAAGCGCCGCTCGCCCAGGCATCTCGCGAACCCAGCTTCATGTCGCGCGGCCTCCTCCACGCGATCTCCTCGCCATCACGAAGACCGCGCCTCTGCCCTCCTCCTGTCGCCGGCAACACAAGCCCAACGCCGCCCAGTTTCCTCTCCACTCGAGGTCTCCTTCTCGCAACGCAAGAGGCAACGCGTAGCATCTCCCCTCATCCACGCACGAGGCGGCCTCCTCCCTCGTGCCCAGGCGACGCGCGAGAACCCCTCACACGGCCACCAGCACCGCCCGGAGTTTCTCTTCATGCCAGCATGCTCAGCCCTCGCTCTTTCTCCTTCACGCTCTACCACCAGGCCGTGAGCTGCCCCCTCCACGCAGCGCGCACGTCGACAGTCCCTCCACGCGACGCACAGCCGCACCCCACTCCTGTCGCCCCACGCGCGAACCGCCGGTGTCCTTCCTCTTCACCTGCAACCAACAACAAAGAGGGAAAGCCCAAAGGTTAGCTTATCGTTATGTTATTAGTTTAGACTTAGTCATGGTTAAGAGTTGATTAGTTTTAGAACGAAACTGGGTTTTATTTGGATTGGCTGTTAATAATAATGTTAGTCTATTATATGATTAGTTTGTGTTGAATAGATATAAGCCGTACTACATTTATAGCCTCTGTTGGTTCTCTCATCCAGGTTAGTCTACATGAAATGTTATTTATATGTATTCTATACTTTGTTTATAAGCTTCATGTGAGGTGGTACACCCTACCCAATGAATTTATGAAACAATGAGTATAGGCTTATAGGAAGCTGTGAATCCGGGTGGTAATAAGAAGCTCTCATGTTAACTGCTTCTTTAGACCTATGTTCAAATAAACTAGTACCTCCTTGAGGTTATGAATAGTACCTTCCATGATATGATCAGTAAGTTGCAGTAACACTTTTGCTCACTTAATAGTAACATGGTAAAACAAGTAGTTTAGTCTATGATGTAGTCAGTTACTTTTGTTAGCTTGTAAGTGCATGCTAGTTTCATCGACAAAGTAGGGACCTAATAAAACATGTTGATTAGACGTCGTAGGGGCTTTTTGAAATCTGACCTGAACTGAAAAACACTAATTCTGATTTTATACTCTGCCAAAACAGCGAATCAGACCCTCCACGGCGTAGTACTCGTCGAGACGATTCCAACGACACCAAGAACGTCAAAATCAGGCAAGTATATAATTTGTTATGATTTTTAGAAGTTTCGGCACGTTTACGCCGCCTTCATGTATTGCTGAATAACCTGAAATTGTAACGTGAAATAACGTAGGAAAGTGACACCATAATGATTAGGACGAAAATTGGGATCCAACGGTATATCATACGATATATCCCCAATTTAAACAACTAGAGAAAGAAATTGTTTCTGTAGCAAATTGAACGAAAAGGACGAAATCGTCATTATTGGAAATTACGGAACCGGTCGTTCGACCCGCTTCCGCTTTGCAGAACTGTCACCATAAAACACTAATATTGATAACAATGGAATTCAGTGAGTCCTGACATGATTAACTATATGGACATCGTGAAATCGTGCGCCTCGAAGGCGAAATCGTGATATCGTGATGTCGTGTGAGTCGACTAGGCCGGCTCGTGTTCCGGCAAAACTTTTGGGTGGGGTTAGGGTTGAGCGGCCACTGGGCGTATGAAAGGTACTCTCCTCAAGAGCACCACCCGACGCGGTGGGTTAGTGTCAATCACGGTAAGCCCCCGTGAGAGGAACGACCTTCTCATCACGACCTAAAGGCGAGAACCCTAGATTAGATGTGAATTCCTTACATGGACATTGAATGCTAGCTTGGTCATCTTGATATTGAAATGCTAACAAACTCAGAGAATCTAACTTTAAACTTGCCATCGACTAGAACTGCATGCTAGGATTATTTCTTTCTGCTCTGTAATTGTTAAATGTTAATTGCTGCAGTCGTTTCTTTTAAATTTAATGGTGCTTCTAAATTTCATATACTTGTTATATACTTCGCCTCGGGATGCTAACTCTTTCTTGCAGACCCCTGGCTGACATACATTCATGTTTGTGGATGTATGTCAGGTTCAGAGCTTGAGTACCACCTGACTTGGAGAGCCAGAGTTGTCGAAGACGTCGAGACGTTTTCTGCAGAAGACTAGAGTCTCTTTTCCGTCATCGCTTTGAGTTTTTTTTGTACCTTGTAGTAGGATTAGTGCTCTGTTGTAAATTCTTTAGCCCTGATGTGGCTTGTCTTGTAATTTCGTGTACACCTTATATATCTGGATGTGGCACTTATTTTTGAATGTTCTGATTGTTCTGATACGCAAATGCAAGGACACTTTTCTGTGTTTTTATCACAGACGCTTATTGAACTCGAGCTTCACCGCTCCAGTTCAAGCGGACCGCGTAACGCTCTCGCTTCCGGTGTCTTTTGGGAAGCGGGGCGTTACAGCATCCCCTCTAGTACCCCCAGGCATCCTAGGTCGGCAAGGTGTGCAAACCTGGAGGGTACGATCGAGAGCTGGGAGATACGCTCGAAAGCGACGCGGTGTGCGTCGTCTCAGAACGTGATCCCCAGCGGCCCGATAAGTGGAGCCGGAGGTGGTGGCTATGGAGCGGCAGGGAGTGGCTGCGCGGGCTGTGCGGGCGCTGCAGGCTGTGCGGGGTGTGCGGGGCCTGTAGGCTGTGCTGGGTGGACGGGGTGTGTGGGGTGTGGTGGAGAAGGTGGAGGAGAGTCCTCCAACTCGTGGGAAGGGCCGGCATCATCCGACCGCTTCCGCTTGGCGGAAGCTCTCTTTGACTGCGGCCGTGTCCGGGGCGGCATATCGGCCCCGAGCGCGCGCCGAAAAACGTAAAAAGTGCGGCGTGCGTAAAATAAAGGAAAGAGTGTACCACAACACGCCACGAGTGCAAGCAATGGAAGCATGCGAAGACAACGCCTCCGCGAAGCCCGAATTAGTCCCTAGAAGCTCCCCTGGGCTCCCCTAAGCTCCCAAAAACAACCTGCGCATGAAATGGAGATATCAGCGAGTAATATTCAAAACGTATGGGGCATTAGGGGTATAATAGATAGAAATAGAAATCAATTTGGGTTTGGGGTTCGTTTAACGCATGGATCCTCGAAAAATACACAAAAAGAGGAGAAAAAGGGCGAAATAGGCGATACCGGAGGTGGCCGGAGTGGTGGCCACCGGCGGTGACTCGGGCGAGGCGCGGCGGAGCTCGGCCGGCGGTGGCTGGCCGAGCGGCGGCGCGAAGGTCGACGGTCGGGCGAGTGGGGGGCGCGAGCAAGGGGAACGGGCGAGGGAGCTGAGGGGTCGCGGGAGATTGGGATTTTTTCGTTTCGAAAAACGTGCCCCCCCTCGGCCCTTTATATGGTAAAATTTACGACTCGGCCGAGTGACGAGGTCACTCGGCCGAGCGATATCAATGGAAAATTCCTCCCCGCTTACGCTTCGGCCGAGTGGCCTTGCCAGCATCGGCCGAGTGGAGTAAGTCCATTCGGCCGAGTGGCGCAAGCACTCGGCAAGACTCGCCCTAGGAGTGTATCAGTTTTACTCGGCCGAGTGAAAATATATACTCGGCCGAGTAGCAGTTATACTGAAATCAGGAAATTAAACAGAGAGTTGGGTACAGTAGACTTCCCTCGTTCGTGAGCGGCTCGGCCGGACGAACTTGTGTACTCGGCCGAGTGACTAGTATACTCGGCCGAGTGAGCATTGTGTTCTGCTGTTTGTCTTCGTTTGGGCTCTAAACTCCGTCTTTCTTCCTCCAGTCAATTTCATCTTCCTCCTAAGCATCGAGCGCCTTCCTGGGGCGCTCCATATCACCTCGTTCATCCTCCTCATGATGGATTTACCTATCTCCTCTCCTGTCAAGAAAAATAGGACCCGTCATCACAAAATTTTTGGGCGAACGACTCAAAACACTAAAAATTTCTAAAACAAAAATAAAGAAAAAGTAAAAATAAAGCAATAACCGTCGGGTTGCCTCCCGACAAGCGCTCGTTTAAGGTCGTGAGCTCGACCCCCTATGATTTTCAATTAATGCGGGATGTTTGGTGCATATGAGATGCACCCATCAAACTTTCCGGGGAGAACGCTTGGATTCGGAAGTTGCGGCGGCGTGTTCTCCCTCGGTGGTCTCCCGTCTCGAATAGTGTTGGGGGGAGGCTCCCCCAAGCTAGCGTTTGCTCCGGTCAACGGCTTCACCGGTGACGCCGATTTCCGTATCGACGGAGCTTTCTTCGGAGACTTCAATTTCGAGAGCTTACAGAGCTCTCGAATCCTTGCGCCATCAGCGTCGCCTTCATCATTTTCAGCGGAGAGGTCGGGGGAATCAATTTTCTTCTCATCTTGGCCTAAATCCGGGCCTTCCTCGAAATCTTCATCGAAAAGAGCACCGATTGAGTGAGGGATCGCCTCCTCAATTACCTCATCAAGGAGGTCCATGTAGTCAAGCTCCTCGTGGTAAGGCATGTGTTTCATAGCCTTAGGAATGTGAAGCTCCACCTCGATGTTGCCGACGTTCAAAGTTAGGGTACCTTCTCGCACGTCGACAATCACACCGGCGGTGGCGAGGAACGGGTGTCCAAGTATCAATGACGTATCTCCCTCCTCCTTAACGTCCATGATCACGAAGTCACATGGCAAGCATATTCCCCCCGGGACTTGTAGCGGGATGTCTTCGGCGATCCCTATCGGCCTCGTTATCCGCCCATCGGCCAATTGTATCCGCATGTCGGTAGGTTTCAACTTCGTCCCGGTGTTTAGCTTTAAGAACATGGAGAGAGGCATGAGGCTCACACTAGCCCCTAAATCTACCAACGCCTTTTGAAGAGGGACGCCGCCCAAGGTGCAAGGAATTCGAAAACTCCCCGGATCTTTGAATTTGGCCGGCTCCTTTTCCCTCTTGGTGAACCAAGAGCCCACCTCGGCTAGCATAATCTTCTCCTTCCTCTTTCTCCCCGAAATCAAATCCTTTAAGAATTTAGCATATGTGGGGATCTCCACGATGGCGTCGAGGAAGGGAATGTTGAGGCTAACTCCTCTCAGATACTCGAGAAACTTTGCTAGCCTTTTCTCCATTTTCGCTCTAGCAAGCCTTTGGGGGAATGTGACCGGTGGCATGAAGCGCCTTTCCTCAATCAATTGCTCCGCTCTTGATTTCTCCTTTTCTTGTGGCTCTTTCTCCTTCTCAACTTCAACTACCGGCTCAATTGGCTCCAAACTTTCCTCCACGGGCTCCTCGGTAGGAATCATGCGGGGGTGGTATCCTTCCCGCCTCTAGTAGTGACGGCAACTACGTCATTGATGTGGCCGGTGTTGCTCCATGGGTTTTGCTCGGGTTGCGCCGGTAAATGTTGAGTGTTCCGATTGAGCAATGCCAATTGTTCCGATATTTGAGCCACAACGGTTGTAAGGGAGTCTTGCCCCGCCTTCAAGGTAGCATTGACCTTCTTTTGCTCGGCCATAAACGCCTCCACTCTAGCTTCGAAGTCGGATTGTTGTTGAGCGTGTGGAGGGTTTTGATTTTGATTTCTCCACCCTTGATTGTATCCGGGCGGCCTATATGGTGGAACTTGTTGCTTCGGTTGAAAATTTTGTTGTGGAGGCCCCCTCGGCGGATAGTGTTGTTGTTGGGGTGGTGGTGGTCGAGCTTGTTGAGGTGGTTGCTGGGGCGGGTTCAAAGCTCCTTCATTGTTGGCGTAAGAGAAACCGGGATGATTTCTTGTGGCCGGATTGGCCCAATACCCTTGGTTCCCCGCAACATATTGTACTTGCTCCAAGGATCCTTCTCCTTGCTCTCCTCCCGAATACATGGCTTGAGATCGGTCTTGCCAATCACACATTTGGTTCGTTGGTGCGGAGGTGGAAGGGGTTCCTTGGGGCTCCGTGATAAACTTCTCCAGTCTCTCCACTACCTTGTGGAGAGAATCAAACTTGCTTGTGAGCTCCGCTACGGCCTTCGCCTCATAGATACTAGTTGGCTTCAAGGAGGACGTAGAGTGTCCTCGCTCGTCGCCCCATTGTTGATTATTGGAGGCCATCTCCTCAATTAGGGCCGTAGCTTCTTCGGGAGTCTTTGATAAGATAGCACCATTCGCCGCGGCATCAATAATTTGTTTGGTCCCCGGTTGGAGACCGTTGTAGAAGCTATGAACTAGCTCCCAGTCTTCAATGCTATGGTGCGGGCATTGGTGCTGCAAATCTTTAAAACGCTCCCAAGCCTCATATAGCGTCTCTTGGGGTCCTTGCTTGAAGGACATGAGAGCGCTCCGAATCTTCACCGTCTTGGAGGGCGGATAGAACTTATCAATGAATGCACTTGCCAACTCGTCCCAAGTGGTAAAGACTCCCTCAGCCTGCGTCCTCAACCAATAGAGTGCCTTGTCTTTTAGCGTGAAGGGGAAGAGACGCAGTCTGATGGCATCGATGGAGACCCCGGCATCTGAAATGTGGCGCACTTCGACAAGAATAATTGGATGTGGTAGTGAGGATTTTCATGGGCATTCCCATGAAATGGATCCTGCTGCATCAGAACCACTAGCCCAGTCTTCAGCTCAAAGTTCTTGTCAGCCGCCAACTCCGGCATGGCAATGGATGAGGTCGTAGAAGAGGTCTTAGGCCGGAGCCTATCGCGAATAGAAATTATCCTTGCCATTCTTGCCGCTAATTGGTCCGCAGTTTCCGGGTTGGTCATATACATCCCTTCCGGATTTTGTCTCCTCTCCGCTCTAATTCTCCGCGCGGTACGTTCGATCTCGGGATCAAATAATATAGCTTCAGGGTCTGCCGTAGATCTCGTGTACATGCAATGGGAAAACAGAGTTTCAAAGAAATGATTAGTACCGTGGAAGGGTTAGGTAAAAAAATAAAGAAATAAAATAATAATAGTAAAAAAAGGAAATAGCTAGGGTGGTAAGATCAAACGCAATCGCCTCCCCGGCAACGGCGCCAAAAACTTGGTCGACCCCGGATATACACCCAGAGAACGATTGTAGTTTTACCGCAAGCGCACGGTGTAGCGACGAGCAGGTTATCGAACACAGGGAGGACGAATGACCGTGCTTGTTCCAATCAACCTGGCTATTTAAGAAGAGAGAAATTTGCCTTTGGCGATCCTGTCACAATCGTCAGACAAAGTACTGAAATATCAAATCAAATAAAGAACGTCTAGGGAATGGGAAATTCCCTCAACTCACCGTATTTCGTAAATGTGGTTCATCGGTATCAAAATTGCTAGAATAAGATTTTGGATGAACTAGTTGCAACTGAATGTAGAACCAAGCTCACGCTCTCGCGCTGTTGCCGGTCTATAGCTATCCTAGGTTTGGGTCCAATCTCTTGCAAACCCTAGCCTAGGGAAGCTAGCATTAGGATCAACATCATCGTTCAATCGCGCACCGAGCCTAATCTCTTGCAAACTCGGCCCACGACCTAGGTTGGGATAGTTCCTACCCGTCCAATCTCTTGCAAACGGGTATCGGCACGGAATTGCAACCGGAAACCCTAGTATCGGTCCAATTTCTTGCAAACCGATACTACGGAAATTCGATTCCAACCCAATTCGGATTTCTAGGGTTTCCTATCGAATTGGGATCCAATCTCTTGCAAATCCCAATCGATATGAACTCCTAGCCATCCGTAGTAAATCGCTCCCAAACTAATCCCTAACAACGATTCTAGCAAAATTTCTACCAATTCATCACAAATATGAAATTGGGCTTGTAGGGTTCATCCACACGCCCCAAGACGTGGAGACTACTCGCAATTCATAGCACACACACAAAAATAATCAATGAAATAAACAAGAGAATTCATCACAATATTGAGATAAGCAATAAAAATAGAATTTTTAGAGAAGAGAGAGACAAACCAATTGAGTTCTTCAAATAATCCAACAAAAATCAACTTTTGTCTCCTCTCCAATCACAAGAATAAAGCTAAAAAGTTAATCTAAAAAGCTGCAAAAATCTAAGAGAAAAGCTCTCAAAACTAGGGTAAAAACAGGGGTTAAATACCCCCCAAAATCGTCCAAAAACTGTGACCAAAATACCCATGCGCAGCTTGAAATCCGCAATTTTCGCTACAGGCAGCGCGTCGCACTCGGCCGAGTGACAAAAGTCGCTCGGCCGAGTGAGAAACCCTGTAATTTTCCAGTAAGTCTCGATCTTCAGGGGTCTTCACTTCGGGGGCGGCTCGGCCGAGTGAGTTGTCGTCACTCGGCCGATGGCTTCTTGGTACTCGGGCGGTCGGGATTATCCACTCGGCCGAGTGGGTCTTCTGAAGATCAGGCAGCCGAAAAACAGTAAGTTGGCGATTTTTGAATGGCTTCGTCTGGGCGCCACTCGGGCGGACGGGATCTCGTCACTCGGCCGATGTGGTCTCCGTCGCTCGGCCGAGTGCACATATAAATCATGTCTGATCTGGTCGGCCGAGCGGTGTCTCGCTGGTCGGCCGAGTGACTCCTTCACTCGGCCGAGTGGGACACTAAAAATGCTCAAACAGCTTGTTTTGGCCTCCTCGTCGCTCCTGCGACGTCCGTTCTTCTTCCGTTCCTCTCCAACAGCAAAATACCCCTTGGGGAGGTCGTCGGTGACCCTCTGGAGTAAGCGCATCTCGAGATCACTCCCAATCGATCCAAATCACCTGAAATGCGACAAAAACAACAAATCGTGAAAAGCATCGCAATATCGTCGATATATCGTGAAAAACATGATTTGGGCGATCAAAATGGCATGCAAACATGCGGGAAAAAAGTGTAAAATAAGGAGTGATCAGTTCACGAGCATTAAGCACAAATAATACCAAATACCGAAATACCGAATACCAAATCTTCCCAATTTTTCTCCCCCTTTGTTATCATCAAAAGTCATACCACGAGGTCAAAATCATATATCATGCAAAAAAGAAAGTATTATTAACCATTACCAACAATTGCATGCTTACTATCATAGAATAATCAAGTCAAAATCCAATGGAATTAAACAACTAAGACCTCAACACCAACGTGTACGTGTAAAGATTAAAATTGAAGCACATGGGGAGAATCATTTAGAAAGTCAACCGGAACCAATCCACATTTTCCAAATAACGTTCTATCACCTAGGATTGATTTTTCCCACCTCATTAAAAATGAGTTCAAGGTACCACACCCCAAAACATAGCCTAAAAGGACTCTTAGATGTGGGGGTGGCATTGCTTGACAAGTAAATACACCAACGCTAAAGTTTACCCATAAAGCTTATGTTGGATACTTGTGGGTAATACCGTTGCCAATGATTGTATCCATTTTCCATACGGAGCAATTATCTTTTGTTTTCACATTTTTTTCAAAATACTTATAACAACCATTTCTTTTGCTCAATTTTTATCCATGGCAAGGTATATCATATCCCTTAGATTTTCAGTTAAGTTTTCCTCCTACATTTACTTTCCATATTTCATAAACGATATCTCCAAATGTGCAACAATAATAATACATGTGGAAGAGAAGTAGGCGATGTAGAAATCAAGTTGTTTTTAGTCATTGAACATGCCATGAATATTTAGAAAGATGAACATGTGCATGTAGCAAAAGTAATAATACACCAATTTCTACATTGATATGAAAATCATTCGTGCATACTTCAATAATGAATCAAAGAGAAAGATACACATTTAAGCACCAATTTTTTTTATTTTCAGTTTTTCAGTTTTTTTTGTTTTTTTAAATATGCATGAAGTGCTAAAGCAAACATGAGATGCAATCACACAAACAAAAAGAATCATGCACACATAGCAATGCAACTACTAACACACAAACAAAGAAAAGTCACGCACACAAAAGGCTATGAAGGTATGCATTAAGACCAGAGAATGAGATATACCTTTGCGTCGCCGTTTGACTAAGGAGCTAAAAAGTAATGAGACATTTAATTTATCGCTCTTCGTCAAATTTCCATCCACCTACAAAAGAGGTGTCATGTGTGACCTTGGAATCCAACAAGGTCCACTCACGTTAGTCATCAAAGATTTAGGAACCCATATTTGTTTGAACTTAATGTTTTTGTTCCTATATTTGCAATGATATGAAGTGTGACCAACACATCCACATGTAAAGCACTTAGCATGAGAATTTCCAACCTTTGTTGATTCAATGTGAACTTTTCTATATTTGATTTTTCAACATTTTTAAGACCATATCCTAGTCCTCGCCTATTATTGCCATAAAGTTGATGTCACGCCCCGCTTCCCTAAAATGGAGGCGAGACGTGAAAAGGTCCGCACGAGAGTGGAGCTGTGAAGCCCCAAACTCGATAAGCGTCAATAAAACGTAAGCAGGTCCCTGTAACCACAAACGGAACAACAATAATAACACAAGGAGAGACAGAAACAAAATCTCAATCTCAGAAAATGTCCAACATTAAAATTTAGTTCAACATCCAGAAAAGCCACCAGGCTAAAAGAAAGAGTCTAAAGGCCCAGAACAAGGCCAAACAAAGACAAACGTAAACAGAGTATAGGTGCTGCGCACCGACAACTACAGCAGTCTAAAACAAAAAGGGGAAAGCTCAACGAAGACACTAGGACTGGTCCCCAGTGTCCACGTACTCCTCGCCAAACACAGACTCGGGCACGGCATCCGCAAACACCTCGTCCTCAACAACGGACTCAGGCTCGGGATCTAACATGTGTCACCCAAAAGAGTAAAGGGGCACATGTCAGCAAGTCTAAAAGACTTGGGCAAGGAAACTGAAGGTAAGGTAAACTAGCAACCTAGCAGTTATAGTATGATGCATGGCATGGTAAGTATAGTATGGAAGTGACTAGTAAGGGAAGTACAAGTAGCAAGTATGTCATGGATAACAAGTAAAACACGGACAAGTACAAGTCAAGTGGTTCACGTCAAGTGAACAAGTCAAGTAAACAAGTTGTGCACAGAGATTCCGCCTGTTGGCTAGAGTGGCTGATCGGGCCAACTCCTAAGCTCAAGTGACCGTTTATCTCTACCCCTCAACGTGTATCGAGCCAGGGAATTACCCCGAACACGGAATGCTCGCTTCTGGAACACGAGCCAGGAAGTGTATTTAACAAGTATGGTGTAGGGTTATGCCTGCAACGCAGGTTCCTAGCCGGTAAACAAGTAGATTGGGCATTGGCTATCAACCAACTCACGTAGCCCGCTTCTGGAACACGGGCCAGGAAACACAAGTATTGTAGCGTGTGCTACGAATGCGACATACAACATGGATAGCATGGATGACAATTAATTTGCGTACCGTTAATCAAAATTAAACATGACATGATAGTTATGCAACATGATAAATGACGGTCCTAGCTTCGTTGTCAAGCTAGTTCCTGAAATTGTGCCTAGGCGAGTATCATTTCGTCGCCTAGTCTCTTTTACGCTTACAACAAGCAAATGGCCTAAGACATGGCCCAAACCCTAAGTGGCAAGTTTCACTTGCCTAGCACCGAGGATGATGATCAACGAGGCCGTCACTCAAATGCTAACTACGGAGATGAGATCACTGCCATGGCAAAACAATATTAGAACAACATCCAACCTAGTTTTATTAGGGTTTCACAAAAACACAAATGGGATATGAGGATATTAAGAGATCGAGTTATTACCGTATCGGAGGCGGAAGAACGATGCCGAGCAAGCACGGCAACGGAAGAAACGCTCCGGGAAACCTAGGGTTCAGATCTGGAATGGATGGGGAAAATATGGAGAAATGGGGTTTTGGGGATTTTTGGGGGTTTTCCGACGACCTAGAGCATGGTGGTAGACCAAAATGGAGAGGGAAACTCCATGGGAGGAAGGAATGGCTTGGAGAAATGTTGGAGAGTGATTTGGGGAAGAAAGGGGCTCAGAAAAATGAAAGAGGGATGACATAAATCGTGGGTGGGGTTTAAATAGGGAGTGCTGGCGGCTGCCCAGAAATTAGGGTTTCGACACTAGTTAGTCGGTCAAAGAACAACCACTGACCGACTAGTTTAGGAACTAGTCGGTCGGTTGACCAACGCAGACCGACTAAGTCCAAACAGTAACTCCTGTACAAAAATAGGATTTAGATTTAGTCGGTCAAAGAACAACTACTGACCGACTAGTTTGTCATCTAGTCGGTCGATGAACGTTCTTAGACCGACTAAGAATGAACAGTACTTGGCATCAAAATGAACATAGAGTTAGTCGGTTAAAGAACGATTCCTGACCGACTAGTTTGCAACCTAGTCGGTCGACAAATGTTCTTAGACCGACTAACGAGAAACAGTAACTCCTGAATAATTTACAAAGCCCACTAGTCGGTCCATGAAGGTTTGCCGACCGACTAAATCGTCATCTAGTCGGTCGGTTCCCCTTCTTGTACCGGCTAACGTGCACCGAAAGTTCTGAAATGGAGCGCGAAGCTCCAAGATCGATTCCTAAGACTCCTAGGCTTGATCTAACAATAAGATATGACCGATATGAAGCCCGCCACGAATCACTTACTCCGAAATCGATGATTCTAAATAAGAAGCTAGAAAAACGCGATGAAACGATCGAAAATGAAGCTACGGAAACGAAAACCACACATGAGGAGAAAATCCACCAAAACATATAATATAATATAATAAATCCAGATACATGAAAACCAGTCGTTACATCCTCCCCAACTTAAGAAAAATTCCGTCCTCGGAATTTCCCAACACTCACGTGTCCGGAAACAAAAGTGGGAAACGCTCTCGCATCTCATCCTCATTCTCCCAAGTAGATTCTCCTGGCGAGCCGTGTCGCCACATCACCCTCACAAGATTGACAACCTTGTTCCGAAGTGACTTCTGACGCCTGTCCAGAATCTGCACTGGCTGCTGGTCATACGTCATATCGGGGCGAACGGTAATCTCCGAAAAATCCACAGCATGAGATGGATCGCTAATGTATCGACGAAGCTGTGACACATGGAAAACATTGTGAACTCCCTCCAAAGATGGCGGCAAGGCTAATCGGTAGGCTACCTCGCCAACTCTCTCCAGAACGTCAAACGGTCCAATGTATCGCGGGCTCAACTTCCCTCGCTTCCCAAAGCGAATCACACCACGATTCCGGGAAATCCTTAGAAACACATGGTCGCCCGGCTGAAACTCCAAAGGACGGCGTTTCACATCCGCCCAATGCTTAAAACGGTCCTGAGCAATTCCCAACCTCTCCCGAATGTTCCTGACAACATCCACGGCCTCCACAATCATCTCAGGTCCCAACAGCTCCCGATCACCAACGTCATCCCAACTCAATAGCGATCGACATTTCCTCCCATAAAGAGCGGTGAAAGGCGCCATGCCAATACTCGCCTGGAAGCTGTTGTTGTAAGAGAACTCTACCAGATGTAGATGGTCCTCCCACGAACCCTTGAAATCCAACATGCACGCCCTCAGCATGTCATCCAAGATCTGAATCGTCCTCTCGGACTGACCATCCGTCTGCGGATGGTACGCCGTGCTGAAACTCAGACGCGTACCCAAACTCTTCTGCAAACTCTGCCAGAACTGAGATGTGAACCTCGTGTCTCTGTCTGACACGATACTCACAGGGACTCAGTGAAGTCGTACGACCTCCTGCACGATTCATGTTACATCACTATCTAAACTAGGAAAAGGAAATAAAAACGGAGAGTAAAAGAATTTACCTCCATATATCTCCTCGCTAGCGCCTCAGTGGACTGTCCAACTCGGAAAGGAATAAAGTGCGCGGATTTGGTCAATCGGTCTACGATCACCCAAATCGCGTCATTCTGCTTCGGACTCCGATGTAGTCCAGTCACGAAATCCATAGTGATGTGTTTCCACTTCCACTCCGGAATCGGAAGCGGTTGTAGCAACCCTGCCGTACGCTGATGCTCTGCCTTCACTTGTTGGCAAACCAAACACTTGGCTACACTCCAAGCCACACTCCTCTTCATACCATGCCACCAATAGTTCAGACGAAGATCCTTGTACATATTGGTGCCACCAGGATGCACAGAATACGGCGAACTGTGTGCCTCCACCATCAACTCCTCTCTAATATCCCCAGCTGGCACACACAACCTGGCTCCAAACCTCAGCGAGCCATCCTCATGAATCAAAAAGTCAGTCCGCAGACCGGCTTCCACCTGCTCTGAATCTTCACCAGCTTCGGATCCTCGGCCTGGCCAGCCTTGATCCGATCCACAATCGTCGACTGAATCTGCATACACATCAACAAAGAAGCCTCCCCATGAAGAACAATCTCCACACCAGACTCGCAAAAATCCTGCTGCAATCTCCACTGCGAGGTCAAAATCATCACCGCTGGAAGCCTTCTCAGCGCATCAGGAACCACATTCACCTTGCAAGGGTGATGCTGCAAATCAATCTCATAATCCGCCATGAGCTCCAACCATCGAAGCTGTCGCATGTTGGGATCCTTCTGAGTAAAAATATACTTCAAGCTTTTGTGATCGGTGAAGATCTTCACTTTCTCACTCAGCAGGAAGTGCCTCCAAATCTTGAGCACAAACACAACAACAGCCAACTCCAAATCATGTGTCGGGTAATTCTTCTCATGAGTCTTGAGCTGACGCGAAGCATACGCCACAACATGCCCGTGTTGATGCAACACACAACCGAGACCCTTGCCAGAAGCATCGTAAAAGATCTCAAATCCGCCGCTGTGATCAGGCATAACAAGAATGGGGGCAGTCGTCAATCTCTCCCTCAGAACACCAAAGGCATTCTCACAATCACCCGACCAAACAAAAGGTACATCCTTCCGCGTCAACCTAGTCATCGGCTCGGCAATACGAGAAAAGTCCTTAATGAAACGCCGATAGTAACCAGCAAGTCCAAGGAAACTCCGAATCTCAGACGCTGACTACGGAACAGGCCACTCTCTGATGGCCCTGATCTTCTTGGGATCCACTGAAATACCATCTCCAGTCACCACATGCCCGAGAAAAGCAACCCTGTCCAGCCAAAACTCGCACTTCGAAAACTTAGCATACAACTGATGCTTCCTCAAAATCTCCAATACTGTCCTCAAGTGCGATGCATGCTCCTCCTCCGACTTTGAATAGATCAGAATGTCGTCAATAAAAATAACGACAAACTTATCTAAAAAGTCATAGAAAATCAGGTTCATCAGATTCATGAAAACTGCGGGTGCGTTGGTTACACCGAAAGGCATAACCACAAACTCGTAGTGTCCATACTTCGTCCTGAACGCTGTCTTCGGAACATCTCCCTTCTTCACCTTCAACTGATGATAACCACTCCTCAGATCCAACTTCGAAAACACCCTCGAACCTCCAAGCTGATCAAAAATATCATCGATGCGAGGCAACATGTATTTATTCTTGATGGTCACCGCATTCAACTCCCGATAGTCCACACACATGCGATGCGAACCATCCTTCTTCTTCACTAGCAGCACCGGTGCTCCCCACAGAGACACACTAGGGTTGATATAACCCTTCCGCAAAAGCTCATCTAGCTGCTTCCGTAATTCCTCCAACTCGGCGGGTGCCATGCGATATGGCGCCTTCGAGATCGGCTGCGCTCCCGGAACCAGATCAATAGAAAATTCTAAAGCTCGATCAGGTGGCAATCCAGACATCTCCTCGGGGAAGACGTCATCAAAATCCCGCACAACCACTGGCCTCTCCAGCTCCATCTGCACAGCCACAATCTCCCTCGGACTGGCCTGAAATCTGACAGGACCAAGCGAACTGCTACCTCGGCTGAACTCAAATACTGGATGTCCGGGAATCTCGAACACCACCTTCTTCCTCCGACAGTCGATCGTAGCATAGAAGCTCGTAAGCCAATCCATCCCAAGGACCGCATCATAGTTGATGATGTCGTGGACAATGAAATCAGCGTAAAGCTCATGTCCACAAACCACCAACGAGCAAGAATTGCAACCAAGATGCACCGTGACCACGCCATTCCCTGTAACGATATTCCAACTCTTGGAAAGAGGGGACGTCGACAAGGAATGCTTCTCCACGAAGCTCCGAGAAATAATTCACATCGATGCACCAGAGTCAAAGAGGACTCGTGCAGGAAACATGCACACCAAAATCACACCTACAAACAGTCTAACAATCAAGCCCTAGTCTAGCAAACAATCATATTGAAGCAAACAACATAGTCTAACAAACAAAGCCAAATAAGAAAGGAACAGCTAGAAGAGGATTACCTGCGATAACCTCATCCACAGCCCCGTTCTCCACAGCAGTCATCAGAAAAGCCTGCTGCCTCGGCGGAAAAGCCTGCTTAAAAGCCTGCCTCTGTGGAACAAGAGCTGCCCCACGTCCAGCAGGAACAACCGCTCTCTGCTGCAACGGCTGTGCTGTAACAGGTGCCCTCCAAGGCTGCTTCGACCTTGGACAATCCTTCATGGCATGGGTAGGATCTCCACAGACAACACACTGGCCCAGGAATCTCCTACACTGATCCTTGACGTGACCGGTCCTGCCGCAGAAATGGCAAGTCTTCTGAATAGGCCCTCCTGGCCTCTTGAACTGAGCTGGCTGATTAGGCTTGAAACCAGGCCTAACCACCGCTCTGGCCTGCTCCATAGGCCTCTTCCCAGCACCAGAAACATGTCCCCTCCTCTGGTTCAGGTTCAGCTCCTGCCTCCTCGCAGCGACCAGAACCTTCTGATAAGAGTCCAGATCAGAGGAAGACACAAAACTCTGGAGCTCCAAAGCAAGTCCCTGCAGGAACATCTGAGCCCTCTCATCAGCATCCTGCACCATCTTCGGTGCGAACCGACTCAGCCTAGTGAACTCTTGGTGGTACTGGTCCACCGTCAAGCTCCCTTGCTTCAGATCAATGAAACGCTGCAGCATCTCCTTCTTAGCAACCTTCGGAAAGCACTCCTCATCAAACCTGGACTTAAAGGTAGCCCAAGCTATCGGCTCCACCAACATCTTCTCTTCCGCATCCCACCAGTTCCGAGCGTTATCCTTGAGTTGCCGCTTCGCCAAATCAACCCATCCAGCTGGGGTGATCTTGGCCATCTTCAAGTTATCATCAATGTTCCGAATCCACTCATCGGCAGCCAGAGGACCCTCAGACCCATCAAAATATGCGGGACCCATCTCCCGAAATTGCTTCGCTCCCGGCTCGGAGCGAAGGGCCTCCGGAGTCGCCTGTGGAGCTCGACCAGCTGGAGCATTCTGGACTTGCAGGAGCACGCCTTGCTGCACCTGCATCATCTGAAGCATCATCCGCATCATCTCCCAATTGGTGGGTTCCCGCTCAGGCTCCTCGTCATGAGGGGCACACCACTACCACCACCACGGGTGATTCGCCTTCCTGCCATCTAATGACACAGAAAACGAAACAATTAGACTCATAGCTTATGACTCGGACGTCGAACTTAGTTTATTGGACATTCTAATATTATTATCGCTATTCCGAAAATTCGCAGGTACAGAGGGACCTGCATGGGCCACCAACAAAACCTGTCACGCCCCGCTTCCCTAAAATGGAGGCGAGACGTGAAAAGGTCCGCACGAGAGTGGAGCTGTGAAGCCCCAAACCCGATAAGCGTCAATAAAACGTAAGCAGGTCCCTGTAACCACAAACGGAACAACAATAATAACACAAGGAGAGACAGAAACAAAATCTCAATCTCAGAAAATGTCCAACATTAAAATTTAGTTCAACATCCAGAAAAGCGACCAGGCTAAAAGAAAGAGTCTAAAGGCCCAGAACAAGGCCAAACAAAGACAAACGTAAACAGAGTATAGGTGCTGCGCACCGACAACTACAACAGTCTAAAACAAAAGGGGGAAAGCTCAACGAAGACACTAGGACTGGTCCCCAGTGTCCACGTACTCCTCGCCAAACACAGACTCGGGCACGGCGTCCGCAAACACCTCGTCCTCAACAGCGGACTCAGGCTCGGGATCTAACATGTGTCACCCAAAAGAGTAAATGGGCACATGTCAGCAAGTCTAAAAGACTTGGGCAAGGAAACTGAAGGTAAGGTAAACTAGCAATCTAGCAGTTATAGTATGATGCATGGCATGTCAAGTATAGTATGGAAGTGACTAGTAAGGGAAGTACAAGTAGCAAGTATGTCATGGATAACAAGTAAAACACGGACAAGTACAAATCAAGTGGTTCACGTCAAGTGAACAAGTCAAGTAAATAAGTTGTGCACAGAGATTCCGCCTGTTGGCTAGAGTGGCTGATCGGGCCAACTCCTAAGCTCAAGTGACCGTTTATCTCTACCCCTCAATGTGTATCGAGCCAGGGAATTACCCCGAACACGGAATGCTCACTTCTGGAACACGAGCCAGGAAGTGTATTTAACAAGTATGGCGTAGGGTTATGCCTGCAACGCAGGTGCCTAGCCGGTAAACAAGTAGATCGGGCATTGGCTATCAACCAACTCACGTAGCCCGCTTCTGGAACACGGGCCAGGAAACACAAGTATTGTAGCGTGTGCTACGAATGCGACATACAACATGGATAGCATTGATGACAATTAATTCGCGTACCGTTAATCAAAATTAAACATGACATGATAGTTATGCAACATGATAAATGACGGTCCTAGCTTCGTTGTCAAGCTAGTTCCTGAAATTGTGCCTAGGCGAGTATCATTTCGTCGCCTAGTCTCTTTTACGCCTACAACAAGCAAATGGCCTAAGACATGGCCCAAACCCTAAGTGGCAAGTTTCACTTGCCTAGCACCGAGGATGACGATCAACGAGGCCGTCACTCAAATGCTAACTACGGAGATGAGATCGCTGCCATGGCAAAACAATATTAGAACAACATCCAACCTAGTTTTATTAGGGTTTCACAAAAACACAAATGGGATATGAGGATATTAAGAGATCGAGTTATTACCGTATCGGAGGCGGAAGAACGATGCCGAGCAAGCACGGCAACGGAAGAAACGCTCCGGGAAACCTAGGGTTCAGATCTGGAATGGATGGGGAAAATATGGAGAAATGGGGTTTTGGGGATTTTTGGGGGTTTTCCGACGACCTAGAGCATGGTGGTAGACCAAAATGGAGAGGGAAACTCCATGGGAGGAAGGAATGGCTTGGAGAAATGTTGGAGAGTGATTTGGGGAAGAAAGGGGCTCAGAAAAATGAAAGAGGGATGAAATAAATCGTGGGTGGGGTTTAAATAGGGAGTGCTGGCGGCTGCCCAGAAATTAGGGTTTCGACACTAGTTAGTCGGTCAAAGAACAACCACTGACCGACTAGTTTGGGAACTAGTCGGTCGGTTGACCAACGCAGACCGACTAAGTCCCAACAGTAACTCCTGTACAAAAGTAGGATTTAGATTTAGTCGGTCAAAGAACAACTATTGACCGACTAGTTTGTCATCTAGTTGGTCGATGAACGTTCTTAGACCGACTAAGAATGAATAGTACTTGGCATCAAAATGAACATAGTGTTAATCGGTTAAAGAACGATTGCTGACCGACTAGTTTGCAACCTAGTCGGTCGACAAATGTTCTTAGACCGACTAACGAGAAACAGTAACTCCTGAATAATTTACAAAGCTCACTAGTTGGTCCATGAAGGTTTGTCGACCGACTAAATCGTCATCTAGTCGGTCGGTTCCCCTTCTTGTACCGGCTAACGTGCACTGAAAGTTCCGAAATGGAGCGCGAAGCTCCGGGATCGATTCCTAAGACTCCTAGGCTTGATCTAACAATAAGATATGACTGATATGAAGCCCGCCACGAATGACTTACTCCGAAATCGACGATTCTAAAGAAGAAGCTAGAAAAACGCGACGAAACGATCGAAAATGAAGCTACGGAAACGAAAACCACACATGAGGAGAAAATCCACCAAAACATATAATATAATATAATAAATCCAGATACATGAAAACCAGTCGTTACAGTTGATTTCCAAGAATAATGTCCAAACTTTGTTTTCCAATGGAAAATCTCTTTAATGACAATTCTAGGGTGGTGACTTTGGATTTCAAGATATCGTTTTCATTCACAAGCCAAGTGCATTTACTAATGAAAGCTTTCTTATTTTCCTCTTCTTTCTTTTCAAAATCCCTCATTTTTTCTTTAAGTTCAAGATTTAGCATGTTAATCTTTTCAGAAAGCAATTCATTTTCAACTTCAAGCTTTGTCTTATCAAGCTTATACATGCTAATATCCTTTAATAAAGAGGGACATGAAAGACAATCAGTTTTTTCAGACAAGCTAGCTTTCTCTTTTTCTAACATAGTAATGGTAGATTTGCATACAACAAGCTCTTGTTTAATATTTTTCAATTCTATAGACATGTCATACTCAGTTTGTTGCATATCAAAGTTATCATTCCTATAACATTCCACATCAGCTTCTAGCTCATCAATTCTATGTTGCATTCCTTTACAAATTTCTAAAAGTTCAGCTTTAGTGGGAGATTCTACCTCATTGTTTTTGGCCATCAATGCCATGCAGGAGTGAGCTTCATGTTCCTCATCCTCATCCTCAGCTTCGCTATCCATGTCCCACGTCAGCACTTTCGTTTTTCCGTTTACAACTTGAGCTGTGTGTTGTTTTGGGCAATCTTTTATGTGGTGCCCTTTCTTCCTGCATTTAAAACATTCACTTCTATTAATAGCTTTCTGATCATAGGAATTTCTAACAAAATTGGAGTTATTAGAGCGAATGAACCTTTTTCCCATCTCAGCTCTTCCTTGATCAGTCTGAATGTATCTCCTGAAGTTTCTGACCATTAGGGCTTGCTCTTCATCAAGATCGTCGTCGTTAGCTTGAAGAGCTAATGGTGTGGAAGCTTTGGTCTTCTCTTCAGGTTTCTCTCTGGCTTCTATACTCTGCAACTCAAGCTCATGTGACATCAGGTTGCCTATCAAGTCCTCCACTTTCATTGTTGATAAGTCCTTAGCTTCTTGAATAGCAGTAACTTTAGGCCTAAACGAGCTTGGTAGCGCCCTTAAGATCTTTCGTACCTGTTCATGGCTAGAGTATGGCTTACCGAGGGAACTGGATTTGTAGACGATGTCCGTGCACCTCGTAAACATGTCTTTAACTGATTCTGTTGGTAGCATGCAGATGCTCTCGTACTCTGTGCAAAGCAACACAAGTCTGGATTCCTTCACTTGCGATGTTCCATCATGTGTCACCTCCAGAGTATGCCAGATTTCCTGCGCAGTTAGACAATGTGAGATGCGATTAAACTCAGATTTATCAAGAGAGCATATAAGCGCATTCATAGCTTTACCATTAAGAGTATAAAGTTTCTTATCAGCTAAATCCCACTTGTCTTTAGGCTTAATTATAACAGTGTCTTCAATTTTAATAGTAGGCAGACTATAACCATTTTCAACAATATCCCACACATCATAATCTACAGACACTAGATATATTTTCATCCTAGCCTTCCAATAAACAAAGTCTACACCGTTAAACTTAGGGGGACGGGCTATAGACTGACCTTCAGCAAAAGCACAATCAGATATATTCATGGTCATCTAAAAATCTAGACTAGATCATCTAAACTGGCTTTGATACCACTTGTTGGATCTGGATCGTAGCCTAGAGGGGGGGTGAATAGGCTAATAAAAATATTCGTGCAACCCACGAACAATCCCACGCAGTTATAGGCACAGATAGGGCAATAAAATAGGAATCACAGAATACGCACAGATATACCCTGGTTCGGTCGTCCCCACGACCTACTCCAGCCCCCGAAAGCAACTACTAGATAGATATGTAATCAAGTACAGCTACAATGAGTCAAGATCCCAAATCTACTCTCACCTAGCTCGTACGCACACCACGTGCTCTACACTATCAATCTAATCAGATGCTCTCCCTCCGTGACGACTCCCAAGTCGTCAGGTCCCTAAAAGTAACACAAACAGGAAATGTTTCCCCTACAGAGATCGCTACTACAACACAAATAAAATAATACTAGAGTTCAGAAATGCTCAGTTTGTGTATCTTAGTCGTCTCTGTCAATAGGCACTAGTCAGATCGTGTCTGACGTAGATGTCGTAGTCTCTTCTCTCTTTGCAACTCAAGTTGCGATCTCCATGCTCTCAGTTCTTTCTTAGGATTTAATGATGTTTGCTTGGTTAAAACTTTAGTGCATGCACCCTTTTCCTGTTCACCAAAAAAACAAACAAAAATCTTTGTTTTAATCTAAAAAGGAAATCAAAAATAAAGCCAAGTCCTGTAAGCCTACAGATACAAACGGGTGTCAGGAGAAATTTAATTAAAAAATGATTTTGTTTTAATCAATGGTGCTTTTACTCCCCTCTTTCAATTATTTATGCCAGCATTCAACTTTTTTGCATTCTCTCTTGCATTAACTTCCTGCAAAACAAAAAGTTAGTGGGGTATCAAAATTTCAAACCAAGTAAATATTAAAACAATGAGTATTAAAATCTCCAAGAATTGGCTAGCATCAGAAATTTTGGCCGGCCAAGTAAAACTCTGTCCCCTTTAAAAAATAACGCCCAGAAAGGATTTCGGCTGCCCCTGTGAAATAATTTTTGCGTCTCCCTCCTGAGTTTGCAAATCGTGCGGCTCTTGTGAATATAAGAAGATGATGGGAGATTTTGAAAGTTGCGGCTGCCCGACCAATTTTGAAGAGGCGCCTCCTGTTTTTGTGCAGCACAGAATTCGGCTTTAGGGTTTTCCAAAAAAAATGCGGCCGAAGCTATTTTAAAAATTTCGGCTCTCCTTGTTTTTTTTGGTCGGCTCTCATAAAATTGCTGCTTGGCCCTAAGGATTGGCTAGGGGATCCTTTTATATACAAAGGGAAATATTAAAAGAAAGCTCTCCAAAAAAATCGGCTCTCCTTTATTTTTCTTTTGAGCAACCTAGCCCACATGTTAAAAAAACAATGATGGGCCTTTTGATTTAAAAGTCTAGCACACAAAACAGATGTTCTATGATTACTTTCGGTTTCTTTTGTTTTTTAATAATTCGAAACAAAAAAAGGCCTGTGTTATTTTTTTGTTATCACCTATAAAAAATGGCCTGGGCTTTGAGAATAGGAGATATGTTTTAAGATTAGAGGACACCCTTCCATTGGAATCCTACTGTGACTCTCCTTTGATCTCATCTCTCTTTAGTGGACTATTTCTCCTTTGCACATTGACCAAGCCTTTTCATGAATTGGTCGCACGTTTACCGTTCCTGAAACACTTAACACGCGCGTTAAAACGTTCACACACGTTTGTTATCATCAAACACGACGTTCATAGATCATTGCTACCAACAAGATTCACCCATAATCCCCAATTCTCGACGTAACCGCACAAAGGAGTCTTCCTTGAGTGGTTTCGTGAAAATATCAGCGATTTGCTTCTGGGTTTCAACGTACACTAAAATGATGTCCTTTTTAGCAACATGATCATCTAGGAAATGGTGACGGACATCTATGTGTTTAGAACGGGAATGGTGTACCAGATTCTTAGAGAGACATATTGCACTTTGGTTGTCCACCATGAAAGGGCAAGTATCACAGTTTATACCAAAGTCTTTAAGAGTGTGTCTCATCCAAAGAACCTGAGCACACGCAGCACCGGCGGCAATATATTCCGCCTCGGTGGTTGAAAGTGATACGGAATTCTGCTTCTTGGAAAACCAAGAGACAAGAGAATTTCCTATAAAATGGCAAGTGCCACTAGTACTTTTCCTGTTGGATTTACATCCCGCATAATCTGCGTCACTATATGAGATTAACTCATATGTGATAGACTTTGGATAAAGTAATCCGAAGTCGTGTGTGTAACTTAAATAACGGAAAATACGTTTTACCGCTACTAAGTGAGATTCCTTAGGTTGAGATTGATAACGAGCACATACACATACAACAAACATAATATCGGGCCTACTGGCAGTAAGATATAGTAAACTACCTATCATACCTCGATATAGACGAATGTCTACATCTTTACCGCCCGTATCTTTATCAAGATGTGTAGTAGTGCTCATTGGAGTCTTCTTGCCTGAGGCATTCTCCATTCCAAATCGCTTTAGCAACTCACCATGTACTTGGTTTGGTGGATGAAGATTGCATCGTTCATTTGGCGAATTTGGAGACTTAAGAAATATTTGAGCTCACCCATGTGGCTCATCTCAAATTGGTCCTTCATAACATTAGAAAACTCTTCGCAAAGAGTGAAGTTAGTAGCACCGAAAATGATATCATCAACGTAAATTTGAATTAAGATAATATCATGATTCGAATACTTAACAAATAATGTAGAATCAACTTCACCCATTTTAAAACCCAAATCCAAAAGAAAGTTCTTTAGGCGGTCATACCAAGCTCGAGAAGCTTGTCTCAAACCGTAAAGTGCTTTCTTAAGTTTGAAAGCGTGATTTGGAAATTTTTCATTTATAAAACCCGGAGTTTGAGAAACATAAACTTCCTCAACGACATCTCCATTTAAAAACGCACTTTTTACATCCATTTGAAAGAGTTTAAAATCTTTATGGCATGCAAAAGATAACAATAACCTAATAGATTCTAATCTAGCTACCGGCGCAAAGGATTCTTCGAAATCTATACCTTCCTCTTGCCGGTAGCCTTGAGCTACTAACCGAGCTTTGTTTCGGACGACGATTTGGTTCTCGTCGGTCTTGTTCTTGAAAATCCACTTCGTTCCTATAACGGCGTGGTTCTTCGAAGGCAATAGAACAAGCTCCCAAAACTCATTCCTCTCAAATTGAATGAGTTCCTCCTCAATGGCTAGGATCCAAGCACTATCTTCGCACGCTTCGGTAATACTCTTTGGCTCAATTGAGGAGGCAAAGGCACAATGAGCGAAGTAGTTGACTTGAGATCTCGTCTTGACACTATCAAGTATGTTGCCAATGACTTGCTCATGGGGATGGTCACGAAATGTATGAAGCCGTTTGGGAATTCCCTGATCACTAGGAACATTCTCAAAAGTATCATCAGTAGGGTTAGTATCAATAGAATCAATAGACTTAGAATTACCAATAGAATCACATAAAACATCCATGGAGTCATCATCATTAGTAATTCTAGTAGGGACAAAATTATCATTAAATGAAACATGAAGAGATTCCTCGATCGTTGAGGTTCTTTTGTTGTATATCCGGTAGGCTTTGCTACGGGAGGAATATCCAACAAATATCCCCTCATCGGATCTTGGATCAAATTTGTCCAAACTTCCATACATGTTTTTAATAAAACATTTTGAGCCAAAAACTCGAAAATGTTTAACTTGAGGCAATCTACCAAACAACAATTCATAACAAGTTTGTTTGGTGACGGGCCTCAAAAGTATTCTATTAAACACATAGCAAACGGTATGTACAGCTTCCGCCCAAAATTGATGGCCAAGTTGGCTATCATCAAGCATAGTGCGAGCACATTCCACTAGCGTCCTATTCTTCCTCTCAACAACACCATTTTGAGGGGGTGCGTGTCACGCCCCGCTTCCCAAAAACATGGAGGCGAAGCGTAAGAAGGTCCGCTCAGACTTGAAGCTACAAAGCCGCAAGTCCGATAAGCGTCAATCACTTTAAACTGCAGGTCCTTGCAACGTGAAACGAAACAAAGATAATAATAAGGAAATGAGACAAGGAATAAATCTCAGAATATCCATAATAATAAATTTCAACATCGCAGAAAAGCCACCAGGCTCAAAATAAAAGAGTCTAAAGAGGCCCCAGCATGGCCAACAAAAGTACAAAGTACGAAAAAAAAGTAATGGTGCAAGCACCGACAACTAACATCAACCTAAAGCAAAAGCAACTCAACAGTCACTAAGACTGGTCTCCGGTGTCCTCGAACTCCTCAACGAACGTAGGCTCGGGCTCAGCGTCAGCAAACACCTCGTCCTCAACAACTGTCTCCGGCTCAGGGTCTAACATGTGACACCCAAAAGAGCAAGGGGCACATGTCAGCAAGTCTGGAAGACTTGTGCAAGGAAACTGAAAGTAGGTAAAAGTAAAGCAACCTAGCAGTTCTAGCATGATGCAATGACATGGCAGTTAAAGTAATGAGTGCAACAAGTAAAGTAAGGTACGAGCATGGCATGGATGTCAAGTTTTACAAGTAACACTCACTAGTACAAGACAAGTAAAGTAAGCACCTCGTGCACACAGATTCCGCCTTTTGGCTAGAGTGGCTGCGCGGGCCAACTCCTAAGCTCAAGTGACCGTTTATCCCTACCCCTCCACGTGTATCGGGCATTGGTTTTCAACCAACACATGAGGTCCGCTTCTGGATCACGAGCTAGGAAGTGTTTTAAACAAGTATGGCGTAGGGGTGCACCTAGCCGGACAAGGAAGAACAAGTAGTGTAGCGTGTGCTACGGATGCAACAATCACTAGGATGACATGTAAGATGCAATGCATGGCAGTTAAAAATGCGTACAGATAGAGAATTTAAACGTGGCAGATATCAATGCATGAACAAGTTTAAGGGTTGGATCTAGCTTCGTTGTCAAGCTAGATCAATTTAGGTGACGGATCTAGTTTCGTTGTCAAACTAGATCAAGTAGGCGTCTAGCCAGCTATCATTTCACTGACTAGTCTCTTTTACGCTAAAAACAAGGAAGTGACCTAAGAACATGGCCCTACACAAGAGTTGGCAAGTTTCACTTGCCTGCAAGTATCTCGTCTGAGTAACACCGTACAATGAGTGCAAAGTCACGATATCCTACGTGCTCAAGTCCACCGGCCTACATCCGTTTTATTAATCTTGATTAGTGAGTTCTAAAACATTTAAAATACTTTAAAAATACTGATTTTATTCTTGATTAGCATGCATTGGGTTGGGGGTCCTAGGGGTGCAAAGCATTACCTTAACACGACGCGAAAGCTACACTGGTGTCGGGTAGCGACGCCAGGGGTTGGAATAAAAGATCGCGCTCCAAGTCCAGATTCCAATTAGATTCCTCGCTGGAAAGTTCAGAGCAATCAACCGGAGCGACGATTCCAGATTCCAAAGCTAGCACGTGCGACGACGGGCTACGACATGTCGCAACGTCGTACGCATCAATCCCTCGAAGAGAACGCACCTAGGTGGGGCCCACAGTAGTCCTAGGGACCTATGGGGGACCCACAATACCTCTGGAGAACTTGGGGGGCCCACGGTGGCAAGTGGTGCGACGGGTGCGGGGTTGCGACGAATGGCTCTCGGTCGTACATCCTCGATGCGGGAGATTCTCTCGGTCGGACACGCTTGGTGCGAGGCTTGCAGCGCAGCGGGCTGCAGTGGTGCGGGCGGGGGCTTGGTGCGGAGGGTTTTGTCGGTCGGTGCGGAGGAATCGGTCGGTTGGGCGCCTTGGATGCGGGGGTTGCAGCGTTGCAACGTTGCAACGTTGCAACGTTGGTCGGTGCGGGCGATCTGCTCGGTCAGACGCTAGCGGAGGCGGGGCGACAGAGCAGGCGCTGTGCGGAGCAGGGATGAGGGCGACAGTGGGGAATTCTCTCGGTCTGACCGAGAGCTCCTCTCGGTCAGAGCGGGCGAACGGAGCGGGCGGCTGTGCTGTGATGCGGAAGGGGCTTGGTGCGGGGGCGGCAAGCGGTCAGAGCGGGAGAAAATGGCCTGTTTCGTCGGTCGGTGCGGGGTTGCTTCGTCGCAACGTTGCGACGGTTCGTCGCAACGTCAAATTTGAGTTTTGGAAGCGGCTAGGGTTATTTTCTTGCGAAAATAGGTCCTCCTAAAGGTTGTTTATATAGTGTAGATGGGTTGACTAGGTCTAGGGCTAATCCTAATGGGATTAGGAGTTTAAAATAATTTAAAATTCAAATCTCACCCTCTCCAACTCACACAAGGATTTGCTGCGATCCAAATGGGATGAGATTTGGCTCAAAAATATTTGGAAGTATTTAAAACGTAATAAAATTTTGTTGGGCCGAAAATAATTTAAAACCTAACTTTTAAAAATATTTTAAAACTTGCTAAAAATATAAAAGTGGTCAAATAAACTCCAAAAATTATAAAATAAATATCGTGGTGATCGTGACGATGATAGTGAGCTAACTAAGAAGACGGATCTCAATTTTGATGTCAGACGACGAAACTAAAAATAGAAATGTCTCCCGTCAAGAGTGAGAATCGCAACGTCTCATCGAATAAGATTAATTGTGGGAAAACGACTCGAGAAAAATCGTTCCAAATTAATGCCACTATTTAATACTCTCAGAGACGTTCACAACGGCATATCACACAAAAGTGTTCACAATCAAATAAAGTCTAAAATAAACACGTGCACGGCCAAAAGCACGTGCACGAACAAAGTACAACGAAAAGTGGTCGTTACAGTGCGCGAGGGAAAGAAAAGGTGTGAGTAATACCAACTTCATCACAAAAATTTGAGAAAGACTCATTCTCAAATTCCCCTCAATGATCACTACGAATAGTGACAATGGTGGTTCCAATGAGATTTTGTACTTTCTTAACAAATATTGTGAAGTTTTTAAAAGTATCATTTTTATTACTTAAGGAAAATACCCAAGTAAATCTAGAAAAGTCATCAACGATGACAAGTCCATATCGTGCATTTCCTAATGAAGCAACTCTAGTTGGCCCAAAAAGATCTAGATGTAAAAGCTCTAGAGGCCGCTTAGATGAAATGCTTTTCTTAGGTTTAAATGACGATTTAGGAAGCTTGCCTCGTTGACACGAGTCACAAAAGCTTTTCTTTTGAAAGACAAGATTAGGAAATCCTTTAATAGAATTTAACTTGGAAAGCTTAAAAAGTGTTCCAAAGTTCACATGACCAAAACGTCGATGCCATAAGTGTTGTTCACTTGTGTTGGCAATGAGACATTGTTCATGTGATTTTGGAAGATCTAATATATAAATATCCTTATGGCATGTGCCAGAGAATAACACATTATTAGTATCTTTATTCAAAACATGACACATTCATTTCGCAAAGCTAACTTTGTAACCTTTGTCACAAAGTTGGCTTATTGAAATAAGATTGTGGTTTAATCCTTTAACAAGGTAAACATCACTTATTAGTGGTTTAGAAGGATTACCTACTTTACCAACACCAATGATGGTTCCGCTCTCGTTGCCTCCAAAGACGACTCGGTTCCCATTTGCAATGGGCACCACTCCGGAGAGCAATTGAGCTTCACCCATCATGTGTTTTGAACACCCGCTATCGAGTATCCAATTATTCTTGGAGCTAAATTTGGATTTGTTGCTCCGTTTCTTTTTCTTGAGTACCTAAAGATAGAAATATCATTCCATGGTACCCAAGGTCATTGGGTCCTAAAAGATTAGACCTTTGGAAGCCAAGTCCAATTGGACTTAGACTTCCCAATGTAATCATCATTATGCACGACATCCATAAAATAAGAATTCATGTATGCTTGTTTTTCATGCATGTTAGTGTTCTTCGGGCCCCAAATAGTGAATATTTTGGGATCCCTATTCCTATTGGGAGCATGCATATGTTGTTGATTTCTACGTGATGCATGTCGTGGAAATGCATATGGCACATGATGAAATGGTGGTGGCGACATATGATATGATGCATGATGGTAATCATTCATATGATAGTGATGTGGATGAACATATGCATGTGAAGGAACACGTGCGTGAGGGTGTCTCACTTGGTGTGCACGTGCCCGTGGATGAGTAGCATAAAAATCATCATAATTGTGAACCGGTGGAGTAGGATGTGTATTCCTACGTGGCATAGTATTGGTGTACATAAAAGCATGACCCTTCTTTGGAGGTCCACCCAAAGTGGGTTTCTTTTCAAATGGGGGTGTGTACGAAGTGAAAGCACCATTGGTAGATGAACTACCAATGGGGTGTTTGCTCCCATTCATTGAGGCATCGGAAGTTGGCCTAACAAAGGTGGTAGACTATTTGGATGAATTTCCCATCTTATACCCCAAGCCAATGTGGTGATTGGCCGGAAGTAAGTCATTTAGGATATTATCCAAATGGTCCTTACCTTAATTGAATTTATTAATTCGGCCTAATGTGCACTCATACTTCTCGGTGAGAGAATGCATAGAAGCATCGAACGTGGACACTTGCGATGTGAGTACACAAACACGCGATTTGAGATTCTCATTCTCAATACTCAAAGTTGAGTTTCGAGAAATCAAATCCGCCATCTCGTGTTCATCCGATTCCTCAATATGAACATGCTCAAGTTGAGATTTGAGATTTACAATCTCATTTCTCAAGTCTTCAACAACTGTGTCATTGTTGATGACGATAGGCTTAGGTGAGGGTTGGAGACTAGCTAGCTCATCTTTAGTCTTAGTATATATATTAACCAATTTAGAATACTTAGACCATATTTGCTCGTTAGCTAATCTAAGGTCATCCATAGTTAACTCATCGCCTTCATCCTCGCTTTCATCGAAGGAAGACTCTTGATCATGTTCCTCTCTAGCCATGAAGCACATGTGTGCTTGCTCCACTTGCTCATCATCTGACTCTCCACTTGAGGAGTCCTCGTCGGAGTCGGTGAATGTGTCGACAAGCCCTTTCTTGTATCCTTTATTGTACTTCTTTGACTTGCCGAACTTTGGTGCCTTCCACTTCTCCTTGTGTTTGTTTTGAGGACAATCCGCTTTCATGTGTCCTGGCTTGTTGCATTTAAAACATAAAGGAGCGGAGGCGTTAGAAGAACTAAATTAAGATTTTTTCTTGAAATTACCTTTCCGAAAGAATCGGTTGAACTTCTTTGCCATGAGGGCAATGGATTCTAAGTCCAACTCTTCTTCCGATTCTTCATCATCGGTAGATGTAGATGGAGCGGCCTTGAACGCAATTGCCTTTTTCTTTGGCTTGTCTTGCTTCAAGTACGACTTCATCTTGTCTTGCATCTTTATCTTACTATCCTTGCGTACCTCATAAGACATCAAGGTACCCATTAGTTGAATGACGGTATATTTATTCATATCATTACCTTCCTCGATGGCGAAGGTACGCTTCTCCCAACAAGAAGGAAGTCAGTCAATAATCTTTGAGACTTTCTCCTTTTGGGTGTAGGTCTTTCCAAGAGCCTCCAACTCGTTGGTAATGTCAACGAAGCGAGCATAGTACTCCTTTATCTTCTCATCCTGTTGCATATGAAATAACTCGTAATCTTTATTAACAACGGTGGGTTTGGAGTCTCTTACCCTACTCGTTCCTTCATGCAAGATGAGGAGTGAGTTCCAGATTTGATATGCACTCTTACATGTGCTTATCTTGTTGAAGTCTTCGGGCTCTAAAGCGCATTGTAAGGCATTCATTGCCTTGGCATTGGTTACCTCCACGGTGACCTCCGCGGTAGTCCACTTCGCGAAATCTTCTTCGGCGGGCTCGACATACTCCATCATCGTAGCTCTCCATAGTGAAGTGCTCCGGAGGAACGTTTCCATCCGGCATTTCCAGTACCCGTAATTGGCACCGTTGAAGAAAGGAGGCCTAGTTGAGGAGTGTCCTTCCATCACCAAAGAAGCTCCTTCACAGTTCCTAAAGGTGATATAGTCTGAAGGTGGACGAACGGTTTTGTTGTCGTTGGAAGACATAGCTATGAACTTGGCTTTGATACCAAATGTAATGCCCTGATAGCTAATGCACAAGTACTAGAGGGGGGGGAATAATACTTTAAAATAATCAAGAGGATAATTGCTAATTATCTTGCAAACTCAACCAACAATGCGGAAATGAAAAAAGTGACAACAATAAAATACAATCGCAAACAAATGATATAACGGGTTCGGATCCACCCAAGTCTCCCCGACTTGTTCCTGGTGATCCTACGTCCCAAACACCCAGATCCCCTCCGGATACTTGAGTTAGAAACCTCTAACTCAAATTTGCACTATTTACGTCCCCACGTTGTGCGTGTTTGATGTGTGCAATAATATGATTGGGGGCGTGAGATTTAAATATTTGTAACCGCAAGCGCACGGTGTTGTAGTGTGGCTTGGGGGTCGAACTTAGAGAGGCGTGGATGTGCTTTTGTCAAGAAGGATCAAATTCACCCCGTGGGTGAACTAGCCTGAATCGGATAATGGGTTGTCACAGTAAATGGAATGCAAGGGATAAACAATATAAAGGGAAAACCCGGGACTTTGGTTTCCACCCTATCGTACGATTCTCGTCGATACGGCCTGCGGGTAGGATAGCGATCGGAATTAGGGTCTAATGGTGAGACGTTGCCTCTAAGAGCGGTACCAGCGTCCCATGGGCCCGATATTCCAGTCGGTGCCCAGGATGATACGCCGGACTTGTCGGGTTCGGTCAGTGGGCACTCTCGTGTCCATTAACACTGACCGACTCTGGGAGCACTAAGTTCGTAACGATAACTCCCAACGTCTCATCCTGCCGCTCCCGCGCGCTAGGATTCGACGTCTATCCTAAGGGCGTGAGTTATGGCAAGGGAGTCAACCGCCAAGTTTATTCCCCCTTGGCCCAACGGTCAAAGGCGGTCTTTTTCCCGCCAATGACAATAAAACACCCCGCGTAACCGTTAGATTCCTAATCCCTATCGATTTCCTAGTTCTATGGACGCATCGGGAAGAACCCACGAAGGGGTTTCCACCAAAATCCCAGATTTGAGAACTACTCACACATATTTAGTAAAAAGCGATCTAAAGCAAAATCGACCGTAAGAATCATGATCAGGCGATTAAAAAGCAGTAAGAGCAATGCTAATAACACTATATTAAAGTTTAACAAAGATCGGAAAACTTACAAATATCTGAAAAATTATAGCCGTCAAGAAAGAGAAAAAACAGCAAAAAATAACAATTCCCGTTTCTGGAAAACCTTGGGGTCCTATATATAGAATACGCCATCACCCGATCGGGTGAAAAGTCACCCGATCGGGTGACCTGCTTCTTTTCTTCGGCAGCTCAGAATAGGACTTCACCCGGTCACCACGGCACGGTCGGTTGAGGCATGAAGCTGATCGGTTGGATCTTCGTGCCGTCGGGTGAACCGGTCGGTTGAGCTCTCCGTGTCATGGCTTCGGAGAATCGTCTACAGGTGAACCAATCGTGTGAAGGTCACCCGATCGGTTGGCATTTAGCGTAAGAATTCCAAAGAGTTGGGCACGTTTGAACCGGTCTCTGAACCGACCGGGTGACTTCTTGGCCGCTCAACCTTGTGTCCGGGTGGTGCACGCGTGCATCACCCGATCGGTTGGAAATGACCAATCGGTCGGGTGAGAGGCTGAAAGATGCGATCTTCGTCGTTTGACCCCCTGGATCACGCGTGACTCCTCCCGTTGCTCCGGAGACTCATGATATCGTCGTTTTATGTCCCCTACACCGGTAAAATCCTGCAAATATACAAAAACACGGAAAAGTGAAAGAAAACAAGAAAACACGAGAAAACGAATACAAGACGGCAGAAAATACGGAAAAACACGGAAGAAAACGTGCGCAAATATATGAAATATAAACGCACGTCAACTATGAAATTCTTGTAGAAAACCTCTACAAGATCAAATCATACACAAATGAAAATGTGACTCCCACAAACCGGGAGCACACACAACTCTCACAACCGAGAGTAAAACTTGCAATATTAAAGTAAATTAAATAAGAAATGCTTACCAACAAAATCCTATGCCTTGAGTAAACTTACGATTTTAGGGCAAGGAGGATTTTGAAGGAGAAGAAGGCACCAAACCCTAGCTCCAAGAAGTTGACCAGCAATAGAAGCCTAGGGTGGAGTTGGTGACCTTGAATCAAGCTCTTGGCTTGAATGGCTCACAATCAATGAGAATCTCTCTTTAGGAATAAGAGTGAGGAGAGATTCTTGTGAGAAATGAAGCTTGAGAAATGGAGTTTAATGCTTCTCTTTGATTCTCTAAAATGCAATAAATATCAGCCTTGAATGCTTAGCAAGAAGCCCTTCAAGTATATATAGGATAGAGGAAAGAGAGAGCAAAAATCGTGGCATTTAATGCTCCAACGGCTCTATTCTGAAGAAGCTTAATCGGTCAAAGAAGGATCACTGACCGACTAGTTTCTCAACTAGTCGGTCAGTGATTCAACATGAACCGACTAAGAGGTGAACTTCCAATATGTAAAGTTCAGGAGATAGAGAACTTGTCTGTCTAAGAAGACTTGCCAACCGACTAGTTTGACAACTAGTCGGTCGGTGAGTGTTCTTTGACCGACTAAGAGTTGAAAAACAATAGGCTGAATTCAAGGAGAACTAGTCGGTTTAAGAACAAATTCCAACCGACTAGTTTCACAACTAGTCTGTCGATAGTTGTTCTTTGACCGACTAACTGTAAACAGTAGCTCAGGCTGTGAAATGAACGACATAACTAGTCGGTCTAAGAAGGATTCCTAACCGACTAATTTGACAACTAGTCGGTCGGTGAACCTTCTTGGACCGACTAACTGTAAACAGTGAATGAGCTGAAAATGAACAACGCAATCTAGTCGGTTCAAGAAGGATTGCCGACCGACTAGATTGCCATCTAGTCGGTTGGTTCTTCTTCTTGAACCAACTAAGATGCACAAGAAGCCGCGATATGAAGCGTTAAGTTTCGGGAAAGATTCTATGTGCTTCTAAGATAATCCTAGCTCTAAGATATGAGCATTAAGAAGATTTTAATTTTAGACCTACTCAAGCCTTAACATTCTACGAAAAGAAGCTAGAAGACAATAAATAAAACTTGACGAACCGTCTTCAAAAGCTTCAATCGATTCTTCTTGACTTCAATAATGCTCCTAGAGCTTCAACGAAGCTTCAGGCACACGATCACGCGCTTTGAGAAGTCTTGAGACGTCGCTTTTGATGTTCATAGAAATTTGGCGACGATCTCCATAACTGCGCTCACAAAGAGTTAGTTCACGATATTTATATTTGTTCATCATCAAAACCAAATCCGGGGAGTCAATACTCAACAATGATTTCCTAGTCCCTAGCTATGGAGTCCCCGATGCATGATACGCTTCTATTCTTATACTGTTCTCATGCATGCTTGAGCTACTATTCACCGCGATTTCAAATCGAATTGATATATGGGTCATTCCTTGGATTTGTGTATATGGAGCCTTATTGCACAATGTAGATAGCGACACCTTCTGCTAGCGCACGACCACACTCACTCGCGCTTCACTGTGTGGCCCCACAACACTTGTTTGGACTCACATTTGGTTTGGTGTTGTGTTTTGTCGTATGCTTGCTTAGTGTGGCGTGTTTGATTTTGTTGGCTCTGATAGGCGATCTAGGAGTTTTCTCTTTCCGTCTCTTTCTCTCTATTTTGCCCTCCGAGCTCCTACTCTCACTCGTCTTCCTCGAGGACGAGGAAGGGTTCAGCTTGGGGGATTTTGACGAACGTTTATATTCTATATATTCACGCACGTCTTTTTTGTGATTTTTCGTTGATTTCCATCGTTTCATACCCATTCTTTCGTGTTTTTTTGTATCTTTTCACTTTCTTCATGTTTTTGTGCGAATGCAGGAGATTGCCAGCGTTGGGGACATTTAAACAAGATATCATGAGCCCCCGGAGCAACCGGGAGGAGTCACGCATGATCCAGAGGGTCAAATGATGAAGACTGCTATATTTCAGCCCTCAATCGATCGGGTGGACACAGCCACTCGATCGGTTGATGCACGCGTATCCTACCTGGACGGCAACTAAAGAAGAGCAGCAGCTAGCCTGATCGGTTCAGCGATCGGGTGAACCGACAGAACTCTCTGTCTAATTGCACTGAATTCCAACCGATCGGGTGAAATATCACCCGATCGGTTCACCTGTAGCCGCAATTCCTTGAACGACGACCCGGTCACGCCACCCGCTCGCCTCAGTGCCGGTTGAAAATCTTCAAAGCTCTCACCCGATCGATTGACTCATCAACCGATCGGGTGGCGATTTTTCTGCGGGTTTGGACCCGAACCATTAGGGTTTTGAATGGGACTATAAATACACGGTGTAGGCCGACTGAAAGGGGGGCTTCTTCAGTTTTTAGGGCTTTTTGCCCCTTTCTCTTGTGAGACTTAGATTAGTTTAGATTAGGTCTTTTGATCAATAAGTCTTGTAATGGATTGAAGATTCAAACTCAAGATAAGTATTTATTTCTCTTATTTTCCATTGTTTTGTATTGTTTTCATGTTGCTCAATGGTGAATGTGAGTTTGTCATTTTTATTGCTTTCTTTTATGTTCTTCACCATTGAGTAGCTCTTGATGAACCCTAATACGGGTTAGAGTAGGATTGATGCTTGGGTTGTTTCATTTGGCTTGGTTGCATGGCATGTGTTCGATGAAATGTGTCAATGGGGATTTCTAGTAATCTGAGTCCAATTCTTATGGTAACACACTAGTTGTGTTGGGGATTGGGGTCCGGTGTCTTGTCCAGTCAAGATCCGCCTCGATGTATTGCTAGAAATCACATTCGACCCATTTGTCATTAAGGTTATGCGGGGGTGTTTCATTGTCATTGGCGAGAGAAAGACCGCCTCTGACCGTCGGGCCAAGGGGGAATAAACTTGGCGGTTGACCCCCTAGCCATAGCTCACGCCCCTAGCGTAGACATCGAGTCCTCGCGTATGGGAACGGCTTGAACGAAATGTTGGGAGTTATCATTGCGGCCTTAATGCTCCTGGCTGCGGAAGGTGTTAATGTTGAATATTGGACTCCCCGGATTTGGTTTTGGATGATGAGCAAACATAAATAATTCATGAACTAACAATTTGTGAGCGCAGTATTGGAGATCGTCGCCAAATTCACGAGAACAATCAAAGCGACATCTCAAGACTTCTCAAAGCACGTATTCATTGCCTAAAGCTTCGTTGAAGCTCTTGGACCGTTTTGGAAGTCATGAAGAATTGATCGAAGCTTTCGAAGACCGTTCCTTAAGGTTTTATTTATAGTCTTTTAGCTTTGATCTATAGAATGTTAAGCCTTGAGTATATCTTACGATTCTATCTTCATAACGCTCATATCGTAGCTCTAGGATCTTAGTACAAGTTCATTCTAACTTCCTCGAAGCGTCGCGCTACGATTCGGACTTGTTTGTGCATATTAGTTGGTACAAGAAGAAGTACTGACCGACTAGATAGTGATCTAGTCGGTCAGCAACGCTTCTTGGACCGACTAGTTTGCTTCCTTAATTTCTTGCACCTTACTGTTTACAGTTAGTCGGTCTACGTTGACTCACCGACCGACTAGTTTGTGAACTAGTCGGTCAGTGATGCTTCTTTGACCGACTAGTTATGACTTACTGTTCATACTAAATTTCTCCTAAGCTACTGTTTATCGTTAGTCGATCTAAGAACGTTTGGTGACCGACTAGTTGACAATCTAGTCGGTCAACTTTTGTTCTTGGACCGACTAAGTCAATTTGTATTCAGACTATTTCATTTTGCCTCTTAGTCGGTCTACGTTCCCTGACTGACCGACTAGTTGTGAAACTAGTCGGTCAGAATGTCTTCTTGGACCGACTAGATTTCTAGGTCTGAATTTCTATCTCTTCTCAGTTCCTCACTTAGTCGGTCCATGTTGTTTGACTGACCGACTAGTTGATGAACTAGTCGGTCAGTGGTTGTTCTTTGACCGACTAGTTGACTCAGATTTTTATCCGTTGGGAATTGACCTAACTTGTTTTTATGGGACCCTATAAATACGAACCTAGGTCATTTCTCTCTAGGTAAGAGTTGCCATTAAGAGATTCATTGAGATTAAAAGAGATAGCCATTCTCACTCATTTCCAAAGCTCTCTTCCTCACAAGAAACCCATTCTCTCACTTTCTAGATCTAGAATCCATATTGAGAGAAGCTTATTCTTGGTGAGCTCTTCAAGCTCTTGCTTGATTCAAGTCTCCAAATCACTCCTAGGCACCTATTGCTGGTCATTTCCTTGGTGCTAGGTCTTGGTGACTTCATCTTCCTCAAATCATTCCTTTCACCTATTTGGTAAGAAAAACTCAAGGTATAGGATTTTGTGGTAAGATTGTTTATTTCATTATAAACTCATTTATATTGCTTGTTGATTCTCTCGGTTGTGAGAGAAGGTTGTGATCCCAGGTTGTGGGATTCACTATTGCCATTGCATGTATGATTTGATCTTGTGAAGGTTTTTCACAAGATATCATAGTGGAAATCTTGGGTTAGGGTTTCTAACCTAAGTATCCGGAGGGGATCCGGGTGGTTGGGACGTAGGATCACCGGGAACAAGTCGGGGAGACTTGGGTGGATCCGAACCCAGTAACATCTTTTGTTAGCATTGTTAAATTTGTTGTTGTCATTCAATTTAAGCTTCCGCAAATTGATTTGGTAGTTGTTTGCACTATAATTAGGAATTATACTCCTTGTTATTTTTAAAGTACTATTCACCCCCCCTCTAGTACTTGTGCAGTAGCTTGTAGGGCATTACATTTGGTATCAGAGCCAGATACTTAGCTATGTCTGCCAACGACAACAAGACCGTTCGTCCACCTGCGGATTATGGAACCTACAGGAACCGTGAAGGAGCGTCTTCGGTCAGGGAAGGACATTCCTCGACAAGGCCTCCATTCTTCAACGACGTCAATTATGGATATTGGAAATGCCGGATGGAAACGTTCCTTCGGAGCGCTTCCTTGTGGAGAATTACCATGTCAGAGTACAATGTGCCTACCGAAGAAGATTTCGACAAGTGGACCACCGCGGAGGTCGCCGCGGAGATTGCTAATGCCAAAGCAATGAATGCTTTACAATGTGCTTTGGAAACCGAAGATTTTAATAAGATATGCACATGTAAGAGTGCATATCAAATTTGGAATTCGCTCCTCATTTTGCATGAAGGAACGAGTCGGGTAAGAGATTCTAAACTCGTAGTAGTCAATAGAGATTACGAATTGTTTCACATGGAACAGGGAGAAAAGATGAAGGAGTATTATGCTCGCTTCGTCGACATAATGAACGAGTTGGAAGCTCTCGACAAAACTTACACCCAAAAGGAGAAGTGTTCGAAGATTATCGAAGGACTTCCTTCTTCTTGGGAGAAACGTACCTTCGCCATCGAGGAAGGTAATGACATGAATAAATATACCGTAGTTCAATTGATGGGTACTTTGATGGCTTACGAGGTACGCAAAGATAGCAAGGTGAAGTTACAAGAAAAGATGAAGTCCTATTTGAACCAAGACGCGCCTAAGAAAAAGGCGATTGCATTCAAGGCGGCTTCATCCACCTCTACCGATGATGAGGACTCGGAAGAAGAAATGGACATGAAATCCATTGCACTCATGGCAAAGAAGTTCAATCGCTTCTTCCGAAAGGGTAACTTCAAACAAAAATCTAAATTTACTTCTACTAACGCCTCTCCACCTTTGTGCTTTAAATGCAATAAGCCAGGACACATCAAAGCGGATTGTCCTCAAAACAAGCAAAAGGAGAAGTGGAAGGCGCCGAAGTTCGACAAGTCGAAGAAGTACAAAAAGGGGTACAAAAAGGGACTTGTCGGAGCAACATTCACCGACTCCGAGGATTCCTCAAGCGGAGAGTCGGACGATGAGAAAGTGGAGCAAGCGCACATGTGCTTCATGGCGAGAGAGGAGCATGATCAAGAATCTTCCTCCTCCGATGATAGTGACAATGAAGGCGATGAGGTAACCATGGATGATCTTAGGAATGCTAACTCTCAATTATGGTCTAAATACACTAAATTAGTAAATAGATATACTAAAGTAAAAGATGACCTAGCTAGCATTCAAACCTCACCTAAGACTATCATCACCAACAACGACACCGTTGTTGAAGAGTTAAGAAATGAGATTGTTAATCTCAATTCTAAACTTGAACATGTTAGCATTGAGGATCCGAAAGAACATAAGATAGAGGAGTTGACTTCTTAAAACTCGACTTTGAGTATTGAGAATGAAAGTCTTAAATCTCGTGTTTATGTGCTCACGTCGCAAGTATCCACTTTGGATACTTCTTTGCGTTCTCTCACCGAGAAATACGAGAACACATTAGGCCGAATCAATGAATTCAATAAGGGTAAGGGCCATTTGGATAATATCCTAAGTGTCTTACCTCCGGCCAATCACCATGTTGGTTTGGGGTACACCTTGGGAAAGTCATCCAAGTCGGTCACTACTTTTGTTAGGCCAACTTCCGATGCCTCAACGAGTGGTAGCAAACACTCTATTGGTAGTTACTCTACCAATGGTGCTTCCACCTCGTCCACACCCTCTTTCGGAAAGAAACCCACTTTGGGTGGACCTCCAAAGAAGGGGCATGCTTATATGTACACCAATACCATGCCACGTAGGAACACACGTCCTACTCCACCGGCTCACACATATGATGATTTCTATGCTACACATTCTCGGGCATGTGCACACCATGTGAGACACCCTCACGCACGTGTTCCCACACATGCATATGTTCACCCACCTCATCATATGAATAATTCTCGTCGTGCACCATTCCATCATGTTCCGTATGCCTATCAACAACATGCATCACGTAGAAATCAACGTCGCATGCTTGCACCCAATAGGATGAGGGCTCCCAAGATTTTCACTATTTGGAGCCCAAAGGACACACGCATGGATGAAAAACAAGTGTATATGAATGCTTATTTTTCGGATGTCGTGCATAGTAGAAATTATGTGGGGAAGTCTAAGTCCAATTGGACTTGGCTTCCAAAGGTCTAACCTTTGAGGACCCAATGACCTTGGGTATCGTGATATGAAATTCTCTATCTTTAGGTACTCAAGGAAAAGAAAAAGAAAAGGAGCAACAAATTTAAATTTAGCTCCAAAGGGAATTGGATACTCGATAGCACGTGTTCAAAATACATGACGGGTGACGCTCAATTGCTCTCCGGAGTAGTTCCCATTGCAAATGGAAACCGCGTCGTATTTGGAGGCAACGAGAGCGGAACCATCGTCGGTGTTGGTAAAGTGGGTAACCCATCTAAACCCTTAATTAGTGATGTCTATCTAGTTAATGGTTTAAATCATAATCTTATTTCAATAAGCCAACTTTGTGACAAAGGTTACAAAGTTAGCTTTGCGAAAGGATTGTGTCATATTTCAAATGATAATAATAAATTATTATTTTCCGGCACACGCCATAAAGATATCTATATTTTGGATCTTCCTAAGTCATATGAACAATGTCTCGTTGCCAACACAAGTGAACAACACTTATGGCATCGACGCTTTGGACATGTGAACTTTGGAACACTTTATAAGCTTTCAAAATTAAATTCCATTAAAGGTTTTCCGAAGCTCGTTTTTGAAAAGAAAAGTTTTTGTGATTCTTGTCAACGTGGCAAGCTTCCTAAATCTTCATTTAAACCTAAGAAAAGCATTTCTACTAAACGGCCACTAGAGCTATTGCATCTAGATTTATTTGGGCCAACTAGAGTTGCTTCCTTAGGAAATGCAAGATATGGTCTTGTCATCTTCGATGATTATTCTAGATTTACATGGGTATTTTTCTTATGTAATAAAAATGAAGCTTTTGAAAAATTCACAATATTTGTGAAGAAAGTACAAAATCTCATCAGAACCACCATTGTCACTATTCGTAGTGATCATGGGGGTGAATTTGAGAATGAGTCTTTCTCAAATTTTTGTGATGATCTTGGAATTACTCACACGTTTTCTTTCCCTCACGCACCTCCTCAAAATGGTGTTGTTGAGAGGAAGAATAGAACGCTTATGGAGTGTGCTCGTACTATGCTCGAAGATAGTCAACTTGGTTATCAATTTTGGGCGGAAGCGGTACACACCGCTTGTTATGTGTTTAATAGAATACTTTTGAGGCCCGGTACCAAACAAACTTATTATGAATTGTTGTTTGGTAGATTGCCTCAAGTTAAACATTTTCGTGTTTTCGGCGCAAAATGTTTTATTAAAAACACATATGATAATTTGGACAAGTTTGATCCGAGATCGGATGAGGGGATATTTGTTGGGTATTCCTCACGTAGCAAAGCCTACCGGATATACAACAAAAGATCCTCTACGATCGAGGAATCACTACATGTCTCTTTTAATGAGAATTTTACTACTTCTAGAATTTCAAATGATGATGATTCTATGGACGTGTTATGTGATTCGTTTGAAAATTATAAGTCCATTGATTCAATTGATTCTATTGATACTAACCCGACTAATGAAGTTGTTGAGAATGTACCTAGTGATCAAGGTATTCCCAAGCGGCTTCATACCGTTCGCGATCATCCTCATGAGCAAGTCATTGGCAATATTCATGATAGTGTCAAGACGAGATCTCAAGTCCATCACTTCGCCAATTGTGCCTTTGCCTCATCGATAGAGCCAAAGAATATAGTTGAAGCGTGCGAAGGTAGTGCTTGGATCCTTGCCATGGAGGAGGAACTCATTCAATTCGAGAGGAATGAGGTATGGGAGCTTGTTCCTTTGCCATCGAAGAACCACACCGTCATAGGGACAAAGTGGATCTTCAAGAACAAAACCGACGAAAACCAAGTCGTCGTCCGGAACAAAGCTCGGTTAGTAGCTCAAGGCTATCGACAAGAGGAAGGTATCGATTTCGAAGAATCCTTCGCTCCGGTAGCTAGATTAGAATCAATTAGACTATTATTGTCTTTTGCATGCCATAAAAATTTTAAATTATTTCAAATGGATGTTAAAAGTTCATTTTTAAACGGAGATGCCGTTGAGGAAGTTTACGTTTCTCAACCTCCGGGCTTCATAAATGAAAAATTTCCAAATCATGTTTTTAAACTAAAGAAAGCTCTTTATGGTTTGAGACAAGCTCCTCGAGCTTGGTATGATCGCCTAAAGAATTTTCTTTTGGATTTGAATTTTAAAATGGGCGAAGCCGATTCTACACTTTTTATTAAGCATGCGAATAATGATATTTTATTAGTTCAAATTTATGTTGATGATATCATTTTCGGTGCTACCAACTTCACTCTTTGCGAAGAGTTTTCTAATGTTATGAAGGAACAATTTGAGATGAGCCACATGGGCGAACTCAAATATTTCTTAGGTCTCCAAATTCGCCAATTGAACGATGCAATCTTCATCCACCAAACGAAATACACGGTGGAGTTGCTAAAGCGATTTGGAATGGAGAATGCCTCCAGGAAAAAGACTCCTATGAGCACTACAACGCATCTTGATAAAGATACGGGCAGAAAAGATGTAGACATTCGTCTATATCGAGGTATGATAGGTAGTTTACTTTATCTTACCGCAAGTAGGCCCGATATTATGTTTGCCGTTTGTATTTGTGCTCGTTATCAGTCTCAACCTAAGGATTCTCACTTAGTAGCGGTTAAACGTAATTTTCGCTATCTAAGTTACACTTTAGATTTTGGATTACTTTATCCGAAATCTAGCACATATGAGTTAGTCTCATATAGTGACGCTGATTATGCGGGATGCAAATTCGACAGGAAGAGTACTAGTGGCACTTGCCATTTTCTAAGAAATTCCCTTGTCTCTTGGTTTTCCAAAAAGCAAAATTCGGTATCACTTTCAACCACCGAGGCGGAATACATTGCCGCCGGTGCCGCTTGTGCCCAGGTTCTTTGGATGAGACACACACTGAAGGATTTTCGTATTCATTGTGATACTAGCCCTATCATGGTGGATAACCAAAGTGCTATCTGTCTTTCAAAGAATCCGGTGCACCATTCCCGATCAAAACACATAGATGTCCGACACCATTTTTTAGACGATCATGTTGCTAAAAAGGACATCAAATTAGTGTACGTTGAAACCCAAAAGCAAATCGCCGATATTTTCACGAAACCCCTAAAGGAGGACTCCTTTGTGCGGTTGCGTCGAGAATTGGGGATTATGGGTGAATCCGAGATATAGGATTCATGTTTCATTCAATTATCTTGCATGCTATTATATTTCGCGATATTTCGTTCATGCTAGATTTATTGAATTTTTGGGGATTTTATGTGATTTGTTTGAATTTTTGCTCGAATTCTTTTTTGAACGTCGTATTTAAGATTTTGACGTTTTGTGGGGTAGTTTAGATGACTAATGAGAGAGTTAAGATGTTCCATCCAAGTGTTTTTATGAAGAGAACTCATTTATCAACTTTTGGACTCTTCTAGTCGGTTTCAGTTCATCAGCCAACCGACTAGATGCTCATCTAGTCGGTCAGCTAGTGAACTCAGACCGACTAGTTCAAGCTTTAATCTTTCTATTGTCATTAACTTTCTTTAGTCAGTCACAGTACACTTACCGACCGACTAGATTGAAAACTAGTCGGTCAGTGCGTATACTGCGACCGACTAACTCTAGCTCTAAAAATTTTTGTTTGCCTCTGTTTCGACTTAGTCGGTTCAAGCTCATTGACCGACCGACTAGATCGTAATCTAGTCGGTCAGTGCTTGAACTGTGACCGACTAAGTGCGTTAGGGCAAATGCGTCTTTTCGCATTCCCGACCGACTTAAACACTTTCAAACCGGCTGTTTCTTCATTTAGTCGGTTGTTTTCTCTCCTCCAACTCGAAAACCCCCTAAACCCGATCGAAACCCTTCGTATTCCCGTCGTCTCCGGCCACTTTTCCGGCCATCTCCGCCGTCCAACGCCGTCGACCTCTCCCCTAGGTATCTCCCTCCTTCCTAGATCTCAGTTTTCTTCCCTAGGGTGTGTTCTAGATCTCATTTTCTTTTCTAGGCTCTAGGGTTTCGGAAATTGTTCTAGGGTTTCGGTTTCTCCTTCTTAGGGTTTGTGGTTAGGATTGTTTTAGCTTAGGGTGTTTGATCCTATCCCGACGCTTGGTTGTACTCGTTGTACTGCGATCATGGCACGAACGAGAATCCCGATTACATCTTCTGGGGCATCCCCCATGACCGTAGAGACCGGGACCGCTTCGACCCCTCCTAAACGTAGGGCCAAGACCACTCGACCCCCCTCTTCGTCTTCAACTCCATTGAAGAGGAAGAGGACGTCCAAGCCTAAACCTACCGGCCAATCGTCCAAGCCAAAACCTAAACCTAAAAAGTCCCGTGCTCCCACCCCTCCAGGTGAGCGTTCGGATAGTGATTCCGAGGATAACTCCGATGAGGAATACACTCCTGAACATCCCGAGAAGGCACCCACTCCACCCCCTCCTCCTAAGACCCGTAAGGCTAAGGGTAAAGCTCCAATGCCAGTTGGAGGTGTTGATATATCGTTGTGCCGCGACGACCCACAGTGTCTAGCTGCGTACAACCGTATAGAGCACTGCCCGCTGCTGTTGGAACATTACGTTCAGTTTTCTGATTTCCTTGGCCTTGCTGATCTTCTCTCCTATAGTGGCCTATTGGACTACCTTCGCTTCGACCCTAAGGCAAACCCCCGACCCTATCCTCGCCTGGTCAAGCTATTTTACGCCAATCGTGTCCGGGGCCAGTACGATGAGTCTCACTCCATCGAGACTTCTATTTTGGGGACTCCTATAGTCCTCACGGCAGAGATCTTGGGGGAGCTAATAGGTTGCTCGTCGTGTGGCCTCCTCCAGTCTGACATCTCTGTCGACGATATCTCCTCCTTAGATCAGCGGACCCTAGGCAAAATCTTCCAGGTTATCCCCCCCAGCATTCATAGTAGTCCCTTCCAAATCTTTCAAGTCAAATGCTTGGGTGCTTAATCTGATCTTGAAGTCCTGCCTTCTTCCCAAGTATGGATCTTCTTCTCTTCCATCTCAGCCGTTTTTGAAATTGATATACGCTCTTTTCATGGGTAGCGAGATTAATTGGGCTCGCATTATACTCGATAAGATGGACTCTTTCGAGTGTATACGCAAGAACACTAAATCTGCGCATATCCCATATCCATGTCTGTTGACTTTGGTTTTCCGTCGATTCGGTGTTCCCCTGCCTCCTGATGATGAGCGTCCCTTGGGTCCTCCTCTGAACGCGACGGCCGTTAAGAAATCTCTTGCGGCGCTTCGTCACGTGCAGAGGTCGACCACATCTGCTTCCCAGGACACTCCCTCAGCTGCTGCAGCCCCCACTCTTTCTGCCACATTAGATGATGTCGTACGCTTACTTCGTCGGCACGAGTCGCGTTTGGCTCGTACCGAGGAGGTAGTTTTCCGTATGGCTCGTATGATGGGCATTGAGCTTTCTCCTTCCGTTTCTGAGGACGATGAGATGGACGATGAGGATATTGACGATCTTGTCACTTCCTTGGCTCATGGCGATGAGGCCACTACTGCTGCTGCTGCTACCACATCTGCTCCTGGAGATGGCACCTCTTCCGGTGCTCCAGAGACTTCTGCACCAGTAGTTCAGACTTCTGAGGCTGCTGCTGCTCCTGTTGATGACCCTGCTCCTGTCTTGCCTGCTGATACTCCTGTTGAGACCCCAGCTGTTGAGCCAGTCGTCATTTCCACTCCTGCCCCGACGATCCCGTCTGTTGACACGTCTCTTCTCCCAGCAGAGCCTGAGTCCACTCCATCGACTGGACCCATGGAGACTGCTGATCCATCCACTCCCTCGTGATCGTCAGTATCGAGGACTCTCCACTGCTCATTGGATGATGCATCTTATTGAGAGTATTTTGGGTTAGGATGGAGTTTGAGGGTTATTTCGATGTATTTTGATTTTTCTGGATGTCGGTGTTGTATTTTGATGTACTTTGGATGATGCTGATGGTTAGATGATGTATGCTGTATTTTCCTTTTTGTTGTTGATATCCATGGTATGTTATACTTGATGTACTCGATGTGATATCTTTTTGGATGTACTCATGATGTTTTTATATATATATACATCGATGTTCTCTATGTTTTAATTCGTCGTGCACATTTACTATTCGTTCAACGCATATGAAATGTGAATTCGTCGCTCGACGCTTGGAAGCTTGGTTAAATAGATTATATTTCTATGATTGTATAGAATTGTTTTCCATGCACAAATTTAACCAAGAATATTGAATATTGGAGAGTATGTTCCTTTACTCAATAAATGAATGAATATTTGGTATTTTTGATGATTTTAATTTTCGCTTCAAAGGATGGACAATTTGGCACACCTTGATTTGCCTTCATCGTTTTTCCCTTGTGTCAATTGGGTCCATCGTCAACATCTACGACTCCCGATGTTGGATTTTAATTTCCCTAGTTGTTGTCGTTGTATGCCCCCCATTTTTGGGATAATGCCAAAGGGGGAGAGATAATGATAATAAATAGGGCAAATGAAAATTTAACTCAATTTCCAAGAATCTAGTTTGATATGTTAGATTCAGGGGGAGTTAAGATATATATAAGGATTTTCAAAATCCGATATTTCAAAAATCGATTCTCTTTATTTATCTTACTCGTCTGATTGATGCAATTCATATATATTCATTTTGGAATTAACGTGTCATCAATGCAGGGGGAGTAAGTATTTTACATTTGAATCATTATTTTTGATTATTATTTATGTTGGTTTGTCATCACCAAAAAGGGGGAGAATGTTGAATATTGGACTCCCCGGATTTGGTTTTGGATGATGAGCAAACATAAATAATTCATGAACTAACAATTTGTGAGCGCAGTATTGGAGATCATCGCCAAATTCACGAGAACAATCAAAGCGACATCTCAAGACTTCTCAAAGCACGTATTCATTGCCTAAAGCTTCGTTGAAGCTCTTGGACCGTTTTGGAAGTCATGAAGAATTGATCGAAGCTTTCGAAGACCGTTCCTTAAGGTTTTATTTATAGTCTTTTAGCTTTGATCTATAGAATGTTAAGCCTTGAGTATATCTTACGATTCTATCTTCATAACGCTCATATCGTAGCTCTAGGATCTTAGTACAAGTTCATTCTAACTTCCTCGAAGCGTCGCGCTTCGATTCGGACTTGTTTGTGCATATTAGTTGGTACAAGAAGAAGTACTGACCGACTAGATAGTGATCTAGTCGGTCAGCAACGCTTCTTGGACCGACTAGTTTGCTTCCTTAATTTCTTGCACCTTACTGTTTACAGTTAGTCGGTCTACGTTGACTCACCGACCGACTAGTTTGTGAACTAGTTGGTCAGTGATGCTTCTTTGACCGACTAGTTATGACTTACTGTTCATACTAAATTTCTCCTAAGCTACTGTTTATCGTTAGTCGGTCTAAGAACGTTTGGTGACCGACTAGTTGACAATCTAGTCGGTCAACTTTTGTTCTTGGACAGACTAAGTCAATTTGTATTCAGACTATTTCATTTTGCCTCTTAGTCGGTCTACGTTCACTGACTGACCGACTAGTTGTGAAACTAGTCGGTCAGAATGTCTTCTTGGACCGACTAGATTTCTAGGTCTGAATTTCTATCTCTTCTCAGTTCCTCACTTAGTCGGTCCATGTTGTTTGACTGACTGACTAGTTGATGAACTAGTCGGTCAGTGGTTGTTCTTTGACCGACTAGTTGCCTCAGATTTCTATCCGTTGGGAATTGACCTAACTTGTTTTTATGGGACCCTATAAATACGAACCTAGGTCATTTCTCTCTAGGCAAGAGCTGCCATTAAGAGATTCATTGAGATTAAAAGAGATAGCCATTCTCACTCATTTCCAAAGCTCTCTTCCTCACAAGAAACCCATTCTCTCACTTTCTAGATCTAGAATCCATATTGAGAGAAGCTTGTTCTTGGTGAGCTCTTCAAGCTCTTGCTTGATTCAAGTCTCCAAATCACTCCTAGGCACCTATTGCTGGTCATTTCCTTGGTGCTAGGTCTTGGTGACTTCATCTTCCTCAAATCCTTCCTTTCACCTATTTGGTAAGAAAAACTCAAGGTATAGGATTTTGTGGTAAGATTGTTTATTTCATTATAAACTCATTTATATTGCTTGTTGATTCTCTCGGTTGGGAGAGAAGGTTGTGATCCCGGGTTGTGGGATTCACTATTGCCATTGCATGTATGATTTGATCTTGTGAAGGTTTTTCACCAGATTTCATAGTGGAAATCTTGGGTTAGGGTTTCTAACCTAAGTATCCGGAGGGGATCCGGGTGGTTGGGACGTAGGATCACCGGGAACAAGTCGGGGAGACTTGGGTGGATCCGAACCCAGTAACATCTTTTGTTAGCATTGTTAAATTTGTTGTTGTCATTCAATTTAAGCTTCCGCAAATTGATTTGGTAGTTGTTTGCACTATAATTAGGAATTATACTCCTTGTTATTTTTAAAGTACTATTCACCCCCCCCTCTAGTACTTGTGCAGTAGCTTGTAGGGCATTACAGTTAATGGACATGGGAATTCCCACCGTCCGGAACCGGGTAGGCCTAGCGTACTAGGTACCGACCGGAATATCGGGCCATGGACGCTAGGTACCACCTTTTGGGGCAATGTCTCACCCTGGGTCAAGTCAAATGCCAAGTGTCATGAATGCTCTAGCCCGTGTTAGCGGGGATTCATTTCGTGTCTTTTTTATTTGTTTCTTTTATTTCCACAGTTCCACCCACATTGTCCGCGTATCTATCACACAACCTTGGCGAGGCTAGTAGCCATTCAAGCCATCCACCTCACTGAGTTCGATAAACCCGCACCCTACACTAACCGTTCACTTACGGTAAAACGACACCGCGCCCAAACCGTAAACGGGGTGCCGGTCATAGCCCTAGATAGAACTACTCGTGAATCATAGAGATAGACATAGAAAATTCAATAAAACCAAGAGAGTTCATCATAGCATGCGAAAACATCGAATAAAGCATATGAAGTTTAGAAATCGTTACCAACACGTCGTAGAGCGATAGCAAACACAAGAGAATTAAGAATATCAAGCTTCCACGCAATAAAGATCAATAAAAATTCAAGCTTTAGTCTTCATAAAATAGCGACGGCACAAAACTCTCTAGATCTAAAAAATCTAATTAAAACTAAGGAAAATATTGAACGTCTAGTCTCCCCAGAAATGGGGTAAAAATCGTGCTTAAATACAAGGGGTAGGGATCCCCCAAAATCTGGGAAAATCTGGGCACTTGGGCCCACCAACTTGGCTGGTCGCGTCGTGCTACTCGGTCGAGTAGCGGTGCTTACTCGGTCGAGTTGACACAGGCTCCGCTTTGCTGCTTCTATTGCTCTGGCTGGTATGGGCTACTCAGTCAAGTAGTCGATCTGCTCGGTCGAGTAGCTTTGCTACTTGGTCGAGTTAGGTCACTCGGGGAGAAGTCCAAAATAGGCATTCTGTTTGAATACAGCTCGGTCGAGCTGGATGTTCTGCTCAGTCAAGTAGCTGTGTCTATTTCCTCTGCTTCATTGGCGTGTCAGCTCGATCGGATGCACTCGACCGAGTGGCCTGGAAAACTGAACATGGGCTGGAGTTTAGGATCTTCATCTCTCGTTCTCTTCTTTTCCTCTCCTTAAATCTTCCTCCTTGCCTCGACGAACTCTCATAGAACCTCGCCAATGACGTCCCGGATGTACCGAATGTGTCCATGTCCCTAAATAGCTCCAATTCGCTCCAAAACTCCTTAAAATCCACAAAGCTATACAAAACTCGAATATGTTGATAGAAGAGCGATAATATATGAAAATGTGGGTTTTGGAGACTAATATGATATGGAATGATGCAATAAAAATATGTACAATATGGACACATCAAAATCCCCCAAGCTTACCTCTTACTCATCCTTGAGGAAGACGAATTCGAGGCTCACCGAGTGATAAAAATAAGAAATAGAAGAAGAAAAGACGGATGGAGGGAGGTGCTTGAGTATTTGATCAGATCTCAAGCCATATCGACATATCACGACACTTTGAAAATGAATCACATGCTATAAAAATTTCATATCTTGACCAAACATATTACTTGCAAGCATTTAAGAGAAACAAAAAGGATTCTCTAGATAAATGCAATCAATTCATATCCACATCGTGTAATTCATAGAGTTTAATATACAAGTGTTAGCTATGCACTTTTCAATCAACAGATATAAGTGAAGCATATAAGAATTCACACCAAGCATGCAATTGTGAATAGAATAAATCATGGCATTCACATATCCATATCAAATCATGAAAAATCTCCATAGCTAATATATTTTGCAAAGTATAAGCATTATCAAATATTCCCAATTGTGCACAACCCTACTCTAATGGCGTACTCACTCATACGGTTAAATGAATTCATCCCCCAAGCTTAGCTTGAGGTATCGCATCTAAGGAATAACAATGGAATTTTTTGTGGCTTTTCCCAAATATTTTTGTACGTAGCTCCAATTATGAAAATATAGAGAGAGAGAGAGAGAGAGAGATTTTTTGGTTTTGAACTTTCTTTTTCTCTCTTCTCTTTTTTTCCGTAGGAGCTATAAAATATATATGATAGGCTCATATTTCACACTTTATTTCTGCATATTTGCATGCCATTTCGATTGCTCATAAAGCGACTTTCACTACTATTTGACGATGTTTCGATACTTTTCAATATTACTAGTTTTCGCCTGATTTCAGGAGATATGGAGAAATTTGGAGCCTAGAGGACTTGCATGCATGCCGGAGTGTTGCCCATGATCATATCGGAGAGTTAACAGCGCTGGTGGATGAGTGGAAGAAGAAGGACATCGAAGGAATCGACGAGGAAGCGAGGAGGAGAAGGAATGAGCTCTGAAACAGGCCACTCGACCGAGTAAGGCAGCTCACTCAGTAGAGTGAAGCAGCTTACTCAGTCGAGCAAAGCTGACACGATGACATCTGCCAGCCTGAGTATCACAATGTACTCAGCTGAGTGGTGACTTCCACTCGACCGAGTAAGAACTCCACTCGCCCGAGTGGAGGCCAATATATTGAAGAAATCCAGGTCGACTTCTCTGTTTTTGGGATGATTCGCAGACTGTCATACTCGGTCGAGTAGAATTCTCACTCGGCCGAGTAAAATTCCAACTCAGCCGAGTAACGCAGACGCCCAGTCGGGAAAACTAGGGTTTCTGACGGTATGTGCAGTTTGATATGCGTTTTTTGGTTCTTTTGGGCTTGTATTTAAGCCTAGTTTTGTCTCCAGCCCTACGGGAGACCAGATAGACTTCTTAGAATAATTTTTCTTGAGTTTTTAGCTCTAGTTAAGCTTTTGTATTGGCGAGAGATTGAAGATTGGATCTTAATTTTCTATTGAAAGCTTCTTTGGCGACATTAATTTGTCTTGATCTCTTGCAAGTTTTGATTTGTATGCTATATCTCTTATTGAATCTTGATTGCATGATGAATTCCATTGTTGATCTTGTTTTCCTTTCGATTTCTAAAATGAATTGTGATTAGTTCCTTTGCTCTAGGGCAAAGGGATGAACCTTATGGATCTAATGTTTAAATTGTGACATCTATTGAATTGCCATTATATTAGGCTTGTTAGAAAGGTTAGATCTTGATTGATTTACTACAGATAGATAGGGATTTCTCTTGGATCTGGTGAGCTTGACAGAGGATTTTGATCCAAGGAAAGCCCTAGATATTCGATTTAAGATTACAATCGAAATTCCCTAGACTTGATGCGTGACAACGACCAAAGCTGGCATTTTTATTGTTCTCCCATACTCATACTCGTTGCAAGACGGTGAAGGAGTACGAACTATCACGATCTAGATTTGAACTCAAGTTACGCGACAGCGAGCTTGAGTTGGGATTGGACATAATTGTCTATCTTAATGCTAGTGGTTTGAGTTAGGCTTGCGCAAAAGCGAGGCTCTAATTTAGATTGTTGTAGACCTACAAACGCGCGACAGCGTGAGTCGGTTCTCCATAGATTTGCGACAAGTTCACCTTTAACCAAGTTTGATTGCATGGTTGTTCATATCTCACGTTGATAACTTGAAAATCCATAGTGGTGATTCCCTAGCCCTAGACGATTTTATTATATTGAATTTACATTAATACTCGAACGATCGTTACATCATCCATTCTCAAACGATTTTCCACCCAATAGCTTAGTAATTGAAATAGAGTACCGTCATTCGTCCTCCATGTGATTCGATACCCGCTTGCCACTTAACTGTGCACTTGCGGTAAAGCTACATTGTTTTCCGGGTGTATATCCGGGAGCAATCAATATATTTTTTGGCTTTTTGGCTCCTTTTTGGCTTTTTGGAAGCTAGCTTTTTCTTTTGTGATTTTGGGAAGTGGATGCGATATAAGTATCTGCAAGGGGGTGAACACAAGTGACATGTAGAGAAATATAAAGATATGTCGAGAAGGAAATAGTATAACACTCAGTTCACTCATAAGATGTGCACAATGGTTCAACAAGATAATACTTAAACTAAACTTATAAGCTAGCATGGGTATTTTCATTCATTTCAACGAATAATGAAGTCAAGCGGTAAGGCATACGAACATATCAGGCATGCAACAGAAGGTGAAATAGGATAACAAGGCAACTGCTTCAGATATTCTAATGATGCGTGAATCTTGGTGCATTTCCAATAAAAGCATACTAAATACTATTGCATACATTCATTTTCAATTCATTTCATGCATTCATATAGAGAGATCATCAAAAGAAATATATATGCAAGCATATAGATTGCAAGAACTTAAATACTGTAAATAGCATGGCAAAGGTAATAAGCATCGTGATAGCTGCAAAGTTTATAAGAGATATCATCATATGGAATGTATCTAGCAAAAGGGGAAAAGAAAGGCAGAAAAAAGTAAAAGCAAGCATGCAGGCATACCAAAACATGGAAAATATGATGCTAAAAGGAAAAAAAGGAAAATGGTGGAGAAAAAGGGTGGAAAATAAAAATAATCATGTGTAAAATGAAGAAAAATATAAAAAATGAAAATAAAAAGCGATAGCGCTCATCCCCCAAGCTAAACACAGCAGTGTCCCCACTGCTGAGAATACGCGTGAAAGACGGGAAAATGAGGATAGGGTGGGTGGGTGGAAAATAAAATGAAAATAAACGAAAAATGAAACTGTACAAGTAAAAGGAAAAATGCAGATGTAGATGTATGAGCTAATGCCTACGATGCAAAAATATGGACAGGCAGGCATATGATGGAAATGATAATATGATGCAAATGGAAGATATACAAACGGGATGCGATGGTGTATATGCTGATGATGCAAAATAGGGCTCTCCCCCAAGCTATGCAAAAACAGGGCCCCGAAGAGACAGATGGGTACAAAACATAGTGGGGGGGAGAGACATGAGCAAAAATAATATAAAGATCAAGCAGCGGCATCACCCTGAGTGGATGATGATGGGTCCGACGGCTGGGGACCTGATGATGGGACGACATGAGTAGGATCGACAAGTGTGTCGGCCTGCAAGTCAACAGAAGATACAACTGGCTCAGAAGAAGGTAGGATAACATGTGTGTCGACGAGTGTAAGAGTGAGCGTGTCAACAACAGAAGTGTCCACCAGTGGTGTGACCTACTCAACAGATGATGTAACAGACCCTGCAGAAGCCTGAGAATAGGGCACAGTGAGCGGTGTGGGAGTGACAGGAGGAACGGGGTCCATCCCAGGAGGAGGGGTAGGTGCAAGTATAACAGTGGGTGCACGCTGGTGCCTAAGATTATCGAAAATGGCGGTGAGGTCCCGCTCCATTGACTCCTTAAAAGTGGCGACTGAGCTCGAGAGGGTGTCATAGGAACGCCTCAAGTGAACGATCTCGGTCTTCACCGCAGTGAGACGTGCGTCTATGGTACGGGAGCTAGGAAGTGGGCACGAACTACTAGAAACCACCCTCATAGCATGGCCCCGTGAAAGTGATCCACGTGGTCTGAACTGAAAGTCAGGAGAGGGTGGTCTAGCGGGGATCACGGTGGAAGAGGATGTGAATGGATCCGAGATCCAGTGCAGAGGCAGAAGTAGTAGCATCATCAGAAAAGGGAGACGTCGTGGAAACAGAAGTGGTGACAGACACCATGACGCTCTCAGATAAAATAACTGATGCAGGGACATGAGAAGTTCCAGAAAGTGTGGTTGTGGACCCTAGAGTGATGGTAATGGAAGAGAGAGGGTCCACATGTGCAGATAATATGCTGTCAGAGTCAATGATGGTGGGGACAACCGTAGTAGGCTCCAAAATGGTAGAAAAAGTAAGATCAGGAGCAAAGGGTACATACGTGCCCTCAGGTCCGGGCACGAAAGAGACAAAGGTGGTGACCTTGGGGGAAATGGTGTTGACAGTCCCGGAGGTCCCAACGGTGGTGGTGGAGGAAGTAGTGGTGGTGTGGGTGGGAGCACTGACAGATGTGTTGACAGAAGTGCTCCCGAGTGGGGCTGGCTGGGCTGCTAGGATGGCAGCAATATTAAGCTCATCCTCCTTATCGAAGCTAAGTACCCAGTCATAGTCGTCATCGATGACTGGTCCTCCTGGGGGCTCGAGGACATGGATGGGATGGATAGGAAAAATGCCAGGGATGACCCAGTCAAGCATGACCGGGTTGACTTGTGTGAGATCGGGGCGGGGCAAATAGAGATGGTGCTCATGCTGGGCACCTAATATGTAGATCCAGTGACGATTACCGTGCGGCTTGATTATGCGCATACTGATGGAAATTGAATTCAACCCCAAGTGATTTTGATGATGAGCACACCAAATGAAGCTTAGTGTACTAACTACACTACAATTAAGTGTGCAAGATATGCGACAAATGAAAAGATTTATTCATACTCAAAGAAGCGCAATCAATGCTCAAAGACAAGGACGAACGTGGCTAAGATCAAATGATGAAGCTCAAAGCTCAAATAGAACAAGAAGCTCAAGTGAAGCTCACATCTACTCCATCAAATTGATCAAGCTTCTGAAGACGTGTCGTTGTCTATAGTGAGTGTGTTGTGTCTTTTTAGGGTATTGTTAAAGCCAAATCGTATAGACAATCACACACACACACACACACACACACACACACACACACGATTTTAAAATGTTTTTGAATATCTTTTAAACCATCTTCAAAAATGATTTTGAGATCTTTCTCTAGTCGTTTTGTAATTCCGTAGTGAAACTCCACACACCCTGGAGTTAGCTACTTGTTTGACTAGCTGTGTCGCAGGAAAAACTCCTCTGGGAGTCGACTACCAAAGGTAGGGAGTCGACTACCAGCTGAGAATCAAGATTTCCTGAAACACACTGGGAGTCGACTACCACTCCTAGGGAGTCGACTACCAGCTGTCGAAGTTTGACGTTTTAACTTGAATTTTGAAATATCGTTGAGCGATTTTCTCCCATGATTTTTGGGACAAAAGTCAAAGTAATTTGAATTTAGAATTCTCAGATTTCTCCTATAAATAGGGGACCATTTTCATTGAGAAAAATACAACAACTATTGAATTCAAATTCTCTCGTGCAAACGCTCTAAAAATTCTAACGCTCTCATTCTCTTTAGCCAATTCTGTTTTATTCTTGATCTTGCAATTTCGTTATTATTTTCTGAAGATCATAATCTCGATTTATTGGCTCACTGTTTTTCAAATCCGTATTACTTTTCTCTTGACTTTTATTTAAAGGATTTTTGAAAAACATTAGATCTAGATCACAAAGAACTCATTCGTATCTTTGTGTGATCTAGAATCTTATTCTATCAAGCCACTACACATAATTTCGTCTATTACTATTTGGCTATAGAATCTGGGTGTAAAACCAATCTCCATCAATTTATTGTGGTGAATTAGATATCGATTTTATTATGTTGTTGTTGGAACCCTAGACAAGTCTAGGTGTTGGAGGTTGGAAATCCTAGTCAAGACTAGGTCGTTGGAAATCCTAACGAGTGGAGTTAGGTATTTGTATTTGCCAAGGCAGATAGTGGAAAATCTCGTACCGGATTGGTCGGGGACTGGACGTACCCAAAAGTTGTGGGGAACCAGGATAAAAATCCTTGTGTCTGCGATTGCTAGTTCTGTGTGTTTATCTTTGCGTGCATTTAACTTGCAATTACTCTTTGTTTAATATCATTGTTACTCTTCTATAATATATTGCCAAAGATCAGCTTTGTATTTATACTTCTGTGCAAATTTTTATATATCTTCATTAAGTGTTTAACTATCTGAACTGAGCTTAAATTCCCTCCGGGAGTCGACTACTGTTCATAGGGAGTCGACTATCTGAAGTATTTCATCTCTGATTTGATTTGAAGTTTCATTGAGTTGATTAAGAACCAAGCGTAGATCACTCTACTTGGTCTCTTAGGCAACATTAGAAGGATTCGTTTTGTGTTGATTTATTAAGAACGAAAAGATATTATTTCTATACAACACTATTCAACCCCCCTTCTAGTGTTGTTTGCCATCCACAGGATCCAACACATACGAGTAAGAACACCTAGAGTCAGTCTAGAATGCCCGGTTGGTATCGCTAGACCAGGTGGAAGTGCAAGGCCCAGCATCGAGGCGAAAATGGTGAAAAATCCACCACAGCAGATATCGGTGGTGGCATGGGCGGTTTGAATGAGGCGATGTCATAGCCAGTGTACTGCGTCAGAGAGAAGGAATGGGTGGATGGTGCCATCTGGGTGACGCATAAGATGGGCAAGTCAGAAAGGGAGAGTGCTCCGACCTCTGGCCTGGAGAAGAGCATGGTGGCTAGGTGGCGCTAGGCGTAGCAGAGACATGGGTGGACTGTGGCTGAGGACTTAGCACTGCTATGGCTATATCCTTGGAGGCTAGTGATACGATGCCAAAATTGCTCGGCGTCGAATGTGGTAGCTTGTAGTCTGGGGAGTAGGCGAGGGTAGGGTTGGGGATGGCAAGGAATCCGAAGCAGGCTCGGATCATGGCGTGCGTGACCACTACGTCACGGTTAACCAGCCAAAAGCAAATGCCAGCACCCTGATAGAGCTCAGCGCCTTGTATGTGTGGGCGTGCTAGCGAGGAATCGGTCGAAACCGATGATCTGGTAAAGGCGATGGACACCCTGAAGGATGCCCAGCCTGATGAGGATGGGGATGTGGGCGAAGCGACGATGGTGCAGTGAGACATGACGATGAAATGGGTGCGGTATGTGTCGCCCCTGAAGACAATAGCGGGAGTGATGGAGTGCTAGAGTTATAGGGGAATCGTGAGGAGGAGGATAGGGAGTCCACCCAGTATCCTCAGGTATGGGTGACGGCGGCGGTGTGGCTGCCTAGAAGAGGAGGTGTCAGTGGTGGCCTTCCTCTTCTTCGGCGGAGGCTTCCTCGGCCTAAGGCAAGGAGGTATCATGCAAATGATGTAGTGAACGATGTGAAATCGAAACGGTATTAAAAATAAGGACTGGAGTGAATATACCGAAACTTAGCGTCGCTGTGAAAGCAAATGTCACGTGTACATGCGAAGCCCAAACCAAAGCGATCCCCAAAGCTATCCCAAGCCGATCGTATCCATGAACAGCTCCGAATGTACTTGTAATTGATAGATAAGATAGGATTAGCAAGTAATTAAGAAAAGTAATCGGGTTGGGGTTCTTAAGTAGAAATAATTAGTAATGGGGTTGGATTTGGAAGGTGGAAGAGGTGGAGATATATGGGGAGAGTGGAAGAGGTGGAAGAGGGGGAAGATGTGGAAGATAGAGAGAGAGAAGATGGAGAGGAGGGGTGGTGGTCGGGTCGAGCATGAGTCGTTGGCGATGCTCGGGCTGAGCGCCGCATGCGGCGGCGCTCGGGTGGTGCAAGCGGCGGCGTTCGGGTGGTGCAAGCAGCGGCGGCGGTCCGACGGGATGTCGGTAAGCCTGAGAGAGAGAGAGAGAGAGAGAGAGAGAGGAGGTGGAGAGGGGGAAAATGGGGTGAACCGAGCTCAAGGATTAGGGCGCAAGTGGGGGAGCTCGGGTTGAATGATTTGGGGATTTTCAAATAGGGTTAGGGATTAATCCTTAGTCAGGTTCAGTTTATATAAACCGAGCTCGACTCAATTTTAAGTTATGGGCCCCATCGATAATCGTCACTGCTCGGTCGAGCAGCGATAGCTGCTCGGCCGAGTGAAAAAGATATGGACAATTAAATTGTAAACCTAGAAGTTTTTTGCCCTAGTACTCGACCGAGCTGCTTCCTCAGCTTGTCGAGCTGAATTGAAATAGAATGTTTATTTTCAGATCTTTTTGCTCCCTCCGTAGCTCGATCGAGCAGGGTAGCTACTCGGTCGAGTTCATTAAGCTGTCCAGAGACCCTTTTTAGTACTTTTGGACTCCTTTTATAGCTCGACCGAGTAGGGGAGCTACTCGGTCGAGTCTCAATTGATTTCCAGAGCCACTTTTTGGCATCTTTCTTCAGCTCTCTATAGCTCGACCGAGTATGGTAGCTACTCGGTTGAGTGGCCTCTCCTATAGCTCCAGACTATGTGTGGCTCTATCGTATTCTCCTCTTGGTTCCTTCTCATTCTTTTCATCGTTTGGCGCTCTCTCTTCATTGTTCAACCGATAGAAGGAAGAACACATCAATTTTTTTATATATTTGTATTTTTCTAGAATTAAAAACGTTTTTATTTTGGTTTTTGAATAGGAAAACAAATGAAAATAATAAAAAGGAAGATAAAACTATTGAAAGAAATCGGGTTGTCTCCTGAAAAGCTCTTGTTTTAAGTTGTAAGCTCGACTCCCTCAAGATTTTCAGCAACGATCAAGAATGTTGGGCACATATGAAATGCACCCGTCATGTTTTCCAATGATTACATGCGGCGAAAGTTGACGCGCCTCTTCATGTTGGCCCTCAGCGGCCAAGAAGATAGTAGCCTCCAGTTGTTGATCAAGCGATGGTATATCCGGGGGCTCCTCGTCAAGTACTCGTAAGTAGGCGGCCACCACCTTATGATATACGACTTCGTCGTCATCTTCTAAGCTCATCTTCGTGGGGTCTTTGGACATCTCCTCCATGACATAATCATTTGTGGCTTCATCCTCCAAGGGATCAAGGTAGTTTGCATCTTCCAGAGGTGGGCGTTCCTTCATAGGCTTTGCCAAGAGGAACTCGACCTCAATGTTTCCCACGTTCAAAGACAACGTCCCCTCATGGACGTTGATCAAGACTCTGACGGTCGCCATGAATGGAAGCCCCAATATAATTTGAGAACTACCTTTCTCCGGCATGTCCATAATCACAAAATCTATAGGCACGCTTAGCCCAGGCGGTATTTGCAATATGATGTCGCGGGCAATGCCTATCAGATAGGTTATAGAATGGTCCATTAATTGGATACTCATGTTGGTCGGCTCAAGTTCAGTCCCGGTATTTATCCTTTGAAAAATAGAGAGCGACATCGAACTAATGCTCGCTCCCAAGTCGATCAATGCTCTGTTAATAGGGGTGCCGCCTGATCGGTCCCTGGATACACACCAAGGAGAGCACGATTGTAGTCTTACAGCAAGCACACGGTGAAGTGGCGAGCGGGTATCGAACACGAGGAGGACTAATGACGGTACTCCATTTTAATCAACTAGCTATTGGTGGAAGGATGGTTTTGAGAATATTGTCACAATCGTTTAGTTAACAATTTGAATTCAATATAATAAAGGCGTCTATGGCTAGGGAATTCCCACTGCGAATCGTTATTTATCTTCGTGAATCGTGAATCTCAATGTTGCAAGGCTTGAATTGAGGTAAACTAGTCGTAACTGAATAGAAAACCAAGCTCACGCTCTCGCGCTATTACCGGTTTATAGTAATCTAGGTTAGGGCCCACTCTCGTGCAAACCCTAACCTAAGCACTAGCATGAGGATCGACATCATCGTTCAATCGCTCCTCGAGCCCACTATCGTTCAAACTCGAGTCACGATCTAGGTTGTGATAGATCGTATTCGTCCAATCTCTTGCAAACGAATATATGTATAGATTTATAATAAAAATCCTAGCTTTGGTCCAATCTCTTGCAAACCAAGTCTAGAATCTCGATTATAAACCTAAATCGAATATCTTGGCCTTCCCATCGATTAGAATCCAATCTCTTGCAAACCCCAATCGATGGAAATCCCTAGCTATTCGTATTAAATCAATCACAACCCAACCTTCTATCAATTCTAGCAACATATGAATTTGTTCATCACTATTCTAAAATCGGATCCATAGGGTTAATCTACATGCCCTAGAACAGCGGAACTACTCGCGATTATTCATGACAATAACAGAATAAACAAACAAAATCATATAGCAATTCATGGTTGAGAGAAAACAATTCACAAAAGCAAGAAATTTTAATAATAAGAACAAACCAGATCTCCAATATTCAATCTCGAGCTGGGAATTACAATTAGAATAATGCTAAAACCTAATTTCTGGTCTCTCCATGAACTAAGATGAAAACTAGCTTTAAATACAAGTCAAAGTCGGCCAAAAAATCCTGATAGATTTGCCCCTGGCGCGGCCCAGAACCCTAGTTCACGATACATGCAGACTGCGCCACTCGGCCAAGTAGAATATGTCACTCGGCCGAGTGACGGACCCAAAGAAAACAGAGATATTAGGGGTTTTGGAGGTCTGTCGCTTTGCGTCACTCGGCCGAGTAGAGTTAGTCACTCGGCCGAGTAGACTTTCTCACTCGGCCAAGTGAGTCTTCTGCTGTTCTTCTCCAAAATTCAGAGAGTCGGCTAAAATCTCCTTTAGAAAGCTCTGACTCACTCAGGCGAGTGAAGTTCTTCACTCGGCCGAGTGAGATCATTCACTCGCCCGAGTAGACTTTGACTCCATGTGCTCTTGTATCCGTTGTACTCGACCGAGTACATTCCTTCACTCGGCCGAGTGAACTGCGTGCTCGGCCGAGTGGCCTGTTTCTGGAGTTCTATCTTCTCCTCCTCGCCTCCTCGTCGATTCTATCGAACTTCTTCTTCTTCTGCTCATCATCTAGCGCTGCTAGCTCCTTGATAGGGTCATATGCGATGCTCCAACATGCGTGCAAATCCCTTGATCTCATTTATGCTCCTGATCGCTCCATATTTCCTGAAATCCGACAAAAACAAGAAATAGTGAAAAGCAACGTAATATCGTCGAATAATCGTGAAAAACGCGATATGGGCGATCAAAATGATATGCAAACATACAGAAAAAAGGTGTAAAATAAGGAGCGATCAAAATCCCCCAAGCTACCTCTTACTCGTCCTCGAGGAAGATAAGTAAAAAGGCGAACCCGGTGGATAAAAATAAGGAAAAAGGAAAAGGAAGATAGAATAGAAAACGAAGAGGGAGGTGCCAGATCATTTTCTCCGGACATAAAGTTGCTTAGTCAAATAGCGCACGGTGAACAAAAACATGCCAAAGATTTTTACCTCGATATCATATCATATATCAGTGCATTCGATATAGAAACCAAGAACGTCAAAACGATATGAAATATGAAGTCATTCTAGAATTAGCATAGAAAACGAAGAGGGAGGTGCCAGATCATTTTCGCCGGACATAAAGTTGCTTAGTCAAATAGCGCACTGTGAACAAAAACATGCCAAAGATTTTTACCTCGATATCATATCATATATCAGTGCATTCGATATAGAAACCAAGAACGTCAAAACGATATGAAATATGAAGTCATTCTAGAATTAGCATTGTCTGAGGCATTCAAAGTAGTATACGTAATCACAGATTGCACACTTTTCAATTGATCGCTTTTTACTTGGAGTATAGAGGTATCACACATCATAAAGCAATAAGAATAGAAAGAGATGGTATTCATGAAATGCATGCCAAATTTCAATTCATTGACTTCGTAATACTCTAAGTGATCGCCCTAAGTATCAAAAATTACCTAGCTTATGTCGTCATGCACATATAGGTGGTCAATCTCTCACACATCATTGGATCCCCTCCCCCAAGCTTATCTTTAAGTGCAAGTGGCATCAAACAGAACAGTATGGCTTTCTCCCATTTTTGAAGCTCCAAGGAAAAAAATAAAAGAAGGAAGGAAGAAAGAAAGAAAGAAAGAAAGAAATGGGATCGTGTATGTACAAATGAACTTCTTTGTGCTTTTTTCTTTTTTCTTTTTTCTCTTTCTTTTTTTTCATAATCCAATATACTGAATAACAATCCCAAATCAAAGATGGAAAGATAAGCATGTTTATATATATATATATATATATATATATATATATATATATATATATATACTAGTCATAACCCGTGCCCGCGGGCACGGTTCATTTAAGATTTTCCCCCGCGAAATTGTTGTTCCCAAAAAAAATTATTTCCACAGTCAAATTTTTAAAAAAACAACAAATTAGCGTAAAATATTTAGCGGCACATGCATCTTCGGCGCGGAACACCAAATACGTCGCAGGCGCCTTCGGCGTGGAACGACAAATTCGTCGCGGGCGCCTTCGACGCAGAATAACAAATTTGTCGCGTGCGCCTTCGGTGCAGAACAACGTGCGAGCGCCTTTGGTGCGGAACAACAAATTCGGCGCGGATGCCTTCGACACGAAACAACAAATTCAATGTGGACGCCTTCGATGCGAAACAACGTGCGATCGCCTTTGGTGCGGAACAACAAATTCATCGCAGATACCTTCGACGCGGAACAACAAATTCAACGTGGGCGCATTCGGCGCTTAATAACAAATTAGCATAAAAAATTTAGTGGAGCAACAAATTTGGCGCGAAACAATACGCGAGCGCATTCGGCGCGGAACAACAAATTCAGTGGGGGCACCTTTGGCGCGGAACAAAAAATTAGCATAAAAAATTACGCGGGCACCTTTTGTTGGAGCGGGACAACGTGCGAGCGCATTCGGTGCGGAACAACAAATTCGGTGCTGGTGCCTTTAGCGCGGAACAACAAATTAGCATTAAAAAATTTAGCGAACGCCTTCCACGTGGATCAACAAACCTCGGGGTATTTTTTCAGTGCCGGTATTAACTTAAATTTTTTTACGCTAGTTTGTTGATCCGCTGAATTTTTTTACGCTAATTTTTTTACTTTGTTTAATTTAATGGATCAAGTTATAACACGTACTGACAGGCACGGTTCAATTAAGTTTTTCCCCCCTAAAATCTTTGTTCACCAAAAAATTATTTTTCCATCTAAAATTTTCCCCCCTAAAACTTCATCCCTACCGTTCATTCACAAAGAATTAATCCTGGCCGTCTTTCTATCAAACCGGTTTGTCCTAGTCAGCTTTTCCTAGTCAGCCCTAGGATTCAAAAATCACTGTCAAATGTATAATAGATGTATCAGAGACAAAATAAACACAAAATATGCACAAAATGCCCATGAATAAAGGGAGTAAATATACAATATTCACCTAGAATCACTCATCATTGAGTTTCACCATACGTTACACCTACACTCATGAAGTCATTAGTACTCAATACATTTTCTCATTATCAAAACAATCATGGGATGACTCAATATTCAATAATCTTATTATGTCGTAAAACACATGTGGGCATGATCAATTTCTTCTTCTTCTTCAAGATTTATGAGTGGAATAGATTTCTTGGGAGTTGTAAAGTAACAAAAGGCTAAATAAATAGAAACCAAGGTATTTATGTGGATATAATGTAGTTTTAATGATTTTTCAAGAGATAATAATTGGAATTACTTAACTGTTGCTCAAAATCGGAGAATGCAAATGTTTTTATTTCTAACATTCTCTACATCATAAAAGATGACGTAAGGCAATAGATGTCTTTATAATGGTCGAAATTATCACTTTTAAGTGATTGATAGTACATCACCATCATGCTCTATGATAAAACTAATAGAATCCAATTAGGTGTTCTGCTATTGTGAGGGAAGTTTGGATCTTTAGACGAAGGAGCATTGATCTGAATAAGGGAGGGGAAGTTTCTATGGTTAATGGTCATATCTAATCGTAATCTAAGCTGAAGAGCCCGATGGGGAAATCTAGATCTCTCTTGCTGGTAGCCTTCAACTCACTAAGCAGGGCATTCCTCATCTAATAGTGTTTTACAATGTCTCTCAAGATGTCTCTCTTGCTGGTAGCCTTCAACCTACATCAGTCTCCAAACATTCCCACTTGAAAATTTTCGCTATCTTCCTCTTACAAACTCGTAAAAATAAAACAACATACAGCTTTAAATCCCACTGTTATTAATTGTACAATCTCACACACATCTTAAGAGCTACTACCACATTTAATACCTTGCAGGAAACTTGCAGTAAATCAAATAGCACATGATCTCCTAGAACCTTGAGTGAACGTGCATGTGCATCATAAGAGGCTGAGATTTTTCTATTTTATACAATCAAGACAATGAAGAATAGAAAAATAGAACTTCAAAAGTGTTTTTTCTCAACGGAGTTTAAAAACAAATTGAACGCATTCACATTGTGCTCTAAATAAGTGTTGCAAAGCTATAAATAGAGGTGAATCATAACGTTCACAATGTTTGAAAAAAAGAGCTGTTGCAACTGTCATCAGCGGGTATATGTTGAATGGCCAACAGATAGATATCACTTTGATTAGTTGACTAATAAATTTTTTAGTGAACTAAGCAACACAAACATGCAATAATGCAACTCTATCTTAGTCGATTAGAAACACTGCTAGTCGATTAATAGATGATATTATGATTGAAGCAGTATTGTATTAGTTGACAAAAACATCTATAGGTCGACTAATAGTTCAAATGTCAGAAATATAAACATTTGTATTAGTCAATTAAGGCAAAGTGTTATTTGACTAATCATTGTGATTTTGAACATGTAGATTATCTGATCTATGTTAGTATGCAAGTTTGTTAATCGACTAACACTCACAAATATCGTATGTATGTGGTAAAGAGAAGTCAAAGGTTTCTCTCAAGTCTCAACTACAGATGCATTTGGCCAACTATAGTTGATCTCTTCTATCTAATATTTTTCTCTTGCTTGATCGCTTGGTGAAATCTAGTGTCCAACTGATTGCAGTTGTTTCCCCTCGACTTTTTTATGAATCCCATGTAAACTATCTTCCCCACATTCATTCTGAAACACTGCTAGTCGATTAATAGATGATATTATGATTGAAGCAGTATTGTATTAGTTGACAAAAACATCTATAGGTCGACTAATAGTTCAAATGTCAGAAATATAAACATTTGTATTAGTCAATTAAGGCAAAGTGTTATTTGACTAATCATTGTGATTTTGAACATGTAGATTATCTGATCTATGTTAGTATGCAAGTTTGTTAATCGACTAACACTCACAAATATCGTATGTATGTGGTAAAGAGAAGTCAAAGGTTTCTCTCAAGTCTCAACTACAGATGCATTTGGCCAACTATAGTTGATCTCTTCTATCTAATATTTTTCTCTTGCTTGATCGCTTGGTGAAATCTAGTGTCCAACTGATTGCAGTTGTTTCCCCTCGACTTTTTTATGAATCCCATGTAAACTATCTTCCCCACATTCATTCTGACCCAAACTACCACTTATCAGTCTTGCTCAAGCTCAAATATCAATCGTTAGCAAATCAGTTTAACTTTCAAACTACAAAACACCATATCTTTGTATTTGAAAAATGTTTTTTTACTTTTAACTCCGATAAAAAATGTTGAAAATGATAGTTAAGTTTTGGCTACAGTGCTAGTTAAGTTCTAGGACATTAACTCAACCATCCCATTGAACTAATTGGCAATCTGAATGGTAATACTTGAATATATGGCTAAAGTACCAGGAAATCCCAAATTTGACTATATGGGTTCAGGAAAAGCAAAACTTTAGCATTGTGTCATGTTTTATGTTCAGGAAAAGCAAAGAAATACTAAAAGTTTTGCATAGTATCGGTGATTACTAATAATATGCAAGTACATGAAGTAATCACGGATAATATAACCTGTTATAAAAAATCCTATAGTTCAGGTACTTGCATATTATCAGCGATTACGTCAGGATATTATCAGTGTTATGTTTTATGTTGAAGGATAAAAAATCCTATAGAATCACCTAAAACTAATCCTTTAAGTGCAAGTACATGAAGTTACTACCATACTCCCAGTTGCAACTTAAAGGATAAAAAATCCTATATATCCTGAAGGTATTGTATATATTCTGCACTTAAAGGATAAAAAATCACAAATGTTCTGATTTAAAAAATCATGCATGTATTCCAACAGTTGTTTAAAGAATAAAGTACATGAAGTTGGAACCAATTTTCAGGTATAAAACATAACTAATATAAAGGATCAAAAAATAATATTATATCCTTTTAACCCATGTAATTTTAATTTATTTCCTAATGTGTTTCATTCCTAATGGTATCAGGATATAGTAATTATACTCTTGCATAAATAACTTTACAATTTAAGCTATTATTTTGCTTCACATAATAATTGCAAAATTGCAAAAGGATGAAACTTCAAACTCCAAAAGACCACCTAAATGTTTGCACCAAGTTTCTAGAATCTAGATGAACCCCAATCCAATGATACTTATTGGGCCACATTATCGAGCAATAAACAAAAAATAAAACAAAACAGGATTTTTTGTTGGCATATCATGAAAAAACAGGACTTTTTGTGAAGACCTGATTCAATGCATTAACAGGTGTTCTAGTTTGTGCATAATCAATGGATCGGCAACATTCACCTTCTAGTTTAGGAATGCATAAACAAAAAATATTTGTGTTCTAGTTTGTGCATTAATACACACCTAAAATTCCTTGCACTCCTTTTTTCTAACAATTCTATATGCCATTTGGACAGGCACCACATTTCCAATAACTATTTACCGTTTCACCGCAATATAGAAGGGCTTCCCGATTTCGTCCTAGCAGACTCAATGCCGTGGCTGCAATGTGATGACCTGAGATGTCGGCCATGTCCAGTTGATGCATTGGAGATGGGAGCAAAGCTATTCGGACCAGGTGTGAGCTCTCAGATCACCTTCAGCATGCCACCCAAGTGTTAACCTCGTCATCACTCAGATTGCACTATGGGCGATCGTGCTGACCCCGATGACGAAATACACCTTTGAGTTTGTGCCATTCACCATTTAGCTTGAGCACAGCCTTCCCTCGTCAATGGCACCTATTTCCACTCTCTTCATCAAAGAAGCCGTTGTTGCCCAAGTTATAGCCCATCCCATAATTCACATTCAGTATTGTAGAATACAGATCGGTGTGGTTGAAGCTGGAGCCCCTCGGTGTCGGAATCCTCGAAGACTCGAAGATTGAAATGGCGAGGTGTCGTAGACGACGTCATGCCTCCTCGAGAAGATGTCGGACTGAGAACTGCTCGACTTTCTGACCACAGCCACTGTCTGCAGGGGAGACACGATATCTTTCTCGACCTTGAAGGAGATCATGACTTACCAATGTCGTTACTGTGTATGTCTCAAAGCCTGCAGCAATTCCCAATGGAGTTTTCAATTTCAAATTACATGAATAGATGTATGTTGTTTTCAATTTCAAATTTCCCCCAACAAAAGTGTGTTTCCCACCGAAATTTGGAACCCACGTGGGTGCAGACGTGCAGTTTGATATTTGAAATTTTATTTTTTTTACCCCATTTCAAATTTTCCACATGTCCTAGTCACCAGCCTTTTGTCTAGCCCTTTGTCCTAGTCATCAACCCTATGTCCTAGTCAGCTTGTCCTACTGGGACAAAATTCAAAAAAGGTCCTCTTTTATAGAATAGATATATATATATATATATATATATATATATATATATATATATATATATATATATATATATATATATATATAGAGGAAACGGGAAATAGGGTGTCACAGGAGAGAATCCTCTCCTGTGTCGGTCAAAAACTCCAAACTCCACAAGTTTTTTGGAAGATCTGATCCGTTCATCTCGATCTCCACCCTCTAGAACCCCTATCCACCAATTTTCAGCCCGATCCGAGGTGTTTTACCCGTTCATCCACCATTCACAAAAGTTCTACTCATGCGAAACCGTTAAATTTGGGTTGGATGGATGAACGGGTAAAACACCTCGGATCGGGCTGAAAATTGGTGGATAGGGGTTCTAGAGGGTGGAGATCGAGATGAACGGATCAGATCTTCCAAAAAACTTGTGGAGTTTGGAGTTTTTGACCGACACAGGAGAGGATTCTCTCCTGTGACACCTTATTTCCCGTCTCCTCATATATATAATAATAATAATAATAATAATAATAATAATAATAATAATGTCTGCCCTAGGGGGAGGCGACTCCAGTTCGGCGGCGGCCACAACACGGGTTATCTCCACGGCGGCAACACCTCAAGATGGCTCCTATGTCTCCATTGTCACAAGGGCGTCCGCAAGCAAAGGTAATGTTTCACACCATCAGGTACAAAAGACATCTTTGGAGAACTCGAGCTGGACAACTGTGCAGAGACGAGGTAAGGTTACGGCTCAAGCGAAACATGGCTTCAATAAAGGGGAATGAGGGTCACTCTTCCACGTCAGAACCTTCGGATACCTCGTCCACCACTACCTACCTCCGGACCAAATGCACACCATCCGTTTGGTAATTTGCCAATAAAGCCAAATCCTGATATCAGTTTCAGGCCTGATGGCGAGAAGAAGTCTTAGGTGGATATCTGCTTGAATCGCCGCAAATATGATTCCCCTCTTGTCATGTCTCACGTTCCTCTTTTGATTGGTGAGGATGGTATCCCCAAAGCATGGATTGCAAATGCTCAATTGGAACGGGGTTCTTCAAGATGGTGCAATACGCTTGTTGGATATGTCTTGGGTCATGTTTCCTACTTTGGTCAAATTAAAGCATGGACTGAATGACTGTGGAATCTGAAGGGTAATCTTAGAATATATAGTCGTGAAAATGGGTTCTTCTATTTCCGGTTTGATAATGATGATGACTTTGGCAGTATTCTCCACGGTGGTCCCTGGTTGTTTGACGGAAGATTGGTGGTCCTTCAGCGCTGGAGCCCTGGGGTGAAACTAGAAAGAGAACTTTTGACGGCAGTGCCAGTGTGGATCCAAATCCACCAACTGCCACTCAACATGTGGACAATTGACATTCTGAATTCCATTGCGAGTGTGGTTGGGTTACCTCTATGTCTTGATAGAGCAACAACAAATCTGGATAGGATCACGTATGGTCGATGTCTGGTGGAGGTGGATGCAAAATTTTTGTTGGCCAGGGAAGTCCACGTGGAGATTGAAGATGGCTCCCACTTAACAGTTGGAATAAAATATGAGGGTGAGCCTCCCAGGTGCAGCAATTGTTCATGCTTTGGTCACATTGATGTCCAATGCCCAGCTAACAAAGTTCAAGGAATTATATCCCTTCTCAAAAGGTGATGAATCCAGATAATACTGGGCCAGTGATTGACACCCAGGCTCATCTTGGAGATACAGCTGCTACTCTATCTGATGTGCAAAACCTGGGTGTTGGGAATACATTAGGCCCTCTCAATACTTCTCAGCCATTCCATCAGGGGGAGCAGGGTGAATGTTCAATTGCGCAAGGAGACCCTCACTGTCAATTACAACCCAGGCCTATTTGGCATAAAATTGGATTTCTATCCAGATTGATTATCCTCCTGAAGCAAAAAACGGTTGTCAAGCTCAATACCGATCCCCCCATTTCTGCAGTATCAAAGACAAGATATGATGTTGTAGGGCTTACTACGTAGACTGACCCTTGTCTCCATACTAAGACTGGTATTGATATCCTGATTGGTACTCAAAGCCAATCACCAATACAAAAAGCTGAAGTACTTGCCAAGCCCAGTTACTCAAAAACGGCTGTCAAGCCCATTTCTACAGTATCAGAGACAGGATATGATGTTGTAGGGCTTACTACGGAGACTGACCCTTGTCTCCCTACTAAGACTGGAATTGATACTATCCGGATTGGCACTCAAAACCAGTCACCCATACAGCAAGCCGAAGTACTTACTAGGTTGAGAAGCTCTCCACTCCATTATCCTGAGCAAGTTGGGATACCTGACCCACCAACAGTACCCACATTCCATAATCCTGAATGGGATGAAGAACATGCCAGGTTGAGATGCGCCACTGCTTTAAGTAAGGGTAAGGCTAAAAAATCAACATCCCCAGTTGTTTCTACCCGGCGAAGCACTAGAATTGCTAGCTGCTCTGGACCACCAACTAACTCTCATTAATGTCCATCCTTTTCTGGAATACCCGGGGTCTTAACAACACTTCGCGAAGATTGGACTTGAAGCATCATCTGCGTAAATATAAGCCTACTGTAGTTTGTTTACTGGAAACAAAAATAGAATTCATGAACATCTCCAGAATTCTGAAAAGCTTTTGGGGATGATTGGTTTCATATTGACAATATGAGTTGTCACAAGGGTGGTAGGATACTGGTTTTTTTACAACAAAATTGTTTGGAGTTGTTCCACTATTGCAATCTCCGAACAACATATCTCAGCCATCCTAACAAATGCTGCAGGACTTGCCATAGCTTTTACTACAGTATATGGGTTTAATATTGCCTGTAACCGCGCTCAGTTATGGTCAGACCTAGTTGCGGATTCTACAGTATTAACTCAACACCCTTGGATAGTGGGAGGGGATTTTAATTACATTCGTTTCTCTAATGAGAAGAGTGGAGGGTACATTGTTGATTCTAAGACAATGGATGCATTTAACTCTACTATTGGGGCCTGTCAACTTCTTGAGTTAAAGAGTATTGGGAATTATCTCAGCTGGAGCAATCGACGAATCGAGAACAGTCGTATCTCTGCGAGGCTCGACCGAATATTATGCAATTCTTCCTGGATCAATTTATTACCGCAATCTTTTATGGAATATTTCCCAGCTAGCACCAGTGATCATGCCGCAATGCTGTTGCATCTTCACCCAAAGGTTAGCTCCAAACCCAAGCCATTTCGATTTTATAACTCATGGGAATTACTTCCAGGCTATGACGATCTGCTGAAAGGAGTATGGGGAATTCAGTCTCAAGGAACGACAATGCAAAAACTTATTGACAAACTCCAGTTTGTGAAAATTGAGCTGAAACATTGGTCTTCTAATATCAGGGGTGAATTCAATGTGGATTCCTGTAGAAGGGACCTGGAGACTATTCAAAGCAATCCAGGGTTAGATTACATGAATTCGTTGCAGGAAGCTGAAAGAACATCTTTTCATAAATTAGCACAGGCTTTGAAAATGGAGGAATCTGATTTGCATCAAAAAAGCCGTCAGAATTGGCTACGCTTGGGTGATGGCAATACTAAGTTCTTCTACACCTATATGAAGGCGAGACAAAGTCATAATAGCCTCAGTCATCTCATCAATTCTGTTGGGGAAAGGTCTACAAACTCCAATCACCTCAAAGATGTGGCTCCAGACTTTTACAAGAATCTGTACATGAAAGATGATTACTGGGATATCTTCCCCAACATCATCCCAAAGCGTAAACTCACTGAGGAAGCTATTAGTTGGTTGGACGCTCACGTTAATGATGCTGAAATTAAAAATGCATTGTTCCAAATTGGGAAAGACAAACCTCCTGGGCCAGTGGCGTGAACAAAAGATTGCACGTGCTAACTCCCAAGTGTAGGAGGTCACCAAGTAGTAAATATCCTAGTGAGTCTAGGGTCGAACACGGGGACAACTTGCTTACAATCAACAATAATCACAATTAGCTTAAGCGGTGTGAGAAATACCACCCTTTGGAGTGAGGATTGGTTGAGTGAATTTTTAGAACACACTACCTTTAAGCATGCAAACAACGAAATATGTAGGATAGCAACAAAGATGAGAAATGTGAGTGTTCATGGTTTCATGGTGTAGTCGGGCTTATAACTTCAATTCAAATCACTACGATCCCTATTCCGACTAAGGAGAGAGCGATCGGCTAATTTGGCATTTCATCGAACACATTGAGTGCAAAAAATGTTGAATGAAACATATGAGAAAACATCAACAATTAGCACAATAGAGAGGGTCCATTAGGATTAGCCTCTCTTTGGATTTCTCACTAGGGTTCCAATTGATCAAACCTAACTCAACATTTCATTCACACATGAGAGATTAAATTCAAGCTAGAAATGAAATTTATAAGCCCAACATACCTCCATCCACCATAAACAAACACAAGAGAACTAGCCACTCATGATGAACAAAACCACTATATTTGTAACGACTGCTTTTCGTGCATCTGGATTTTATATATATAATATATGTTTTGGTGGATTTTCTCCTCTTGTGTGGTTTTCGTCTCCGTAGATTTCATTTTCGATCGATTCGTCGTATTTTCTCGCTTCTTCCTTAGGATTGTCGATTTCGAAGTAAGTCACTCGTGACGGACTTCATAACGGTCGTATCTAACAGTTAGATCAAGCCTAGGAGTCTTAGGAATCGATCCCGGGGCCCCGCGCTCCGTATCGGTACTTTTCTGTGCTCATTAGCCGGTGTAAGAAGGGCCACCGACCGACTAGATGACGATCCAGTCGGTCGGCAATCCTTCTTGGACCGACTAGTTAGCTTTCTAAATTTCTCAGGAGTTACTGTTTATCGTTAGTCGGTCTAAGAACGTTGGTTGACCGACTAGGTTGCAAACTAGTCGGTCAGCAATGCTTCTTGAACCGACTAACTCATCAAATTATTTTTGTATCAGTTACTGTTTACTCTTAGTCGGTCTAAGAACGTTCATCGACCGACTAGATGCCAAACTAGTCGGTCAGTATATGTTCATGGACCGACTAACTCTAGAATCCTAATTTCACCTGTAGCTACTGTTTACACTTAGTCGGTCTGCGTTGGTCGACCGACCGACTAGTTGTCAAACTAGTCGGTCAGTGGTTGTTCTTTGACCGACTAACTAGTGCTGTAAACCCTAGTTTTGCCCTAGCCGCCAGCCTAGCCTATAAATACCCAACCCAAACGTTTTCTTCCCCTCCAACTCGACCCTAAACCCTAAAATCGCCCCCATTGATCCCCCACCTTCCTCCAAGCTCCATTGCTTCATTCCAAGCCCTAAATCCATCATCCCAACCATCCATCTACCCTATCTACCTCTCATCTTCCCTAAAATCTCACTCAAATCCATCAAATCCCCAAATCCCCCAAAACCCTAGTTTCCCCAAACTTCTCCAATCTTCTCCAGATTTGATCCTAGGGTTCCCCGGAGTGTTCCTTCCGTCTTCTCTCGGTAAGAAATCGTTCTACCGTTGTTTTTATAACTTATTTATAATTTTGGTGAAACCCTAATTAATTTCAAGTGTTTGGTGCTTGTTTCCCCCATAACAGCGATTTCCCCCGTAGATAGCATCCGTGTGACGAAGTGATCGTAAATCCCCGGTGTTAGGCAAGTGAAACTTGCATCTCTTGATTTAGGCCATGTCTTAGGCCATTTACCTTGCTTTAGCGTAAAAGAGACTAGACGGTGAAAGGATAGCCGTTTAGACGCCATTGACCTAGCTTGACAACGAAGCTTGGTCCGTCACCTTCATCATGCTTGTATGTCACGTTTACTTTCCCTAAACGGTACGCGTATTAACTGTTCATGTCATCCATGCATCCTTAACTGTCATTGCATTTCGCCTGTCACGTTTAATTTAATTAACGGTATGCGAATTATCTGCTCATGTCATTGCATGCTTGAATACTCATCGTGATTGCGTACCATCGCTACATACTAGTGTTACTTGTTCCGGCTAGGTGCACCCCTACGCCATACTCATCGATTACACTTTCTGGCTCGTGTTCCAGAAGACGAGCTCATCACATCATGCGGGCAATAGGGCACTCGTTGAGTGATCCCTTGTACTTGATACTTGAACACAGCCTGCGGGCAATAGGGCACTCGTTGAGTGATCCCTTGTACTTGTACTTGTTACTTGACATTACATGTCACCCTTACTACTTGATACTTGCCACGTGTACTCTCTTTTACCTCACTTGTTACCACCGTACTTTACTTGCCATGCACCATGATTTAATTGCTAGGTTGCTAGTTTACCATTATTCCCGTTTCCTTGCACAAGTCTTTCGACTTGCTGACATGTGCCCCTTTTCTCTTTTGGGTGACACATGTTAGTGCCCGAGCCTGAGTTACTAGTTGAGGACGAGGTGTTTGCTGACGCCGAGCCCATGCTTGTGTTTGACGGGGAGTACGTGGACACTGGGGACCAGTCCTAGTGTCCTCGTTGTATTTTACTTTTATTAGACAGTTGTTTTGTTATCGGTGCGTAGCACCCATACTTGTTGTTGTTGCAGTTTTTGTTGGCCTTGTTCTGGGCCTTTAGACTCTTTTCTTTTAGCATGGTGGCTTTTCTGGATGTTGGACTTTTGTTGATGTTGGACAATTTGTGAGATGTGGAATTTTATTTCAGTCTCGCCTTGTGTTATTATTGCTATTCTGTTGTGGTTACAGGGACCTGCTTATGTATTGTGGACGCTTATCGGGTTTGGGGCTTCACAGCTCCACTCCCGTGCGGACCTTTTCACGTCTCGCCTCCATTTCAGGGAAGCGGGTCGTAACAGGTTTTAGTGGTGGCCCATGCAGGTCCTTCTGTAACTGCGATTCTTGGAATGGAGATAATAATATTTGAATGTCCAACAAATTAAGTTCGACGTCTGAGTCATAAGCTATGAGTCTAATCTGATTCGTTTTCTGTGTCACTAGATGGCAGGAAGGCGATTCACCCGTGGTGGAGGTAGTGGTGCGCCCCCTCATGATGAGGAGCCTGAGCGGGAACCCACCAGCGGTGAGATGATGCGGATGATGATCCAGATGATGCAGGTGCAGCAGGGCGTGCTCTTGCACGTCCAGAATGCTCCACCTGCTCGAGCTGCCCGGGCTCTTCCGGATGCCCCACGCTCTGAGCCAGGAGCGAAGCAATTTCGGGAGCTGGGTCCCGCATATTTTGATGGTTCTGAGGGTCCTCTGGCTGCCGACGAGTGGATAAGGAACATTGAGGATAACTTGGCAATGGCGAAGATTAACCCGGTTGGATGGGTTGATCTGGCTAAGAGGCAGCTGAAGGATAACGCCAGGAATTGGTGGGATGCTGAAGAGAAGATGCTGGTGGAGCCGATCGTCTGGGCTACCTTCAAGTCCAGATTTGATGGAGAGTTCTTCCCGAAGGCTGCTAGACAGGTGATGCTACAGCGCTTCATAGATCTGAAGCAGGGGAGCTTGTCGGTGGATCAGTACCACCAGGAGTTCACGAGGCTCAGTCGGTTTGCACCTAAGATGGTGCAGGATGCCGATAAGAAAGCTCAGCGATTTCTTCAGGGACTTGCCTTGGAGCTTCAGAGCTTTGTGACCTCTTCTGACTTGGAGACATATCAGAAGGTTCTGATTGCTGCGAGGCGGCAAGAGTTAAATTTGAATCAGAGGAAGGGACATGTTTCTGGAGCTGGGAAGAGGCCTATGGAGCAGGCCAGGGCGGTGGTTAGGCCTGGTTTCAAGCCTAGTCATCCGGTGCAGTTCAAGAGGCCAGGAGGGCCTATTCTGAAGACTTGCCATTTCTGTGGCAAGACTGGACACCTCAGGGATCAGTGTAGGAGGTTTCTGGGACAGTGCATTGTCTGCGGAGATCCTGCCCACACCATCCGGGAGTGTCCGAAGTCGAGGCAGCCTTGGCGGGCTCCTATTGCAGCACAGCCGTTGCAGCAGCGAGCTCCTGTGCCCGTTGGACGTGGAGCGCCCCTTGTTCCACAGAGACAGGCCTTTCGGCAGGCTGTTCCGCCGAGAGGGCAGGCTTTTCTGATGACTGAGGAGGAGAGCATGGCCGTGGATGAAGTTATTGCAGGTAACGCTCATTCTAGCTATTTATCTTCCTTAGTTAGTTTGATTATGATTATATTGGGTGCTTGCTCATGATTGTTTGCTAGACTAGGATTTGATTGTTAATTGCTTGTTAGGTGTGGTTTTGGTTTGCATGTTCCCTGCGCGAGTCCTCTTTGACTCTGGTGCATCGATGTGCATTTTGGCCCGGAGCTTCGTGGAGAAGCATTCCTTGTCGACGTCCCCTCTTCCTAAGAGTTGGAATATCGTCACAGGGAACGGTGTGATCTCGGTGCATCGTGGGTGCAATTCTTGCCCGTTGGTGGTTTGTGGACGTGAGCTTTGTGCTGATTTCATTGTCCACGACATCATCAACTATGATGCAGTTCTTGGGATGGATTGGCTTGCGAGATTCTATGCTACGATCGACTGCAGGAGGAAGAAGGTGGTGTTCGAGATCCCCGGACATCCAGTGTTTGAGTTCAGTCGTGGTAGCAGTTCGCTTGGTCCTGTCAGATTTCGGGCCAGGCCGGTGGAGGCTGTGGCTATGCAGATGGAGCTGGAGTGGCCAGCTGTGGTGCGAGATTTTGGCGACGTCATCCCCGAGGAGATGTCTGGTTTGCCGCCTGATCGAGCTCTGGAATTTTCTATGGATCTTGTTCCAGGTGCGCAGCCAATTTCGAAGGCGCCGTATCGTATGGCACCTGCAGAATTGGAGGAGTTGCAGAAGCAGTTGGATGAGCTGTTACTGAAGGGTTATATTAATCCTAGCGTGTCTCCGTGGGGAGCACCGGTGTTGTTGGTTAAGAAGAAGGATGGTTCGCGTCGCATGTGCGTGGACTATCGGGAGTTGAATGCGGTGGCCATTAAGAATAAATACCCGTTGCCTCGCATCGATGATATTTTTGATCAGCTTGGAGGTTCGAGGGTGTTTTCAAAGTTGGATCTGAGGAGTGGTTACCATCAGTTGAAGGTGAAGAAGGGAGATGTTCCGAAGACAGCGTTCAGGACGAAGTATGGACACTATGAGTTCGTGGTTATGCCTTTCGGCGTAACTAACGCGCCCGCAGTTTTCATGAATCTGATGAACCTGATTTTCTACGACTTTTTGGATAAGTTTGTCGTTATCTTTATCGACGACATTCTGATCTATTCGAAGTCGGAGGAAGAGCATGCCTCGCACTTGAGGACGGTGTTGGAGATTTTGAGGAAGCATCGTTTGTATGCTAAGTTTTCGAAGTGCGAGTTTTGGCTGGATAGAGTTGCTTTTCTCGGGCATGTGGTGACTGGAGATGGTATTTCGGTGGATCCCGAGAAGATTCGAGCCATCAGGGAGTGGCCTGTTCCGTCGTCAGCGTCTGAGATTCGGAGTTTTCTCGGACTTGCTGGTTATTATCGGCGATTCATTAAGGATTTTTCTCGCATTGCTGAGCCGATGACCAGGTTGACGCGGAAGGATGTTGCTTATGTTTGGTCGGGTGATTGTGAGAGTGCTTTTGGTATTCTGAAGGAGAGGTTGACGAGTGCCCCTATTCTTGTTGTGCCTGATCGCAGCGGTGGATTTGAGATCTTTTGCGATGATTCTGGCAAGGGTCTCGGTTGCGTGTTGTATCAGCACGGACACGTTGTGGCGTATGCGTCTCGTCAGCTTAAGGTTCATGAGAAGAATTACCCGACGCATGATTTGGAGTTGGCTGCCGTCGTGTTTGCTCTTAAGATTTGGAGGCACTTCTTGCTGAGTGAGAAAGTGAAGATTTTCACCGATCACAAAAGCTTGAAGTATATTTTCACTCAGAAGGAGCTCAACATGCGACAGCGTCGATGGTTGGAGCTTATGGCGGATTATGATATTGATTTGCAGTTTCACCCTGGCAAGGTGAATGTGGTTCCGGATGCTTTGAGTAGGCTTCCGGCGGTGATGATTTTGACCTCGCAGTGGAGATTGCAGCAGGATTTTTGCGAGTTGTGGAGATTGTTCTTCCTGGAGAGGCTTCGTCGTTGATGTACATGCAGGTACGGTCGACGATCGTGGATCGGATTAAGGCTGGCCAGGCTGAGGATCCGAAGCTGGTGAGGATTCGGGAGATGGTGGAAGCCGGTCTGCGGACTGACTTTTTGATTCATGAGGATGGCTCGCTGAGGTTTGGAGCCAGGTTGTGTGTGCCAGCTGGGGATATCAGAGAGGAGCTGATGGTGGAGGCACACAGTTCGCCGTATTCTGTGCATCCTGGTGGCACCAAGATGTACCAGGATCTTCGTCTGAATTATTGGTGGCATGGTATGAAGAGGAGCGTGGCTCGGAGTGTAGCCAAGTGCTTGGTTTACCAGCAAGTGAAGGCGGAGCATCAGCGTTCGGCCGGGTTGCTACAACCGCTTCCGATTCCGGAGTGGAAGTGGCAACACATCACTATGGATTTCGTGACTGGACTACCTCGGAGTCCGAAGCAGAATGACGCGATTTGGGTGATCGTAGATCGGTTGACCAAATCTGCGCACTTCATTCCGTTCCGAGTGGGACAGTCCACTGAGGCGCTAGCAAGAAGGTATATGGAGGTAAAATTCTTTTACTCTCCGTTTTTATTTCCTTTTCCTAGTTTGGATAGTGATGTAACGTGAATCGTACAGGAGGTTGTGCGACTTCATGGAGTCCCCGTGAGTATCGTGTCTGACAGAGACACGAGGTTCACATCTCAGTTCTGGCAGAGTTTGCAGAAGAGTTTGGGTACGCGTCTGAGTTTCAGCACGGCGTACCATCCGCAGACGGATGGCCAGTCCGAGAGGACGATTCAGATTTTGGAAGACATGCTGAGGGCGTGCATGTTGGATTTCAAGGGTTCGTGGGAGGACCATCTACATTTGGTAGAGTTTTCCTACAACAACAGCTTCCAGGCGAGTATTGGCATGGCGCCATTCGCCGCCCTTTATGGGAGGAAATGTCGATCGCCACTGAGTTGGGATGACGTTGGTGATCGGGAGTTGTTGGGACCTGAGATGATCGTGGAGGCCGTGGATATCGTCAGGAATATTCGGGAGAGGTTGAGAATTGCTCAGGACCGTTTTAAGCATTGGGCGGATGCTAAACGTCGTCCTTTGGAGTTTCAGCCGGGCGACCATGTGTTCTTGAAGATTTCCCCGAATCGTGGTGTGATTCGTTTCGGGAAGCGTGGAAAATTGAGCCCGCGATACATTGGACCATTTGACGTTTTGGAGAGGGTTGGCGAGGTCGCTTATCGCTTGGCCTTGCCGCCATCTTTGGAAGGAGTTCACAATGTTTTCCATGTGTCGCAGCTTCGTCGATACATTAGCGATCCATCTCATGCCGTGGATTTCTCGGAGATCGCCGTTCGCTCAGATTTGACGTATGACCAGCATCCAGTGCAGATTCTGGACAGGTGACAGAAGTCACTTCGAAACAAGGTCGTCGATCTTGTTAGAGTGATGTGGCGGCACGGTTCGCCGGGAGAGTCTACTTGGGAGAGAGAAGATGAGATGCGAGAGCGTTTCCCACTTTTGTTTCCGGACTCGTGAGTTTTTGGAAATTCCGAGGACGGAATTTTTCTTAAGTTGGGGAGGATGTAACGACTGCTTTTCGTGCATCTGGATTATATATATATAATATATGTTTTGGTGGATTTTCTCCTCTTGTGTGGTTTTTGTCTCCGTAGATTTCATTTTCGATCGATTCGTCGTATTTTCTTGCTTCTTCCTTAGGATTGTCGATTTCGAAGTAAGTCACTCGTGACGGACTTCATAACGGTCGTATCTAACTGTTAGATCAAGCCTAGGAGTCTTAGGAATCGATCCCGGGGCCCCGCGCTCCGTATCGGTACTTTTCTGTGCTCATTAGCCGGTGTAAGAAGGGCCACCGACCGACTAGATGACGATCCAGTCGGTCGGCAATCCTTCTTGGACCGACTAGTTAGCTTTCTAAATTTCTCAGGAGTTACTGTTTATCATTAGTCGGTCTAAGAACGTTGGTTGACCGACTAGGTTGCAAAATAGTCGGTCAGCAATGCTTCTTGAACCGACTAACTCATCAAATTATTTTTGTATCAGTTACTGTTTACTCTTAGTCGGTCTAAGAACGTTCATCGACCGACTAGATGCCAAACTAGTCGGTCAGTATATGTTCATGGACCGACTAACTCTAGAATCCTAATTTCACCTGTAGCTACTGTTTACACTTAGTCGGTCTGCGTTGGTCGACCGACCGACTAGTTGTCAAACTAGTCGGTCAGTGGTTGTTCTTTGACCGACTAACTAGTGCTGTAAACCCTAGTTTTGCCCTAGCCGCCAGCCTAGCCTATAAATACCCAACCCAAACGTTTTCTTCCCCTCCAACTCGACCCTAAACCCTAAAATCGCCCCCATTGATCCCCCACCTTCCTCCAAGCTCCATTGCTTCATTCCAAGCCCTAAATCCATCATCCCAACCATCCATCTACCCTATCTACCTCTCATCTTCCCTAAAATCTCACTCAAATCCATCAAATCCCCAAATCCCCCAAAACCCTAGTTTCCCCAAACTTCTCCAATCTTCTCCAGATTTGATCCTAGGGTTCCCCGGAGTGTTCCTTCCGTCTTCTCTCGGTAAGAAATCGTTCTACCGTTGTTTTTATAACTTATTTATAATTTTGGTGAAACCCTAATTAATTTCAAGTGTTTGGTGCTTGTTTCCCCCATAACAGCGATTTCCCCCGTAGATAGCATCCGTGTGACGAAGTGATCATAAATCCCCGGTGTTAGGCAAGTGAAACTTGCATCTCTTGATTTAGGCCATGTCTTAGGCCATTTACCTTGCTTTAGCGTAAAAGAGACTAGACGGTGAAAGGATAGCCGTTTAGACGCCATTGACCTAGCTTGACAACGAAGCTTGGTCCGTCACCTTCATCATGCTTGTATGTCACGTTTACTTTCCCTAAACGGTACGCGTATTAACTGTTCATGTCATCCATGCATCCTTAACTGTCATTGCATTTCGCCTGTCACGTTTAATTTAATTAACGGTATGCGAATTATCTGCTCATGTCATTGCATGCTTGAATACTCATCGTGATTGCGTACCATCGCTACATACTAGTGTTACTTGTTCCGGCTAGGTGCACCCCTACGCCATACTCATCGATTACACTTTCTGGCTCGTGTTCCAGAAGACGAGCTCATCACATCATGCGGGCAATAGGGCACTCGTTGAGTGATCCCTTGTACTTGATACTTGAACACAGCCTGCGGGCAATAGGGCACTCGTTGAGTGATCCCTTGTACTTGTACTTGTTACTTGACATTACATGTCACCCTTACTACTTGATACTTGCCACGTGTACTCTCTTTTACCTCACTTGTTACCACCGTACTTTACTTGCCATGCACCATGATTTAATTGCTAGGTTGCTAGTTTACCATTATTCCCGTTTCCTTGCACAAGTCTTTCGACTTGCTGACATGTGCCCCTTTTCTCTTTTGGGTGACACATGTTAGAGCCCGAGCCTGAGTTACTAGTTGAGGACGAGGTGTTTGCTGACACCGAGCCCGTGCTTGTGTTTGACGGGGAGTACGTGGACACTGGGGACCAGTCCTAGTGTCCTCGTTGTGTTTTACTTTTATTAGACAGTTGTTTTGTTATCGGTGCGTAGCACCCATACTTGTTGTTGTTGCAGTTTTTGTTGGCCTTGTTCTGGGCCTTTAGACTCTTTTCTTTTAGCATGGTGGCTTTTCTGGATGTTGGACTTTTGTTGATGTTGGACAATTTGTGAGATGTGGAATTTTATTTCAGTCTCGCCTTGTGTTATTATTGCTATTCTGTTGTGGTTACAGGGACCTGCTTATGTATTGTGGACGCTTATCGGGTTTGGGGCTTCACAGCTCCACTCCCGTGCGGACCTTTTCACGTCTCGCCTCCATTTCAGGGAAGCGGGTCGTGACAATATTTGATTTCAAAATCAACATCCCAATGTTTTCACAAATAACAAAATTCAACAAGGAAAATGGGAAATATAAGCTAAAGCACAAGAGAACCCCCTTTTGATCTTCTCCTTTGATCTTCTCTCTTGATCTTCACTCCTTCTCCAAGATTTTCCAAGCACTAGAAATTTCTCTTTTAGAGCAAGAATCCCCAAAGCAAGCCCTAAAAAAACTGCTCCAAAAAAAAACTCACTCCCCAAAAACGTCTTCAGCCTAAAGAAAAAAAACAGAGAACAATTTAAACCAGGTCCCTGCTCATTTCTGTGTTTTTCCATTCGCCCAAGCAATTTCTGGGCCAAAAAGAAATACTCTGCCGAAGGGGGGGGTTTTTAATTTTCCGGGGGGGCCGCCCCCCCTTTTGCGTCTTTCCACCTGGCGAAATGGGGGGGCGTGCGGGCCCCCCAGCCCTTTTCGTTCCTCCGCCTGGTGGGCCGGCCAGGCGGGCCGGCCCGCTGGGCGGCTAAATAATTTTATTAAATTATTATTATAATAATTATTATTTTAAAATAGACACAGCGGCCCGCTCAGCAGCGGGCCGCGGGCCTCAAGGCCCAATAAGGTTTTTTTCTTTGTTTTTCCTTTTAGTAATTCACAGAAATTCCCAGAAAATCCATTTTAACTCCAATAAGTCACCTAAAATAGCACTAAGCACCAAACAATTCTGGAAAAATTCCAGAAAATCTGGAAAATTTCCAGAAGTACCTGAAAAATAAGAGGAGCTAAAATTAGTCCATAGAAATCATATTTTATGTATAAAAATAGATTAGGCATTAATAATCCACAATTTCACGAAAACATACGTATCAACGTCAAAATTAATACGATATACACATAAAATACCCAGAAATTGGGGGGGGGGGGAATAAGCAATTTATACCCCGAAGCACACCCCCCAACTAGCTATTTGCTAGTCCCTAGCAAATCAAGCGATACATTCGGATTAAAATGGAAACGTGCATCAAACTCACAAAATTCTCATGGCATATTCCAAAAGTTATTTCCAAGTGATCTCAAAGTCAATATAACCAATGTATGAAAGAAAATAACGAATGACACACTCTTCTATCCAATTCAAAGAAAAGTGAGGCAATAAGCCCGTATCACATATGTCGGGATATCACGATGTCATAAATGCTAATTGACGTGTCACGCGTGTGTGCCCCCGTTTCGCTATGCCGCGAATGGCCGGGGGACCCGCGTGAGGGGTTTAGATATTTGTAACCGCAAGCGCACGGTGTGTTAGTGTGGCTTGGGGGTCGAACACAGGGAGGCTAGGATGTGCTTGTGTCAAGGAGGACCAAAATCACCCCGTGGGCGAGCTAGCCCGAATCGGTTGATGGGTTGTCACGGAAAGAAATGCAAGGTATGAACAATAAGAAAATAAACCCGGGACTTTGGTTTCCACTCCAACGAGCGACTCTCGCCGATACGGCCTACGGATAGGATAGCGATCGGAATTGGGGTTTAATGGTGAGACGTTGCCTCTGAAAGTGGTACCGGCATCCCATGGGCCCGATATTCCGGTCGGTGCCCAGGATGATACACCGGACTTCCCATATTCGATCAGTGGGCACTCCCGTGTCCATTAACACGGATCGATTCCGGGAGCACTAAGCTCGCAACGATAACTCCCAACGTCTCATCCTGCCGCTCCCGCGCGCTAGGATTCGACGTCTATGCTAAGGGCGTGAGCTATGGCTAGGGAGTCAACCGCCAAGTTTATTCCCCCTTGGCCCAACGGTCAAAGGCGGTCTTTTTCCCGCCGATGACAATGAAACACCCAGCGTAACCGTTAGATTCCTAATCCCTATCGATTTCCTAACCCTATGGATGCATCGGAAAGAGCCCCCGAAGGGGTTTCCGCCAAAATCCCAGATTTGGGAACTACTCACAAATATTCATTAAAAAGCGATCTAAACGAAAATGAACCGTTGAAATCATAATCAGACGATTGGAATGCGAAGGTAGTAGAGCAATTAAGATAATACTAAAGTTTAAGAAAGATCCGAAAACTTACAATAGAAAAGTAATTACAGCCGTCACAATAGGAGAAAACAGTAAAAACTAACAGCTCTCCCGTTTCTGGAACCCTAGGGGTCCTATTTATAGGATCTCGTATCACCCGATCGGTTGACAAGTCAACCGATCGGGTGATCCGTTACAGATAATAAACAGAAAATGGCGGACTTTCACCCGGTCATATGAACCTGTCGGTTGAGTTCTTGGAGTGACCGGTTGGATCTTGTCGCCATCGGGTGAAGGGATCGGTTGGGTGCCCGTGTCTCGACTCCTCAGCATCAGCTACAGATGAACCGATCGGGTGAGAGTCACCCGATCGGTTGGAATTTGGCTCGAGAAGACAGAGAGTTGGCCCCCGTTGAACCGGCCTGTAAACCGGTCGGGTGACTTCCACTTGAGCTCCGGCTGAGACCGGGTGGTGCACGCGTGCATCACCCGATCGGTTGGAGATGACCAACCGACCGGGTGAGGGGCTGAAAGATGTAATCTTCGTTGTTTGACCCCCTGGATCACGTGTTACTCCTCCCGTTGCTCCGGGGACTTGAGATATCGTCGTTAAACGTCCCCTACGCGGGCAATCTCCTGCAAACATGGAGAAACAAAGAAAAGTGAAAGAAAACGAGAAAATACGAGAAAACGAATAAAAGGCGGCGGAAAATACAGAGAAACACAAAAGAAAACGTACGTGAATATATGAAATATATACGCATGTCAAAATCCCCCAAGCTGAACTCTTCCTCGTCCTCGAGGAAGACGAGTGAGAGTAGGAGCTCGGAGGGAAAAAATAGAGAGAAAGAGAGAAAAATAAAACTCTATATCCTAGATCGTCCGTCAGAGCCAACAAAATCAAAAACGACACACCAAGCAAGCAAACATCAAATCACATCACTAAACCTAGGAAAACGAATCCAAATAAGTGTCGTGGGCCCACGCGGTGAAGCGCGTGTGAGTGCGGTCGTGTGCTATCAAATGGTGTCGCTTTCTACAATGTGTTATGAGCTCATATACACAAATCCAAGAAATGACCCAAATACCGATTCGAATTTGAAATTGCGGTGAATATTAGTTCAAGCATGCATGAGAAGAGTATAAGAATAGAAGCGTATCATGCATCGGGGATTCCACAACTAGGGTTAAGGAAATCACGCCACTATAGCCTAGATACTAGCTAAAAAGTTCCTAAGCCAAGTTTTTTCGAAAACAATGGGGGTTGAGATGATGTGGAGTAGAACACTCGGTGCAAATTCTCGCCTTCCCTTTATTCTTGGTAGAAAGGAAAAATATTCACACTTGAAATTTTTTTGGGTTTTGGGTATTTGTATTTTTTTGGATTTTGGGCTATACAAAATTTTTCTTTTCTTTTCTTTTTGGGTTTTTTTCTTTTCTTTTCTCTTTTTTTGGATTTTTGGGTTTTTGGCTATACACATGTGTACTCTCCCAAGTGGGAGAACGGTACACGACGAGGGGATTTGCACCAAGTAAAACAAAAAAGAAATCGGGATCTAAACACTTGGGCAAAGGAAACTATTCTCGCTAAATAGAGCATGGGCTAAATGGGTTATTGATCACTCCTTATTTTACACCTTTTTTCCGCATGTTTGCATGCCATTTAGATCGCCCAAATCATGTTTTTCACGATATATCGACGATATTGCGATGCTTTTCACGATTTGTTGTTTTTGTCGCATTTCAGGTGATTTGGCGCGATTTGGAGTGATCCCGAGATGCGCTTACTCTAGACGGTCACCAACGACCTCCCCGAGGGGTATTTTACTGATTGGAGAGGAGCGGAAGAAGAACGGACGTCGCAGGAGCGACGAGGAGGCCAAAACAAGCAGATTGGGCATTTTTTGTGTCCCACTCGGCCGAGTGGAGGAGCCACTCGGCCGACCAGCGAGACACTGCTCGGCCGACCAGTTTAGACACGATTTCTATGTGCACTCGGCCGAGCACCGAAGACCACATCGGCCGAGTGACGATACCACGTCCGCCCGAGTGGTGCCCAGACGAAGCCCCTCCAAAACATCCAAGTTACTGTTTTTCGGCTGCCTAAACTTCAGAAGACCCACTCGGCCGAGTGGATTATCCCGTCTGCCCGAGTATCATGAAGTCATCGGTCGAGTGACGACAACTCACTCGGCCGAGCCGCCCCCGAAGTAGAGACCCCTGAAGGCCCTGACTTACTGGAAAATTACAGGGTTTCTCACTCGGCCGAGCGACTTTTGTCACTCGGCCGAGTGCGATGCGCTGCCTGTAGCGAAAACTGCGGAAAACAGGCTGTGCAGGGGCATTTTGGTCACAATTTTTGGACGATTTTTGGGGCTATTTAAACCCTGTTTTTACCCTAGTTTTGAGAGCTCTCTCTTAGATTTTTTGCAGCTTTTTAGATTAGTTTTTTTAGCTTTATTCTTGTGATTGGAGAAGGAGCAAAACTTGGATTTTTGTTGGATTAATTGAAGAACTACATTGGTTTGCATCTCTTTTCCTTAAAAATTCTATTTTTATTGTTTATATCATTGTTGTGATGAATTCTATTGCTTATCTCAACGATTATTTTTGTGATCTTGCTATGATTTGTGAGTAGTCTCCACGTCTTGGGGCGTGGGGATGAACCCTACAAGCCCACTTTCATATTTGTGATGAATTGGTAGAAATTGAGCTAGAATTGCTATTAGAGATTAGATCGGGATCGATTTACTACGGATTGCTAGGTATTCATATCAATTGGGATTTGCAAGAGATTGGATCCCAATTTGATAGGAAGCCCTAGAAATCCGAATTGGGTTGGAGTCGGATTTTTCGAAGTATCGGTTTGCAAGAGATTGGACCGATACTAGGATTCCCGGTTGCAATTCTATACCGATACCCGTTTGCAAGAGATTGGACGGGTAGGAACTATCCTAATCTAGATCGTGGACCGAGTTTGCAAGAGATTGGGCTCGGTGCGCGATTGGACGATGATGTTGATCCTAATGCTAGCTTCACTAGGGTAGGGTTTGCAAGAGATTGGACCCGACCCTAGGATAGCTATAGACCGGAAACAGTGCGAGAGCGTGAGCTTGGTTCTACATTCAGTTGTAACTAGTTCATCCGAATTCTCATTCTAGCAATTTTGATACCGATGAACCACATTTATGAAGTACGGTGTGTAGCGGGGATTCCCCATTCCCTAGACGTTCTTTATTTGATTTGATATTTCGCACATTGTCTGACGATTGTGACAGGATCGCCAAAGGCAAATTTCTCTTCTTAAATAGCCAGGTTGATCGGAGCAAGCACAGTCATTCGTCCTCCCTGTGTTCGATATCCCGCTCGCTGCTACACCGTGCACTTGCGGTAAAACTACAACCGTTCTTTTGGGTCACGTCCCAGAGCGATCAAGTTTTTGGCGCCGTTGCCGGGGAGACGCGTTTTGACGGTGTTCGGCATCGACCACCCGGTTATTTCTTCTTACTTTCTTCCTTTACTTCCCTCTATATCTTATTCTAACTTTATTCGCAGCACTATTTGCATGTTCTCCCCGTATTCTGCATAAGATCTTAACAGGGAGAATGGAGGATGCAATGCCAACAATAGAACTCAGTCGGGAAGACTATGACTCCTTCACAGACCTCCTTAAGGAGCTTGTCGACGAGGTCCATGCTACCGGAGCATTTGCTATCGATATCGAGGACCCCGACGGACAACTATTTGCTAGTTTTGTGATGGACCAAATCTCTCCGGAGGGGACTATCGGAGGCAATGTCAGAGTTGACGTGGTCGACGACAAATTGTATTTCGAAGACAATAGAGCAAGTGTCGAAGAACACTATGCTCCCGAAGAACCCTTCGAGCAAACCGACATTCAGGGAGTTACACTCTATTACACTCACTCTTGTTTTTATGAATCGTCTGATGTGTTTCTTGATTCCAGGTACGAACCAGAGCAGAGTGAAAGTTTTGGCGATGCTAGCACTGAATCGGAGGGCGCCTATTTTGATGCCTCGTCCTCACTAAGTAGCGAGTCTGACTCGTCACAAGAGAGCATGCCACCTGAACATGAGCTAAACCCGGATAACAAGGAAGAAGTCGAACTCATGCGAGCCGATGAAGTGGAAGGAGCAGCGCCACCTGAGGTAGAGCTTAAACAATTACCACCGAATCTAAGGTATGCCTTTTTGGGTAATAAATTAACTTTCCCGGTGATAGTCAATTCCCACCTCACACAAGATCAACTTGAAAAACTCCTAGACGTTCTTAGGAGTCACAAGGACGTCCTGGGCTACACTATCTCCGATCTAAAAGGGATAAGCCCTAGGCTTTGCACGCATAGGATCCATTTGGAGGATACCGATGCCACCTCCATTGAGCCTCAAAGGCGGTTAAACCCGAATATGAAGGAGGTGGTAAAAAAGAAAATCCTAAAATTGCTAGAAGCCGGTATTATTTATCCTATCTCTGACAGTAGATGGGTTAGCACCGTTCACGTCGTCCCCAAGAAAGGGGGGATGACTGTTATAAAAAATGAAAAAGGTGAGCCCATATCTACACGCACCGTCACGGGATGGCGAATGTGCATTGACTATATGAAACTCAATAAAGCTACCCGAAAAGACCACTACCCATTGCCCTTCATTGATCAAATGCTTGAGCGCCTTGCAAAACATAAATACTTTTGCTACCTAGATGGGTATTCGGGATTCTTCCAAATCCCTTTGCACGAAGATGACCAAGAGAAGACAACTTTCACTTGTCCCTATGGCACCTATGCCTACCGTAGGATGCCGTTTGGCCTTTGTAATGCCCCCGCCACTTTTCAGAGGTGTATGACATCCATATTTTCCGATTACATTGAAGATATTATGGAAGTTTTTATGGATGATTTCTCGGTTTACGGAAGTGAGTTTGACTCTTGCTTGGAAAATCTCACTAAAGTCCTAAAAAGGTGCCAACAAAACAATCTCACTCTCAATTGGGAGAAGTGTCACTTCATGGTCACAGAAGGTATAGTTCTCGGACATCTTGTTTCCTCGAGAGGAATTGAGGTAGATAAAGCAAAAATTGAGGTAATCGAAAAACTTCCTCCTCCTATTAATGTCAAGGGCATTAGAGGCTTCCTTGGCCATGCGGGGTTTTACCGCCGCTTCATCAAGGACTTTGCCTCGATTGCCCGACCACTTACTTCCTTGCTCGCTAAAGATGTTCCTTTTGACTTTTCAGGAGAATGCTTGCAAGCTTTCAACACCTTGAAGGAAGCGCTAGTCTCCGCACCCATCATACAACCGCCGGATTGGAGCCTTCCTTTTGAACTAATGTGCGATGCTAGCGACCAAGCCATTGGAGCGGTATTGGGACAAAGGAAAGATAGGAAGCTTCATGCGATATACTACGCGAGCAAGACATTGGATGACGCGCAGAAAAACTACACAACTACCGAAAAGGAGCTTCTAGCGGTCGTCTATTCCATAGAGAAGTTTCGCTCCTACCTCCTCGGTTCCAAGGTGATTGTCCACACCGACCATGCGGCATTGAAGTATCTTTTAAACAAGAAGGAGGCCAAACCCCGGTTGATTAGGTGGATACTCTTGTTGCAAGAATTCGACCTAGAGATCAGAGATAAGAAGGGTATAGACAATGTCGTGGCGGATCATTTATCTAGGCTCATTCGCGACAAGGAGGATGAGAGCCTACCTATTGACGACACATTTGTTGATGAGAGGCTATATGCGGTAAGGACCGGTGAAGTACCTTGGTACGCGGACTTCGTCAACTACTTGGCTTGCGGAATCAAACCGCATGGGATGTCCACGCAACAAAAGAGGAGATTTATGCATGAGGTCCGTAGCTATTTTTGGGAAGATCCTTACCTTTTCAAGATATGCAAAGATAGTGTCATTCGTAGGTGTGTTTCTAAAGAGGAGGTAACGTCTATCATTTTGCATTGCCACGGTCTACCATGCGGGGGACATCATGCCGCCTCTAAAACAACCGCTAAGATCTTGCAGAGCGGATTCTTCTGGCCAACAATGTTTAGGGACACCCACACTTTTGTGAAGGGGTGCGATAGATGCCAACGGACCGGGAATATCTCCAAGCGCAATGAGATGCCGACGAGACCCATCCAAGAAATTGAGCTTTTTGATTGTTGGGGAGTAGACTTCATGGGGCCATTTCCGTTGAGCAATGGTAACAAATACATCCTATTGGCCGTTGACTATGTCTCCAAGTGGGTGGAAGCAATTGCCACCCCTACCAATGATGCAAGAGTCGTCTCCAAGTTTTTTAAGCAAAATATCTTCCCGCGCTTTGGAGTGCCGCGTACTTTGATAAGCGACGGGGGAAGCCACTTCATAGAGAACAAGTTTGAAGCCATGCTAAAGAAGTACGGGGTAAATCATAGAGTTGGCATGGCTTATCACCCCCAGACTAGCGGCCAAGTGGAAGTCTCAAATAGAGAAATTAAGCAAATTCTCGAAAAGACGGTGGATCGATCTAGAAAGGATTGGTCAATGAAGCTAAACGATGCCCTATGGGCATATCGTACGGCCTTTCGCACTCCCATAGGCACCACGCCGTTCCGATTCGTTTACGGGTAAGCTTGCCACTTACCGGTAGAGTTGGAGCACCGCGCATATTAGGCCATCAAAACCTTTAATTACGATTACAAAAGTGCCGCGGTGAGGCGACTCTTGGACATCAACGAGCTTGATGAGATAAGAAGAGACGCCTACGAAAGCTCAAGAATTTACAAAGAAAGGACCAAGATTCTTCACGATGCCCGCATAACCGTCACAGACTTCAAAGTAGGAGACAAGGTCTTGCTCTATAATTCCCGGCTCCGACTATTTCCCGGTAAGTTGAGGTCACGTTGGTCCGGACCTTTCACCATCAAGCACATACAACCGGGCGGAGCTTTCGAGTTGGAAAGCAAGGACGGTTCCACATTCAAAGTAAATGGTCAGAGGCTCAAACACTATTCCGAGGGAGTCCCGACGGGCGAAACCAATAGAATATATTTGCTTAAGGGACGGTCGGAAGATCTCATGGACCTCCTTGATGAGGTGATTGAAGAGGCGATCCCTCACTCGATTGGCGCTGTTTTCGATGAAGATTTTGAGGAAGGCCCGGAATTAGGCCAAGATGAGAAGAAAAATGATTCCCCCGACCTCTCCGCTGAAGATGATGAAGGCGACGCTGATGTCGCAAGGATTCGAGAGCTCTGCAAGCTCTCGAAACTAAAGTCTCCAAAGAAAGCTCCGCCGGTACGGAAATCGGCATCACCGGTTAAGCCGTTGACCGGAGCAAATGCTAGCTTGGGGGAGCCTCCCCCCAACACTATTCGAAACGAGAGACCACCGCAGGAGAACACTACGCCGCAACTTCCCAATCCAAGCGTTCTCCCCGGAAAGTTTGATGGGTGCATCTCATATGCACCAAACATCCCGCATTGATTGAAAATTATAGGGGGTCGAGCTCACGACCTTAAACGAGCGCTTGTCGGGAGGCAACCCGACGGTTTTTGCTTTATTTTTACTTCTTATTTATTTTCGTTTTAGAAATTTTTAGTGTTTTGAGTCGTTCGCCCAAAAATTTTGTGATAACGGGTCCTATTTTTCTTGACAGGAGAGGAGATAGGTAGATCCATCATGAGGAGGATGAACGAGTCGACGAGGAGCGCCCCAAGAAGGCGCTCGATGCTTAGGAGGAAGATGAAATCGAATGGAGGAAGAAAGACGGAGTTTAGAGCCAAAACGAAGACAAACGGCAGAACACAAGGCTCACTCGGCCGAGTATACTAGTCACTCGGCCGAGTACATAAGTTCGTCCGGCCGAGCCGCTCACGAACGAGGGAAGTCTGCTGTACCCAACTCTCTGTTTATTTTCTTGATTTCGATATAACTGCTACTCGGCCGAGTATATATATTCACTCGGCCGAGTAAAACGGATACCCTCCTATGGCGAGTCTTGCCGAGTAGCTTGAGTCACTCGGCCGAATGGACTTACTCCACTCGGCCGAGGCTGATAAAGCCACTCGACCGAAGCGTAAAGCGAGGAGAAATTTTCATTGATCCCGGCTCGGCCGAGTGGCCTAGTCACTCGGCCGAGTCGTAACTTTTATTATATAAGGGCGAGAAGGGGGGCACATTTTTCGAAATCGCAAAAATCCCCAAACGCCCGCGACCCTTCGTTTCCCTCGCCCGATAGCCCTCGCTCGCACATCACTCGCCCGACCCACTCGCCCGTGCCGCCGCTCGGCCCGCCACCGCCGGCCGACCACCGCCGCAACTCGCCCGAGTCGCCGCCGGCGGCAGCTGCTCCGGCCACCTCCGGTATCACTCCTATTGCCCGTTTTCTCCTCTTTTCGAGTATTTCTTGAGGATCCACGTGCTAAACGCCCCCCTAACCCAAATCAATTCCTAAATCTATCTATTATACCCCTAATGCTCCATACATTTTGATTATTACCCACTGATATCGCCTTTTCATGCGCAGGTTGCTTATTGGAGCTTAGGGGAGCTCAGGGGAGCTTCTACGGGCCGATTCGGACTTCGCGGAGGCGCTGACTTCGCACGCTTCCACTGCTTAGCACTCGCGGTGTGTCGGGGTACTCTCTTTCCATTATTTTTACACACGCCACACTTTTCACGTTTTTCGGCGCGCGCTCGGGGCCGATATGCCGCCCCGGACACGTCCGCGTTCGACGAGAGCTTCCGCCAAGCGGAAGCAGTCGGACGAGCCCGGCCCCTCTCACGAGGTGGAGGACTCTCCTCCACCGTCCCCCACACACCCCACACTGCCCGCACAGCCTCTCCCTGCCGACCCACAGCCACCACCACCGGCTCCACTGGTCGGGCCGCTCGGGATTACGTTCCGAGACGACGCACACCGCGCCGTCTTCGACCGTATCTCCCAGCGCTCGATTGTACCCTCCAGGTTTGCACACCTCGCTGACCTAGGACGCCTGGGGGTACTCGAGGGGATACTCACGTTGTACGACAACGTGGGTTGGCGTGACTTCTTTCAGGTGTCGGCGGACACGTTCACCCGCCTGACACTCGAAGTTCTGAGTTCGATCGCCCGGATCGACGAGGGATGCTCGTTTCGGTTCATGGACCGAGAGTGCCAGGTCACTCTCGATATGATGAGAGCATTCTTCTCGTGGCCCGCTGTCCCCGGAGCCGATCGCGGTTACGGCCCCACCCATATCCCCCCCACCTTCCTTCGACGCCGGTGCCTTCTGGGCCCGGATTACGGGCCACCACGCTGCCTTTGACCCTAGTAGGGCCAAGGCCTTGGCCATTGTCCACCCCTGCCTCCGCATAGCCCAGCGCCTCATGGCGACCATCTTTCTGGCCAGATATGAGCCGGGCACGATGTCTACGCCAGAGCTCTACATGCTCTATGCGATGACACGTCCCAGAGCTCTATCTAGGGATGGAGACGAGCTTGTCCCTGCCGTCGTGATCGACATTGCGGCTTGGTTTTTAGACCGCATCATTGTATCTGTGGGCGCTCGCTCACCGATATGCTGCGGCGGTCTGATCACCTTGCTTACCATGATGACCGGCGAGGACCTACCTGACGACTTGCGATGGGTCCCGGGCCCCACTTCTCTGTCGATAGACGTTATGGCCCGGATGAAGATGCTTCGTTCGCATGGTGAGCGTCACTGGGTCTGGTTGCACGGCCCTTACAGTGCCGACTACATGATTCTTCCGAGCCCTGCTCGGACTCAGATTGCACCAGCCCACGTCGACTGGCTCCCTGCGATGGATGTTCTCATCCCCGCTGCCTACGTGCTCGAGGCCGAGGAGGCCGAGCAGGCCCACGCTACCCACGCTGCCCAGGCTGCCCCCGCAGACCCTGCTGCACACCCTGCCGAGCCTGCTGCCGACCCTGTTGACCCAGTGGCCCCTCAGCCCATACCAGAAGTTTCCGCTGCTCCTGACACCTCTGTCCCCACTTCTGTCAGTGTCACGAGTACCTCAGCTGAGCCCACTTCCACCACCTCCACCACTTCCACGGCTGTCACCACTTCCACCACCTCCGCACCCACTACCACCACTGGCCCTCTGTCTGCTGAGCCGATTTCCTCTGCCCCACCCGAGCGCCCGCCGACCGTAGTCGAGTGCGGAGAGCCCTCTGTCTCCACTGCCGCTGTATTTTCCGAGAGTGTCGTGGCATCTGTCCACACTTCTGTGACACTGACCTCTCTGGCCGCCTCGCTGCCACTTTTGCACACTTCTTTCGCTGCCGCTGCCTCCACTTCTCACCAGCCAGTGTCCCGGCCTCACACTGAGGCCAGGCCCACATTTGCAGGCACGGCACCTTTTGTCCCCTTCCCTGCTGAGCCCGCTACATACTCTACTCGTGTACGCCAGCCTCGCCCTGCACAGCCTAGACCGGTGCGTCCCTCTGCACCACCCCAGCCCCGACACTGTCCTGCAGAGCATATGTGCTCTTGAGTTGGCGGTGAGTGGTCTTAGAGGTGACCTTAGGACCCTGTCCTCCACCGTCTCTGCGATGGCTGGACGCTTCGACCTGATCCCTCAGATTCACTACTGCCTTACACAGGTCTTGGAGCGTCTCCCATGCGTACCCCCACCCACCCAGCAGGTTCCCGCCCACACTTCCACACACACCCGACCTGCCACCGCTTCCACACCCACCCCAGCTCAGCAGCACCCACCACCACCACCACCTCCGCCTCGGGACGGAGACGGTGCAGCGCCACCTTCTTAGGCACCCTTGATGCCTTGGTTTATTCCTGCCGTTGTGCTGCCCGTTTCCGCTGGGTCCCGTTGCACTTTTGTCCACCCCCCTCCCCTCACTTATTTTGGGATTCTCATGTCGACCATCTTTATATATCTTTTTTGGGAGAGAGGGAGAGATTTTGGTGCCACTTATATATCTGTATCACTCCTATCTGTGCATGCATCATGTCCGCATCATATTTTCATTTCTTTATTTTTCTTTTTATTTTTATCATGCATGCATCCTCACCTGCCCTCGCATTTCTTGTCTCTCGTGTGCCACACTTTGCACATTGAGGACACTGTGCCATTTAGCTTGGGGGAGTGAGTTCTCACGTTCTTTTTCGATTTGCCACCTTTATTTTTAGTTTTTCACACCATTTTTCCGCTTTTGCACTTATTTTTCATCATTTTTCTTTTATTTTGCCATGCATCACGTTTTCCTTATTTTCCTGTGTGCCGCATTGCATAGTTTTATTTTTCCTTTATCTTTATTTCTTTTTCATCTCATGCTAGAGATGACTTTTCTGTGATGATGATGACGTTGGATTTAGCTTACTCTATATGCATGCTTTATTTGTCAAGTCTTAGGTTTTATTTCTGATATCATATGCTATGACTTGCCTGGCATTTAGAGATAGTTACCCACACCTTTTTTCGCATGAAAATGGATGAAATTTTATTATTAGCTGAGCCTGAATATTCATATGTATGCTACCACAGAAAACACACCAAGATTCACGCATTGAATGCTTATATCTGGAGTACTGACTTTCTTTTCCTATATCACTTCTATATGCATGAATTGTACACTTCACTTCAGGATGATTGAATGATGTTAGCTATGATAAATCTGGATTAGTTAGCTTTTTTGTGATCGAAACTGAGTAGATTAGATTACCCTGCTGAAGTTGTCGTGCATGTCTTATAGAGTGAACCGAGAGTTATATCTATTTCTTTCTCCACAAATCTTGAACATCATTTCTCTACTTTTAAAATCATTGGTGAATCTCCCCTTAGTGATTCTATTATATGGCATTTCCCCCGCTATTAATTCCTAGCTCCAAATCTATTATTCTCTAAAAAAAGAATAAAAGAGAGAAGAATATTCTTGTATATCATTATCTCTCTTTGAGTTGGGATCATTGTGTATATATTCTCTAAAAAAAGAGAAAAAAAAAGAGAAAAGCAAAAAAAAAAGAGAGAGGAAAATCCTCAATAAAAGATCCCATCTCACTTTCTTCCTTTCTTCTTTCTTCTTATTACATTTGGAGCTATATAAAAATGGGGATGTAAATATTTTTTTTATGCCACCACGCTTATAGATAAGCTTGGGGGAGGGGATCCATTGATGTGTGAGAGAGTGACTACTAGACATTGCACGACAACCTAGGCTAAGTAATATTCTATACTCGGTGAGATTATTTCCAGCCTTACGAAATCCAGAAATCTAAGCCTAGCGTTCATTTCATGAAATCCATACTTTTCTATTCTCTCTATTCTATAGTGTGATACTCTTATACTCCAGATAGAAAGCGTTCAATTGAAAAGTGTGTGATCTGTGATTTGTATACCGCTTTAAATGATTCAGACGATGTTAATTTTAAAATTATTCCGTTTTTTCATGATTATATCGTTGTTCGTGGTTTTTCTATTTCTATTTGCACTATTATACTATGATATCAAAATAAAATCCTTTGACATGAGTTTTTCATTCGGTGCATGCTATATGAGTAAGTGAAACCCCCGTCCTGAGAAAATGATCTAGCATCCTACCTCTTCGCTTCTTTCTCTCTTCTTCATTTTCATTTCGTTTTCCATTCGTCTCCGTTTTTCATTTTCCATTTTTTCGTTTTTCGCCGTTTTCGTTTTCCGATTCCACCGGGTTCGCCTTTTACTTATCTTCCTCGAGGACAAGTAAGAGGCAAGCTTGGGGGATTTTGATCACTCCTTATTTTACACCTTTTTTCCGCATGTTTGCATGCCATTTAGATCGCCCAAATCATGTTTTTCACGATATATCGACGATATTGCGATGCTTTTCACGATTTGTTGTTTTTGTCGCATTTCAGGTGATTTGGCGCGATTTGGAGTGATCCCGAGATGCGCTTACTCTAGACGGTCACCAACGACCTCCCCGAGGGGTATTTTGCTGATTAGAGAGGAGCGGAAGAAGAACGGACGTCGCAGGAGCGACGAGGAGGCCAAAACAAGCAGATTGGGCATTTTTTGTGTCCCACTCGGCCGAGTGGAGGAGCCACTCGGCCGACCAGCGAGACACTGCTCGGCCGACCAGTTCAGACACGATTTCTATGTGCACTCGGCCGAGCACCGAAGACCACATCGGCCGAGTGACGATACCACGTCCGCCCGAGTGGCGCCCAGACGAAGCCCCTCCAAAACATCCAAGTTACTGTTTTTCGGCTGCCTGAACTTCAGAAGACCCACTCGGCCGAGTGGATTATCCCGTCCGCCCGAGTATCATGAAGTCATCGGTCGAGTGACGACAACTCACTCGGCCGAGCCGCCCCCGAAGTAGAGACCCCTGAAGGCCCTGACTTACTGGAAAATTACAGGGGTTCTCACTCGACCGAGCGACTTTTGTCACTCGGCCGAGTGCGATGCGCTGCCTGTAGCGAAAACTGCGGAAAACAGGCTGTGCAGGGGCATTTTGGTCACAATTTTTGGACGATTTTTGGGGCTATTTAAACCCTGTTTTTACCCTAGTTTTGAGAGCTCTCTCTTAGATTTTTTGCAGCTTTTTAGATTAGTTTTTTAGCTTTATTCTTGTGATTGGAGAAGGAGCAAAACTTGGATTTTTGTTGGATTAATTGAAGAACTACATTGGTTTGCATCTCTTTTCCTTAAAAATTCTATTTTTATTGTTTATATCATTGTTGTGATGAATTCTATTGCTTATCTCAACGATTATTTTTGTGATCTTGCTATGATTTGTGAGTAGTCTCCACGTCTTGGGGCGTGACGATGAACCCTACAAGCCCACTTTCATATTTGTGATGAATTGGTAGAAATTGAGCTAGAATTGCTATTAGAGATTAGATCGGGATAGATTTACTACGGATTGCTATGTATTCATATCAATTGGGATTTGCAAGAGATTGGATCCCAATTTGATAGGAAGCCCTAAAATCCGAATTGGGTTGGAGTCGGATTTTTCGAAGTATCGGTTTGCAAGAGATTGGACCGATACTAGGATTCCTGGTTGCAATTCTATACCGATACCCGTTTGCAAGAGATTGGACGGGTAGGAACTATCCTAATCTAGATCGTGGACCGAGTTTGCAAGAGATTGGGCTCGGTGCGCGATTGGACGATGATGTTGATCCTAATGCTAGCTTCACTAGGGTAGGGTTTGCAAGAGATTGGACCCGACCCTAGGATAGCTATAGACCGGCAACAGCGCGAGAGCGTGAGCTTGGTTCTACATTCAGTTGCAACTAGTTCATCCGAATTCTCATTCTAGCAATTTTGATACCGATGAACCACATTTATGAAGTACGGTGTGTAGCGGGGATTCCCCATTCCCTAGACGTTCTTTATTTGATTTGATATTTCGCACATTGTCTGACGATTGTGACAGGATCGCCAAAGGCAAATTTCTCTTCTTAAATAGCCAGGTTGATCGGAGCAAGCACAGTCATTCGTCCTCCCTGTGTTCGATATCCCGCTCGCTGCTACACTGTGCACTTGCGGTAAAACTACAACCGTTCTTTTGGGTCACGTCCCGGAGCGATCAGTTATCCTAGTCCTTAATTATGGAATCCCGACACATGCGAAATGAAGTACACGATATATATATATAGCATGTAGAAGCAGACAGGGAAAATAAATACCGCATATTCAAATCGAAGCATGATAATCTAGGGGTCATTTCTGGACAGGTATATAAAGTAAAATCACAAAGTAGAAGCACACCAAACAACTAGGCACGACGCACGACTCACAAAAAGCTAAGTGGACCCACGATGCGTGAAATGCAAGAGAACTCGAAATCCTAGGGTTAGTGAATATGATTATCGATGCCATGCTAGGTGTGTGTGATTTTGTGGCGATTCATCATAGGGTTCATCTCTAGGAGAAAGAGATAAAAAGAAGAGAAGAGAAAAAAGAAAAAAGAAAAAATAAAAAACACGATGAAAACGACACAAAAACGAAAAAGAAAACTCAAATGACGCACACAGTGCGACTCCCCCAAGCTGAAGCTTGCATTGCCCTCAATGCAATATGAGTGAGTACGGGAGGGCAATGAAGATGGGGGGGGAATACGCACCGACACAAAAAGAAATGAAAACGAGAAAAACACAGAGATGAAACTGAAAATAAAGAAAAATCAAAATCAAACCACATGACACGAAAATAGAAATAAAACCACACGACACGACACATGAAAACATGCACACAAAAGTCGATTTCCCCCAAGCTGAACATGACAATGCTAGCAAAATGATATGATCAATGTGATGCAGAAATATGCGAGGGGGGAGTCGAAAACAAACAAGGTGAAATTAAGAAAAATAAAAAGGAAGTGATGCGACTCGTGAACGGGTCCTCCCCCCTGACAGAGACAAAGCAGGGCCCCGCAAGGACAGATGGGCACAAACATAGGGGGGACAAAGGTGGGATGGGAAAAATCAAGCAGGGGCACCACCCTCTGGGGGTGGTGATGGGGGCCTGCGCTGGGGTCCAGGGGTCGTGGGGGGTGGAATGTGGAGCTCAGAGACATCGGGTGGGTCTTCACGGATGTGGCGAATGAAGCTTTGAAGAAAGGGGAGGTCTCGGTCGACGGACTCCTCGGTTATCCGACCACACTGTCCAGCTAGGAGGATCATGGCCGTGAATCGGTCGGCTTGGTCGTCGGCTTGGAATTTAGCGGGGATAGATACGGCTTGTATCTGATACATCCCAACCGATCGGGTGGGAACTCACCCGATCGGTTGAGGCCTTGTTTTCTGCAAAACCCAAGAATCGCCTGAGTTCCTTTACGGAAGTTGTTTCGGCTGGATTTATTTATAAAAATAGAGAAAAATAAAGTAGAAAAAATCCTTAAAAATGAAGCATAAGTTTAGAACATGGGTTGCCTCCAATGAAGCGCTTTCATTTAACGTCGTTTAGCTCGACGCCTCTAGTGGTGGTCAATCAGGATCCGGAGGGTTAGAGGAAGAGTTGTCGCTCGTTGGGGATCCGACCGGAGAGAATTCTGGTTCTCCAACTGCATAATGTTTCAGACGCTGTCCGTTGACTTTAAACGACTCATCCCTTCCCATTATCTCAATAGCCCCATGCGGGAAAACCTTGGTGACGCGGAACGGTCCCGACCACCTTGACTTGAGTTTTCCAGGAAAGAGCTTCAGCCTTGAGTTGAATAGGAGAACTAAGTCCCCTTATTTGAATTCCCTCTTTAAGATTCGCTTATCGTGCCACCGCTTCAGCTTCTCCTTGTAGATCTTGGCGTTCTTATAGGCATTGAGCCGGATTTCGTCGAGCTCGTTGAGTTGTAACTGCCGGTGCACTCCTACCTTCTTGGTGTCGAAGTTTAGATTCTTAATTGCCCAAAATGCCTTATGCTCCAATTCCACAGGAAGATGGCAAGCTTTCCCATAGAGAAGCCGGTAGGGAGTTGTGCCGATAGGAGTTTTAAATGCCGTCCTGTAGGCCCAAAGCGCGTCAGGAAGCTTTGATGACCAGTCCTTTCTAGAATTGGCCACCGTCTTTTCTAGTATGCTTTTAATCTCCCGGTTAGAGACTTCCGCCTGACCGCTGGTCTGCGGGTGGTAGGCACGCCCCACCCGGTGTTATACCCCGTATTTTTTCAAGAGGGCCTCGAATTTCTTCTCTATAAAGTGGCTCCCTCCGTCACTGATCAGGACACGAGGTACACCGAACCGCGGGAAGATGTTGCTTTTAAAGAACTTGGCCACCACTCTGGAATCGTTGGTTGGACTGGCCATCGCTTCAACCCATTTCGACACGTAGTCTACAGCCACCAAGATATACTGGTTCCCCCGAGGAGGAAGGGAACGGTCCCATGAAGTCCACTCCCCATACATCGAAGATTTCTATCTCCAGGATGTAGTGTTGAGGCATCTCATTCCTTTTGGAGATATTCCCATCTCTTTGGCATTTATCGCAGGCTTGGACATAAACATGTGTGTCCCTGAAGAGTGTAGGCCAGTAGAATCCGCTTTGGAGAATTTTTGCGGTGGTCTTGTAGGTGCTCGCGTGCCCTCCACATTGTTGCCCATGGCAGTGGGAAATGATGGAGGTCGCCTCAGTTTCAGGGATGCATCTTCGTATCACCCCATCATTGCAGGTTTTGTATAGGTGGGGGTCATCCCAATAAAATTTGCGGACCTCATGGAAAAATTTCTTATTCTGCTGAAAGCTCACATTGTGGGGGACGATGGCACAAGCCAGATAATTTGCGATGTCGGCGTACCAGGGGGTCCAGGAGGAAGAGACAGAGAAGAGATGCTCGTCAGGGAGTGAATCATCGATCGGTGTAGCGTTTAAATCGAGAGTGGGCATCCTGGACAGGTGATCGGCAACAACATTCTCTGCCCCCTTCTTGTCTCTGATTTCCAAGTCGAATTCCTGGAGGAGGAGAATCCATCTAATGAGTCGTGGCTTAGCTTCTTTCTTGCTCAGTAGGTATTTAAGAGCCGCGTGATCCGTGTGCACGATCACCTTGGCACCAACGAGATATTGTCAGAATTTATCCATGGCGTAGATGATCGCAAGCAATTCTTTTTCCATGGTAGTATAATTTCTTTGGGCGGCATCAAGGGTTTTGCTCGTATAATATATGACATGAAGACTTTTATCCTTCCTCTGCCCCAAGACGGCACCAACCGCATAATCACTAGCATCACACATCAGCTCAAAGGGTATATTCCAGTTCGGTGGCTGTATTATGGGCGCGGAAATCAAAGCTTGCTTCAAAGTGCGGAAGGCCTCCATACACTCCTCGCTAAGGACGAAAGGCACGTCCTTCACGAGGAGTTGGGTCAGCGGCCTGGAAATCTTCGAGAAGTCTTTTATGAAGCGACGATAGAATCTCGCGTGTCCTAAGAAACCACGGACTCCTCGAAGATTGAGCGGTGGTGGAAGCTTTTCAATCACTTCAACTTTAGCCTTATCAACCTCTATTCCCCTCGAAGAGATGACGTGCCCCAGCACAACTCCCACTTGGACCATGAAGTGGCACTTCTCCCAGTTTAGGACTAGTCCCTTTTCCTGACATCTCTCCAGGACCTTAGTTAGATTACTGAGGCACGAGTCAAACTTAGTTCCATAGACGGAGAAGTCGTCCATGAAAACTTCCATGATGTCTTGGGAGTAGTCGGAGAAGATAGCGGACATGAGTCTTTGGAATGTAGCAGGGGCGTTACAAAGTCTGAACGGCATTCTTCTATAGGCATACGTCCCGAATGGGCAAGTGAAAGTCGTCTTCTCCTGGTCATCGTTATGAATAAGGATCTGAAGAAATCCTGAATACTCGTCCATGAAACAGAAATAATTATGCTTCGCCAGTCTCTCGAGCATCTGGTCGATAAAGGGGAGAGGGTAATGATCCTTCCTCGTAGCCTTGTTCAGCTTTCTATAGTCAATGCACATCATGTACCCCGTGACGGTCCTCGTTGGTATTAGCTCGTTCTTCTCATTGCGAACCACCGTCATTCCTCCTTTCTTGGGTACGACGTGCACCGGGCTAACCCAGTGACTACCGGAGATAGGGTATATAATACCGGCATGTAGAAGCCTAACAATCTCCTTCTTTACTACTTCCATCATTATGGGATTCAGCCTCCGCTGTGGCTCAATCGAGGAGGCTTGCTCATCTTCAAGCAGAATTCTGTGTGAGCAGAGGCCTAAGCTAACCCCTTTTAAATCCTCAATTGCATATCTGAAAACTCCTTTAAATCTTTTTAAAACACCAAGAAGTTTGGTCATTTGGTCTTCGGGCAGTGAAGAGTTGACTATGACCGGAAGGGTCGAGCCAGCTCCCAAATATTCATATTTTAGCCCCGACGGTAATTCTTTCATCTCAACTTCTTGAGGCCCCGACGCATACTTCTCAAGCTGAGTATCCTCAAGGGAAAGGAGTTCTTCGTGGATTTCTCAGAAGCCAGCATCCGGAATCTCACCCTCGACCGCGGTTCCGCATGGCAAAGTTTTACAAGGTATAGTGGGAGCGATCGAGGAAGGCACCGGGTCTCTTTCAGGCTCATAATAATTGTCCGGGAAGAAGGCTTGTAGGTGAAAACAGGTTTCAATCATCGATGGCTCCCCACAACTGTTTCTAGCTTCCTCATTGTCCAAAGATCGGGGACGCTCAATAGAAGTCTGCAAGGGATAGATTGATTCCTGTCCAGCATAGCCTACAAACCCGGTCGGATGGTTCTCCTGACAAAACTCCGCGGACAACTCTTCTTCACTAAATTTGGGACCATGGTTGTCGACATACGCCACTTCATCATGAGGAAAGAGAGCTGCTGTGGCAAGGTGCTCCTGCGTATCTCGATATCTCCTCCGACTTTCCACGGCGGCAGACAGGAGGGATAGTATATTCGAAGTATTCAGCGATTCCGCTAAGCTATGCGCCAAACAGCGGATATGGTGAGAGTGATCCCAGATGTCTCCTGAAACTGCATGCAACATTCTCGCCGTGGGGCCAGGATCTTATACGAAAGGAGAGAGAGAGAACTGCACAAGTGGCAAACACGTCAAAAGCACGTGTTGCATAAACGGGAACCGAAAGTTGCCATGGAAGCACGTCGATTTAGTCAATTAGCACTATACAATTACTATCCACAGTATGTCCAAGTGAAATTGAAAAGTGTAGAGTGCGAAAATTATCGCGAGGTAGGGATAAGAGCTAGACACTAGGGTTCAATAGATCCTAAAATAACAAGCACGTTGCCTCCCCGGCAACGGCGCCATAAACTTGACGTGTCATGCATGTGTGCCCCCGTTTCGCTATGCCGCAAATGGCCGGGAGACCCGCGTGAGGGGTTTAGATATTTGTAACCGCAAGCGCACGGTGTTGTAGTGTGGCTTGGTGGTCGAACACAGGGAGGCTAGGATGTGCTTGTGTCAAGGAGGACCAAAATCACCCCGTGGGCGAGCTAGCCCGAATCGGTTGATGGGTTGTCAAGGAAAGGAATGCAAGGTATGAACAATAAGAAAATAAACCCGGGACTTTGGTTTCCACTCCAACGAGCGACTCTCGTCGATACGGCCTATGGGTAGGATAGCGATCGGAATTGGGGTCTAATGGTGAGACGTTGCCTTTGAAAGTGGTACCGGCATCCCATGGACCCAATATTCCGGTCGGTGCCCAGGATGATACACCGGACTTCTCGGATTCGATCAGTGGGCACTCCCGTGTCCATTAACACTGATCGATTTCGGGAGCACTAAGCTCGTAACGATAACTCCCAACGTCTCATCCTGCCGCTCCCGCGCGCTAGGATTCGGCGTATACGCTAAGGGCGTGAGCTATGGCTAGGGAGTCAACCGCCAAGTTTATTCCCCCTTGGCCCAACAGTCAAAGGCGGTCTTTTTCCCGCCGATGACAATGAAACACCCAGCGTAACCGTTAGATTCCTAATCCCTATCGATTTCCTAACCCTATGGATGCATCGGGAAGAGCCCTTGAAGGGGTTTCCGCCAAAATCCCAGATTTGGGAACTACTCACAAATAGTCATTAAAAAGCGATCTAAACGAAAATGAACCGTTGAAATCATAATCAGACGATTGGAATGCGAAGGTAGTAGAGCAATTAAGATAATACTAAAGTTTAAGAAAGATCCGAAAACTTACAATAGAAAAGTAATTACAGCCGTCACAATAGGAGAAAACAGTAAAAACAAACAGCTCTCCCGTTTCTGGAACCCTAGGGGTTCTATTTATAGGATCTCGTATCACCCGATCGGTTGACAAGTCAACCGATCGGGTGATCCGTTACAGATAATAAACAGAAAACGACGGACTTTCACTCGGTCATATGAACCGGTCGGTTGAGTTCTTGGAGTGACCGGTTGGATCTTGCCGCCATCGGGTGAAGGGATCGGTTGGGTGCCCGTGTCTCGACTCCTCAGCATCAGCTACAGATGAACCGATCGGGTGAGAGTCACCCGATCGGTTGGAATTTGGCTCGAGAAGACAGAGAGTTGGCCCCCATTGAACCGGCCTGTGAACCGGTCGGGTGACTTCCACTTGAGCTCCGGCTGAGACCGGGTGGTGCATGCGTGCATCACCCGATCGGTTGGAGATGACCAACCGACCGGGTGAGGGGCTGAAAGATGTAATCTTCGTCGTTTGACCCCCTGGATCATGCGTGACTCCTCCTGTTGCTCCGGGGACTTGAGATATCGTCGTTAAACGTCCCCTACGCGGGCAATCTCCTGCAAACATGGAGAAACAAAGAAAAGTGAAAGAAAACGAGAAAATACGAGAAAACGAATAAAAGACGGTGGAAAATACGGAGAAACACAAAAGAAAACGTGCGTGAATATATGAAATATATACGCACGTCACTAATCTTCAAGGAAATGGCCAATACAAAAGAAATTTTTCTCTAAGTTGTGGGGGAATGAGATTTGCAAAATTCATGTTGGTTATTCACTCAATTATTCATACTCTTTTTTCTTTTCATTTTTTTCTAGTTTCTTTTTTTATGTTTTTGTGCACTCCCCTAAATCTTCTCTTTCGTGTCCTCCCCAATGTTTCGTGGGGCACCGACTACTTGACAAGACTAGAGGAACGATGCACCTTTTCTTTTCTATTTTTTTGTTGTTTTGTTGTTTTTTTATTATTTGCATACACGCGATAACGCAATATAGGCAAAAAGGTGAAATGATTTCTAAATCTCGTTTTTGGCGTCCTCCCCAATGTTTCGTGGGGCACCGGCTACTAAACTTGATTAGAAAGGCAATTCACTTATATTACTCTCATTCTCATTCACGAATTAGCAATTCATCCACCCACTCCTAAGAAGAAAACAATGCATAACAAATTGGCCATCTCCTATCCAATCAAAACTACATCGTTCATCCCAACATGAAATTTCTTACACCACACTTTTCCCAAATTGTTTCAAATAGAGCATCACGACATATGAAATAGTCTCATTCATTGTATATTAGCATTTGAAATCAACTTGAAAAAGAAATTAAAGCACGCCAATCAAATATCCATGAGTTGATACCAAAATAGGATTTAAATCCAAATGTATGCATGAAGATGTAGCATGTAAGGGATCAAGCACAAAGCTAGCAAATGAGCAAGGATAGTCGATGTTAAGCTCGCAAGATATTGGAGATGACAAAAGGGATGTCTCCACACAAAATTTTTTTTTAAATTTTTTAACAAAACAACTAACTATACATCCTAAACATCCTAAAACAACCTACAACCCTCCCCCCAACTAAATATATGCATTGTCCTCAATGGATGAAAGGGTAGTAGAAGCAAAAGTTGGAACAAACACACCTATTTAGTCGTCGCCCGAAGGCGGGTCCGCAAGCTCCTCGGTGTTTCGCTCCTTAGCCCACGAATCAAAATAAGGCTTCAAACGTTGTCCATTGACCTTGAACTCGCTCCCATCTTTTTTGTTCACCAAGGTCACCGCTCCATGATTGTAGACATGTTTTACCACGAACGGCCCGGACCATCTAGATCTCAACTTTCCAGGAAAGAGATGGAGCCGGGAGTTGTATAATAGCACGCTTTGGCCCGGAAAAAATTCCCTTCTCAAAATCATTTTGTCATGCTCAAATTTCATGCGCTCCTTTGCTAATTTGGCATTGTCATATGCATCCCGCCGCAACTCCTCCAATTCACAAATCTGCAATTTACGAAAATTATTGGATGAGTCACAAATGGAATTAAATTGTTTAATTGCCCACAATGATTTGTGCTCTAACTCCACGGGAAAATGGCAATGTTTTCCATAAACAATCCTATACGGTGACATTCCTAAAATTATTTTGTAAGCGGTCCGATATGCCCAAAGTGTTTCCGGCAATCGAACACTCCAATCCTTGCGTGTAGGATTCACCATTTTTGTAGGATGTTTTTGATTTCTTTATTAGCCAATTCTGCTTGGCCATTGGTTTGGGGGTGGTAAGGTGTGGAAATTTTGTGTGTGATCCCAAACCTCTTCATCAAGTTAGAGAATGGTTTATTGCAAAAATGAGATCCACCATTGCTAATAATAGCTTTAGGAACTCCAAAACGTGCAAAAATATTTTCTTTGAGAAATTTTAGCGCGGTAGCACCCTCATTGTTCCTACATGCAATGGCCTCCACCCATTTGGATACGTAATCAACGGCCACTAAGATATATGTGTACCCAAATGAAATGGGGAATGGCCCCATAAAATCTATGCCCCAACAATAAAAAATTTCAATTTCTAAGATCGGATTTAAGGGCATCATGTTTCTTTTTGTTATTCCCCCTAACTTTTGACATGGCACACAAGATTTACAATATGTGTATGTGTCCTTAAACATGGTGGGCCAATAAAACACACATTGCAAAATTTTGGCCACCGTTTTATGTGCGGAAAAGTGTCCCCCACATGCACCACAATGACAAAAATGTAATACACTAGCAAACTCGTCATTTGGCACACACTTCCTAACAATTTGGTCGGAACAATATTTATACAAGTATGGATCATCGAAAAAGAATGATTTTACCTCATGTTTAAATCTTCTTATGTCCCGAATCGACCAAAAGTGAGGAACCATACCGGAAACCAAGTAGTTTACAATATCGGCGTACCACGGCAAGGAAGACACGGAGAAAAGTTGCTCATCCGGAAATGCATCATGAATTGGTGCGGTGGCGGGCTCGTTCCCGAAAGTAAGCCGTGACAAATGATCCGCCACCAAGTTTTCCGCGCCCTTCTTATCCTTGATCACGACGTGGAATTCCTGCAAAAGTAAGATCCATCTAATAAGCCTTGGTTTAGCGTCTTTCTTTGAAAGCAAATATTTTATGGCCGCATGATCCGTAAAAATGAGAATAGGTGACCCTAAGATGTAACTCCTAAATTTCTCCAAAGCAAACACTACGGCGAGCAATTCTTTCTCCGTTGTTGTGTAGTTCTTTTGGGCTTCATTGAGAGTTTTGCTCGCGTAGTAAATCACACATGGTACTTTCTCCCTCTTTTGACCAAGCACCGCTCCCACGGCAAAATCACTTGCATCACACATAATCTCGAATGGGAGGCTCCAATCCGGCACCTGCAAAATGGGAGAAGTAGTCAATGAGCATTTCAATAATTCAAATGAAGATTGACACTCACGTGTCCAAATAAATTCTGTATCAAGAGTTAGCAAATGGCAAAGGGGTCGGGAGATGGCACTAAAGTCCTTGATGAAACGACGATAGAACCCCGCATGCCCAAGAAAAGATCGCACATCCCTCACGGTTTTTGGAGCCGGTAGATTTTCAATTATCTCAACTTTGGCTCGGTCTACCTCCATTCCTTGCTTTGAGACTTTATGACCAAGAACCATCCCTTCCGTAGCCATGAAGTGGCATTTCTCCCAATTTAGGAGGAGGTTCTTCTCAATGCATCTACTCAAAACCAAAGAAAGGTTAGACAAACAACTTTCAAATGAGACTCCAAAAACCGAAAAGTCATCCATAAAAATCTCCACAATTTCAACCATATCACTAAAAAATACTTAGAACGCATCGTTGAAATGTGGCGGGTGCATTGCACAAACCGAAGGGCATCCTACGAAAGGCAAATGTGCCGAAGGGACAAGTGAAAGTGGTTTTCTCTTGGTCCTCCGAGGCAATTTCTATTTGATAATAGCCCGAATACCCGTCCAAAAAGCAATAAAATTCATGGCCCGCAACCCTTTCTACAATTTGGTCAAGGAATGGCAAAGGAAAATGGTCCTTGCGGGTCATGGCATTAAGTTTCCGGTAATCTACACACATACGCCAACCGGTGGTGGTTCGTGTAGGAATCAATTCATCATTCTTGTCCCTAATGACGGTGGTTCCGGACTTTTTGGGCACGATTTGGATGGGACTCACCCACCTACTATCTGAAATCGGGTAAATGATACCCGCATCCAACAATTTCAAAAGTTCATTTTTTACAACCTCCTTCAACGTCGGGTTAAGCTGATGTTGCAACTCTCTCGAGGGTTTTGAATCCTCTTCCAAATAAATGTGATGTGAGCACACTAAAGGGCTAATTCCCGTGATACCCGCTAGTGTCCAACCTATTGCCTTTTTGTGTTTTCTCAACACATCCAACAAATCGTGTTCTTGCTTAGGTGTGAGGTTAGAATTTATTACCACCGGGAATGTCTCACCCTCTTCAAGGTATGCATACTTCAAATATTCCGGAAGTGGCTTTAGATCCAATTTGGGATGCTCCGAAGATGATGGCATTTGATGTGGGGAGTCCGTAGGCAATGTTTCGAATCTCGGAACCCATTTGGTGCTTGGTCCCGTATGTGTCTCCTGCACAAGAAAAGATTCATCAATGTGCTCACAAAAAGAGTCAAGAAATTCCAAAGCATTATCAAATTCGGAACCAAAATGATCTTCAACACATGAGTCTATAGGTTCCGAAGCCAAAAAGTCAACCATGTTCACTTCATTGTATTCCCCTTCTCGGGGTGGCAATTTGCATGCATTGAAAATATTATGTTCAAGAGTCATGTTGCCAAAATAAATTTTTAATTGGCCACTCCTACAATTGATCAAGGCGTTGCAAGTGGCCAAAAATGGTCTTCCTAGGATTATCGGGGTGGGATTCCCTGATGTGGGTCCTTGAATGTCAAGGACAATGAAGTCAACGTGGTAATAAGATTTGTCTACTTGGACAAGCACATCTTCCACACAACCCAGTGGAATCTTCACACTCCTATCCGCTAGTTGTAAAACAACTGGCGTGCTTTTTAGTTCACCCAATCCTAGTTGAAGAAAGACCGGGTAAGGCAATATGTTAACACTCGACCCCAAATCCAAAAGTGCTTGACCTATCCTCTTTGTGCCTATGGTGCATTCAATTGTAGGGGATCCCGGGTCTCTACATTTTTGGGGAGTGTTGTGTTGCACAATGGAGCTCACTTGCTCCGTTAAGAAAGCCTTTTTCTTCACATTCAAATTCCTCTTTACCGTGCACAAATCTTTAAGAAACTTAGCATATGTTGGAATTTGACTAATAGCATCAAGTAAAGGGATAGTAATTTGACATCGTTGAAAAATCTCCCTGATTTCTGCTTGATACTTGTCCTTGGATGGCGGGGAGAGCCTTTGAGGGAAAGGTACTGGAGTGGAATAAGGCTCGGGCTCCTTGGATGGATTCTTCATTGTTGGGCCTTCACCTTGCTCCTCCTCTAGCACCAAGTCTGGTATTTGTTCCTTCTCTCCCACTTCCTCCACTTGTGGATCTTTAGGTGGCTCCACATTTTCAAAAAATTTTCCACTTCTCAATGTCGTCACCGCTTGGCATTGCTTCATTGAACCCCCCGATGAAGAAGAAGAGTTCATATTGGGGTTGGGCAATGGTTGGGATGGAAGCTTCCCCTTCTCTAGACTTGCGGTCAACTTCGCCAAGTGCTCCGCCATTTGTTGATTTTGAGTTTGTTGGAGTTGTTGGAATTGTTGGAATTGTTGGCTTTGAGCTTGTTGCACTTGGATGAGTTGTTGTAAAGTCTTATTCATGGAGTTCATTTGGGTCTCACTCCCTTCCTCTCTCTTTCTTTGGAAATCGCCTCCTTGGTAATTGTTGTTGAAAGGAGGAGCCTTGTACGGTTGATGAGTTTGTTGTGGTGGACCTTGATGTTGCGGTTGTTGAGGCCTCCAACTCAAGTTGGGATGATTCTTCCAACTTTGGTTATATGTGTTGGAGTTGAAGTTTTGTCCAAACACTTGATTTGCCTCCACATTAGGCTCTCTCAAAACCTCCTTCAATGTGGGAATGGTGGGGCAATTTGATGTATCGTGCCCCGTAGTCTCGCAAATAGCACAACTCTTCTCCATGGCTACACTCTTCACCGCCCTCAACTCCATGGCTTGGATCTTCTTTTGCATAGCTTCTAACCGGGCTTCCATAGAATCATCGGTCTTCAAGGTGTGTAAGCCACCACGAGTTGGTTGTGATGAAGATGAGTCGCCTCTATCAAACTCCGAAGTTGTGTCCCATGTTTGTGCATTCTCCGCCACCATCTCCAAATAATCCCATGCATCATCTGGTTCCTTATCAAAAAACTCCCCGTTGCACATTGTTTCCAAAAATTGCTTTGATGTCGGTAAAAGTCCTTTGTAGAAGAACCCAATGACACTGCATTTCTCAAATCCGTGGTGAGGACATGAGAGTAGAAGTTCCTTTAGCCTTTCCCAAGTTTGGTAGAATGTCTCATTGTTGCGTTGGACAAAGCTCATGATTTGCTTCTTCAATCACTGTGTCCTGTGCAAGGGAAAAAATTTCTTTAGAAACTCGGCTTGAAATTGCAACCATGAAGTAATTGAGCATGGTGGTAAAGCATTAAGCCAATTCTTCGCTTTATCTTTAAGAGAAAACGGAAATAATTTCAAGTATATCGTGTCGGCGCTCGTTTTCCCATCAAAACATGTGGAACATACATCTTCAAACTCCTTTATGTGAAGATATGGGTTTTTCCTCTCCAACCCATGGAAAGTGGGTATGAGTTGAATTACCCCGGGTTTAAAATTAAAGGATTTTGCATCCGTAGGTAACACAAAGCATGAAGCTGAACTAGACCTGGTGGGTCTCAAAAGATCCCTCAAAGACCTAGGGACATCGGCTTGAGAATTAGTGTCATGGTTACTAGTATTATCATTGTTCATGTTTTCTTCCTCCATGACGTGTGTGCGTGTTAGTCTATGTGTTCGAGGTGTTCGAAGCCACATAAACTAACCAAGCAAGCGATGGTATGTAAAACGAAAAAAAACAAAGTGAAATTTATATAAGATTATGTACGAAAAGATGATATAATCACAAAGTAAAGCTAAAAGTACTGTAATTGTCGATGGTAAAACCGTTGTCCTCGGCAACGGCGCCAAAAACTTGGCGTGAACAAAAGATTGCAAGTGCTAACTCCCAAGTGTAGGAGGTCGCCAAGTAGTAAATATCCTAGTGAGCCTAGGGTCGAACATGGGGACAACTTGCTTACAATCAACAATGATCACAATTAGCGTAAGCGGTGTGAGTAATACCACCCTTTGGAGTGAGGATTGGTTGAGTGAATTTTTAGAACACACTACCTTTAAGCATGCAAACAACGAAATATGTAGGATAGCAACAAAGATGAGAAATGTGAGTGTTCATGGTTTCATGGTGTAGTCGGGCTTATAACTTCAATTCAAATCACTACGATCCCTATTCCGACTAAGGAGAGAGCGATCGGCTAATTTGGCATTTCATCGAACACATTGAGTGCGAAAAATGTTGAATGAAACATATGAGAAAACATGAACAATTAGCACAATAGAGAGGGTCCACTAGGATTAGCCTCTCTTTGGATTTCCCACTAGGGTTCCAATTGATCAAACCTAACTCAACATTTCATTCACACATGAGAGATTAAATTCAAGCTAGAAATGAAATTTATAAGCCCAACATACCTTCATCCACTATAAACAAACACAAGAGAACTAGCCACTCATGATGAACAAAAACACTATATTTGATTTCAAAATCAACATCCCAATGTTTTCACAAATAACAAAATTCAACAAGGAAAATGGGAAATATAAGCTAAAGCACAAGAGAACCCCCTTTTGATCTTCTCCTTTGATCTTCTCTCTTGATCTTCACTCCTTCTCCAAGATTTTCCAAGCCATAGAAATTTCTCTTTTAGAGCAAGAATCCCCAAAGCAAGCCCTAAAAAAACTGTTCCAAAAAAAAAAACTAACTCCCCAAAAACGTCTTCAGCCCAAAGAAAAAAACAGAGAACAATTTAAACCAGGTCCCTGCTCATTTCTATGTTTTTCCGTTCGCCCAAGCAATTTCTGGGCCAAAAAGAAATACTCTGTCGAAGGGGGGGCGGGTTTTAATTTTCCGGGGGGCCCGCCCCCCCTTTTGCGTCTTTCTTCCTGGCGAAATGGGGGGGCGCGCGGGCCCCCCCGCCCTTTTCGTTCCTCCGCCTGGCGGGCCGGCCCGCTGAGCGGCTAAATAATTTTATTAAATTTTTTTTAAAATAGACACAGCGGCCCGCTCAGCAGCGGGCCGCGGGCCTCAAGGCCCAATAAGGTTTTTTTTCTTTGTTTTTCCTTTTAGTAATTCACAAAAATTCCCAGAAAATCCATTTTAACTCCAATAAGTCACCAAAAATAGCACTAAGCACAAAAAAATTCTGGAAAATTCCAGAAAATCTGGAAAATTTCCAGGAGTACCTGAAAAATAAGAGGAGCTAAAATTAGTCCATAGAAATCATATTTTATGTATAAAAATAGATTATGCGTTAAAAATCCACGATTTCACGAAAACGTACGTATCAACGCCAAAATTAATACGATATACACATAAAATACCCAGAAAAAGGGGAGAAATAAGCAATTTATACCCCGAATCTGCCAGATGGATTCAGTGCAAATTTTTTTCCAGACTTCATGGGATTTAGTGGGCAAGGAAGTAACTTCAGCTGTATCCTATTTCTTTAAAACGGGCAAGCTGCAACGTCAAGGTAATCACACTTTCCTTACCCTAATTCCAAAGAATTCTAATGCTACGGGGTTAGGTGACTACATGCCCATTGCCTGTTGTAATTTGATCTACAAGATTATCAGTAAGGTGCTCTGCAACAGGCTTAGACCTATCATAAGTGAGTTGATATCTCCAAATCAGGCGGCTTTCCTCAAAAACAGACGTCTAGCAGATTGTACCCTAATTGCCCATGAGCAGATTAGGTATTTCAGTAACCCTATGGGTTCTTGTGCCTGCATTAAACTAGACCTCCGCAAAGCATTTGATATTGTTAATAGAGAATTCATCTACTTCCTATTGCATCAAATGGGATTTGGGAGAAGATTCATATCTTGGATAAAGGAATGTATCTCTACACCAACCTTCTCTGTTCAAGTTGATGGCTCCCCAGAAGGAAATTTCCCCTCCAGCAGAGGCCTTTGGTAAGGTGACTCTCTCTCTCTCTCTCTCTCTCTCTCTCTCTCTCTCTCTCTCTCTCTCTCTCTCTCTCTCTCTCTCCCCATATCTATTCGTCATTGTGATGGAAGCCTTTTCCCTCATTATGGCTATAGCAGAATCGTCACTAACCATTCAGCCTATGCGAAGACATGAGGCGATCTCCCACCTCCTTTTTGCCGATGACCTATTAGTCTTCTGCAGAGCCCATCTACATTCTATTACGGGGTTAAAAGATTTGCTCCATACATTCCACCAATACTCGGGCCTTCAGATCAATTGGGATAAAAGCTCAGCTATTTTCAGTAAAGGAACTCGAAATCCCAGTGCCCTAGCGGATGCCCTTGGTATTAAAAAGGTTTCTTTAATGTCTACATACTTGGGATTACCTCTCTCCTCTAACTATCCGAAGGCTTCTATGTATGCTCGACTGCTTGATAAATGTAAAAAAAAGGCTTTTGGGATGGTCTTCTTCGCTACTCTCCATTGCTGGCAGGATTGAGTTGGTCCGCTCTGTGATCTATGGTATGGTAGCTTTTTGGATGCAAGCATATAATATTCCTCGTTCTGTTATCCGTTCTATTAATAAAGCTTGCAGGAAATTCATCTGGGGAAGCCTTAATATGTGGGCTTGGAGGGATTTATATACTCCAAAGAAGGAGGGAGGGGTGGGCCTGAGAATGTTGTCTGATTTGAATGCCGCTTCTGGAGTACGCTTAACCTGGAGATTGTTTGCAAAGAGTGGTATTTGGGCACAACATAAGAGCAAGAAGTATGACGTCGAAGCCAGGAATTTCTACTCTACCTCCCCAAAACCAACTGATTTGGGCACTTGGAAGTTCCTCCTCAAACACCGTAATGTATCTCAAAAGCTCATCAAACGTGTTGTACGGGATGGTACTTCAACTTCCTTTTGGTTTGATAATTGGCACCCGGATGGACCCCTATATCTTCTACAGAACCATCCACCAGGAGCAAAGACCAAGAGGGTTAGCGATTACTGGGGAAATGTTGGTTGGCGTGAGGACCCTGATCTTCAAGCCTTAATGCCGAATCTCCAGGGAATAAAGCTTGAACCGGGCCAGGATAGTTGGGTGTGGATGCCAAGTGATGCATGCACACTGCGCTCGGCCTGGGAAGGATCTCGCGGGTTGGGAACTATCTTCCCTTATTATGATATAGTTTGGCATAAGAGACATGTGCCGAAGATGGCACTAACCTTGCTCGGGATATTCAAGGACAAACTCCCTACCAGAGATATTCTGTTTAAATGGGGTATTACAGCGGATTGGTCTTGTGTTCTGTGCGAAAATAATTTGGATGAATCCTCCTCACATCTTTTCTTTGAATGCGATTATTCCAGATACATCCTCACTAGGAGTCTCCTCAAACTTGGGTATACATGTACAGTACCGACCTCCATATCTAGTGTTGGAGATTTGATTTATAGCCACTTCAGCAAAACGGGCCCAGTTAGTATCCTGGCAAGATCAGCTTTAACGACGATGGCCTGGCACATATGGAAGCAGCGTAACAAGAGGATCTTCGAGGGTAATGGAGTTGGAAGAACAGTGTTATTTGACAGTATTGCCTCAGATGTCATTACCACTCTTCATGACTTAGAAAGAGACCAACCTTCAGCTATGGGGCCTTTTTCTAATTGGGGATTTATTGATCCTGGTTAGATTGTATTGTCTAGATTGTATAGTTATGCTTGATGTATTTGAGTTTGCACCTTGAGTTTGCACTTATAGTCATTGGTGTGTATAGTTAGTAGGGGTGACGACGCTTGTGTCCTCTCCCCCCTCTATCAACAACATCACTGTACTAATTAGTGCATGTTATGTACATATTCTGAGTTTTTTTAATATAGATCACCCTTATATATATAGTATATATATATATATATATATATATATATATATATATATATATATATATATATATATATATATATATAGTAATGCTAGTATGAGATGGTGAGCTCAAATCCTTATCGTGAGCTAGCACAATCGGCAACACCAATTAACGATCGGCACCGTTCATCTTCAAGAGTATGTCGATAGATCTATACCCTAAAAAAATTAGAGATTATAAACCCCAAAATCCTATGGATCAACCCGTTCCAATTTTGTTACATTTACAGGCAGCTTGTAAACCGTTCATCTTGCAAACACTTGATGGATCTGATAGAAATGTCCAAATGACACAAAAAATTATACATAAAGATCACTTGATAGATAGAAGAAGATGGACGGTTCCGATTGAAGATTTGGCAAATAGTTTTGGCTAGTTCGAGATATGAATATCTCATCTCACCATCTCACCATCTCATATTAGCATCTTTCTATATATATATATATATATATTATATATATATATATATATATATATATATATATATATATATATAATATATATATATATATTCAGGGAGCGATCTGGCTGGTGACCTAGGTCTTCCGGCGGCCGACGACAAGACAAATCGAGTTTACGAAATCGCACTTAAATCTCACACTGGTGGAGTTCTTGAGAGTGGGGAGAACAGGTGGATCCTTGTTGGCGGTGACCTTGGGGATCCGGATGCGGGGGGATCAAAGAGGACTGGTCCCCTTGTTGCGGATGCAGCTACTGCGGTGAGGTCTTTACAGGCGAGGACGGCGGATCTTGATGGGGTGGCAGGAGGTTCAGAGAAGGCGGGGTGTAGCCAATAGACGGCCTACTGCGATGAGGTCTTTACAGGCGGAGGACGATGGATCGTGATGGGTGGCAGGAGGTTCAGAGAAGGCGGGGTGAGGTCTTTACAGGCCGTGCAGCAGCTCGTTTAAACCAATCTCGGGGGGATATGACAAATCATGCGCAAGGGTTTAAGAATCGTCCTGTGATTAATTCTGAAATGAATAGGGGTAACTTCCCTAAGGAGAAATCACGGGTTGTGGAGAACGCTCACCAAGTACTTGATAAAATACCTATTAGGCCGAACGTCCCTATCACTATTGATACCTCTGCTGTGAAGAGATCTTGGCTTGATGTTTGCGCTGAGAGGCGTACTTATGCTGAGGGAATGTCTATGACCCTCATACCCCCAAATAATTACAAGTGACGGTTCTATCCGGGCTAGAGTTCTTGGTTCTTTGGTTGAGCGTGGAGCGGGAAAGGTGGAAGCATACGCTTGTGGGCTACGTTCTCGGTGATGTTCCCTATTACGGCAGATGTTGGCGTGGGTTGAGAGGCTATGGAAACTGAAGAGGAGGGTGCAGGTCTATAGCAAAGAAAACGGCTTCTTTTATTTTAGATTTGAATCCCCAGAAGACTGTGAAAGGATATTGAAAGGAGGCCCATGGCTTTTTGATGGCCGTCTGGTTGTTCTAAAGAAATGGAGCCTTAATCTACGACATAACCGCGACATCCTTACATCGGTTCCTGTTTGGGTGCAGCTGCATGGTGTGCCTTTGTATATGTGGAATCTGGAGAGTCTCAATATTATTGCATCAGTAATTGGAACCCCTATGTGCCTGGATCGTGCTACTGCTCGGCTTGAAAGGATCACCTATGCGCGATGTCTTGTCGAAGTGGATGCAAAGGAACCGTTGCGGAAATCAGTGGAAGTTGAATTAGATGGTGGTGAGATTATAACTATAGAGGCAAAGTTTGAAGGTGAACCCCCTCGATGTTGCAAATGTGTATGCTTTGGACACACGGATGCTCAGTGCCCTACTATTGCCGAGCCCCCTTCGATCCAAGACCCACTAAGTGTGAAGGGTTCGGGATCTACTATTGCGGACGCAGTGAATATAGGTGGGCCTGATGTAATTGAGGAGGAGGAGGATACCAGTGCAAACTTGAATGAAGCTGGCCCTGAGAATGATGAGGCCTCTCTAAAATCTACACCAGTTCTGGAAAGTCTACATGCAAAAATTCAAGCAAAAGAGGCTATAGCCTCCGTAGCTGAGGATGGCCTTTCAACGTTGAAGGGGCCGGCTCTCTTTGATGTCCCAAATACAGGTTGCTCATCCATGGGAGAGGAGGTGCCTGCTGATTCCAGTTTGATGGGAGTTGGAGCTTCATCCAATGTTGTCTTGGAGACCCATAGGCCTTTGTCTTCTTGCAATACAGGGACTGATACGGAGGGGCTTGTGAGAGAGGATGCACAGGAACCTGGACCACCCAAGGCCTTGCCATCGTTACTTGCGGAGCCATCGGACGACGAACTCGACAGGGTACCCCTGGTCCTAGCAGTGGACAATCCGGTCTGGGAATGCGAAGAACATGAGCTTATTAATCAACCTGAGGATACAAAGAGGTCAAAGAAGTTCGCTGACGGCCAAGTGGAGTCGAGCACTAGGAGAAGTGCTAGGATACAGGGGGTATCCTCAAACAAACGATAATTCATCAATGACGTTACTCTTATGGAATGCTAGGGGCCTCAACAACCAGGTCCGGCGCAGGGATCTTCGAGATAAAATAGCCTCAATAAAGCCTACGGCTATTATTCTTTTAGAGACAAAATTAAAGTCTCCTTTGCTTAACAATACAGCATTGTTTCCCAAGTCTTGGGACATTTTTAATAATTTTGACAAGGCAGTGGGTGGGTGGATTTTGATGGGCTTTGACCCAGCTGTCTGGAGGACATCTCTTGTCAACGCCTCGGATCAGCATGTAACAGTGTCTTGCACCAACACTGGTGGATTCTATTGTACTGTAACAGGATTTATGGCCGGTAACACAATGGTGGAAAGGAAAGAGTTATGGGAATCTTTGAGGCATGATGCATTGTTGGTGAATAAGGGGGCCTGGATGGTGGGGGGAGACTTCAATTGTGTGCTTACATCAACTGAGAAGGTGGGTGGTAGGAGACTTGAAGAAAAATCTGTCATTGACTACAATGATTGTATCAACACATGTCAGCTTCAGGAGCTTAAAAGTGTTGGTTGTAAGCTGAGCTGGTGCAATAACCGAGTTGGGGGATGTGCGAATTGCAGCTCGGCTTGATCGGTTTTTGTGAATGCTGAATGGCTTAGTCGGCTTTCTGATTCTTTTATGGAGTATATGGACCCCCAAACTAGTGACCACTCACCTATGGTTGTCTGGCTTCACCCCAAGGTACACTCTGATCCGAAGCCTTTTAAGTTCTTTAATTATTGGTCCAACTGCCCAGGGTTATCAAATATTATTGAGGAGAGTTGGGTTGGTTATGTGGCTGGCACTCCGATGTATCGCATTTGCCAAAAGCTTAAAAGGCTGAAGCCTTTAATTCGTACCTGGTCCTATTCCAATAATGCCTCTAAGCTTGTTTATGCGGGAAGATCCAATTTGGAAACTATTCGGAGAAACCCTCTCTTACATTCAAATGTTACCCTCCAATCCCTCGAGCAATCTGTAATTAAGGACCTGGCTAATGCTATGAGGTTAGAGGAAGATATGTACCGACAAAAAAGCCGACAAAACTGGATGTCTTTGGGAGATCGCAATACTAAGTTTTTTTATAATGCGATGAAATCAAGGGAAAGCCATAACAATCTGAGCCATTTGGTGGATGTTCAGGGGAGGCAAAATAGATCATATGATGATTTGAAGAAGGAGGCAGTGGATTACTATATGGATCTATATAGTCAGAATCATTATAGGAGTACTTTCCCTTCTCTCACTCCTAAGCGTATTCTTACAGAGGATGCTTCTGCCTGGCTGGTACGGAGAATATCTGCTGAGGAGATTAAGAGTGCTTCTTTCCAGATTGGCCCTGATAAAGCTCCTGGGCCTGATGGATTTAATGGTCATTTCTTCCATCGGTATTGGTATCTAGTTGGGGAGGATGTTTTGAATGCGGTTAAGTCTTTTTTCACGTCTGGCACTATCCTGAGGCAACTTAACCACACCCACCTTACCCTGGTTCCTAAGAATTCTAACGCAACGACCCTTGGAGACTATCGCCCGATCGCCTGCTGTAATGTGTTGTATAAAATCATTAGCAAAGTCATCTGCAATAGACTGAAGGTGGTGATTCATGAGCTGATCTCCCCCAATCAAGCTGCATTCCTTAAAGGGAGACTGTTATCAGATTGCACTCTTATAGCTTATGAATTGATTAGAGATTTCAGTAACCCCTATGGGGGGGGAGGGCTTGTCTTAAGTTGGACCTACGGAAAGCATTTGATAGTGTAAATCGGGATTTTATACTGTACTTTCTGGAACAGTTGGGATTTCCGAGTGCTTTTATAGGGTGGATCAGAGAATGCATCCTAACTCCCACTTTTTCTGTTATGATAAGAGGCTCGCCGGTGGGGTATTTTGATGGCAACAGGGGCATCAGACAAGGTGACCCTCTCTCTCCTTATTTGTTCGTGATTGTAATGGAAGCTTTCTCTATATTAATCTCTAAAGCCCTTAGTAGAGGTGCTCTTTTGCCTATGAAACGTTCATGCACAATATCCCACCTCCTTTTCGCCGATGATCTGTTAGTATTTTGCAGAGCTAATAAAAAATCCTTTGAAAGCATCAATACCTTACTTCATGAACTCAAGGATTACACAGGTCTTCAGGTTAATTGGGGGAAACGTTCGGCTCTTTTCAGTAAAGGTACCAAACACAGGACTGATTTAGCTGATTATTTGGGTATCAATGTTGCCACAACAATTACTACTTATCTGGGCTTGCCTTTATCTTCCAAGTATCCTAAATCACCGCAGTATAGTAGATTGGTGGAAAAGTGCAAAAAGATGCTACGTGGCTGGTCGTCTACGGTGTTATCTATCTCTGGGAGGATTGAGCTTGTCAAATCCGTTATATATGGAATGGTAGCTTTTTGGATGCAGGCTTTCCGTATGCCCCTCACCATTGTCCGTACGATTTCATCCCTTTGTAGGAGGTTCATCATGGGAGCTTCTCGTGCATGGGGCATGTGAGGATCTTTGTACCCCCAAGTCAGAGGGGGGGGGGGGGGGGTGTTGGCATCCGTTTGTTGGGAGACCTCAACGTTGCTGCTGGCATCAGACTCACATGGAGATTCCTGACCACCAATAGCCTTTGGGCGAGGCTTATGAAGGATAGATATGGAGCGACTGGAGGGTTCTTTGCGGCTAAGAGGTTAGTAACCGATTCCGGGGGACTTGGAAACATTTGCTGAACTGCAGAAATATTTCCCAGAAACTAATCAGAAAGTTGGTGAAAGATGGACGGACTACCCTATTCTGGCATGATTTCTGGCTGGACTGTGGGCCCCTGAAAAATATTTTCCCTGTACCACCGGATCCTCTTTGAAAACGGTGAATGAGTACTGGAGGCAAGGAGAGTGGGTGGAGGATCCGGAAATTGCACAGCTAAAACATCACCTCACAAATGTGTGGGTACTTACTGCTGGATGTGACAAATGGCTATGGGTCCCATCTCTTAACAGCGGGCAAGGGAGACAAGCTCTTAACTGCGGACGGCCTACTCAAAATTTCAGGCATGTACCAGCTGGCAACGATGCTGGGCTAGGGGGACAAGCTCTTAACTGTAGGCGGACTACTCAGAATTTCAGGCAGGGACCAGCAGGCATCGATGCTGGGCTAGGGGGGCCTATTCATGAGAGCCTCCTAGGACTACCTACTCGGTACAGAAGGCCAGCTACTCCTTCGGGCAAGGGACCGGACACAAGGCAGCTTCGGTGTGACAATTTTCCAGATGCCGAATTTAAATTTAAGGAGGCTTGGGAAGGGGTTCGGCAGCATGGTACTCAATTCCAGTTTCAAAAGTTAATATGGTTTCGCGGTCATATTCCCAAACTATCTCTCACCCTCCTCAGAGCTTTCAAGAATAAGCTTCTTACCAGAGACATTATTAGTAGATGGGGACTAAACAATCCGATAAACTGTGTTCTTTGTGGAGGTAACAATACTGAAGATATAGGTCATCTATTCTTTAACTGTAGTTACTCAGATACTTACTTTACAGGGCCTTGCTAAAGTTGAATGTCAAGGACCAGATTGAACCTTCCCTACCTAAAGTGGGTGAATACTATCTAGTGCATTTTGGGGGGAAGAGGAGTATAAGCTTATTGGCAAAAACCACCCTATCAGTCTTGGTGTGGCACATTTGGCGGGAGCGGAATAGAAGAATATTTGAAAATAAAAGCAGAGGAAACACTTGCCTTTTTGAGGAGATTTCGGCTGATATTAGAGTGGCTTTGAGAGACTGTGTGCCTGAAACGATAGAGGAGGCTACAGCATTCTCAATTGGGAATTCAGGGATATGGGATAACATCGCAGCTATATAATATAATGTATACATTGTGTAGGATGGGGCATCACTACTGAAGGTTGACGGGCGCTTGTGCCCTCTCCCCTTCGTATTGACAACCCCACGCCTTTGTACTATATGCCTGTAAATTTAGCAACAATTAATAAAGACTCTACTGACTTTCCAATATATATATATATATATATATATATATATATATATATATATATATATATTCTTTTGATTTTTGGGCAATGGAGCTTGGATTTTATAGCACGGGGAAGATGCCAATGTAAGATTTGCCAAGGGGAGATTCACCAATTGTTCTAAGTATAGAAATGATGTTCAAGATATGTGGAGAAAGAAAAGTATGCAACGCTCAGTTCACTCTTTTGTATGTGCACGACAAATTTCAGCAGGGTAATGTCATCTACTCAGTTTGATTTCATAAAGTAAACTAATCCAGTCATATCAAAAAGGCATACATTCAATCAACCGGGAAGTCGAGCGTACAATTTCATGCAAATAGAAGTGATAGCAGACAACAAAGCAGTACTCCAAGTTTAGGCAATCAATGCGTGAAGCTTGGTGTGTTTTCTATGAAAAGTATATGATATAAATCTTCAGACTCAGCTAATGCTAAAATTACATTCACAATCATATAATAAAGATGCAGGTTACTATCCTCAAATGCATGGCAATGTATAGCATATTTTATCTGAAATAAAAACGATGGCATGGCAAGAGAATATGCATATAAGAGCAAGCTAACTCCAAGTCATCGTCATCACAGAGAATTCATTTCTAGCATAAAGGATAAAAGAAATAAGGATAAAGGAAAAATAAGAACTACTATACAAATGCAACACAAAAAAATAAGAAAACGTGATGCATGAGGAAAAATATGAAAAAGTGTGTGAAAATAAGTGGAAAATAAAGAAAGGTAGGAAAAATGAAGATAAGAATGAAGAAAATGAAAAGTGCGTGAGACACTCACTCCCCCAAGCTAAACTGCACAATGTCCTTAATGTGCTAAGTGTGGCACAAGGAGAGATATGATAGGGGCAGGAGGGTGATGATGCATGCATGATAAAGGATGAAAATGAAAGAAAATGTGATGGATATGCGAGTGATGAGTGCACGGATCAAGGGGGTGCAATATAAGGGTCCCAGAAATTTCTCCTCTCTCCCAGAAAGCTATAAACAAATCTTAGCAAAGAGTGACCAAAATGTGTGGGGAGAGGGCTGCAAAATCATCAGCTAATATAGTATCAATCACAGCAGTGGCAAAAAATATGAGAGGCATCAAGTGTGTGCCCAAGCAGGTAGTGGGTCGCCAGCACCTCCCTGTGGTGGGGAAGGGGGGTGGTGGTGGCTGCTGTGAAATGGGACGGGCAGCGACATGCGAAGGCTGTGGTAGGCGTGCAAGAATCTAGTTTAGGGTGACCTGAATACCAGGGAGTAGGGCGACGCGGGACTGCACAGAGGTAACGGTGGCGACGAGAGCCCGAAAATCTCCTCTGAGCCCACTGACGAACCCCTCTAAAGCACGGAGGTACTCGACAAGGGAGTCGGTAGTAGGGGGGAGAGGGTCGCACTGGTAGAGGTCGGGACTGACGCACACGGCCAACGTAGACAAGTGGGGCCACTACTGGGTAAGGGTGTGGTGATGTGCTTGCTAAAAGATGCTCAGCCTCTGTGGGAGGCTGAGACGCATGAATGCTCTCAGAAGTGTGAGCAGTGACAGAATATGAAGCGATAACAGAGGGCGAGAAGGGTGGAGAGGTCACTGACACAGAAGTAGGGACAGACGTCACAACGCTCTCGGTGAAAACATCGGTAGCAGAGATGAAAGTGTCGACGACTGGAGGGTCATGAAATCAAAAGAAAATGACTCCTCAGGGGTCGAGAAATCTGGTGAGGACATGGTCTCAGCTATCGAAATAAAGGAAGGCTCGCCTCTCTCAGAAACAGCGGTGGGGGCGCTCTCAAAACTCACAATAGGAATGAGACCGACAGTCAATGGCACAGAGGTGGTGTAGGTAGTGGTGGTGGTGCACTCAGCTAAGGTGCTCCCGACAATGGCAAAAGTGTGGACAAAAGTGGCGGGAGCTGGGATCAAATCAGGTGCAGGCTGAGGGATCGGGATCTTCGGGGCTAGAGGGTTGAGGAGGGGGCTCCTACTGAGCCCCCTCGGACTTAAGCACGTACGCAACTGGGATGAGGAGGTCCATCTCTGGTCTCCACACCCCTCCTGCGGGTCCAATATGGGTCCGAGCAGGGCTCGAAAGCACCATATAATCAGCAGCAAATGGACCATACAGCCAAACCCAGTGGTGCTGAACATGAGTGCATAACATCCTCATACAGGCCATAACGTCTATGGAAAGGGTAGTAGGGCCCGTGGGTCGAAGAAAACCAGCTGGGATCTCAATCCGTATAAAGGAGCTAGCAAGGTAATCAGACCGTCGCAACAGATCGCCGTCCTGGCGGTGGCAGAAGAAACAATGAGGTCTAGATACCAGCTAGCTATATCAATCTGAACGGCAGGGGCTAAGACGTCTGTGTTGCCCTCAAAGGCTCTCGCTCTAGTCATCGCATAGAGCATATAAAGCTCAGGCATAGACATCGTCCCAGGCTCATACCTCACGAGAAAAGTGGTCGCCATAAGGCACTGAGCAATGCGGAGGCATGGGTGGACGATAGAGGAGGCGTTGGCCCGGCTAGGGTCAAAAGCGAGTGGAGATCCCGTGATCAACGTCCAGAATGCATGTGTATCAAATGAGGGAGGGGCGATGTGTGTGGGAGCAAAAGCACGATCGAGGTCCGGGACATGGGGTCACTGGAAAAAGGCTCAGAGCATATAGAGAGTGATCTCGCACTCACGATCCATCAGACGAAACATGCAACCCCTGGGATTTTCCGTTGTTTTTCGTCGTCCCGTGCCCATTTTCTTGGGATTTTTAGTTTTCTTGCACTTCTTGGGGGGTTTTGTATAAATGCAGGAGATTGCCAGCATCGGAGACGTATAATGAGGATATCAAGCATCCCCGAAGCAACGGAAGGAGTCACGCACGATCCAAAGGGTCAAAACGATGAAGATTACTATAACTCAGCCCTCAACCGATCGGGTGGACACAGCCACCCGATCGGTTGATGCACGCGTATCTCATCCAGACAAGAGCTGAAGAGAAGATCAGCGCACCCGATCGGTTCGCTGATCGAGTGAGTCCAACAGAGCTCTCGGCCATTTGAAGCTGAATTCCAACCGATCGGGTGACATATCACCCGATCGGTTCATCTGTAGCTGAAAATCTCCAAGCGACGATCCGGAGAGTTCAACCGACCGGTTCGTGGATCGGATGAACCAACAGTCTTCTCTGTTATTTTGGGTGTAATTCCAACCGAACGGGTGATATCTCACCCGATCGGTTCATCTGCAGCCGCAGTTCTCCAAACGACGACCCAGACGCACCAACCGCTCTCCTTAGCGCCCGGTTGAGCTTCTAAAGCCCGTGGCCAAAGTCAACAGCAGCTCACCCGATCGGTTGATTCTTCAACCGATCGAGTGACATCGATTCATATATATAGCTGACCTAGGTTTTCAGAATCCGAATCCTGTTTTATTTTATATCTTTTTTGTATTGCGACGACTGGAATTTTATCATCTTTTGTAAGTTTCTGATCTTTGTGAAACTTTAATATAGTCTTAATAGCATTGCTACTATCTCATTTCAATCGCTTGATCATGATTTCTACGGTTGATTTTCATTTAGATTGCTTTTTAGCTATGATTTGTGAGTAACGGGGTGAATCAAACATTGGCACTTACGCATGATCATGCGAATGTGTCCGTTATCGTCTTGAGAAGCTGGACACAAATTCCTACTAGGGTGCCTACTAAAGAACCCGAGGCTCCGTTGGTCGATGGGCGACCGAGTGAAAAATTAAATGACAACGGAGCTTCGTCACCAAAGACTACGACTCCGGAGGGAGTCTCTGAAGAAGAGAAGAAGAAGAACAAAGAGAAGAATCTGAGAGTCTTTAAGCCTGTTGTGCCTTTTCCACAACGACTTGCCAAAGCTAAGATTGATGAAAAATACGGCAAGTTTTTTGATATGGTTAAAGACCTGAGTTTGCAGATCCCTTTCCACGAAGCCATTGAGACAATTCATTCCTATGCGAAATTCTTGAAGGATTTGGTGACAAGGGGTTTCAGAAAAGAAAAAGTCGTTCTCACGGTGGAATGCAGCGCTCTCATTCAGCGAGCGAATCCGCCCAAGCTTAAGGACCCATGAAGCTTCTATATTCCTTGTTCGATTGGGGAAGTGAAGATCCATCGGGCACTCGTTGATTTGCGAGCAAGCGTCAGTCTGATGACCTTGTCACTATACAGGAGGATAGGGATGGGCGACCTGGAGCCCACCGGTATAACCCTTCAACTTGCAGACCGATCAGTCAACTATCTGGTGAGGATTGTAGACGACCTGCCTGTTAACATTAGCGGAGTGCATGTGCCGGTAGACTTTGTTGTGATGGATATGTTGGAAGACACTCATACGCCAATCATCCTTGGATGGCCCTTCATGGCCACCGCTGGCGTGCTGATAGATGTGAAGAAAGGGAAGCTATCCCTTATGTTGGCGACCAGAGGGTCGAATTTGACTTGGGGCTATCTATGAAGCATCCTTAGGATGAACCATGCTGTAATATGCTGGACATTGAAGAAGAAAGAGCAGTAGAAGCTGGAGCTTGGGAGATCCTCTCGAGGAATCCCCCTGATAGCCTGGGGACCCTGGAGAAACATGCTAATGTGAAAGAAGAAGAAGCTGTCGGAGAAGTGATTTCCTCTGTGACGACCCCTCCTAGATTTCAAAAAGCTGCTCCGACAAGGAGAAAAGAAAAAGAGCCCATGGGGCTTACCACCGATGAGATCCGGATCCTACGGAAAGTGGCGATCGACGCCAATGTGAGGGAGAAACCCCCGGACACAACCGGTGGGAGAATCGTCGAGAGCGTCTACTTATCACCACTGTCAGCACCAAGTGCCACCGCTCTACAATCTGAAGGGATGCCAAACATTGGGCATCGCCCGGGTCAAACCCCTTGAAAATCATCTACCGGGAGTCGAGCAAACGACGTTAAACAACAGTGCTTCATGGGAGGAAATGTTGGAACTTGGTATTTCCACCCTCTCTTCCATAAGGTTTTGATGTGACAAATCAATATATTTCATGTTACTAACTTATCTATGCAGATGTGCAGCTACAACGCAAATTCATTCACATCACGCATTTGATCAAAGTACAAGGATCTTCTGCAAAAAAAACATTGCTACTCAAATTACGTGTGAAACACGTATCTACGGAATGATGTAATTTTTACTTTTTAGATAGCTTCAGGGCCTTGGTTATATCTTATCATATATCCCTAAAGCTCAAATCTACATCATCTCCTAACTCATTTCGATCCTAAGTCAAAATTCGTATTTTTAAGTATTAGCCTACTCGGATTTTTTCTAGCCTACCAAAACAGTTATATTTTGACTTGATACTTTCAGACAAGGATCTATCCGTTGTCTATTCCACGTCGCCAAAATTTTGTGACCGTTTGTTACCGTTTCAAAATTGGCAGGCTACGAATTTTCGTAGCATGCCAAAATGCTTTTGGGACTGAAACTTTCCAGAACAGTTTCTGACCGTTCTCCAACGTTCCTCTCAGTTTCTGAACGTTGTGCAACGTCTCCATTAGAGCCGTTCACAACCGTTTCTAAAACCTATAAAAGGAGGGGTACCCCCTCTCATTTTACACACACTTTCCTCTTCTTAATTCTGATTTTGTTGAAAGCAAGTCCTTGATTTTCTTAAGTAATTCTGCCATTAGTTGTTCTTTTCTTATTTGTAAGAAGAAATCATTAGATTTCTCTCTTCGTTTAAGAACGGAAGAACTTGGATTTTCAACATCACTTTTGGAAAGTTGTTTGTGTTCATAATTGCAAGAAGAAATCAATAGATCTCTCTCTTCTTTTATGAACCAGAGAACTTCAAGTGTTGCGCTTCATTACATAACTTTTACATCTTGAAGTTCATCTTCTAAACACCATCCTTGAATTCATTCTCTGAAATTTATAACAAGGCTATATGTGTTTTTCTATTTCTTATTTAACAGGTTGGAATCTCTGTTTAGAGATTGTACAAAGTTTGGGACACGGGGAGTGTCGCCATTTTTGTAAGTTCATGGTTGCGGGGCAAGTGATTATAGTGGATTGAAAATCTCTACGGGGTAGAGGACTGGAGTAGGATCACAAGGATCCGAATCAGGATAAATCTCTGTGTTTGCGATTGGTTTAATTTTCAGCACTTGTCATTTTATTTCTGTGCCATCTTTGCAAATATTACTAACATTTTATTTGCGACAATTTTTAATATACACTATTCACTCCCCTCTAGTGTATTGATCCTTACAGGCTAAAATTACATTTGGTATCAAAGTAAGATTAAGATGGCAGCAAGTTCCTCAAACATGAACGCAGTTCCACACAACTACAATCAGCATCCTGAAGGGCACTCTCAAACTCGTCCTCCTCTATTTGATGGTTCAAATTACTCATATTGGAAAATACGAAGGGAGATTCATCTCCAAAGTATGAATTATGAGATTTGGGACATCGTAGAGTCAGGATACGAAAAGCCAACAACTCCTGTTGCTGATTGGACCGCCAACGACAAAGCTGCAAAAACCAACAACTCAAAGGCCATGAATGCTTTATTTTGTGCTATGGATAAACATGAGTTTAATCGAGTATCTCAGGGCAAAAGTGCTAAGGAGATTTGGCATATACTTGAGGTAACTCATGAAGGAACCAGTAAAGTGAAGGAAACTAAGATTTCTGTTTTGGTTCACAAATTCGAATTATTCAAGATGAAGGACCAAGAGACAATTGGAGAAATGAACACCAGGTTTACTAATATTATAAATTCTTTAAATGCTCTTGGAAAAACTTACACTTCTCTTGAACAGGTTCACACAATTCTTAAAGCTTTAACTCCCGTATGGCGTCCAAAGATCATCGCTATTGAGGAAGCCAATGATCTTTCCACATTAACTATGGAAGATCTTATTGGTAACTTAATGGCCCATGAAGTTACATTACAAGATGAGAAAGAAGAATCAGATCAGAAGAAGAAAGTACTTGCCTTCAATGCAACATCAGATAATGAAGATTCAGATGATGATATGGCATTTTTTGCCAAAAACTTCAGAAAATTCTTTCAGAAAGGTAAGTATAATAATTTTAAATCTAAGAATACTGATTCTTCTCTTTGCTTTAATTGTAATAAGCCAGGACATATGAAGAAAGACTGTCCACTTCTCAAAGCAAAATTCAAAACTTTTAACAATGATCAATCCAGAAGAGAAAGGAGGTTTGACAAAATGAAAAAGGCATTTGTAGCAACATGGGATGATTCTTCAGATGATGAAGATGATGATCTAAATGAAAGTGCCAACATGTGCTTTATGGCACAAGATGATGAAGATGAGGTAAGTTCTTTTAATAACGAAGAATTACTTGATGCATTAAAAGATCTCTATTCTCGTTTCAAAAAATTGAATAATCAACATAAATCATTGAAACAGAATAATGATGATCTTCTTTCTAAATATCAAGAATTATCATCTTCTAAAAACATTGAGAATACTTCTTCTCAAGTTTTGGATCTTAGTAAAGAGAATGATATTCTCAAAACTAAGAATTTAGAATTACATACACAAATATCCGAAATGGATAAAAGTATTTCATCACTAAAGATGAAATACGAAGAAATGTCATCCAATGTTAATAAATTTAACAAAGGAAAGACTAATCTCGATGATTTGCTCAAAATTCAATATCCAGCAAATCATAGACTAGGATTGGGATATTCTAAAAAGGATGTACCCAAGAATTATAACACTTCTTCCTCTTGTGGAAAAACAACTTTTGTTAAACCACAAAAGAAGAATCATGCATTCATTTATACGAAGAAAGTAAACACTTCTACTTCTTCCTCACAAAGAAATGTTACTAACATTTCAAAAACAATTTCTAGGAAACCTACTACAATTAGTATATGGGTTCCTAAGGATTCATGTTTAAATGATAGAAATATTTATATTTCTTATTTTATACATTCTATTGTTCATTCTAGTGATTATCTTAGTAAGCCAAACTCCACTTGGGTTTGGCTTCCAAAAATCTAATGCCAAGGACCCTCAAAAAGGGGTACCAATGCTTAATGTTTTATCTTTCATGTACCTAAAAAGGAAAGATGGATTTTGGATAGTGGATGTTCAAAACATATGACAGGAAATGTCAAACTACTTTCAACCGTCAAGTACAAACAAGGAGGCACAGTTACCTTTGGTGACAACAACACAGGCAAAATCATAGGCACTGGAACAGTTGGTAATACAAATCAGCCTATCATCGAAAATGTTCTTCTGGTTGATGGTTTGAAACACAACTTACTTTCCATTAGTCAGTTATGCGATAAAAATTACAAAATAGTTTTTGAACAAAATGATTGCATCATTTATGATTTTGATATGTCATCTATTTTATTTCGTGGTAAGCGTAAGAATAATATTTATATCTTATGCATGTCTATTTCCACTAATAATCATTGTTTAATGATTACATTAGATGATACACTTTTATGGCATAAACGTTTTGGACACACAAATTTCAAAAATCTAGCACGTATTTCAAAACACAAGTTAGTTAATGGAATGCCAAATATTTCTTTCAAACACAAACATTTTTGTGATGCTTGTCAACAAGGAAAAAATGCACAAATCTTCTTTTAAATCAAAAGACGTTATCTCAACAAAGAGACCATTAGAACTCCTACATTTAGATTTGTTTGGTCCTTCAAGAGTGGCTTCTTTGAATAGAAGTAGATATGCATTTGTCATTGTTGATGATTATTCTAGATACACTTGGGTTATATTCTTACAAAACAAGAATGATGCTTTTGAAGAGTTTTCAATATGTTGTAAAAAGATTCAAAAGATCAAATCCTCTAACATTGTCACTATTAGTAGTGATCATGGGGGGAGAATTTGAAAATGAATCATTTACCAAGTTTTGTAATGAAAATGGCATTACACACAATTTTTCTTTTCCTCGTGCTCCTCCTCAGAATGGCGTAGTAGAAAGGAAAAATAGAACTTTACAAGAATGTGCAAGGACAATGCTTTGTGATAGTAATCTTCCTAAGTATTTTTGGGCAGAAGCTATTGCAACTGCTTGTTACATTATGAATAAAGTTCTTATAAGGCCATTACTTAATAAAACCTGTTTTGAATTATTTTTTAATCGTATTCCTCGTGTATCATATTTTAAAGTGTTTGGTTGTAAATGTTTCATTCTTAATACTAAAGATGCACTCGACAAATTTGATTCTAAATCTGATGAAGGTATTTTTGTTGGATACTCAACACGTAGTAAAGCCTACAGAGTATACAACAAAAGAACTTCAACAGTTGAAGAATCACTTCATGTCACATTTGATGAGAATCCCTCATCTAATTCTCCTATCATTGATGATGAAGAGAATATATTACCTCTTTCTAATTCTTTAGATAATATGAAACTTGATGAAATTGATGCTACTAAACATTCTGTTGAGTCTATTTCAGATAATGCAGATCTTCCTAAGGCATTTGTACAAGTTCCAAATCATCCATCAGAATTAATTATTGGAGATATTACAGATGGAGTAAGAACTCGTCGCCAAATAGAGCATATGGCACATTGTGCATTTCTCTCAACCATTGAACCAAAGAACATCAAAGATGCATGTGAAGACAGTTCACGGATTATGGCTATGCAGGAAGAACTCAATCAATTTCAACGGAATGATGTTTGGAAATTAGTTCCCAGACCATCAGATCATTCAATAATTGGTACCAAGTGGGTATTCAAAAATAAATTGGATGAATCTGGTCAGGTAATTAGAAACAAGGCACGATTGGTTGCACAAGGTTATAATCAAGAAGAAGGTATTGATTATGATGAAACCTATGCACCAGTTGCTCGTCTTGAATCTATTAGAATGTTATTATCATTCGCTTGTTTTAAAGATTTTAAACTTTTTTAAATGGATGTGAAAAGTGCTTTTCTAAATGGTTTTCTTAAAGAAGAAGTTTATGTAGAACAACCTCCGGGTTTTATTCATGAAAATTTTGAAAATCAGGTTTTTAAATTGAAAAAGGCTTTATATGGCCTCAAAAAAGCACCTCGTGCTTGGTATGAAAGACTTAAAAGTTATCTTTTAAATTCAGGATATTCTATTGGTAAAATAGATTCTACTTTATTTATTAAAAACATAAAATCTGATATTATCATTATTCAAATATATGTTGATGATATTATTTTTGGTTCTACTAACGAATCTCTTTGTCAAGATTTCTCTAAAATTATGCAGAAAGAATTTGAGATGAGTCACATGGGTGAACTAAACTACTTCCTCGGTCTTCAAATCAAACAAACGAAGGAAGGAATATTCATCCACCAAAGCAAGTACTCTAAAGAACTCATCAAACGCTTTGGTTTAGAAAGTTCTGCAGAAAAACATACTCCGATGAGTACATCTACTTCCCTTGACAAAGATTTAAATGGTAAGAGTGTTGATCAACGTCTATACAGCGGTATGATTGGCTCCTTACTTTATCTAACTGCAAGTAGACCAGACATTATGTTTTCAGTTTGTTTATGTGCACGATATCAGGCAAATCCTAAAGTTTCACATCTAACTGCCGTAAAACGGATTATTAGATATGTTAAGTATACTTCTGATTTTGGTTTATTTTATCCTAAAACAAACACATTTGATTTATTATCATATAGTGATGCAAATTTTGCTGGTTGTAAATCAGACCGCAAAAGTACTAGTGGTACATGTCACTTTTTAGGACATGCATTAGTTTCTTGGTTTAGCAAAAAAACAAAACTCTGTTTCATTATCTACAACCGAGGCAGAATATATTGCCGCCGGTTTAGCATGTGCTCAAATTTTATGGATGAAACAAACTATTTCAGACTATGGTATTAATTGTTCCACATGTCCTATAATGTGTGATAATACTAGTGCTATTAATTTGTCTAAAAATCCAGTTCATCATTCACGCACTAAACATATTGATGTACGTCATCATTTTTTAGATGATCATGTTCAGAAAGGTGATATTATTTTAAAATTTATTTCTACTGAACATCAAGTTGCCGATATTTTGACTAAGCCTTTGAAGGAAGAAACTTTTCTCAAGCTTAGAAGAAATCTGGGCATTATTAGTGCATCAGAATTTGATTTATGAGTATATTCATTTATTTTTTGATTTTTGTGAATTTTTTTATATTTGTTTGGTTACTATTTATTTTTGGCACGCTACCAAATTTCGTAGCATACCAATTTAACCAATTTTTAAACAATTTTTTTTCTGTTCTCCGTTTTGTACCTACTTTGATCCCTGGAATTTGGATTTTTTAAACGCTTCTCCTATATTTTATTCTCAAATCAAATTTCATATCAAAATTCTTACCTGTTCTCTTCCACTTTGTCTCTATCTTTTTGATTCCTGTTGATCTCTGTGTTCTCTCTACTGCCACATGGATACTTCTCTTTTGTCTTTTTCAATCTCCCCTGCTTTTCACGTTCTGACATTTTTTTTCCCACCTGTATTTCGTAAAGGTTCACATGAAGAATGAATATAATAAGTAACCAATGTGTTATTTATAAAAATAATACATAATTAAATCAGGTTCTCATTGGATAGAGTGAAGAAACTCATACCCTGTAGACTTCTTGAGAACTTTTATTCCCGGTCAACAATTTTTTTGTCTTGGACCATGCACTCACCATTTTTTATTCATTTGGTCTATCTTCTTATTTTTTTATTATTCTTATTGGGATATCTCTTGAGATACATTCTGACAACACCAATTTGAGTTACAGCATGTCTCAACACTTACTCTCTTTTTGGCATTCGTTTGGACAAAACACTGACAACCCAAATTTTTTTATTTATTTCTCTTTCACCAACCGTCTCTTCCTCTCGTTGGAAATCCATTCATTCTTATTTTTTAATTTTAATTTTTTTTTCTCACCAACCTGATTCACTTAGGCATTCTCTTGTCCTGGACTTCATTATAACACTTAAAAATTCTTTCTCTTTCTTTTTTTACTTAGGCTATCTATTAGAATGATTTTCTGACAACACATGATTTTATCTATATTAAAAAATGCTACACTCATTCTGTTTTTAGTGGTTGCTTTCATCATTTTTTTTCATTATTTTATTCCCTTTTGAATGACAACTCTCCATTTATTTCTTTTGTAACTTGTTCCAAGACACCAACCTCTTTTATCCCTATCATTTCGGCCTGACACTTGCATTGGAACTCACTTTGACCCATTACTTCTCCTATTTCCCATACTTCTAGGGACTTACATCTCTCATTTTAAAATTTATTTTTTTACTATTTGTTTATTTGATGCCAACGGGTTCTTTTGATGCCAACGGGTCTTTTTCAAGCAGTTTTCGCAACCACCGACTGCATCTCTTCCTCTTCCCGTCTTTTGGTTTCTGTCTTCTGATTTCTTCCGTTGTTCTAACCTCTTCAGTTTTAGCAACTGCTTCCACTCATTCCTATAATGGCAACTGCTCGGTCCTTTATTTTTTCTATTTATTTACAACTTCTCCTTGATAATTTTATTCTCTGTTACAACTTCTTCTCCTCTCATTTTTATCATTTCACTCAACACCACCATGGCCGAACACTCTCATCCTTCCGCCACCGACCAATGCCGTCCTCCTTCATTGTCTCTCTACCCAAGTCGTCGACGGCTTCGCTGGCATCCAGATACAAATGAGTAAATATAACAAAATCCTCCGTCATCACTCTACCGTCCTTGAGCAGATTCAAGTGGAACAATCTTCTCTTCGTTCTTCGCTGGAATCCGCCGATGAGAGCCCATGGGGCTTACCACCGATGAGATCCGGATCCTACGGAAAGTGGCGATCGACGCCAATGTGAGGGAGAAACCCCCGGACACAACCGGCGGGAGAATCGTCGAGAGCGTCTACTTATCACCACTGTCAGCACCAAGTGCCACCGCTCTACAATCTGAAGGGATGCCAAACATTGGGCATCGCCCAGGTCAAACCCCTTGAAAATCATCTACCGGGAGTCGAGCAAACGACGTTAAACAACAGTGCTTCATGGGAGGAAATGTTGGAACTTGGTATTTCCACCCTCTCTTCCATAAGGTTTTGATGTGACAAATCAATATATTTCATGTTACTAACTTTATCTATGCAGATGTGCAGCTACAACGCAAATTCATTCACATCACGCATTTGATCAAAGTACAAGGATCCTCTGCAAAAACAACATTGCTACTCAAATTACGTGTGAAACACGTATCTACGGAATGATGTAATTTTTACTTTTTAGATAGCTTCAGGGCCTTGGTTATACCTTATCATATATCCCTAAAGCTCAAATCTACATCATCTCCGAACTCATTTCGATCCTAAGTCAAAATTCGTATTTTTAAGTATTAGCCTACTCGGATTTTTCCTAGCCTACCAAAACAGTTATATTTTGACTTGATACTTTCAGACAAGGATCTATCCGTTGTCTATTCCACGTCACCAAAATTTTGTGACCGTTTGTTACCGTTTCAAAATTGACAGGCTACGAATTTTCGTAGCATGCCAAAATGCTTTTGGGACTGAAACTTTCCAGAACAGTTTCTGACCGTTCTCCAACGTTCCTCTCAGTTTCTGAACGTTGTGCAACGTCTCTTTTAGAGCCGTTCACAACCGTTTCTAAAACCTATAAAAGGAGGGGTACCCCCTCTCATTTTACACACACTTTCCTCTTCTTAATTCTGATTTTGTTGAAAGCAAGTCCTTGATTTTCTTAAGTAATTCTGCCATTAGTTGTTCTTTTCTTATTTGTAAGAAGAAATCATTAGATTTCTCTCTTCGTTTAAGAACGGAAGAACTTGGATTTTCAACATCACTTTTGGAAAGTTGTTTGTGTTCATAATTGCAAGAAGAAATCAATAGATCTCTCTCTTCTTTTATGAACCAGAGAACTTCAAGTGTTGCGCTTCATTACATAACTTTTACATCTTGAAGTTCATCTTCTAAACACCATCCTTGAATTCATTCTCTGAAATTTATAACAAGGCTATATGTGTTTTTCTATTTCTTATTTAACAGGTTGGAATCTATGTTTAGAGATTGTACAAAGTTTGGGACACGGGGAGTGTCGCCATTTTTGTAAGTTCATGCTTGCGGGGCAAGTGATTATAGTGGATTGAAAATCTCTACGGGGTAGAGGACTGGAGTAGGATCACAAGGATCCGAACCAGGATAAATCTCTGTGTTTGCGATTGGTTTAATTTTCAGCACTTGTCATTTTATTTCTGTGCCATCTTTGCAAATATTACTAACATTTTATTTGCGACAATTTTTAATATACACTATTCACCCCCTCTAGTGTATTGATCCTTACAGGCTAAAATTACATTTGGTATCAAAGCAAGGTTAAGATGGCAGCAAGTTCCTCAAACATGAACGCAGTTCCACACAACTACAATCAGCATCCTGAAGGGCACTCTCAAACTCGTCCTCCTATATTTGATGGTTCAAATTACTCATATTGGAAAATACGAATGGAGATTCATCTCCAAAGTATGAATTATGAGATTTGGGACATCGTAGAGTCAGGATACGAAAAGCCAACAACTCCTGTTGCTGATTGGACCGCCAACGACAAAGCTGTAAAAACCAACAACTCAAAGGTCATGAATGCTTTATTTTGTGCTATGGATAAACATGAGTTTAATCGAGTATCTCAGGGCAAAAGTGCTAAGGAGATTTGGCATATACTTGAGGTAACTCATGAAGGAACCAGTAAAGTGAAGGAAACTAAGATTTCTGTTTTGGTTCACAAATTCGAATTATTCAAGATGAAGGACCAAGAGACAATTGGAGAAATGAACACCAGGTTTACTAATATTATAAATTCTTTAAATGCTCTTGGAAAAACTTACACTTCTCTTGAACAGGTTCACAAAATTCTTAAAGCTTTAACTCCCGTATGGCGTCCAAAGATCACCGCTATTGAGGAAGCCAATGATCTTTCCACATTAACTATGGAAGATCTTATTGGTAACTTAATGGCCCATGAAGTTACATTACAAGATGAGAAAGAAGAATCAGATCAGAAGAAGAAAGTACTTGCCTTCAATGCAACATCAGATAATGAAGATTCAGATGATGATATGGCATTTTTTGCCAAAAACTTCAGAAAATTCTTTCAGAAAGGTAAGTATAATAATTTTAAATCTAAGAATACTGATTCTTCTCTTTGCTTTAATTGTAATAAGCCAGGACATATGAAGAAAGACTGTCCACTTCTCAAAGCAAAATTCAAAACTTCTAACAATGATCAATCCAGAAGAGAAAGGAGGTTTGACAAAATGAAAAAGGCATTTGTAGCAACATGGGATGATTCTTCAGATGATGAAGATGATGATCTAAATGAAAGTGCCAACATGTGCTTTATGGCACAAGATGATGAAGATGAGGTAAGTTCTTTTAATAACGAAGAATTACTTGATGCATTAAAAGATCTCTATTCTCGTTTCAAAAAATTGAATAATCAACATAAATCATTGAAACAGAATAATGATGATCTTCTTTCTAAATATCAAGAATTATCATCTTCTAAAAACATTGAGAATACTTCTTCTCAAGTTTTGGATCTTAGTAAAGAGAATGATATTCTCAAAACTAAGAATTTAGAATTACATACACAAATATCCGAAATGGATAAAAGTATTTCATCACTAAAGATGAAATACGAAGAAATGTCATCCAATGTTAATAAATTTAACAAAGGAAAGACTAATCTCGATGATTTGCTCAAAATTCAATATCCAGCAAATCATAGACTAGGATTGGGATATTCTAAAAAGGATGTACCCAAGAATTATAACACTTCTTCCTCTTGTGGAAAAACAACTTTTGTTAAACCACAAAAGCAGAATCATGCATTCATTTATACGAAGAAAGTAAACACTTCTACTTCTTCCTCACAAAGAAATGTTACTAACATTTCAAAAACAATTTCTAGGAAACCTACTACAATTAGTATATGGGTTCCTAAGGATTCATGTTTAAATGATAGAAATATTTATATTTCTTATTTTATACATTCTATTGTTCATTCTAGTGATTATCTTAGTAAGCCAAACTCCACTTGGGTTTGGCTTCCAAAAATCTAATCCCAAGGACCCTCAAAAAGGGGTACCAATGCTTAATGTTTTATCTTTCATGTACCTAAAAAGGAAAGATGGATTTTGGATAGTGGATGTTCAAAACATATGACAGGAAATGTCAAACTACTTTCAACCGTCAAGTACAAACAAGGAGGCACAGTTACCTTTGGTGACAACAACACAGGCAAAATCATAGGCACTGGAACAGTTGGTAATACAAATCAGCCTATCATCGAAAATGTTCTCCTGGTTGATGGTTTGAAACACAACTTACTTTCCATTAGTCAGTTATGCGATAAAAATTACAAAATAGTTTTTGAACAAAATGATTGCATCATTTATGATTTTGATATGTCATCTATTTTATTTCGTGGTAAGCGTAAGAATAATATTTATATCTTATGCATGTCTATTTCCACTAATAATCATTGTTTAATGATTACATTAGATGATACACTTTTATGGCATAAACGTTTTGGACACACAAATTTCAAAAATCTAGCACGTATTTCAAAACACAAGTTAGTTAATGGAATGCCAAATATTTCTTTCAAACACAAACATTTTTGTGATGCTTGTCAACAAGGAAAAAATGCACAAATCTTCTTTTAAATCAAAAGACGTTATCTCAACAAAGAGACCATTAGAACTCCTACATTTAGATTTGTTTGGTCCTTCAAGAGTGGCTTCTTTGAATAGAAGTAGATATGCATTTGTCATTGTTGATGATTATTCTAGATACACTTGGGTTATATTCTTACAAAACAAGAATGATGCTTTTGAAGAGTTTTCAATATGTTGTAAAAAGATTCAAAAGATCAAATCCTCTAACATTGTCACTATTAGTAGTGATCATGGGGGGAGAATTTGAAAATGAATCATTTACCAAGTTTTGTAATGAAAATGGCATTACACACAATTTTTCTTTTCCTCGTGCTCCTCCTCAGAATGGCGTAGTAGAAAGGAAAAATAGAACTTTACAAGAATGTGCAAGGACAATGCTTTGTGATAGTAATCTTCCTAAGTATTTTTGGGCAGAAGCTATTGCAACTGCTTGTTACATTATGAATAAAGTTCTTATAAGGCCATTACTTAATAAAACCTGTTTTGAATTATTTTTTAATCGTATTCCTCGTGTATCATATTTTAAAGTGTTTGGTTGTAAATGTTTCATTCTTAATACTAAAGATGCACTCGACAAATTTGATTCTAAATCTGATGAAGGTATTTTTGTTGGATACTCAACACGTAGTAAAGCCTACAGAGTATACAACAAAAGAACTTCAACAGTTGAAGAATCACTTCATGTCACATTTGATGAGAATCCCTCATCTAATTCTCCTATCATTGATGATGAAGAGAATATATTACCTCTTTCTAATTCTTTAGATAATATGAAACTTGATGAAATTGATGCTACTAAACATTCTGTTGAGTCTATTTCAGATAATGCAGATCTTCCTAAGGCATTTGTACAAGTTCCAAATCATCCATCAGAATTAATTATTGGAGATATTACAGATGGAGTAAGAACTCGTCGCCAAATAGAGCAAATGGCACATTGTGCATTTCTCTCAACCATTGAACCAAAGAACATCAAAGATGCATGTGAAGACAGTTCACGGATTATGGCTATGCAGGAAGAACTCAATCAATTTCAACGGAATGATGTTTGGAAATTAGTTCCCAGACCATCAGATCATTCAATAATTGGTACCAAGTGGGTATTCAAAAATAAATTGGATGAATCTGGTCAGGTAATTAGAAACAAGGCACGATTGGTTGCACAAGGTTATAATCAAGAAGAAGGTATTGATTATGATGAAACCTATGCACCAGTTGCTCGTCTTGAATCTATTAGAATGTTATTATCATTCGCTTGTTTTAAAGATTTTAAACTTTTTTAAATGGATGTGAAAAGTGCTTTTCTAAATGGTTTTCTTAAAGAAGAAGTTTATGTAGAACAACCTCCGGGTTTTATTCATGAAAATTTTGAAAATCAGGTTTTTAAATTGAAAAAGGCTTTATATGGCCTCAAAAAAGCACCTCGTGCTTGGTATGAAAGACTTAAAAGTTATCTTTTAAATTCAGGATATTCTATTGGTAAAATAGATTCTACTTTATTTATTAAAAACATAAAATCTGATATTATCATTATTCAAATATATGTTGATGATATTATTTTTGGTTCTACTAACGAATCTCTTTGTCAAGATTTCTCTAAAATTATGCAGAAAGAATTTGAGATGAGTCACATGGGTGAACTAAACTACTTCCTCGGTCTTCAAATCAAACAAACGAAGGAAGGAATATTCATCCACCAAAGCAAGTACTCTAAAGAACTCATCAAACGCTTTGGTTTAGAAAGTTCTGCAGAAAAACATACTCCGATGAGTACATCTACTTCCCTTGACAAAGATTTAAATGGTAAGAGTGTTGATCAACGTCTATACAGCGGTATGATTGGCTCCTTACTTTATCTAACTGCAAGTAGACCAGACATTATGTTTTCAGTTTGTTTATGTGCACGATATCAGGCAAATCCTAAAGTTTCACATCTAACTGCCGTAAAACGGATTATTAGATATGTTAAGTATACTTCTGATTTTGGTTTATTTTATCCTAAAACAAACACATTTGATTTATTATCATATAGTGATGCAAATTTTGCTGGTTGTAAATCAGACCGCAAAAGTACTAGTGGTACATGTCACTTTTTAGGACATGCATTAGTTTCTTGGTTTAGCAAAAAAACAAAACTCTGTTTCATTATCTACAACCGAGGCAGAATATATTGCCGCCGGTTTAGCATGTGCTCAAATTTTATGGATGAAACAAACTATTTCAGACTATGGTATTAATTGTTCCACATGTCCTATAATGTGTGATAATACTAGTGCTATTAATTTGTCTAAAAATCCAGTTCATCATTCACGCACTAAACATATTGATGTACGCCATCATTTTTTAGATGATCATGTTCAGAAAGGTGATATTATTTTAAAATTTATTTCTACTGAACATCAAGTTGCCGATATTTTGACTAAGCCTTTGAAGGAAGAAACTTTTCTCAAGCTTAGAAGAAATCTGGGCATTATTAGTGCATCAGAATTTGATTTATGAGTATATTCATTTATTTTTTGATTTTTGTGAATTTTTTTATATTTGTTTGGTTACTATTTATTTTTGGCACGCTACCAAATTTCGTAGCATACCAATTTAACCAATTTTTAAACAATTTTTTTTCTGTTCTCCGTTTTGTACCTACTTTGATCCCTGGAATTTGGATTTTTTAAACGCTTCTCCTATATTTTATTCTCAAATCAAATTTCATATCAAAATTCTTACCTGTTCTCTTCCACTTTGTCTCTATCTTTTTGATTCCTGTTGATCTCTGTGTTCTCTCTACTGCCACATGGATACTTCTCTTTTGTCTTTTTCAATCTCCCCTGCTTTTCACGTTCTGACATTTTTTTTCCCACCTGTATTTCGTAAAGGTTCACATGAAGAATGAATATAATAAGTAACCAATGTGTTATTTATAAAAATAATACATAATTAAATCAGGTTCTCATTGGATAGAGTGAAGAAACTCATACCCTGTAGACTTCTTGAGAACTTTTATTCCCGGTCAACAATTTTTTTGTCTTGGACCATGCACTCACCATTTTTTATTCATTTGGTCTATCTTCTTATTTTTTTATTATTCTTATTGGGATATCTCTTGAGATACATTCTGACAACACCAATTTGAGTTACAGCATGTCTCAACACTTACTCTCTTTTTGGCATTCGTTTGGACAAAACACTGACAACCCAAATTTTTTTATTTATTTCTCTTTCACCAACCGTCTCTTCCTCCCGTTGGAAATCCATTCATTCTTATTTTTTAATTTTAATTTTTTTTTCTCACCAACCTGATTCACTTAGGCCTTCTCTTGTCCTGGACTTCATTATAACACTTAAAAATTCTTTCTCTTTCTTTTTTTACTTAGGCTATCTATTAGAATGATTTTCTGACAACACATGATTTTATCTATATTAAAAAATGCTCCACTCATTCTGTTTTTAGTGGTTGCTTTCATCATTTTTTTTCATTATTTTATTCCCTTTTGAATGACAACTCTCCATTTATTTCTTTTGTAACTTGTTCCAAGACACCAACCTCTTTTATCCCTATCATTTCGGCCTGACACTGGCATTGGAACTCACTTTGACCCATTACTTCTCCTATTTCCCATACTTCTAGGGACTTACATCTCTCATTTTAAAATTTATTTTTTTACTATTTGTTTATTTGATGCCAACGGGTTCTTTTGATGCCAACGGGTCTTTTTCAAGCAGTTTTCGCAACCACCGACTGCATCTCTTCCTCTTCCCGTCTTTTGGTTTCTGTCTTCTGATTTCTTCCGTTGTTCTAACCTCTTCAGTTTTAGCAACTGCTTCAACTCATTCCTATAATGGCAACTGCTCGGTCCTTTATTTTTTCTATTTATTTACAACTTCTCCTTGATAATTTTATTCTCTGTTACAACTTCTTCTCCTCTCATTTTTATCATTTCACTCAACACCACCATGGCCGAACCCTCTCATCCTTCCGCCACCGACCAATGCCGTCCTCCTTCATCGTCTCTCTACCCAAGTCGTCGACGGCTTCGCTGGCATCCAGATACAAATGAGTAAATATAACAAAATCCTCCGTCATCACTCTACCGTCCTTGAGCAGATTCAAGTGGAACAATCTTCTCTTCGTTCTTCGCTGGAATCCGCCGATGAGAGCCCATGGGGCTTACCACCGATGAGATCCGGATCCTACGGAAAGTGGCGATCGACGCCAATGTGAGGGAGAAACCCCCGGACACAACCGGCGGGAGAATCGTCGAGAGCGTCTACTTATCACCACTGTCAGCACCAAGTGCCACCGCTCTACAATCTGAAGGGATGCCAAACATTGGGCATCGCCCAGGTCAAACCCCTTGAAAATCATCTACCGGGAGTCGAGCAAACGACGTTAAACAACAGTGCTTCATGGGAGGAAATGTTGGAACTTGGTATTTCCACCCTCTCTTCCATAAGGTTTTGATGTGACAAATCAATATATTTCATGTTACTAACTTTATCTATGCAGATGTGCAGCTACAACGCAAATTCATTCACATCACGCATTTGATCAAAGTACAAGGATCCTCTGCAAAAACAACATTGCTACTCAAATTACGTGTGAAACACGTATCTACGGAATGATGTAATTTTTACTTTTTAGATAGCTTCAGGGCCTTGGTTATATCTTATCATATATCCCTAAAGCTCAAATCTACATCATCTCCTAACTCATTTCGATCCTAAGTCAAAATTCGTATTTTTAAGTATTAGCCTACTCGGATTTTTCCTAGCCTACCAAAACAGTTATATTTTGACTTGATACTTTCAGACAAGGATCTATCCGTTGTCTATTCCACGTCACCAAAATTTTGTGACCGTTTGTTACCGTTTCAAAATTGGCAGGCTACGAATTTTCGTAGCATGCCAAAATGCTTTTGGGACTGAAACTTTCCAGAACAGTTTCTGACCGTTCTCCAACGTTCCTCTCAGTTTCTGAACGTTGTGCAACGTCTCTTTTAGAGCCGTTCACAACCGTTTCTAAAACCTATAAAAGGAGGGGTACCCCCTCTCATTTTACACACACTTTCCTCTTCTTAATTCTGATTTTGTTGAAAGCAAGTCCTTGATTTTCTTAAGTAATTCTGCCATTAGTTGTTCTTTTCTTATTTGTAAGAAGAAATCATTAGATTTCTCTCTTCGTTTAAGAACGGAAGAACTTGGATTTTCAACATCACTTTTTGAAAGTTGTTTGTGTTCATAATTGCAAGAAGAAATCAATAGATCTCTCTCTTCTTTTATGAACCAGAGAACTTCAAGTGTTGCGCTTCATTACATATCTTTTACATCTTGAAGTTCATCTTCTAAACACCATCCTTGAATTCATTCTCTGAAATTTATAACAAGGCTATATGTGTTTTTCTATTTCTTATTTAACAGGTTGGAATCTCTGTTTAGAGATTGTACAAAGTTTGGGACACGGGGAGTGTCGCCATTTTTGTAAGTTCATGCTTGCGGGGCAAGTGATTATAGTGGATTGAAAATCTCTACGGGGTAGAGGACTGGAGTAGGATCACAAGGATCCGAACCAGGATAAATCTCTGTGTTTGCGATTGGTTTAATTTTCAGCACTTGTCATTTTATTTTTGTGCCATCTTTGCAAATATTACTAACATTTTATTTGCGACAATTTTTAATATACACTATTCACCCCCTCTAGTGTATTGATCCTTACAGGCTAAAATTACATTTGGTATCAAAGCAAGGTTAAGATGGCAGCAAGTTCCTCAAACATGAACGCAGTTCCACACAACTACAATCAGCATCCTGAAGGGCACTCTCAAACTCGTCCTCCTATATTTGATGGTTCAAATTACTCATATTGGAAAATACGAATGGAGATTCATCTCCAAAGTATGAATTATGAGATTTGGGACATCGTAGAGTCAGGATACGAAAAGCCAACAACTCCTGTTGCTGATTGGACCGCCAACGACAAAGCTGCAAAAACCAACAACTCAAAGGCCATGAATGCTTTATTTTGTGCTATGGATAAACATGAGTTTAATCGAGTATCTCAGGGCAAAAGTGCTAAGGAGATTTGGCATATACTTGAGGTAACTCATGAAGGAACCAGTAAAGTGAAGGAAACTAAGATTTCTGTTTTGGTTCACAAATTCGAATTATTCAAGATGAAGGACCAAGAGACAATTGGAGAAATGAACACCAGGTTTACTAATATTATAAATTCTTTAAATGCTCTTGGAAAAACTTACACTTCTCTTGAACAGGTTCACAAAATTCTTAAAGCTTTAACTCCCGTATGGCGTCCAAAGATCACCGCTATTGAGGAAGCCAATGATCTTTCCACATTAACTATGGAAGATCTTATTGGTAACTTAATGGCCCATGAAGTTACATTACAAGATGAGAAAGAAGAATCAGATCAGAAGAAGAAAGTACTTGCCTTCAATGCAACATCAGATAATGAAGATTCAGATGATGATATGACATTTTTTGCCAAAAACTTCAGAAAATTCTTTCAGAAAGGTAAGTATAATAATTTTAAATCTAAGAATACTGATTCTTCTCTTTGCTTTAATTGTAATAAGCCAGGACATATGAAGAAAGACTGTCCACTTCTCAAAGCAAAATTCAAAACTTCTAACAATGATCAATCCAGAAGAGAAAGGAGGTTTGACAAAATGAAAAAGGCATTTGTAGCAACATGGGATGATTCTTCAGATGATGAAGATGATGATCTAAATGAAAGTGCCAACATGTGCTTTATGGCACAAGATGATGAAGATGAGGTAAGTTCTTTTAATAACGAAGAATTACTTGATGCATTAAAAGATCTCTATTCTCGTTTCAAAAAATTGAATAATCAACATAAATCATTGAAACAGAATAATGATGATCTTCTTTCTAAATATCAAGAATTATCATCTTCTAAAAACATTGAGAATACTTCTTCTCAAGTTTTGGATCTTAGTAAAGAGAATGATATTCTCAAAACTAAGAATTTAGAATTACATACACAAATATCCGAAATGGATAAAAGTATTTCATCACTAAAGATGAAATACGAAGAAATGTCATCCAATGTTAATAAATTTAACAAAGGAAAGACTAATCTCGATGATTTGCTCAAAATTCAATATCCAGCAAATCATAGACTAGGATTGGGATATTCTAAAAAGGATGTACCCAAGACTTATAACACTTCTTCCTCTTGTGGAAAAACAACTTTTGTTAAACCACAAAAGAAGAATCATGCATTCATTTATACGAAGAAAGTAAACACTTCTACTTCTTCCTCACAAAGAAATGTTACTAACATTTCAAAAACAATTTCTAGGAAACCTACTACAATTAGTATATGGGTTCCTAAGGATTCATGTTTAAATGATAGAAATATTTATATTTCTTATTTTATACATTCTATTGTTCATTCTAGTGATTATCTTAGTAAGCCAAACTCCACTTGGGTTTGGCTTCCAAAAATCTAATCCCAAGGACCCTCAAAAAGGGGTACCAATGCTTAATGTTTTATCTTTCATGTACCTAAAAAGGAAAGATGGATTTTGGATAGTGGATGTTCAAAACATATGACAGGAAATGTCAAACTACTTTCAACCGTCAAGTACAAACAAGGAGGCACAGTTACCTTTGGTGACAACAACACAGGCAAAATCATAGGCACTGGAACAGTTGGTAATACAAATCAGCCTATCATCGAAAATGTTCTCCTGGTTGATGGTTTGAAACACAACTTACTTTCCATTAGTCAGTTATGCGATAAAAATTACAAAATAGTTTTTGAACAAAATGATTGCATCATTTATGATTTTGATATGTCATCTATTTTATTTCGTGGTAAGCGTAAGAATAATATTTATATCTTATGCATGTCTATTTCCACTAATAATCATTGTTTAATGATTACATTAGATGATACACTTTTATGGCATAAACGTTTTGGACACACAAATTTCAAAAATCTAGCACGTATTTCAAAACACAAGTTAGTTAATGGAATGCCAAATATTTCTTTCAAACACAAACATTTTTGTGATGCTTGTCAACAAGGAAAAAATGCACAAATCTTCTTTTAAATCAAAAGACGTTATCTCAACAAAGAGACCATTAGAACTCCTACATTTAGATTTGTTTGGTCCTTCAAGAGTGGCTTCTTTGAATAGAAGTAGATATGCATTTGTCATTGTTGATGATTATTCTAGATACACTTGGGTTATATTCTTACAAAACAAGAATGATGCTTTTGAAGAGTTTTCAATATGTTGTAAAAAGATTCAAAAGATCAAATCCTCTAACATTGTCACTATTAGTAGTGATCATGGGGGGAGAATTTGAAAATGAATCATTTACCAAGTTTTGTAATGAAAATGGCATTACACACAATTTTTCTTTTCCTCGTGCTCCTCCTCAGAATGGCGTAGTAGAAAGGAAAAATAGAACTTTACAAGAATGTGCAAGGACAATGCTTTGTGATAGTAATCTTCCTAAGTATTTTTGGGCAGAAGCTATTGCAACTGCTTGTTACATTATGAATAAAGTTCTTATAAGGCCATTACTTAATAAAACCTGTTTTGAATTATTTTTTAATTGTATTCCTCGTGTATCATATTTTAAAGTGTTTGGTTGTAAATGTTTCATTCTTAATACTAAAGATGCACTCGACAAATTTGATTCTAAATCTGATGAAGGTATTTTTGTTGGATACTCAACACGTAGTAAAGCCTACAGAGTATACAACAAAAGAACTTCAACAGTTGAATAATCACTTCATGTCACATTTGATGAGAATCCCTCATCTAATTCTCCTATCATTGATGATGAAGAGAATATATTACCTCTTTCTAATTCTTTAGATAATATGAAACTTGATGAAATTGATGCTACTAAACATTCTGTTGAGTCTATTTCAGATAATGCAGATCTTCCTAAGGCATTTGTACAAGTTCCAAATCATCCATCAGAATTAATTATTGGAGATATTACAGATGGAGTAAGAACTCGTCGCCAAATAGAGCAAATGGCACATTGTGCATTTCTCTCAACCATTGAACCAAAGAACATCAAAGATGCATGTGAAGACAGTTCACGGATTATGGCTATGCAGGAAGAACTCAATCAATTTCAACGGAATGATGTTTGGAAATTAGTTCCCAGACCATCAGATCATTCAATAATTGGTACCAAGTGGGTATTCAAAAATAAATTGGATGAATCTGGTCAGGTAATTAGAAACAAGGCACGATTGGTTGCACAAGGTTATAATCAAGAAGAAGGTATTGATTATGATGAAACCTATGCACCAGTTGCTCGTCTTGAATCTATTAGAATGTTATTATCATTCGCTTGTTTTAAAGATTTTAAACTTTTTTAAATGGATGTGAAAAGTGCTTTTCTAAATGGTTTTCTTAAAGAAGAAGTTTATGTAGAACAACCTCCGGGTTTTATTCATGAAAATTTTGAAAATCAGGTTTTTAAATTGAAAAAGGCTTTATATGGTCTCAAAAAAGCACCTCGTGCTTGGTATGAAAGACTTAAAAGTTATCTTTTAAATTCAGGATATTCTATTGGTAAAATAGATTCTACTTTATTTATTAAAAACATAAAATCTGATATTATCATTATTCAAATATATGTTGATGATATTATTTTTGGTTCTACTAACGAATCTCTTTGTCAAGATTTCTCTAAAATTATGCAGAAAGAATTTGAGATGAGTCACATGGGTGAACTAAACTACTTCCTCGGTCTTCAAATCAAACAAACGAAGGAAGGAATATTCATCCACCAAAGCAAGTACTCTAAAGAACTCATCAAACGCTTTGGTTTAGAAAGTTCTGCAGAAAAACATACTCCGATGAGTACATCTACTTCCCTTGACAAAGATTTAAATGGTAAGAGTGTTGATCAACGTCTATACAGCGGTATGATTGGCTCCTTACTTTATCTAACTGCAAGTAGACCAGACATTATGTTTTCAGTTTGTTTATGTGCACGATATCAGGCAAATCCTAAAGTTTCACATCTAACTGCCGTAAAACGGATTATTAGATATGTTAAGTATACTTCTGATTTTGGTTTATTTTATCCTAAAACAAACACATTTGATTTATTATCATATAGTGATGCAAATTTTGCTGGTTGTAAATCAGACCGCAAAAGTACTAGTGGTACATGTCACTTTTTAGGACATGCATTAGTTTCTTGGTTTAGCAAAAAAAACAAAACTCTGTTTCATTATCTACAACCGAGGCAGAATATATTGCCGCCGGTTTAGCATGTGCTCAAATTTTATGGATGAAACAAACTATTTCAGACTATGGTATTAATTGTTCCACATGTCCTATAATGTGTGATAATACTAGTGCTATTAATTTGTCTAAAAATCCAGTTCATCATTCACGCACTAAACATATTGATGTACGTCATCATTTTTTAGATGATCATGTTCAGAAAGGTGATATTATTTTAAAATTTATTTCTACTGAACATCAAGTTGCCGATATTTTGACTAAGCCTTTGAAGGAAGAAACTTTTCTCAAGCTTAGAAGAAATCTGGGCATTATTAGTGCATCAGAATTTGATTTATGAGTATATTCATTTATTTTTTGATTTTTGTGAATTTTTTTATATTTGTTTGGTTACTATTTATTTTTGGCACGCTACCAAATTTCGTAGCATACCAATTTAACCAATTTTTAAACAATTTTTTTTCTGTTCTCCGTTTTGTACCTACTTTGATCCCTGGAATTTGGATTTTTTAAACGCTTCTCCTATATTTTATTCTCAAATCAAATTTCATATCAAAATTCTTACCTGTTCTCTTCCACTTTGTCTCTATCTTTTTGATTCCTGTTGATCTCTGTGTTCTCTCTACTGCCACATGGATACTTCTCTTTTGTCTTTTTCAATCTCCCCTGCTTTTCACGTTCTGACATTTTTTTTCCCACCTGTATTTCGTAAAGGTTCACATGAAGAATGAATATAATAAGTAACCAATGTGTTATTTATAAAAATAATACATAATTAAATCAGGTTCTCATTGGATAGAGTGAAGAAACTCATACCCTGTAGACTTCTTGAGAACTTTTATTCCCGGTCAACAATTTTTTTGTCTTGGACCATGCACTCACCATTTTTTATTCATTTGGTCTATCTTCTTATTTTTTTATTATTCTTATTGGGATATCTCTTGAGATACATTCTGACAACACCAATTTGAGTTACAGCATGTCTCAACACTTACTCTCTTTTTGGCATTCGTTTGGACAAAACACTGACAACCCAAATTTTTTTATTTATTTCTCTTTCACCAACCGTCTCTTCCTCCCGTTGGAAATCCATTCATTCTTATTTTTTAATTTTAATTTTTTTTTCTCACCAACCTGATTCACTTAGGCCTTCTCTTGTCCTGGACTTCATTATAACACTTAAAAATTCTTTCTCTTTCTTTTTTTACTTAGGCTATCTATTAGAATGATTTTCTGACAACACATGATTTTATCTATATTAAAAAATGCTCCACTCATTCTGTTTTTAGTGGTTGCTTTCATCATTTTTTTTCATTATTTTATTCCCTTTTGAATGACAACTCTCCATTTATTTCTTTTGTAACTTGTTCCAAGACACCAACCTCTTTTATCCCTATCATTTCGGCCTGACACTTGCATTGGAACTCACTTTGACCCATTACTTCTCCTATTTCCCATACTTCTAGGGACTTACATCTCTCATTTTAAAATTTATTTTTTTACTATTTGTTTATTTGATGCCAACGGGTTCTTTTGATGCCAACGGGTCTTTTTCAAGCAGTTTTCGCAACCACCGACTGCATCTCTTCCTCTTCCCGTCTTTTGGTTTCTGTCTTCTGATTTCTTCCGTTGTTCTAACCTCTTCAGTTTTAGCAACTGCTTCCACTCATTCCTATAATGGCAACTGCTCGGTCCTTTATTTTTTCTATTTATTTACAACTTCTCCTTGATAATTTTATTCTCTGTTACAACTTCTTCTCCTCTCATTTTTATCATTTCACTCAACACCACCATGGCCGAACCCTCTCATCCTTCCGCCACCGACCAATGCCGTCCTCCTTCATCGTCTCTCTACCCAAGTCGTCGACGGCTTCGCTGGCATCCAGATACAAATGAGTAAATATAACAAAATCCTCCGTCATCACTCTACCGTCCTTGAGCAGATTCAAGTGGAACAATCTTCTCTTCGTTCTTCGCTGGAATCCGCCGATGAGAGCCCATGGGGCTTACCACCGATGAGATCCGGATCCTACGGAAAGTGGCGATCGACGCCAATGTGAGGGAGAAACCCCCGGACACAACCGGTGGGAGAATCGTCGAGAGCGTCTACTTATCACCACTGTCAGCACCAAGTGCCACCGCTCTACAATCTGAAGGGATGCCAAACATTGGGCATCGCCCAGGTCAAACCCCTTGAAAATCATCTACCGGGAGTCGAGCAAACGACGTTAAACAACAGTGCTTCATGGGAGGAAATGTTGGAACTTGGTATTTCCACCCTCTCTTCCATAAGGTTTTGATGTGACAAATCAATATATTTCATGTTACTAACTTTATCTTTGCAGATGTGCAGCTACAACGCAAATTCATTCACATCACGCATTTGATCAAAGTACAAGGATCCTCTGCAAAAACAACATTGCTACTCAAATTACGTGTGAAACACGTATCTACGGAATGATGTAATTTTTACTTTTTAGATAGCTTCAGGGCCTTGGTTATATCTTATCATATATCCCTAAAGCTCAAATCTACATCATCTCCTAACTCATTTCGATCCTAAGTCAAAATTCGTATTTTTAAGTATTAGCCTACTCGGATTTTTCCTAGCCTACCAAAACAGTTATATTTTGACTTGATACTTTCAGACAAGGATCTATCCGTTGTATATTCCACGTCACCAAAATTTTGTGACCGTTTGTTACCGTTTCAAAATTGGCAGGCTACGAATTTTCGTAGCATGCCAAAATGCTTTTGGGACTGAAACTTTCCAGAACAGTTTCTGACCGTTCTCCAACGTTCCTCTCAGTTTCTGAACGTTGTGCAACGTCTCTTTTAGAGCCGTTCACAACCGTTTCTAAAACCTATAAAAGGAGGGGTACCCCCTCTCATTTTACACACACTTTCCTCTTCTTAATTCTGATTTTGTTGAAAGCAAGTCCTTGATTTTCTTAAGTAATTCTGCCATTAGTTGTTCTTTTCTTATTTGTAAGAAGAAATCATTAGATTTCTCTCTTCGTTTAAGAACGGAAGAACTTGGATTTTCAACATCACTTTTGGAAAGTTGTTTGTGTTCATAATTGCAAGAAGAAATCAATAGATCTCTCTCTTCTTTTATGAACCAGAGAACTTCAAGTGTTGCGCTTCATTACATATCTTTTACATCTTGAAGTTCATCTTCTAAACACCATCCTTGAATTCATTCTCTGAAATTTATAACAAGGCTATATGTGTTTTTCTATTTCTTATTTAACAGGTTGGAATCTCTGTTTAGAGATTGTACAAAGTTTGGGACACGGGGAGTGTCGCCATTTTTGTAAGTTCATGCTTGCGGGGCAAGTGATTATAGTGGATTGAAAATCTCTACGGGGTAGAGGACTGGAGTAGGATCACAAGGATCCGAACCAGGATAAATCTCTGTGTTTGCGATTGGTTTAATTTTCAGCACTTGTCATTTTATTTCTGTGCCATCTTTGCAAATATTACTAACATTTTATTTGCGACAATTTTTAATATACACTATTCACCCCCCCTCTAGTGTATTGATCCTTACAGGCTAAAATTACAGGAAACCCATGTTCTAAACCCTCGTCTTTATTTTTAGGATTATTTTCAGGATTATTTTTCTTATTTTGGTGAATAAATTCAGCAACGGGAGCTTTCGTCAAGAGACTTAGACTATTTTTGATGTTTTGCAGGAAACAAGCCCCCAACCGATCGGTTGAGCCCTCAACCGATCGGGTGGGACATATCTGAAGATGGCCTATATTAGCTCATCAGCCAACCGATCGGGTGTCAAAAGTGGCAGACCGGGTGGCTGATCGTGTGAGCAGGTAGTGCTCTCGGGAAATTTGGGGATTAATTCAACCGGTCGGTTGATCTGAAGCAGTGGTCCTGTCACTGTCCAGGTGAAGTGCACAGAGCTCTCAGGAAAATCGCGAAGCGGCCAACCGATCAGGTGAAAACTCACCTGATCGGTTCGCTTGTAGCCACCATCCAACAACATTTTTCGAAAATTAACCCAACCGATCGGGTGAGATCTCACCCAATCGGTTTGCCTTAAACCCTATAAATAACCCCCGACCGAACCGATTCATTTCACTCACCCGACTTCGATTTTCCTCCGTCGTTTCACATTCCCTCACTCCCAACCTGCCATCTCTCTTTCTCAATCGATCTCCCACATCCGCAATCTCTATCTCCATCAATCATACCCTCTCTCCATCCTCATTCTTCCCAAAATCCGCAGCAACCCTAGCCCTAACTTTGCTCTTTTTCGAAAATTTCAAATTTTGTTGAAACGGCGTGCCGCGGATTCACACTTCCCTCATTACGCTGCGTTGGGTGATTTGCGAGCAAGGATTGTCTTCACTATTGGGTAAACTCGTTCCCGAGCTCTATTTCTTACATTTGCCCTAGTATTACTGTTTTGCTCAATTGCCATTGTTTGTGTGCATTCATCATATCTTGCATTCACTTGCAGCACACACTACCATGGCCAAGGGCAAGGATAAGGGTAAGGCAATCATGCATGAGGAGGAGCTGTCTCGCAAGAGACGGAAATCCACACGTCCACCTAGTTCACGTCCTCCTTCTACACCACCTACACAACCCCCACCCCAACCAATCGTTCCCGTTGTGGACCCACTGATGGGACCTCATGAATACCGTTTCTTGAGTCGTGAACACAAGGATCTTTACAATTGACTCAAGGAACGGGGGCACCTAGCTACTAAATTTGCACATGCACAAACACTGATCGATCTCTGAGTTTTCTCCGGGGTCCAGACTTTATTTGCAAATTTAGGTTGGATAGGATTCCTAAACGCCCACGAACTATCTTACCCCGCCCTCACACTAGAATTCCTTTCTTCCCTCAATTGTGTGGCGGGGTCGATGTTCGATTTCCGCATCCGAAACCGATCTATCCGCACCAACCTGAACACAATCAATGATATCTTTGGCTTCCCCATTCTCGGAGGCGACGCTATCCGTCCATATGAGTATTATCATGACTTTGATGTCGATATTTTTTGGCGTCGCCTCACCCTCCATGACCATTACCCTCGGGGGAAGGCCAAGGCCTCCTCCATCATTCACCCCATATTCCGTCTGGCCCACCGCATCATTTCTAGCACATTCTTCCCCAGGGATGAGTCCGGGACCGTGACTATCCCTGCCCTTTTTATTCTATGGGCCATGACATTTGATTTTATTCGTGGTGATGACGGGATCTCTTTCAGGGCCCCTCGTATACCCATTCATGGTGACGCTTGGCTTATGCAAAAACTCATTGATATTAGCCGTGCCGGCAAAGGCAAATACTGCTGCGGGGGCCTCATCACCATCATAGTCTCGCATCCCACCTTCACTATCATTATCCCGAGGGATATGCCTCGTGCCATAGGATCTACACATTTAGATCTTGATGTCCTGCGGCACATACGCATGATCAGAACCCTTCCTGAGGTCGTTTCACATTTTTCTATGGCCACCCCCTGCTCCTTATACCATTCTGCCCAATCCAGGTCGCATGTCTCTTCAGCTTTTGGCAGATTGGACTTTTCCTCCCGACCCAGAGTTCTTAGGGGGGCTGCATCTTCAGTTCCCTCTCCCAGACGCACCCAGACCACCGTTCCCTGCTGCCCACTTAGGCGTGCAGGACATCCCTGCGTTCCGAGGAGACCCCGGGGCTGGCCCTAGTACCGCCACCCCGGGTTCTGGCCCTATCACTTCTGAAGCATTCACCGAGGCCCTCTTAGGCCTTGCCTCCGGTGCCGGCATGACCACTACCGCCGGCACCACTTCCACTACCCGTCTGGCCACCACTTCCTTCGTTCGTCGGGCCGCTTCCTCTCTCCTCGGTCTCGAGGCTGAGTTAGCTGCACTGCACGCTGGCGCATCGTCCTCTGCCCCCTCGGTCCCATCCTCTTCTATCTTTTCCCACCCATGCTTCCTCGCATTGGAGAGGAACATGGCCGCCATCCTCCGCATTCTCACTCACATTCACGGTCCGCTTCCACCCACCCCTCCTCCTTCACCACCTCCTTCACCTCCTCCTTCACCTCCTCGTCGATCTTCACCTCCTCCTTCACATTCATCACCTCCACCATCACATTCCTCACCTCCTTCATCATCCCCTAGGCGACCACCATCCCCCCTCCCACCACCACTTCCATTCCCACTACTTCATCTCCACACACCGTTTCTGACCCATCGCCACCCTCCACTTCCCTCACCCCATACACGCGTCGCAAGAAATTACTGGTGCGTTCGAGATCACTTCACCCACCATTCTTTCCTATCGCCGTATCTATCCCATCTACCACCGCATTGGTCGCCATACTTCCCACACCTCCCACTACCACCGTCACTACACCCATTGTCCACACCACCACCACACCCATCCATCCACCTCTCTCTCCACTTCTCCGCACTCCCACCACCTCTCCCCACCACACACAATCATCCTCTACCGATGAGGACGATGACTCATTCTCTCCTGCATTTTGATTTGTTTCTTTTTATTTTCCGATCTCCCCCAGCATATATCTGCATCGCCATTGCTGATATCATATTGCTAGCATTGTCATGTCCAGCTTGGAGGAAATCGAATTTTGTTTGTTGTCGTGTGCTTTCGTTTGTGTGTGCCTGTTTCTATGTGTTGTGTGGTTGTGTTTTTTCTATCTTTTATTTCCTTTTCTTTCATTTTCCTCCTTTTTATTTTTTCAGTTTCGTTCGTGTGTTTTGCATGTTTTTCATTTTTTGTGTCGGTGCGTACCCCCCATTTTTCATTGCCCTCCCATATTTACTTCTATTGCATTGAGGGCAATGCAAGTTTCAGCTTGGGGGAGTCGCACTTTGTGTATCATTTGTTTCATTTTTCTTCATTTTAAGTCGTTTTCCATCGTGTTTTTATTTTTCTTCTCATCTTTTGTTCTTTCTCTCCAGAGATGACCCGATATGATGAATTGCCACATGATCAGACACACACCTAGCATATCTTCGATAATCACATTCACTAACCCTAGGAAGCCGAGTCCTCTTGTATTTCATGCTGTGTAGGTCCACTTTGCTTTTATGTGAGTCGTGTGTCGTGACTAGCTTATAGTGTGCTTCTACTTTGTGATGTTGATTTATATACCTACCATTGGTTGACCCCTAGATTATCATGCTTCAATTTGAATATGCGGTATTTGCTTCTACTGTCTGCTTCTATATGCATGCTAAATATATATCGTATACTTTAATTCGCATGTGTCAGGATTCCACAATTAAGGACTAGGATAACCCATTTAGCCCATGCTCTAATTTGCGAGAAATATTTTCTTTGCCCAAGTGTTTAGATTCCGATTTCTTTTTTGTTTTACTTGGTGCAAATCCCCTCGTCGTGTACCGTTCTCCCACTTGGGAGAGTACACATGTATATATCCCAAAAATCCAAAAATCCAAAAAAAGAGAGAAAAGAAAAACCCAAAAAAAGAAAAAGAAAAGAGAAAAGAAAGAAAAAAATATGTATAGCCAAAAAGCCAAAAAATACAAATACCCAAAACCCAAAAAAATTCACGTGTGAGTATTTTTCCTATTTACCGAGAATAAAGGGAAGGCGAGAGTTTGCACCGAGTGTTCTACTCCACACCTTCTCAACCTCCATCGTTTTTCGAAAACACTTGGCATATGAACTTTTCAGTGATCATCTAGGCGATAGTGGGATGATTTCCTTGTCCCTAGCTATGGAGTCCCCGATGCATGATACGCTTCTATTCTTATACTCTTCTCATGCATGCTTGATCTATTTATTCACCATATCGAATTGATATTTGGGTCAATCCTTGGGTATGTGTATATGGAGCTTTACTGCATGTCACGCCCCGCTTCCCAAAACAGCGGAGGCAAAGCGTGACTAGGCCCGCTTAGGCCAGAGCTAAGGAGCCCTGACCCAATAAGCGTCTGTGTGGTACCAAGACGAAGGTACATGTCCCTGCATGTTAGTACAGAACAATAAAAGTACAAGAAGGAAAGAACATCACATTTTATTCCAACATATCAAGAGTACCAAGTCTCAATGACCGAAGGGCTACAACAGCAGAAAAGTAAATCTAATGATGCAAGCACCCAACCTAGACAAGGAAACAAAGGTGCTACGCACCCAACTAAAAGTAATAAACGTCTCAGGAAACTGCAACGGGATGTCTCTAGCTCTGGTCCTCCTCAGGGTCGTACTCAGGATCGACACTCTCTGGCTCCACGTCAGCTGGCAAGTCAGTCTCCTCAACGTACTCTGGCTCAAACCCTGACGTACAACACCAAAAGAATGAGCTGTACGTCAGGTAAGGTCTATAAGAAAAGGTTAGACCAAACTACAAGTGCACCAATTACTTAACAAACGTTTTACTAGTTGATTAACATGCTGAGGTTACAACAGGCGAACAATGAAGGTACACGTAGCAGGAAAAGTAAACACGACAAGTAGTAGTCGTAGCGAGGGCTACCGATTACGGGACTAGCCTACTGGTGTCAAGACAAGATAGAACACGGAAAGCCAGACAAGACAAGACAAGACAAGACACGAAAGGGTTCATGCCTGTTCGGTTCGAGGGGGATCGGACCCTCTTGCCGCTTGCACGCTCAACCGTACCCAAAAAACCCCAAGAATCGTGACAGGACAAGGGATCACTTGCTCTAGCTTGACAAGTGCCCTATTGTTGTTTGAGCTGTGTATCAATACATGGGATCACCTGCTCTAGCTTGACAGGTGCCCAATTGCCCATCGGGCTGTGAACTAGTACAAGGGATCACTCGCTCTGGCCTGGCGAGTGCCCTATTGCCCAGCAGGCTGTGCAGACAGAACGGGACAAGACACGACAAAACAGGAGGGGTTATACTAGGGTGTCCATAACTCACGCACACGTATGTCAATCCTATGATGTCAAAATTGTTGTTGTTGGACTCAGATTTCGTTGTCAAATCTGAGCCATCAAGGGCGTCCCGGACGCTATCATTTCACGTCCGGTTCTCATGGTTCAAAATGTCTAATCTAGCAAGACTAAGGCCTAAGCATGGCCAAGAACGCAAGTGGTACACTTGCCTGTGGTGGCGAGTGAGTCGTCTCCCTGGTACGTCTCGTCCAAACGTCTCGTCGGCGTAAGAGCGTCTGAAAATCGTGACACGGCGACGGTGTCAGTTCACGATTCAGAATTCCTATTAGGGTCGTGTCTAGGTTATCAGGACTACCCTATTTATCAAAAATCACATTTTTAATGTATTTAACCTAATCGACGATCTATCCTATGTGTACATGCATAAAGTCCATTCGTCGATTTTTCTATGGTTGCACACCGTTTTAAAGAGGAGCGGAAAGTAAATTTAATTTGATTATGTTGCTGATTTTAATTAGGGTTTGATCATTTACGGTGGGGGTTTCTACGAGTTTAGGGGACCAACCTGAAAATGACGATTGCACGAAGATCCGGCGTCAGATCTGGAAAGGTGGAAGCTTTGCGTCGTCCGGAAATTCCTAGGCTGCGGGTAGCGCAGCGAGGAATGTTGATTGTTGATGATGACATTGGCCTCCGAAGGTGATGACGAAAGATCTTGGCGTCTCCCGGGGTCGTCATCGTCGGATCGGAGATAGGATCACCACACGAGAGGAAGAAATGGATCTTGGAAGAAAAGGCGCGGCCGGAGCTTGGCCGTGAATCTCAGATCTGATGGAAAGGAAAAACAGGGGAAGGGGAAAGAGAAATGAGGATGGAGGAGAAGAAGAAACGGGAGAAAGAGAGAAATGGACCTTGGAGAAGGTGGGGGGCTCAAGGGAGGAGGAAGGAGAGGCAAGGAAGGAGAAGGAGATGAGTTGGGGAAGGAGATGGCTCAAAGTAATGAGGAGAAAGGAAACTCAGCCGCGCGCTTAAATAAGAAAACCAAACGGCGGCTAGGTCAAAACTATGGTTTCGGGGGTCAGTTAGTCGGTCTGAGAAGGGTGGTTGACCGACTAGTTTGAGAACTAGTCGGTCGGTCGTCTAACTGTGACCGACTAGAAGGCAAACAGAGAACAGTGTCGGTACATGGTTGATAGATTTAGTCGGTCTGTGAAGGCTCGTCGACCGACTAGTTTACAACCTAGTCGGTCGGCCAGTGTTCATTGACCGACTAAAGGATAAAAGTGGTCGACAAGAAGTTTTGAAAATTAGTTGGTCTGAGAAGAAAACTTAACCGACTAGTTCGTCAACTTGTCGGTCGGTATTCGTTCTTAAACCGACTAATAATAAACAGTAACTTGACTGCATGAAATGGTCCCTAACTTAGTCAGTCTGCGAAGAAGTGTTGACCGACTAGTTTGACAACTAGTCGGTCGGTGGATGAATTTAGACCGACTAAGCGTAAATAGTAACTCAGTGGAAAAATCTGACAGAAACTAGTCGGTCCATGAAGAGTTTTTGACCGACTAGATTGACATCTAGTCGGTCGGTCCTTGTTCTTGAACCGACTAAAATGCACACCAAGTCTCCAAATGGAGTGCGAAGCTTCGGGATGGGTTCTAGGGACTTCTAAAATGCGTCTGGCTCTAAGATAAGAGCGTCATGAAGCACGCTCAGCTCCAGATAGGGGAAAAGATACGGAAAAGAAAAGAGAGAAAACGAACAATCATATATATATATATATATATATATATATATATCTATATTATAAAACATGGATGTTATCATGGGTTTTTGGATAAGAGAAATTGGATAAGAGATTTTGGTTATGTGTATTGTTGTATGTGGATATGTGTGTATTGTTGTATAAGATATTTTGGTTAAGAGATAATGGATAAGAGATAATGGATAAGAGAATTTGGTTATGTGTAATTGGGTGTGTTGTTTATAGAGATTTGTATGTAGATATGGGATATGAGAAATTAAGATATGAGAAATTGATATAAGATAAGAATGATTTCATTTGTATTGGAGGGAAAATGATCAAATTGGAGGGAAAAGATCACATCAAAATGATCAAAATCTCGAATTGGAGGGAAAATGATCAAAATTTTGATCACATCATTATTGCGCGCCATTTTGAGGGTTACTGATCTTCTTTGCACGCCAAGAGGAAGCAGAGCAAGGGAGAGCTCCATCATCCTCATCTTTTCCTACCTCCTCAATCTACCTCCTCCAGCTCAACACCGTCTTCTACCTCAGCTCCTCTTTTACCTCAGCTCAATCACCCTCCCTCAACGAAGAGCAAGCCAAGGTATTTTTAGGAGAACATCGCAGCTAATCTCATTTCCCCCACCCTCCAGCTTCCTCCAAGCAGCACATCAGCAGCCTCTTCTACCTCCAGCACATCAACTCAATGGAGAGCAAGGAGATCAAGGCAAGCACCCTCCATTTCACAAATTTGAGTTCAATGTATGCAAAATAATTTTTCTGTTGTTAATGGCTAGAACTGATATATATACATACAAATCCTGAATTGAGTTTGAAATTCTATATTGAAATTGTATGTAGACATATATATCAGCATATATATATAGAACTTTGAACTTTGAACTTTGGCATACATACATATCCTGATAGCAGATATATGTGTAATATATATGTGTAATATATGTTGTATATATGTGTAATATATGTGTAATATATGTGTAATGCTATATATATGTGTAATGCTATATATATGCTATAATATATATGTGTAATATATATGTGTGTATGCTGTAATATATATGTGTAATATATGTGTAATATACATAGATATGTGTAATATATGTATAGATGTAATATATGTGTGTATGCTGTAATATATGTATGCTATGTGTAATATATATCATGATATATATGTCTACATACATATCCTGATAGCAAGGAGATCAGGATTTGGCAAGCACCCTCCATTCAACTTTGAACTTTGAAACCCATGATATCACATATCCTGATATATATTACACATATCCTGAAACTTCTATTTCTCAAGCACTCCAATTTGCATATGCTTTGACTATCCTGAATATTAGATATGCTGATTACATTGTATATAGAATTTTGCATATGTAATTCAAGATATGTTTGCATGTAATTCAAACATATCTTGAATTTGTTTATGCTGATTAGATTGTATATAGAATTTGGTTATGTGTAATTTACACATGCCAACAAAATTACATATGCTGATTACATTGGAATGACATTTGTGAAAATTGGAATGACATATCCTGAATATTAGATATGCATGTATGAAAATTGGAATGACATTTGTGATAACTGCAATGGAATGACATATACACATATCAACATATCTTGAATCTCATTATATAACTCAGAAATGGATAGGGTGTGTTGTTTGTGTAATTGGGTGTGTTGGGTGTGTTGGGTGTGATGTTTGTAGAAATGGGTACTGAGATATTGGATAATGTTATCAAATCTAAAAAAATTACATAGAATTTGGTGTGTAAACTCCCTTGATGTATCTCCAACTTCTACCTCCTCCAGCTTCTACGAAAAACAGCAAGAAGAGCACCCTCTTCTACCTCTCCAGCTTCTACGAAGAACAGCAAGAAGTGCAAGCACATCAAGAGGATTGGTGAGCTCTTCCTCTTCTCCTCAAGATCTTCATCTTCTCCTCAATTCTTTTTCTTTTAATTTATGTCACCCTCACATTTTTTTCTTTACTTTATCCTCACATTGCAGTGCTTCTATCTTCATCGTGTCCTCTTCACCTCAACCCTTGGTGAGTTTGAGAGAATTGGTGAATCTTTGGTGAGTCTGTGTATACCAACTGAAATGAGAAACTGAAATCTTTGGTTTAGTTTGAATCTAATTTCATTTTGCAAAAAAAAACATGGACAAATCAGTTTGGTTTAGTTTGAAAATCATGTTTTTTCATTTTGCAAACTTTGAAATATGTGTAATTAGTTTGAAATTAGTTTGAAAATTTCAGTTTGGTTTAGTTTGAAATATGTGTAATTTGGTTTAGTTGGGTGTGCTTATTCAAATTTTATCCTACTACTCCAGTGTTCATCAACTGTTGAGGATTTTTCTGAGTTTGAATAATGCTTGGGTGAGTACATTATATCCTGATAATGCTAGGGAGTATATGCATCATTTGCACTATCACTCAATATTAACCCAATCAGGATATCAATTAGGTTCATTTTTAATATGGGCTATCTATTTGCTTATATCCTGATCTTCATATGGGTTATCAATTCATAGCCCATATCAATTTGCACTCTCAAGATCAGTTTTTTGAATGTTAATCTTGAAATAATATTCATATCAGTTTTTGACTGTTGGGTTTATCAATTACACACACATGTACTTCATATGCAATGTTAGTTACTAATTTTCATATTCATTTGATGATATTCTTGATATTCTACTTCTTCTAACTGTTACTTACTAATTTTCATATGCATTGTCTTGTTAGCTATTCTAAATGATATTCTTGATCTTCTTGATGTCCTGTTAGCTTCATAATGCTAATCTTCATATGCATTGCTAATAACAGGACAATTGGTGAGCTCTTCATATGCAAATTGGTGGCTACTCTTCATAATGCTACTCTTCAAAATAACTCACTTCACTGATAGCTCTTCATATGCAAATTGGTGAGCTTTTATTCCAAGCTTAATTGAATACATACTTTGAAGTATTCCAAGATAATAACACTTTGAAGCATAATTCTCTCACTTTGAGTGTTATTACAGCTTTAAAATTGATTGAGTGTTATGTGAATGAATTTTTGAATCATTTTTGAGTGTTATTACAACTTTGACATGATATTGCATTCATATTTCTTGGAAATTGATAGGATATTGACAGCTTATTGAGTTATTAATTTTTGATTCTCAGGATATTGAAATAAATTGTTAATATGAATATCCCATAAAATCCTGAGAAATTCTCAGGATATTGCAATATGCAAATTGAGTTCAATATCCTGTTCAAAATTGTTAATATGAATATCAAAAATTGAGTTCAAAATGAGTCAATTGAACTGTTAATATGAATCAAAAATTGAGTTCAAAATTGAGTTAATATGAATATAAAAAATTGAGTTCAAAATTGAACAGTCAATTGAATAGGATATTGAGTTAATATGAACAGTTCAATATCCTGTTCAATATCCTGTTCAAAATTGTTAATATTGAATATCAAAAATTGAATTCAAAATTGAGTTCAAAATGAGTTCAAAATTGAGTGAAATTGTTAATATGAATATCAAAAATTCTCAGGATATTCCAATATGCAAATTGAGTTCAAAAAATTTGAAAGAAATTGTCAGGATATTGAGTTCAAATTTTTTGATTCTCAAGTGTTAGGATATCCTGATAATTTTGACAGGATATCCCATGGAATTTGAAATTATCTGGATATCATGATAATTTAATTTTGAATTCAAATTCATTCCATTAGATCCAGTTAAAAGGCATATAATATGAATTGATAATTTTGAACTCAATCTGAATGCCATGAACTCAACAATGAATTCATATTCAGTTCATATCCATTTTCACTTACACTCTATTTTATGTTAAGTTAAATGAATGTTCCAATTTGATATTAAGTATTAATACTATAAAAAATCCCAAAAATGAGCCCATATTTATGCTAGAATTGATTTCCTATTTAACAGGACATTGATATGCAAGCAACACTGAAATTTGAGAATGAATTTTTGAGAATGAAATTTTGCTAATGAATTTTAATATTAATTGAAGGCAATATTTATCGGACACTGAAATTTTATATCATAGGAATGGATGATATCATTGGTGAGAATTCACTGATAGTTGCAAATTTACATTGAATGGCTGAGCTTGCTGAATAATTGAAACATGGAGCTACTGACTATATAGGCGAAACTTTGTCCATGTGCTTGCTGAAACATGAAGAGAATATATAATTGAAACATGGAGCTTGCTAAAAAACATTCAATTTCAGTTGTTATGCAATGGCATATATAGGTGAGAATTCACTAATAGTTGCAAAAAAACATGGAGCTGTTTGCAAAAACTGTTGAGATATATGAAACAGTTTCATACTAGGTTTGAGGTATATGAAACAATTTGAGTGATATATGAAACATTTTTTGATATTGTCACTGAGAGTTAATCTCATAAATTGCATTTCAGAGATTGGTATTTTTTGATTGTTTATCAATTTTGAGAATGATTTACTATTGCATTTATAATGGGAGACTGCAACCAATTGGGTTATGTCATATGAGAATTGGGAGACTGCAAGAAAGAAATTTGGAAACAATTAATTTGGCAATTAGCAAGGAGAAAAATTGGCATAGGAAAGGTGTCCTGTGTCCATGCTTGCAGTTTGAAAATTGATTTTCAGAGTTACATGTTCCATTATATGATATCCATATGAAAAATTTCATGAATTGCTCATGTGCTAATGAATAGAGATGTGTGCAAAAAAACATTATGAATTGAGATACTGAATTCCTATTTTCATTTCCTATTTCATTTCCTAATTTTCTATTTCATTTCCTAATTTGTCATGTGAAATGAATTCCTATTTTCATTCATTTATGAATTTTCCTCTCATCTTCTGTAACTTATGAATAGATTTTGCTAATGAATAGATTTGAGCATATGAACAAAAGTATGAAATGAGCATATGAAACTGAAGTATGCATTGGTTATGAATTTATTTTGCTCATTCAGAATGGGAGAGCTTTTGCTAAATAGATTTCTAACTTATTAATTGCTTTTGCATGGACAAACCTTATGAATTGGTTATGAATAGCTCTCATACTTCAGCAAATTGCTTTTGTAATTCCTATGTATGAGCAAGTATGCATAACTGATTTGCTTCAGCAAATTCCTATGTATGAGCAAGTATGCAAAGCACTTGGTTATGTATGATTGGTTATGTATGAGCACATGCAAAGCAATTGGTTATGTATGCAAAGCAATTCATATAACCCACTGCCATTCCTATGCATTCAAATGTTGAAATTGTCAAAAAGTTGATTATCCTGGGCTCATACTAACTTAATTTCCAAAGACAGGATACTCAACTTAATTCATGGACTCAAAATGTCTTATACAGGACTCAAAATCTTGGACATTGGAATGAATAGACAGGATACTCAACTTATTATTCAACAATCTTGGACATTGTTTAGCAATTTGCAAATGTATATATGATTATTATTCAACAATCTTGGACATTGACATTCAATGAATGAATCTTCATACTTAAATGACTGTCATATGGTTAGACATTCAAGTGTCCTGTTCAAAATCTTGGATATGACACTATTGGTTAGGAATGTATATGATCACATTAATTTGACAGGACACTTGAAAGTTATTATTGGAAATAGCCATGGACTCAAATATATGAGTTATTTGTTTGCCATATGATAGGATACTCAAAGTAGATGTAAGTTTGATATCAATTCCAGTGAAGAAGGAACATTGGACTGAATGCTTAATATTGGACTGAATGCTCAAACTGATGGACAATGCGACTGATGGATAGGCTCAAACTCTTATTCCAAGTTGCATTTTCATTCATACTTTTTAATACCAATACTTCTAAATGATATGTGCACTTCTAAATGAGAAAGCAATCCTATGTTTCAATATTTGTCTTATGAATGCAAAAGCACCTATTTATCTTATGAATAAAATTTTGCAAAATAGTTACTTATTACTTTTTGGTGAAAAGGTTTGGTGCATATTGCAAATGCTTGGTGCATTTTGCAAATGATTGTTTCCATATATAGTTGCTGTTGGTGCAAAATGGTTGATTTTTACATTTAACCAACAGTTGATCAAAATGAAAATGCAAAAATTTCCCTCAATTTTCAATATCCATGATTACATGGTTTATTTTGAAAATAGTTGCTTTTTACATTTTGCAAAATATTGTTGTTGATTAAATGATTAAATGGTTCATTCTAATGCAACTGCACATACTTTTTGAAAATTGTTGTTGCTGTATTATTGTTGTGTATGGAGGGTGAGTGTTATTGAAAATACATCCTGCTTGCAGGGCAAATTCAATGTAGGGAGAAAAATTTGTCTACTGGTTTATTCAGCAAATATTTCACTCCATGTGCAAATGAATAATAACCTTGGTGAGTTTGAGATAATTGGTTTATCAGTCAATTCCATGGATGAAATTTCAATATCCATCAGTCAATTTCATTTCAGTTCATATTGAAATTGGTTAAGATAAATGAGATAAATGAGATAAATGAAAATTGAAAATTTCAATTCAATATCCATCAGCCAAGGTATTATTGAAAATACATCAAGCTTGCAGGACATGGTATTATTGGATGAAATTGTTGTTGCTTAATTTGCAGGACACTTTTTGTAATATTGAAATTTTTTTCTTTAGTCCTACTCAGGACTGCTAAGCACTAATGCTTATTAACTAATTTTCTCATCAGTCCTGCTCAATAGTTTGAAAATTTATTGAAATACATCAATATTGCATGACAAATTCAATGTATTATTGAAATTACATAGTTTCTAAATAGCATATGGGGGTTAAATTTTTTTGGGTTCAATTTTTTTGCAGGACTGCACATGTTGAATGCATAGACTAAAAAATGCAGACTAAACAATAGTTAGCATGTAAAAAATGTTGACTGCATGAACTTAAAAATGCATAGGGTTATTGGGTTAACTAACCGTATGTTAACTATTTATTGGGTCCTTCTATCAATATACTACAAAATGATGAATACATAGACTGAAAAATGCATAGGGTTAACATGTAAATAATGTATAGGAAACATGGTTGTCCTATAAACATTTGTAGACATCAAATTGACATATCCTCAAATACTCAATCCTGTCATTGCCAATAACATGGATTAGTGTTGTGACAGGATTGAGTAATAGATTAGTGTTGTGACATGCCAATAACAGGCTAACTCAAATCCACAAATACTCAATCCTGGATATTTCCTCAATCCTCAACATGTGATCAACTTTCTCATCAATTTTGCAAATAGCCATGGACTCAAATAGAAAATGTGATCACAACATGTGATCATATCTTTGATCACATTCCTCAATCCTCTTTAGTGTTTCAAAAGATAAAATGCTTCCAATATCTCATCTCTCAATCCTTTTTACAACATGTGATATTGGAATCATTTTAGCAAATTCCTCAATCATCAACATGTGATCACATTTGCAAATTTCTAAACATCAACTTGACAAATATTGACTGACAGGGTACTCATCCAAAGATAAGGGTTTCAAAGGCTAAAATGATTCCATGCTAAAATTGAGAGATATGGGTTTTCAAAATTAAGAGGCTACTCAGCCAAAAAATGATTCTAATATCACTTCATGTTAACAATTGCAAATTGGCTAACAAATGCATAATGATTCCAATATACTGTCATCACTTCATGTTTAAAAATTGAGGGGATACTCAGCTAAACAAATTGAGAACTGAGTTTTGTTTTACCATGGAATCAATTTTTCAAATGCTAAACAATTTCACAACATATGATATTGGAATCATTTTAGCAAATTTCTCAATCCTCAACATGTGATCACATTTGCAAATTGCTAAACATCAACTTCACATATAATGAATGACAGGATACTCAGCCAAAGAATAACTGCATATACTCACATACATCAATTTTGTCATTAGGATTTCATAACTACATATGAAATTGCATTGAATTCATAACTGCATGTGAAATTACATAACTGCATATCAACTTGACATATAATCAAATTGAACATGCATACACAGATGTGTTCAAATGTTGGTATAGCAATTTCAAAATTAGGATTTCAACATACGATTTTTTTTGCTAATTAATAGGACAATGAAAAAGTGTTTGAATGAGTAAATTATTAATAATACAGAGCTAAAGACAGTAAAAGAAACTAACTTGGTATGAATCAAAAGCAGTTAATTCCAATTACAAAACCCTTTGGGAAGCTGCCTCTGTTTACTCCTTCACTCCCATGGCTCCCAATGACAGCAACAAGAACCAATAGAGTGACAAAGATTGCCTCTTTCATCACCTTTGGCATTGCTGGCTTTTGAGATAGAGAGCAATGCTTTGGGTTCTATATGATGGTGTAATGGGTAGCCTTGACATGATTAATCTATTCACAGGATTTTGAATGGCTCATTACATTGCATTCACAGGATTTTTTCCACATGATTTTTGGCTCCATGCTCCCTCCACATGACATTGCATTATTGGCAGTATTGGCATTGGCAGTGGATTGACTGTAATTGGCAATCATGTATACCAATACCAATGGTATTAAAAATCCCTCAAAATGTTGCAATATTGGCAGTTTTGGTATTGGTATACAGGAATGCAATGCTTATGAGATGTGCACCTCAACCCCTCAACCCATGTTTAAAAATTTGAATATTTCTATCAAGTAACTGAAATTGTTCAATATTTTTATTTAACATGATTTTTGACTATTACTTGATATTTTTGTTTAACAGGGAGAACTTCATTTTGAATATTTCTATCAAGTTTACAATCAAGTTTACAGTCAATTGGAGTAAACTTGATATTTCCATCTGCTATGAATGTGAATATTTCTATCAAGTAACAGGGATTGAGGTAAAATATTCATACATTTACTGAATTGATACTTTATTCAAATAAATGTATAAATTTAAATTTTTCCATATTATCAAATATATATTAATTTTTCTAAGAAATTTATGTTCTTAATTTATCTAGGTTATTGCTCATCCTATTAACTCTCCACTGTGGATTGAGCTTGACACGCCATCTTTTTATAATGTGATGATGAAAAGGTTTTCTGCTTAAACATGATGAAGGTAATAAAAGTGAGTTGTACAAAGTAATTAGATATATCTTCGTTTCTAATTTTTCTATTCTAATCTATGATTTTATTTTTTATTTTCAGGACACACGGCACTAGCTTCATATGTAAATTTTGTTGGTTTTAAATGCCTGTGTGAGAGATGGTGAGAGATGGTGTTTTTGAAGTTGGACTGCATGGTTCAATCCAAAATGTATTTTTGTGTATATTTTTTCATAGTTAAGGGTTTTTTCTTTTAGCATATAGTTTAGGTTGTGTGATATTATAAGTCGATGTACAAAAATGTTGTCTTAACTACTATTTTGGTTGAAAATATGATTTGGGGGAAAACTCCCTTCAAAAAATCACTGAGTACTACTATATACTTTGTAGAAGAAGGAAATTTTTTTAAATATCTTTGTCTCAATGATGTTTCTTATTTATTTCTTAAGATGGAAAGTTTTACTAATATTTGAAGTTAAATTCGGTGCGTTCTCTGATGGTGATGACATGATCATCTGCATTTAAATTCGGTGCTCTCTCACTGTTCTGCTTATAGACCACTTCTATTTATTGAGTTAACTCAATTGTTACCATGTTTTTACTCCAGGACAGAGTGCTCTTGCGTTCAGCTCTTTGGTTCAACAATCTATCTTTATTTTTCATTTCATTGGATTGGGTGTTTTGTAAATTTTTGTTCAACTGAATGGCCTGCGTCAGAGAAAACGAACAATCATATATATATATATATATATATATATATATATATATATATATATATATATATATATATATATATCATACAGAAACCAGCCGTTACACTGCACAATGTAGATTGTGACACCGTTTGCTAGCACGCGACCACACTCACTCGCGCTTCACCGCGTGGGCCCCCGACACTTGTTTGGACTCGTATTCCTTAGTTTAGTGTTGCGTTTTGTTGTATGCTTGCTTAGTGTGGCGTGTTTTATTTTGTTGGCTCTGACGGGCGATCTAGGATTTTGATCTCTCTATCTCTCTCTACTTTTTCCCTCCGAGCTCCTACTCTCACCCGTCTTCCTCGAGGATGAGGAAGGGTTCAGCTTGGGGGATGTTGACGTGCGTTTATATTTTATGTATTCACGCACGTCTTCTTTGGGATTTTCCGTTGTTTTCCGTCGTCCCGTGCCCATTTTCTTGGGATTTTTAGTTTTCTTTCACTTCTGGGTGTTTTTGTATAAATGCAGGAGATTGCCAGCATCGGGGACGTATAATGAAGATATCATGAGTCCCTGAAGCAACGGGAGGAGTCACGCGCGATCCAGAGGGTCAAAACGATGAAGATTACTATACCTCAGTCCTCAAACGATCGGGTGGACACAGCCACCCGATCGGTTGATGCACGTGTGTCTCATCCGGACAAGAACTGAAGAGAAGAGCAGCTCACCTGATCGGTTCACTGATAGGGTGAGTCCAACAGAGCTCTCGGCCATTTGAAGCTGAATTCCAACTGATTGGGTGACATATCACCCGATCGGTTCATCTGTAGCTGAAAATCTCCAAGCGACGACCCGGAGAGCTCAACCGACCGGTTCATGGATCGGATGAACCGACAGTCTTCTCTGTTATTTTGGGCGTAATTCCAACCGATCGGGTGATATCTCACCCGATCGGTTCATCTGTAGCTGCAGTTCTTCAAACGACGACCCGGACGCACCAACCGCTCTCCTTAGTGCACGGTTGAGCTTCTGAAGCCCGCGGCCAAAGTCAACAGTAACTCACCCGATCATTTGATTCTTCAACTGATCGGGTGACGTCGATTCCTATATATAGCTGACCTAGGTTTTCAGAATCCGAATCCTGTTTTATTTTCTGTCTTTTTTGTATTGCGACGACTGGAATTTTATCATCTTTTGTAAGTGTTCTGATCTTTGTGAAACTTTAATATAGTCTTAATAGCATTGCTACTATCTCATTTCAATCGCTTGATCATGATTTCTACGATTGATTTTCATTTAGATTGCTTTTTGGCTATGATTTGTGAGTAGTTCCGAAATCTGGGATTTAGGTGGAAACACCTTCGTGGGTTCTCCCTAGAGCAACTGTAGGAATTTGATTTCGATAGGGATTATGAATTTAGATGGTTACGCGGGGTGTTTCATTTTCATCAACGGGAAAAAGACCGCCTTTGACCGTCGGGCCAAGGGGGTATACAGTTGGCAGTTGACTCCCTATCCACAGCTCACGCCCTTAGCGTAGACATTGAATCCTAGCGCGTGGAAACGGCATGACAAGATGTCAGGAGTCGGTCGGTGTTAATGGACATGGGAATGCCCATCGACCGAATTTGGGTAGTCCTGCGTATCATCCTGGGCACCGACCGGAATATCGGGCCCATGGGACGCTAGGTATCACTCTTAGAGGCAACGTCTCACCACTAAACCCTAATCCCGATCGTATCCCTATCCGTCAGTCGTAATAGTGAGAACACGCGATAGGGTGGAAACCAAAGTCATAGGTTTCCTTTTATATCGTTTATCCTTCGTTTCTACATTCCGTGACAAACCTTCGATCATTCGGGCTAGCTCACCCATAGGGTGAACCGGTTCCTCTTTGACACAAGCACAACACACGCCTCCCTTTGTTCGACCCCAAGCCACACTACAACACCGTGCATTTGCGGTATAAATATTTAAATCTGGTATCCCCAATCTTATTGCATTTGTATGCTCAAAACTTAGGGGACGTCAGGTGTGCGTCATCTCGAAAAGTGATCCCCATTGAATTGAAAGCCGGGACGGGCTGTGCTGGTGGGGGTGGAATATGTGTGGTAGGAGGCAGAAGTGTAGGTGGTGATGGGCTAGGTGGCGGGGAGTCCGCTCTAGCAGAGGAAGAGCTTGGCTCACTAGTCCTCCTCCACTTAGAGGCGGGTGCCCGTGCACGGGACCTAGTGCGTGGGGTCATGGTAATGTCGTGTGACGTGCCAACCAACGCGAAGTGCTAATAAAAAGGAAAGAATATACCGAGCACGACGCAACTCCAAGCAAGCAATGCGAGCAAAGAAATGCCTCCCATGAGAAGTGCCAAATCTGCCCTTGATCTCCCCCAAGCTATCCTGAAACACAAAATTGATTGATTAGCAATGAACGTCGAAAAATTTAGGGGAAAATCAAGAGAAATAGGCGTGAATATGGTTTAATTTCGATTCGGGGTAGAATAGGGCTTACAAAATAGAGATTAGGAGAAAAAAGGGAAATTGGGGCTAAGATGGGATGGCCGGCAGCAAGGGAGGCGATGGCAGGGCGGCGACCAGACAGCCGGCGTTGGCGTGTGGTCGCGCCACTCGGGCATGACCGGTGTTGACTTGGGCGAGTGACAAGGGTGCTCAGGCGAGAGACGAGGGTGTGCAGGCGAGAAAAATGGATTTGGAGATTATTCGATTTAGGGCCGGATCGCTAGATTATATAGTGTTGGTCACTCGGTCGAGTGGCTGTGACCACTCGGCCGAGTAGCCCCAGTTACGAAAATTTAGAAATTTTTTCAAATAAGTACCAACTCGACCGAGTAGAACCATCACTCGACCGAGTAGACAAGAGTCACTCGACCGAGTGGCTAGGCCACTCAGAGCTTTTTAAGTGCTGAAAGTGTCTGGTTCACTCGGTTGAGTGACAAAGTCACTCTGCCGAGTGGCATGTAATTAACAGAGAGGGTTTTTTTCGAAACTTCCCTGAGCAATACCCTACTCGACCGAGTAGGGTCTTCACTGGTCGAATGAAAATGTCACTCAGCCGAGTGGGCTGCTGTTCTCAGCTCCAACTCTCTTTTTTTACTCCACTTTCTGATCTTCTTTCCCCCGTCAGTTTCTTCCTTCTCTTGACATTTGAGCGCATCCTTGGAGTGCTCCCCATCGCCATGGTCGTCCTCCATTCATACGATCTACTATTCTCTTTCTCCTGGAATGAAAAATGTTACCCGTTGTCAGGTTTTCTTCGACACTTGACTCTAAACACTAATAAAGATCTAAAACAAAAAATTGAGAAGAAAATTCCACTAAAAAGTGAGATAGAACTGTTGGGTTTGTAGAGGGATGTGCCCTCAGATCATTTGTATTTGATGCAAATGATAATTTAAGCTTAGATAGGGACTATGTTGCATTTGATGCAAACCGGATTAAATGTGACATAAATAGTTTACGACAATATTTAATGAAATAAATGCAAGGAAAAGTTCACGGGTGAGACGGGAATGTCTCGGTTTACGCCCAGGTTCGGACAACGTCCAAATCGGACGCCAGATGCCCAAGATACGCACAAAATAGCCCAAAAGGGTCTGACCCATGCCCAAACTGGACATGGGTCAGACCAGGCTGACCCAGTCCAGACTGGGTCTGGCCTGGGCACCTGGCCAGCCCCAGCTGAGGCAGGGGGCCCGGCCCGCCTGGGCCTGGGTACTGTAATGCCCTGATAGCTACTGCACAAGTATTAGAGGGGGGGGGTTGAATAGTACTTTAAAATAATGAAGAGTATAATTCCTAAATATTGTGCAAACACAACCAACAATGCGGAATGAAAATTGACAACAATAAAATCCAATGCAAACAAGCGATGTAACGGGTTCGGATCCACCCAAGTCTCCCCGACTTGTTACCGGTGATCCTACGTCCCAGACACACGGATCCCCTCTGGCTACTTGATCTAGAATCCTCTAACTAAAGTTTGCACTATGAAATTCTTATAAAAACTACTACAAGATCAAATCATACACAAATCGAAAACGTGACTCCCACAAACCGGGATCACGATCTTCTCTCACAACCGAGAGATAAACTTGAAATATCAATTCAAATGAAACAATAAAACACTTACCACAAAAGCCTATGCTTTGAGTAAAACTTACTGATTTTAGGGCAAGAAGAATTTTGAGGAAGAAGCAAGCACCAAACCCTAGCTCCACGAAGATGAGCAGCAATAGATGGCTAGGGAGAAGTTGGTGACTTAGATTCAAGCTCTTAGCTTGAGTAGCTCACAATTAATGAGAATCTCTCTTGAGGAAATTAGTGCTCAAAGAGTGAGGGAGAGATTCTTGTGAGAAGAGAGAGCTTAGAAATGAGAGTTTAATGCTTTCTCTTTGATTCTTTAAATCTCAATAATGGCAGCCTTGAATGTAAGCTTGAAGCTCATCAAGTATATATAGGAGAGGGAGAAGAGTTCAACAAAAATCGTGGCATTAAATGCCCAACGGCTCTATTTCTGAAGCTGCTTAATCGGTCTAAGAAGGATCACTGACCGATTAGTTTTGCAACTAGTCGGTCAGTCAATCTTATTTGACCGACTAGATGGTTGACAGGGAAGATAGTGAAATAATGAGAGAGAACTAGTCGGTCTAAGAAGAGACACCGACCGACTGTTTGACAACTAGTCGGTCGGTGAACCTTCTTGGACCGACTAATTGATCAACAGTAAATGAGCTGAATTTCACAAGGAAAACTAGTCGGTCTAAGAAGGATTGCCAACCGACTAGTTTGGCAACTAGTCGGTCGGTGAATGTTCTTTGACCGACTAACTTGTCAACAGTAGCTAGGGTGAAATATATAAGGATAACTAGTTGGTCTGAGAAGGATTCCCAACCGACTAGTTTGACAACTAGTCGGTCGGTGAACCTTCTTGGACCGACTAATTGGTCAACAGTGCCTAGGCTGAATTGAACTAGGATATCTAGTCGGTTCAAGAAAGATTTCCAACCGACTAGATTGTCATCTAGTCGGTTGGTTCTTCTTCTTGAACCAACTAAGATGCATAAGAAGCCGTGAAATGAAGCGATAAGCTTCGGGAAAGATTCTAATGGCTTCTAAGACAATACTAGATCAAAGATATGAGCGTTATGAAGATAGTTAAGCAAATCCCACTCAAGGCTTAACATTCTATACTATGAAGCTAGATGACAATAAAATAAACATGACGAACCGTCTTCAAAGCTTCAATCCGAATCTCTAGACTTCATTAATAACTCATTGAGCTTCAACAAAGCTTCAGGTACAACGATCACATGCTTTAAGAAGTCTTGGGACGTCGCTTGAGATGTACAAAGTAGTTTGGCGACGATCTCCATAACTGTGCTCAAAGAGAATTAGTTCACGATATTTATGTTTGTTCATCATCAAAACAAAATCCGGGGAATCAATACTCAACATTCTGCCCCTTTTTGGTGATGACAAACCAACATAAATATTAATCAATAATAATGATACAAATCAAATTTACTTACTCCCCCTGCATTACTGACTCGTTAATTCCGAATTAAATAATAAACATAAGCATCAAGCAGACGAGAAAAGTATAAAACATAATCCAATTATTGAAATATAGGATCGGAATCCATTTTTATATCTTCACTCCCCCTGAATCTAACATATCAAATTAGATTCACGGTAAGTTGCTTTAAATTATCATTTAGCTCAATGTCATTATTAATTCTCTCCCCTTTTGGCATTAGCAAAAAGAGCGGGAGGACATCAACGACAACAACGAAGGCTAAATAAAAATCTAAACATGAGAGTCGAAGAATACGACAACAGTCCAAATGACACCAAGGAAAAATATCGAAGAATATCAAAGCATGCCAACGAGACCATAGTCGAAAAACGAAAAGTGAAATCATCAAAACTCAAAATCAAATTCACGTATTGTGTTATGTAATATACTCTCCAATATCAACATTCATAACGAATTGAGTGCATGGAAAATAATTCTATGTTTTCATAAAAGCAAATCTATTTAATCAATATAATCGTCGAGCGACGAAGTCAACATCAGAGACAAAAATTCAATGTGCACACAGAAATGAATGGCAACACGATGTGTCTATATATATATATATATATATGTGTATATATATATATATATATATATATATATATATATGGATACAACAAAAATTATATATCAGCCAACACACATATAAACCATTAGCAGGTCGGTGCACATCATACAACACATGTCACAACATACATCGAAGTGTATCACAAAACATACATACATCAAAATGTATCATAAAACATACAAAAATGCATATCCATCCATCTATCTTAGCCCCACTCTCTCACAACTAAATATATCGTCCAAATGCTCATGGGAGAGTCCTCCAACGAAAGCTCAGGAGGCGGAGGCAGGATCTACACCAGCAACAGGCTGTGCAGATGAAGTGGTGGTCTTTGGATCAACTGGAGTGTCCACCGAAGGGATTGTGGCAGTAGGAGTGCTCTCGGGAGCACGAGCAGAAGAAGTGCCAATAGAAGTACCCTCGAAGACACGAACTGAAGAAGCAGCAAGCTCCTCATCCACAACATCATCCATGGCCTCCTTGTCAGAAATAGTAGGAGGAACCTCAATGTCCAGATGTTCGCAGATGCGTGCACGCATCTCCTCAAATCGAGCAATACGAGCCTCCTGACGGCTCAGGGAAGCAGAAGAGTCAGGGCGTGAAGGCGGAGGAGGAGTAGAAGGGGTAGTCCTCTGAACGTGACGCAAGGCCGCAAGAGACTTCTTGACGGTAGTCGCGTTCAGGGGAGGACCCAATGGACGCTGATCATCAGAAGGGAGGGGAACGCCAAAGAGACGGAAGACAAGAGTCAGCAGACAAGGATATGAAATGTAAGAAGACTTTGTGGGCTTCTTGATACACTCAAAGGAATCCATCTTGTCTAAGATAATGCGGGCCCAATTTATCTCGCTCCCAGCAAACAGAGCGTAGATAAGCTTGAGGAAAGGCTGAGAGGGCAAGCTAGAAGAGCCGTACTTCGGGAGAAGACACGACTTCAGAATCAGATTTAGGACCCATGCATTAGGCTTGAATGATTTCGATGGAACGCCAATCATGGCGGGAGGAATGACATGGAATATCTCAGCAAGAATGGACTGGTCAAGATCATGGATGTTATCCACGGAGATATCTGAGGGGAGCAGGCCAGAGGAGGAGACACCAAGCAACTGCCCTAAGATCTCTGCCATGAGGACAATGGGTGTCCCCAAGACAGTGGTCTCAATGCAGTGGGTGTCATCATACTCACCCCGAACTCGATTGGCATAGAATAATTTGACGAGTTTGGGATAGGGATTAGGATTCGCCTTGGGATCATGGCGAAGATAATCTAGGAGGCCGCTATAAGAGAGGAGATCTGCGAGCTGAGAAAAGTCAGAGAACTGAACGAAATGCTCGAGAATCAATGGACAGTACTCGATACGGTTGTATGCCGCAAAACACAACGGGTTATCGCGACACAACGAAATATCAACCCCACCCGAAGGCATGGGAGCCTTCCCCTTTGACGGACGAGAGGAAGAGCGAGGAGGAGGAGAAGGAGCCTTCTCGGTAGGCTCAGTCTCCGGGATATAATCATCGTCAGAGTCAGAGGGTGGTGTGGGAGCACGGAAGGGTCCAAGAGTCAAAATCTTCTTCTTAGGCTGGGGCTTGGGTTTAGATGAGGGTTTGGGCTTGGAAGCGGCCGCTTTCTTCTTCTTGAGTGGAGGAGAAGAGGATGAAGGAGAGGTAGGCGATGAGGAGGTCGGACGGGAAGTTTTGGTGCGGCATTTAGGTTGAGGAGGATTGGATGAAGGCTCGACGGTCATGGGAGACGGAGCGGTAGGACAGACAGGGATGCGTGTTCTCACCATAAGCTTGAGTTGAGACCGCACACAATCGAACGATATAGAACGAGACGAACTAAATTGAACGAGGTTTGAACTCTAATTGAACGGAATAGAACTAGATAGAAACCCTAATAAGTACGAGATATTAGCCCTAAAATCTGAGAGATTGAGAGGAGATATACAAAGGAAACCCTAGGAGGAAGAAAGATCGACCGTCGGTGACAGCTGACGGTGGCCGGAAACGGCGGCGCACGGCGGATTGAGCTGAGGAGACGCGGGTTTGAGGGTTTTAGGAAGAGTTGCGCACCGATTAGAATGAGTTCTAATCGGTGCAGACGAGTTATAAATCGATTCAGAGAGACAAAGACACAAATGCCCCAGCACAACTAGTCGGTCTGAGTTCAAGTGCTGACCGACTAGAATGCAATCTAGTCGGTCAGCTGATGAGCTTGGACCGACTAAATGCAAACAACAAGTGAGGCCAAAGTTAGGGAATGAACTAGTCGGTCTGAGTTCAATCACTAACCGACTAGAAGAGAAACTAGTCGGTCGGCAAATGAACTTGGACCGACTGAAAGAGTCCAATAATTTGAAAATATGAATTTTTGAGTTCTCTCCAAAGAACACTTGGACGATACATCGAAAACACTCTCATACACTCTAATTCTACCCCATAAAACTAGAAAATCTTAAATTCGACGCGTAAATTGAAAAACCAATCATAAATCCCGAATATCACAACAAATCTAGCATGAGCATATAAATATCATTATCATGCGGGATTAACGAAAATATGAATCCTAAATCTCGGATTCACCCATAATCCCCAATTCTCGACGTAACCGCACAAAGGAATCTTCCTTGAGTGGTTTCGTGAAAATATCGATGATTTGCTTCTGGGTTTCAATGTACACTAAAATGATGTCCTTTTTAGCAACATGATCATCTAGGAAATAATGACGGACATCAATGTGTTTGGTACGGGAATGGTGTACCGGATTCTTAGAGAGACATATTGCACTTAGGTTGTCCACCATGATAGGGCAAGTATCACAGTTTATACCGAAGTCTTTAAGTGTGTGTCTCATCCAAAGAACCTGTACACATGCAGCACCGGCGGCAATATATTCCGCCTCGGTGGTAGAAAGTGATACAGAATTCTGCTTCTTGGAAAACCAAGAGACAAGAGAATTTTCTATAAAATGGCAAGTGCCACTAGTACTTTTCTAGTCGGATTTCCATCCAGCATAATCTGCGTCACTATATGAGATTAACTCATATGTGCTAGACTTTGGATAAAATAATCCGTAGTCGAGTATGTAACTTAAATAACGGAAAATACGTTTAACCGCTACTAAGTGAGATTCCTTAGGTTGTGACTGATACTGAGCACAAACACATATGACGAACATTATATCAGGCCTACTGGCAGTAAGATATAATAAACTTCCTATCATACCTCGATATAGACGAATGTCTACATCTTTACCGCCCGTATATTTATCAAGATGTGTAGTAGTGCTCATTGGAGTCTTCTTGCCAGAAGCATTCTCCATTCCAAATCGCTTTAGCAACTCCACAGTGTACTTGGTTTGATGGATGAAGATTCCATCGTGCATTTGGCAAATTTGGAGTCCTAAGAAATATTTGAGCTCACCCATATGGCTCATCTCAAATTGGTCCTTCATGACATTAGAAAACTCTTTGCAAAGAGTAAAGTTAGTAGCACCGAAAATGATATAATCTACATAAATTTGAACTAAAATAATATCATGATTCCCATACTTAACAAAAAGTGTTGAATCAAATTCACCCATTTTAAAACCCAAATCCAAAAGAAAGTTCTTTAGGCGGTCATACCAAGCTCTAGAAGCTTATCTCAAACCATAAAGTGCTTTCTTAAGTTTGAAAACGTGATTTGGAAAATTTTCATTTATAAAACCCGGAGGTTGAGAAACATAAACTTCCTCAACGACATCTCCGTTTAAAAACGCACTTTTTACATCCATTTGAAAGATTTTGAAATCTTTATGGCATGCAAATGATAATAACAACCTAATAGATTCTAATCTAGCTACATGTGCAAAAGATTCCTCAAAGTCTATACATTCCTCTTACCTGTAGCCTTGAGCAACTAACCAAGCTTTGTTCCGGACGACGTTTTGGTTCTCGTCAGTCTTAATCTTGAAGATCCACTTCGTTCCTATAACAGTGTGGTTCTTCGAAGGCAATGGAACTAGCTCCCAAACCTCATTCCTCTCAAACTGAATGAGTTCCTCTTCCATGGCTAGGATCCAAGAACTATCTTCGCACGCCTCGTTGATATTCTTTGGCTCTACTGAAGAGGCAAAGGCATAGTGGGCGAAGAAGTTGACTTGAGATCTCGTCTTGACACTATCTAGTATGTTGCCAATAACTTGCTCATGGGGATGGTCACGAACTGCATGAAGCCATTTGGGAACTCCCTGATCACTAGGAACATTCTCAAAAGAATCATCAGTAGGATTAGTATCAACAGAATCAATAGAATTAGAATTACCAATAGAGTCACATACAACTTCCATAGAGTCATCATCATTGATAATTCTAGGAGGGATAAAATTTTCATTGAATGAAATATGAAGTGATTCCTTGATCGTTGAGGTTCTTTTGGTGTAAATCCGGTAGGCTTTGCTACATGAGGAATATCCAACAAATACCCCCTCATCGGATCTTGGATCAAATTTGTCCAAACTACCATACGTGTTTTTGATAAAACATTTTGCACCAAAAACTATAAAATGTTTAACTTGAGGCAACCTACCAAACAACAATTCATAACAAGTTTGTTTGGTGCTGAGCCTCTAGACTATCCTATTAAACACATAGCAAGCGGTATGTAATGCTTCTGCCCAAAATTGATGGCCAAGATGGCTATCATCAAGCATCGTGTGAGCACATTCCACTAGCGTCCTATTCTTTCTCTCAACAACACCATTTTGAGGGTGTGCGCGAGGGAAAGAAAAGGTGTGAGAAATACCAACTTCATCACAGAAATTTGAGAAAGACTCGTTCTCAAATTCCCCTCCATGATCACTACGAATAGCGACAATGGTGGTTCCAATGAGATTTTGTACTTTCTTAACAAATACTGTGAAGTTTTCAAAAGCATCATTTTTACTACTTAAAGAAAATACCCAAGTAAATCTAGAAAAGTCATCAACGATGACAAGTCCATATCGGGCATTCCCTAATGAAGCAACTCTAGTTGGCCCAAAAAGATCTAGATGTAAAAGCTCTAGAGCCGTTTAGAGGAAATGCTTTTCTTAGGTTTGAATGACGATTTTGGAAGTTTGCCTCGTTGACACGAGTCACAAAAGCTTTTCTTTTGAAAAGTAAGCTTAGAAAATCCTTTTATAGGGTTTAACTTGGATAGTTTGAAAAGTGTTCCAAAGTTCACATGAACAAAACGTCGATGCCATAAGTGTTGTTCACTTGTGTTGGCAATGAGACATTGTTCATGTGATTTTGGAATATCTAGGATATATATATCCTTATGCGTGTGCCAGAGAATAACACATTATTATTATCTTTACTCAAAATATGACACATTCCTTTTGCAAAGCTAACTTTGTTACCCTTGTCACAAAGTTGGCTTATTGAAATGAGATTGTGATTTAAGCCTTTAACAAGGTAAACATCACTTATAAGGGGTTTAGAGGGGTTACCAACTTTTCCAACACCAATGATGGTTCCGGTCTTGTTGCCTCCAAAGACCACTCGGTTTCCATTTTCAATGGGCACCACTCCGGATAACAACTGAGCTTTACCAGTCATGTGTTTTGAACACCCGCTATCAAGTATCCAATTATTCTTGGAGCAAAATTTTGATTTGTTGCTCCTTCTCTTTTTCTTGAGTACCTGAAGATAAAGATATCATTCCATGGTACCCACGGTCATTGGGTCCTAAAAGATTAGACCTTTGGAAGCCAAGTCCAATTGGACTTAGAATTCCCAACATAATCATCATTGTGCACTACATTCATGAAATAAGAATTAATGTATGCTTGTTTTTCATGCATGCTTGTGTCCTTCAGGCCCCAAATGGTGAATTTCTTGGGAGCCCTATTCCTATTGGGAGCATGCACATGTGGTTGATTTCTATGTGATGCATGTGGCCTATGAGGAAGTGGCCTAGGGAATGCATGACGTGGATAAGCATATGGCACATGATGAAATGGTAGTGGCATCATATGATACGATGCATGATGGTAATTGTTCATATAATAATGATGTGGGTGAACATATGCATGTGTAGGAACACGTGCGTGAGTGTGTCTCACTTGGTGTGCACGTGCCCATGGATGTGGAGCATAAAAATCATCATACGTGTGAACAGGTGGGGTAGGATGTGTGTTCCTACGTGGCATAGTATTGGTGTACATAAATGCATGACCCTTCTTTGGAGGTCCACCCAAAGTGGGTTTCTTTCCAAACGGGGGTGTGTACCTAGTGGAAGCACCATTGGTAGATGAACTACCCATGTGGTGTTTACTCCAACTAGTTGAGGCATCGGAAGTTGGCCTTACAAAGGTGGTGGAAGATTTGGATGAATTTTCCTTTTTATACCCCAAGCCAATACGATGATTGGCCGGAAGTAAGTCATTTAGGATATTATCCAAATGGTCATTGCCTTTGTTGAATTTGTCAATTCGGCCTAATGTGGACTCATACTTCTCGGTGAGAGAAAGTATTGAAGTATCCAAAGTGGACACTTGAGTTGTGAGTACACAAACACGAGACTTGAGATTCTCATTCTCAATACTTAAAGTTGAGTTTCAAGAAATCAAATCCGCTATCTCGCGTTCATCCGAATTCTCAATGTGAACATGCTCAAGTTGAGATTTGAGATTTACAATCTCATTTCTTAAGCCTTCAACAACGGTGTTGTTTTTGATGATGATAGGCTTAGGTGAGGTTTGGAGACTAGTAAGCTCATCTTTAATCTTAGTATATCTATTTACCAATTTAGAATACTTAGACCAAATTTGTTCGTTAGCTAATCTAAGTTCATCCATAGTTACCTCTTCGCCTTCATCCTCGCTTTCATCGAAAGAGGTCTCTTGATCATGTTCCTCTCTTGCCATGAAGCACATGTGTGCTTGCTCCACTTGTTCATCATCTGACTCTCCACTTGAGGAGTCCTCTTCGGAGTCGGTGAATGTTCCGACAAGCCCTTTCTTGTACCCTTTCTTGTACTTTCGTGACTTGTCGAACTTTGGTGCCTTCCACTTCTCCTTTTGTTTATTGAGAGAACAATCCGCCTTGATGTGTCTTGGCTTGTTGCATTTAAAACACAAAGGAGCGGAGGCATTAGTCGAACTAAATTTTGATTTATTCTTGAAGTTACCTTTTCGGAAGAATCGGTTGAGCTTCTTTGTCATAAGGGCAATGTATTCTATGACCAACTCGTCTTTCGATTCTTCACCATCGGTAGATGTAGAAGGAGCAGCCTTGAAAGCAATTGCCTTTTTCTTTGGCACTTCTTGCTTCAAGAACGACTTCATCTTGTCCTGCTTCTTTATCTTACTGCCTTTCCGTACCTCATGCGACATTAAGGTACCCATTAGTTGAACGCCAATATATTTATTCATATCGTTACCTTCCTCGATAGCGTAGGTACGCTTTTCCCAACTCGAAGGAAGTCCATTAATAATCTTCGTGACTTTCTCCTTTTGGGTATAGGTCTTCCCAAGAGCTTCCAACTCGTTGGCTATATCCACGAAGCGAGCATAGTACTCCTTCATCTTTTCACCCTGTTCCATGTGAAATAACTCGAATTCTTTATTAGCAACAGTGAGTTTGGAGTCTTTTACCCTACTCGTTCCTTCATGCAAGATTTGGAGTTGGTTCCAAATTTGATATGCACTCTTACATATGCATATCTTGTTGAAGTCTTCACGCTCCAATGCACATTGTAAGGCATTCATTGCCTTGGCATTGTTCACCTCCGTGGCGACCTCCGCGGTAGTCCACTTCGTGAAGTCTTCTTCATCGGGCTCGACATACTCCGTTAGCATGGCTCTCCAAAGTGAAGTGATCCGGAGGAAGGTTTCAATCCGGCATTTCCAGTACCCATAATTGGCACCGTTGAAGTGAGGAGGCATAGTTGAGGAGTGTCCTTCCCTCACTGAAGAAGCTCCTTCACGATTCTTGAAGATGCTGTAGTCGGAAGGTGGACAAACGGTCTTGTTGTCGTTGGAAGACATAGCTATGAACTTGGCTCTTATACCAAATGTAATGCCCTGATAGCTACTGCACAAGTACTAGAGGGGGGGTGAATAGTACATTAAAATAATTAAGAGTATAATTCCTAATTATTGTGCAAACACAACCAAAAATGCGGAATGAAAATTGACAACAATAAAATCCAACGCAAACAAGCGATGTAACGGGTTCAGATCCACCCAAGTCTCCCCGACTTGTTACCGGCGATCCTACGTCCCAGACACCCGGATCCCCTCCGGCTACTTGAGCTAGAATCCTCTAACTCAAGTTTGCTAACGTCCCCGCGTTATGCGTGTCAGATGTGTGCAATATATGATTAGGGGCGTGAGATTTAAATATTTATAACCGCAAGCGCATGGTGTTGTAGTGTGGCTTGGGGGTCGAACTCAAGGAGGCGTGGTTGTGGTTGTGTCAGAAAGGACCGGATTCACCCCATGGGTGAGCTAGCCCGAATCAGATGATGGTTTGTCACAGAAAATAGAATGCGAGGGATAAACAATATAAAAGGAAACCCGGGACTTCGGCTTCCACCCAATCGTGCGATTCTTGCCAATACGACCTACGGGTAGGATAACGATCGGAATTAGGGTCTAAAGGTGAGACGTTGCCTCTAAGAGTGATACCGGCGTCCCATGGGCCCGATATTCCGGTCGGTGCCCAGGATGATACGCCGGACTACCCGGGTTCAGTCAGTGGGCATTCACATGTCTATTAACACTGACCGACTCCGGGAGCACTAAGCTCGCAACGATAACTCCAAACGTCTCATCCTGGCGCTCCCGCCCGCTAGGATTCGACGTCTACGCTAAGGGCGTTAGCTATGGCTAGGAGGTCAACCGCCAAGTTTATTCCCCCTTGGCCCAACGGTCAAAGGCGGTCTTTTTCCTGCCGATGACAATAAAACACCCCGCGTAACCGATAGATTCCTAACCCCTATTGATTTCCTAGTCCTATGGACGAATCGGGGAGAACCCACGAAGGGATTTCCACCAAAATCCCAGATTTGGGAACTACTCACACATATTTAATAAAAGGCAATCTAAATCAAAATCGACCGTTAAAAACATGATCAGGCGATTGAAAAGTAGTAAGAGCAATGCAAATAACACTATATTAAATTTTGGTAAAGATCAGACAACTTACAAATATCTAGAAAATTACAGCCGTAAAAACAGCAAAAAATAACTCTCTCCCCGTTTTCTGGAAACCTAGGGTCTCAATTTATAGAAAACGACATCACCCGATCAGGTGAAGAATCACCCGATCGGGTGACCTGCTGCGAACTTCGACAGCAATCTTCAAAATTTCACCCGGTCAAGTGACACGGTCGGTTGGCAGAAGCTGCTCGTCGTTTGGATCTTAAGCGTCGTCGGGTGAACCGATCGGTTGATAAATCAACCGATCGGTTGGGATTGTTGCCTAAAAAGACAGAGACTTTGGAAGTTTTGGCACGGTCAGCCGTCCGTCGGGTGAGCTCTCCGGGTCATCTTCTTCGGGGAAACGGCTACAGGTGAACCGATCGGGTGAAGATCACCCGATCGGTTGAGTGTCAGCTCCAATTTCCAGAGAGAACAGACGGGTTGAAACGGTCAGTGACCCGGTCGGTTGGCACTTTTGATGCTTCAGCGGCTAACCGGGTCATGCACGCGTGTACCACCCGATCGGTTGGCTGTGTCCAACCGATTGGGTGGGGGTTGAAAGATGACGATCTTCGTCGTTTGACCCCTGGATCACGCGTGACTCCTCCCGTTGCTCCGGGGACTCATGATATCATCGTTTTATTTTCCATACGCCGGTAAACTCTTGCAAACATACAAAAACACGGAAAAGTGAAAGAAGACAAGAAAATACGAGAAAACGAATACGAGACGGTGGAAAATAATGGAAAAACACAAAAGAAGACGTGCGTGAATATATGAAATATAAACGCACGTCAAAATCCCCCAAGCTGAACCCTTCCTCGTCCTCGAGGAAGACGAGGGAGAGTAGGAGATTGGAGGGAGAAAATAGATAGAAAGAGAGAGAAAGAGAACTCTAAATCCTAAATCGCCCGTCAGGGCCAACAAAATCAAAAACGACACACCAAGCAAACAAACGCCAAATCACAGCACTAAACCGAGGAATACGAGTCCAGACAAGTCTGTGGGCCCATGCCGTGAAGCGCGAGTGAGTGTGGTCGTGTGCTAGCAGTCGGTGTCACTATCTACATCGTGCAATAAGCTCCATATACACAAATCCAAGAAATGACCCAAATATCGATTCGATTCGAAATGAGCAGTGAATATATAGCTCAAGCATGCATGAGAAGAGTATGAGAATAAAAACGCATCATGTGTCAGGGACTCCATAGCTAGGGACTCGGGCATCACCACACTATCGCCTAGGTAATAGCTAGAAACTCCATATTCCAAGTATTTTCGAAAGCGATGGGGGGTTGAGATGATGTGGAGTAGAACACTCGATGCAGATTCTCGCCTTCCCTTTATTCTCGATAGGTAGGGAAATATTCACACACATTTTTTTGGGTTTTGGATATACGTATTTTTCTGTTTTTTTTGAATTTTTGGCTATACATATGTATCTCTCTTTTTTGGATTTTTTTTCTTTTTGGTTTTTCTTTTCTCTCTTTTTTGGATTTTTGGATTTTGGGATATATACATGTGTACTCTCCCAAGTGGGAGAACGGTACACGACGAGGGGATTTGCACCGAGTAAAATAAAAAGAAATCGGATTCTAAACACTTGGGCAAGGGAGATATTTCGCTAATCAGAGCATAGGCTAAAATGGGTTATCCTAGTCTTAACCGTGGAATCTCGACACATGCGAAATGAAGCATACGACATATATATATTCATGCATACAGAAGCAGATAGGAGAAGCAAATACCGCATATTCAAATTGAAGCATGATAATCTAGGGGTCATTCCTGGACAGGTATATAGATCAAAATCACAAAGTAGAAGCACACCAAACGCTAGTCACGACACACGACTCACAATAAGGCTAAGTGGACCCACGATGCATGAAATGCAAGAGGACTCGACTTCCTAAGGTTAGTGAATGTGATTATCGAAGCCATGCTAGGTGTGTGAGTGATTTTGTGGCGATTCATCATAGGGTTCATCTCTAGGAGAAAGAGATAAAAATGGAAAAGAAAAATAAAAACACGATGAAAACGAAGAAAAAAACGAATAGAAAGACACAAACGATGCACGAAGTGTGACTCCCCCAAGCTGAAACTTGCATTGCCCTCAATGCAATAGAATTAAATACGGGAGGGCAATGAAAATGGGGGGAATACGCACCGACACAAAAAGATATGAAATACAAGAAAAACACACAAACGAAACTGAAAAGAAGAATAAAAATAAAAATCACAACACACGACATATAAACAGAAAATAAAAATAGAAAATCACACGACACGACACAACATATAAAACAAACACACCAAGAAAACATCACACGACAACACACATAGAAATTTGACATCCCCCAAGCTAGACGTGACAAAGCTAGCGATAAGATGTGATCATGAATATGCAGAGATATGCAAGGGGGAGGTCAATAAAATAAAAGAATGGAAATAAAAATAAAAATGGGACCTAATGCGTGAGTGGGTCCTCACCCAAGCTGTGGTAAAGCAGGGCCCCGTAAAGATAGATGGGCACTAAAAATGGGGGATGCAAAAACTGGATGGGAATATATCAAGCAGAGGCACCACCCTCTGGGGGTGGTGATGGGGCCATGTGCTGTGGACCAGGAGTGGTGGGGTGTGGGATGTCAGGCTCGAAATCATCGGGTGAGTCAGTACGAATGTGACGCATGAGGCTTTTGAAGGAAGGGTAGGTCATGCTCGACTGACTACTGAGTCGCCTCACCACCAACTCCTGCTAGGAGGAGCGTGGCCATGAACCGGTCAGCTTGGTCGTCATCACAGAATGTCATCTGGTATTCGGTGTCGCCTATGTAAATGGGCGCAGAGGGGCGTGGGGTGGTGGTGGTGGATGAATTGGTGGTGGTGGTGGCTCGGGTGGGGGATCGTGTGCGACAAGTGCACCGGGTAGGCCTAGGGTTAGACATGCCAGCGTTGGTGGGTCTAGCACGGCCTGGAGGCATTGTGCGGGAGGAGTCGTGTGTGAGTGTGAGTGTATGCAATCACAGGCAATTAATCAAAATGAAAATCTAGGGCAAAATATATATAATTGAGCTAAGGAGCGAAGTTACCCAAGCGAGACGGAGATCCTTGCTCGTAGATGTCCCAACGCAATGCGACAGGGGAAGTGTTAAGCCGCGACGCTTCTTTTCAGCAAAATTTCAAAAATGGAGGGGGGGGTTTGGGCGGAAATTGGGGCTTTGATGCGGGTGAAATCGAAGAGGGAGGGGGATGGATCGATGGGGAGATGGAGATAGAGGGTTGGGAGATCGACGGAAGGAGTTGTGTGGTCGGTTGAGGGAGAAACGGCGTCAGTTGGAGCTCGGGGAAGTCGAAACGACGATGAGAATCGAGATCGGGCGAGGGGGAAATGAACGGGTGGAGTTGGGTTATTTATAGGATTTAAGTCGAACCAATTGGGTGAAATGTCACCCGATCGGTTGACTTTTCGATCAAAAAATTTGCTGAAAATTGGCTACAGGTGACCCGATCGGTTGAGCACTCAACCGATCAGGTGGCCGCTTCACACTTTTTTTTCCGAGAGTTTGTACAGCTCACCCGGTCAGTCACCCAACCATGCTTCGTATCAATCGACCGATTGATCAATTCCCCAAAATTCCCGAGACTTCTGCACAGATCACACGGTCAGCCACCCGGTCTTAGCTTTGCTTCACCCGACCGGTTCATTGGAGCTCAGATATGGCCATTGTCTGATACATCTCACCCGATCGGTTGAGTAATCACCCGATCGGGTGAGGTCTTGTTTCCTGCAAAAATTCACAAATGGCCTAAGTCTCTCGACGGATGATCCCGCGGCTGAATTTAATAATTAAAATAGAAAAAATAAAGATAATAAAAATCCTAAAAACAGAGATAAGAGTTTAGAGCATGGGTTGCCTCCCATGAAGCGCTTTTGTTTAACGTCGTTTGCTCGACGCCCGTTGATGATATTAATGGTGGACGGGGGTGATGCCCCAAATTCGGCATCGCTTTGGATTCAGAGTTGGCGGCCTTCGGTATCGTCGACGGTGACAAGAATACTTGCTCGATGACTCTCTCTTTGTTGGCGGGATCCGGGGGCTTCTCTCTTAAATTGGCGTTTACCGCCACAAGCTTCAGGATTCGGATCTCGTCATCGGTGAGCCCCATGGGCTCTTTCCCTTTCCTCCTCATTGGAGGAGCCTTTTGAAATCTGGGAGGGATCGTGTGTGCCGCATCCGTATTCCCAGCAGCGTCATCGTTCTTCAGGCTGTCATGTTCTTCTGAGTCCCCATTGCTATCGGGGGGATTTCTTGAAAGAATTTTCCAGGAGCTTTCCTCCACAGCTCTCTCTTCTTCTAACTCCAGCACATTGCATCTTGGATCATCCGGGGGATCGGGGTGCTTCATTGACAACCCCAAGTCAAACTCGACTCTTTCGTTACCGACGTTAATGGAAAGTTTCCCATTCTTCACATCGATTAATACGCCGACAGTGGCCATGAACGGCCGTCCAAGAATGATGGGGGTGTGCACATCTTCAGGCATGTCCATGACGACGAAGTCGAATGGCACATGCACTCCCCTTACGTTGACTGGGTGGTCATCAACAACCCCCACCGGATATTTGACCGATCAGTCTGCAAGCTGTAGGGTCATTCCGGTGGGCTCCAATTCACCCATCCCTATCCTCTTATACAGCGACAGGGGCATCAAACTGACGCTCGCTCCAAGATCGACGAGCGCACGATGGATCTTTATCTCCCTGATCACACAAGGGATAGAGAAACTCCCCGGGTCTTTAAGCTTAGGCGGATTTGCTCTCTGAATGAGAGCACTGCATTCCACCGTCAATACGACCTTCTCCTTTCTGGACACTCTTGTCACTAAGTCCTTTAGAAATTTGGCATAGGAGGGAATCGTCTCGATAGCTTCGAGGAAGGGGATTTGCAAGCTTAGATCCTTGACCATGGCAAAGAATTTGCCATACTTTTCATCTATCTTGGCTTGGGCTAGCCGTTGTGGAAAAGGCACAACGGGATTAAACACTTTGAGGCTCCCTTCCTCGTTTTTCTTCTTCTCCTCTTTAGGGACTCCCTCCGGAGTCGTTGGCTTTGGAGACGAAGCACCGTTGTCCATGGCTATTTCACTTGGTCGCTCTACGACCAACGGTGCTTCCGGTTCCTTTGGGGGCACTCTTGTGGGGATTTGTGTTCCGCTCCTCAACACGATAGTGGACACATTCGCATGCTCGTGCGTGAGTGCCAAAGTTTGGTTTGCTCCCCTCGGGTTCATTTCAAGCTGTGGCGGCAATAGATTTTGCGACCTTGAAAGGTTCACCACTTGTAACCCCAGCTGGGTTACTTGGTCCGTGAGAGCCCTCTGCCCCATTTCCATCTTTAAATTTATCTTCTCCTGGTTGGTTATGTATTGAGTCAAGAGGGACTCAACCGGAGAGATGGCCATCTGCTGACCAAATTGCTGCTGCTGCTGAATGGGCTGCTGATTCCTTGGAGGATATTACTGATATTGTTGTGGAGGCTGCTGCTGTTGAAACTGCTGCTGCTGAGGCCTAGCCGGCTGATATATCTGTTGTTACTGCTGCTGAGGCGGCGACGGCTGATACGGTGCCCGGTAGATAAGGTTGGGATGATTCCGGTTGTTTGGAGAGTAGGCCGGGTTGGAGCTAGTCCGTGGTGGGTATGACGCATTTCCCGTAGGATTGTAGAATACTGTGCTCGCTTGGTCCAACGGCGGTGAGATGTCACCACCCTCGAAGTCCCCCATGACTTCAGTTTCCACCGCCGTAATATGTTGCGTACCTGCACCATCGGCTCCTACCATCAGTGCGGAGATCTGAGTCGACAGCAAGTCAAACTTGCTGGATAATTTTTCGACGTCCTCGACCCTGTGGATGCCCCCAGATTTAGGTGTGGCTCTCTCGTCACACCACCGCTCATTTTTCGATGCCATATTTTCTAATATGTTCCCGGCATCTTCTTCACTTCTGGACATGAAGGACCCCCCAGCCGCGACGTCCATCGATGATTTCAAATCATCCCTCAATTCGTTGTAGAATAGATTAATTCTCTGCCACTTGGGAAGCTCGTGATGAGGGCATCTTTGCTGCATCTCTTTAAATCTTGTCCAAGCTTCATGCAGGGACTCGTGGCTGGCTTGGGAGAAGGAGGAGATCTCACTCCTCAGCTTCATGGTCTTCCCCGGAGGAAAGAACTTTGTCAGAAAAGCGTTTGAAAGCTTCTCCCAAGTGTTAAACGTATTTGGGTCCTTCCCCCTAAGCCACAGCTTGGCCTTATCTCGCAGAGAGAAGGGGAATAGCTTCAGACGGATTGCCTCAGTTGTGACACCATTTATCTGGAAGGTGTCACATTTCTCCAAGAAGGAGTCCAAATGTTCGATGGGGCTCTCCATGGGTGCCCCCGAGAATTGATCCTGTTGGATCCACGTCACCAAAGACGGCTTAAGCTCGAAGCGTTGCACTGCAATAGCAGGAGGACGGATGGCGGAGGTGGACTCGATGGATGGCATCGAGTACTCCAGCAGGGACTTGTGAGGTGGGGTGTTCTCCCCCATGGTTTCAGGCTCTTCTCTTCTTCTCTTCTCTGTGGAAAGACGCCTTAGGGTGGCGTTTATCTCAAGATCAACAGGAATCAAGTCGTCAAGACTTCTTGTGTTCCTGCGCATTAAAAGCAACAAACACCCGTGAAGCGAAAAGTGGGAAAGAAACAGATAAATTATAAAACAAAAATAAGAAAATAAAAAAGAAAAAGAAGAATGCGAAAATTATCGCGAGATAGAGATGAGAGCAAGACTCAAGGGTTCATGAGATCCTAAAATAACAAGCACGTTGCCTCCCCGGCAACGTCACCATAAAGCTTGACGTCCCCGCGTTATGCGTGTCAGATGTGTGCAATAAATGATTGGGGTCGTGAGATTTAAATATTTATAACCGCAAGCACACGGTGTTGTAGTGTGGCTTGGGGGTCGAACTCAGGGAGGCATGGTTGTGCTTGTGTCAGAAAGGATCGGATTCACCCCATGGGTGAGCTAGCTCGAATCGGATGATGGTTTGTCATAGAAAATAGAATACGAGGGATAAACAATATAAAAGGAAACACGGGACTTCGGCTTCCACCCTATCGTGCGATTCTCGCCAATACGACCTACGGGTAGGATAACGATCGGAATTAGGGTCTAAAGGTGAGATGTTGCCTCTAAGAGTGATACCGGCATCCCATGGGCCCGATATTCCGGTCGGTGCCTAGGATGATACGCCGGACTACCGGGGTTTGGTCAGTGGGCATTCCCCATGTCCATTAACACTGACCGATTCCGGGAGCACTAAGTTCGCAACGATAACTCCCAACGTCTCATCCTGTCGCTCCCGCGCGCTAGGATTCGATGTCTACGCTAAAGGCGTGAGCTATGGCTAGGGAGTCAACCGCCAAGTTTATTCCCACTTGGCCCAACGGTCAAAGGCGGTCTTTTTCCTACCAATGAAAATAAAACACCCTCCGTAACCGATAGATTCCTAATCCCTATCGATTTCCTAGTCCTATGGATGCATCGGGGAGAACCCACGAAGGGGTTTCCACCAAAATCCCAGATTTGGGAACTACTCACAAATATTTAATAAAAAGCAATCTAAATCAAAATCGACCGTTAAAAACTTGATCAGGCGATTGAAAAGTAGTAAGAGCAATGCAAATAACACTATATTAAAGTTTGGTAAAGATCAGACAACTTACAAATATCGAGAAAATTACAGCCGTAAAAACAGCAAAAAATAACTCTCTCCCCGTTTTCTGGAAACCTAGGGTCTCTATTGATAGAAAACGACATCACCCGATCGGGTGAAGAATCACCCGATCGGGTGATCTGCTGCGAACTTCGGCAACAATCTTCAAAATTTCACCCGGTCAAGTGACACGGTCGGTTGGCGGAAGCTGCTCGTCGTTTGGATCTTGAGCGTCGTCGGGTGAACCGATCGGTTGATAAATCAACCGATCGGTTGGGATTGTTGCCCAAAAAGACAGAGACTTTGGAAGTTTTGGCACGGTCAGCCGTCCGTCGAGTGAGCTCTCCGGGTGATCTTCTTTGGGGAAACGGCTACAGGTGAACCGATCGGGTGAAGATCACCCGATCGGTTGATTTTCAGCTCCAATTTCCAGAGAGAACAGATGGGTTGAACTGGTCGGTGACCCGGTCGGTTGGCCCTTTTGATGCTTCAACGGCTGACCGGGTCGTGCACGCGTGCACCACCCGATCGGTTGGCTGTGTCCAACCGATTGGGTGGGGGTTGAAAGATGACGATCTTTGTTGTTTGACCCCCTGGATCAGCGTGACTCCTCCCGTTGCTCCGGGGACTCATGATATCGTCGTTTTATGTCCCCTATATCGGCAAAGTCCTGCAAACATACAAAAACACGGAAAAGTGAAAGAAGACAAGAAAATACGAGAAAACGAATACGAGACGGCGGAAAATAACGGAAAAACACAAAAGAAGACATGCGTGAATATTTGAAATATAAACGCACGTCATTTGCACTATGAAATTCTTGTAGAAAGTACTACAAGATCAAATCATACACAAATCGAAAACGTGACTCCCACAAACCGAGATCACGATCTTCTCTCACAACCGAGAGATAAACTTGAAATATCAATTCAAATGAAACAATAAAACACTTACAACAAAACCCTATGCCTTGAGTAAAACTTACTGATTTTAGGGCAAGAAGGATTTTGAGGAAGAAGCAAGCATCAAACCCTAGCTCCACCAAGATGAGCAGCAATAGATGGCTAGAGAGAAGTTGGTGACTTGGATTCAAGCTCTTAGCTTGAGTAGCTTACAATGAATGAGAATCTCTCTTGATGAAATTAGTGCTCAAAGAGTGAGGGAGAGATTCTTGTGAGAAGAGAGAGCTTAGAAATGAGAGTTTAATGCTTTCTCTTTGATTCTCTAAATCTCAATAATGGCAGCCTTGAATGCAAGCTTGAAGCTCATCAAGTATATATAGGAGAGGGAGAAGAGTTCAGCAAAAATCGTGGCATTAAATGCCCAACGGCTCTATTTCTGAAGCTGCTTAATCGGTCTAAGAAGGATCACTGACCGATTAGTTTTGCAACTAGTCGGTCGGTGAACCTTCTTGGACTGACTAGATGGTTGACAGGGAAGATAGTGAAATAATGAGAGAGAACTAATCGGTCTAAGAAGAGACACCAACCGACTAGTTTGACAACTAGTCGGTCGGTGAACCTTCTTGGACCGAGTAATTGATCAACAGTAAATGAGCCGAATTTCACAAGGAAAACTAGTCGGTCTAAGAAGGATTACCAACCGACTAGTTTGGAAACTAGTCGATCGGTGAATGTTCTTTGACCGACTAACTTGTCAACAGTAGCTAGGCTGAATTAAATAAGGATAACTAGTCGGTCTGAGAAAGATTCCCAACCGACTAGTTTGACAATTAGTTGGTCAGTGAACCTTCTTGGACCGACTAATTGGTCAACAATGCCTAGGCTGAATTGAACTAGGATAACTAGTCGGTTCAAGAAGGATTTCCAACCGACTAAATTGTCATCTAGTCGGTTGGTTCTTCTTCTTGAACCAACTAAGATGCATAAAAGCCGTGAAATGAAGCAATAAGCTTCGGAAAAGATTCTAATGGCTTCTAAGACAATCCTAGATCAAAGATATGAGCGTTATGAAGATAGTTAAGCAAATCCCACTCATGGCTTAACATTCTATACTATGAAGCTAGAAGACAATAAAATAAACATGATGAACCGTTTTCAAAGCTTCAATCAGAATCTCTAGACTTCATTAATAACTCCTTGAGCTTCAACGAAGCTTCAGGCACATCGATCACACGCTTTAAGAAGTCTTGGGACGTCGCTTGAGATGTACAAAGTAGTTTGGTGACGATCTCCATAACTGTTCTCAAGAAGAATTAGTTCATGATATTTATGTGTGTTCATCATCAAAACCAAATCCGGGAAATCAATACTCAACAGGTACCCGACCCATGCCCAGGCCCGGGCGCCTGGGCGCCGGGGCGCCTGGCCCGGGCGCCTACGGCGCCTGGCCCTGGCCCTGGCCTGGGCCAACTGTAACGACCGGTTCTTATCGGTGATATTATCTGTATTTCTTTAATAAATTTTTCGTCCGTATCCGTAGTTAGGCGTATCCGCCCCCGTGCACGTGCCAACTTTTTCATGTGAATTATTTCTATCATTATATTGAGCTACTTAGTTATATTTATTAATAATAATATTATTATTATTTGGGTATATCTCCTTAAATTGTTTTTAAACTTTCAAATTTGAATTCGAATTTCAAATCTCTTTTTAAAATCAAATGAAATCTTCCTATTATAAACCCACTTAAATCAAATTGATTAGCTATTAACCCATTCATTAACATGCCATTAATAGTTTTTTCACCCTAAAAAAAATGTTTTCCAAAATGGGTCCCCCTTTAACCTAGACACAACACACTCACGCACATGTCACACCCACGCACACAGCCTGAGCACCTTCATTTGAACCTAGGCCTAAAGTTATATTAACCCTATAGAGTCTACGCCTTCACGTGCACAGCTCTTCCTATTAAAACCATGTCCTTTAACAAAAAAATATATTCTGATGCTAACGTTTTTGTATGCTGCTCTTTTGTGAACCCTAGACTAAGGACCTAAGCTACTATTATAAAAAAACCTAGGGTTATGTTCTCCAACCCTACAGCAACCTAGGCTATTATAATAAACCCTAGTATTATTTTGCCCAAGCCCTGTTCATATGCCGAAATTTTCTCCCCTCTAGGGTAACCCGTGCAACCCTACCCTAGCCCTACTCTTAATATAAGAGAACCTAGGTTTTCAGCCTGCAACACAAAAAAAGAGCACAGCCGCCTCCTATAACCCATTCTCCATGCAAACACCCTTAAGGCCGAGTTCTTGCTCCCTCCTCCTCTCTTCATACCACGCGAGCACAGCAACCCTCAAGGCCGAGCCTCCTTCCTCCTTCCTCTCCCCAAACCACAACCCCCTCTCTTTCTTCTTCTCCGGTGCACCCCGACAGGCCGCCGGCGAGCCACCCTACCCCGTCCAAGCGCTGCCGTGTGCCTCCACAAACCACAACACCCCCGCAGCCGTGGCCCTACTCTCCAAGCATCCCCCTCAGCCGTAACCACCCCCAGGCCGAGATCCGAACGGCAACAGCCAGGCCGAGCTTCTCCCCTCGCACACGCGGATGCCGGGAGGCTCTCGGACACGCTCACAGATCCACGCACCCCCGAAAAACTCCTCCACGCTGCAGAACTCGGTGCCAATGTCCAGATCTCAACGAATATAGCTACGCAGCCGCCGTCCGCTTCGCCGCTGCCCTTCACTGCGTCCCCACCCTTCTCTGCACTTCAGGTCAGTAGATCTACCCCTATAACTCTTAACCCACACCGTAAAGTAGAGAAACCTAATAAAACCGTTTGATTAGACGTCGTAGGGGCTTATTGTAAATCTGTTCTGAATGAAAAATGCTATTTCTAATTTTATGTTCTGCCAAAACAGCGAACCAAACCCTCCACGGCGTATTACTCGTCGAGACGATTCCAACGACACCAAGAACGTCGAAAACAGGCGAGTATTTGATTTTATATGAATTTTTGAAGTTTCAGAACCTTTGCGTCACTTTTAGTTACAGATGTGTAACTTGAAAACTAGACGTGAAATGACGTATGAAAACAATGCCATGATAATCTGGACAAAATTTTGGATCCAACGGTATATCATACGATATATCCCCATTTTAAACAATAAGAGAAAGAAATCATTTCTGTAACAAGTCGAACAAACAGGACATATTCGTCATTATTTAAAATTACGGTAACGGTCGTTCGACCCGTTTCCGCTTGTAGAACTGTCACCAAAATGCAATAATGTTGATAACACCAAACTTCTACGAATACGGATATGTTTAACTAATTTTGACATCGTGACTATCGTGTGCCTCGAAGGCGGTATCGTGATATCGTGATGTCGTGTGAGTCGACTAGGCCGGCTCGTGTTCCGGCAAACTTTTGGGTGTGGTTAGGGTTGAGCGGCCACTAGGCGTATGAAAGGTACTCTCCTCAAGAGCACCACCCGCACGCGGTGGGTTAGCGTCAATCACCTTAAGCCCCCGTGAGAGGAACGACCTTCTCATCACGACCTACAGGCGTGAACCCTAGATTAGAATGCTAACTCATGACATGAAAATTTGCAACACTAACTTGGTCATCTTGATAATTGAAATGTTAATGAATTCAGAGAAAACCCAACTTTAGACTTGCAACCGTCTAGAACTGCATGTTAGGGATGCTCGTTTCTGTTCTATAAAATTGTTAAATGTCAAAATTGCTGCAGTCATTTCTTTATAATATTAAATGCTTCTTAAATTCATATCTGTTATATACTTGTCTTGGTTTGCTAATCTTTTCTTGCAGACCCCTAGCTGACATACATTCATGTTTGTGGATGTATGTCAGGTTCAGAGCTTGAGTACCAGGAGGACCAGTACGAGACGCCAGAGTTGGAGAGTCAGGAGTTCGCACCTGACGCAGTGCCTCTTCCAGCAGAGGACTAGTGGACCCCTGACACTTTACTGCTTTCCCTAGTTCCCCTTTTTCAGTAGTTGTAGTTACTTTCGTGTACGTTCGACTTTCTTGTTGCTACTTTTAGCCCAGCTGTGGCTTGTTTAATTTCGTGTACGAACTCTTATTTCTGGATGTGGTTTATTTCTGGATGTGTTTCTGATTTTTCTGAAATGCTGTTGCAAGGACCTCATCTATGTTTTTATCACAGATGCTTATTGAACTCGAGCTTCACCGCTCCAGTTCAAGCGGACCGCATAACGCTCTCGCTTCCGGTGTCTTTTGGGAAGCGGGGCGTTATAGGTTTTGTTGGTGGCCCATGCAGGTCGATGCAACTGTGAAAATCAGAACAATGAGAACACTTTCTTAAGCCGAACATCCGGAGTAATCGTATACACGAGATTAACTTGGGCTTCTTTCTCTTTTGCAGGATGGCCGGAAGACGCATCACCCGACACGGGACCGGAGCCGGAAACGGGACCGGAGCTGCTGGAGGCAGAGACGACGACATCCGCCAGATGCTGGGAGTTATGAGAGATGTGCTGGAGGTTCAGCATCATCTAGTCCAGCAGGGACGCCAGGCTACGCCAGCTGCACCAGCCGCACCAGTTGCACCAGCTCCGAGAGCCAAGCAGTTCAGAGAGATGCGTCTGAAGAGTTTCTCCGGACGAGAGGGCCCACTAGCGGCCGAAGAGTGGCGTCACAGCACTGAAGATGATTTGGGCCTTGCCCGAATCCATAAAGATGAATGGGTGGAGCTTGCCAGGAAGCAATTGACAGATAATGCCTGCAGCTGGTGGACTGCGGAAGAGGCCAGGCTGACTAAGCCGATTTCATGGGATACCTTCTGTAAGAGGTTTGACGCCCAGTACTTTCCCAAGTCGGTGAAGCGAATGATGGAGAGTCGCTTCATCAACCTGGAGCAGGGTACTATGACTGTCGACGAGTACGAGGCAGAGTTCACTATGCTGAGTCGATATGCTCCTGCCATGGTGAAGGAACCTGAGGACTGTGCACATCGTTTCCTACAGGGGTTGGATCTGGACATCTAGAGTGTGCTGTCCGGGAATACTTTTTCCACTTATGAGGATGTTCTGGTAGCTGCAAAGAATCAGGAGCACATCGCCAATCTGAAGAAGGCCCGTCAGGCAGGCAAGCGCCCGATGGAGATGCTGAGGAGTGCACCTAGGCCCGGTGTACGTCCAATACAGACCACCCAGTTCAAGAGGCCAGCTGCACCTGTTTTCAACCGAGCCGAGCTGACTTGCCATTTCTGTGGCAAGCTGGGCCATGTGAAGAAGGACTGCAGAAGGATGCTGAATCAGTGTTTGGTTTGTGGATCTTCTACCCATGTTGCGAAGGACTACCCCAAAGGCACTCGACCTATGCCTGCTGGAGCACCTGGACCTGTTCAGCGGACATCGCTTACACCTGGACCTGCTCAGAGACCAGTGCCTGCACCTGGACAGCGAGAACCACCTCTGGTACCACAGAAGCAAGCCTTTCAGCAAGCCAACCCGCCGGTGCGTCGAGCTTACACTATGACAGCCGTTGAGGCTGAGGCTGTTGACGACGTAATTGCAGGTAACTCCTGAACTAGTCTTTCCTTTTCTGCATTTATGTTTGATTAGTTAGTTTCCTTGTTTGATATAGTTGCATGCTACCTTAGGTGTTATCCTAGTTTCTTCCCACCCAGCCTTGACCCTGTTCGACTTTGGAGCTTCCATGTGCATCCTGTCACGGAAGTTCGTAGTCGAACACGCAATACCCACCTACACACTTCCCAAGTGTTGGAACATCACGACTGGGAATGGTGTAGTGAAGGTTGCCCTTTGTTGTCAACCTTGCCCATTGGTGGTTAGTGGACACGAATTGTATGCTAATTTCATCGTCCACGACCTATCCAATTTCGATGCAATCCTCGGCATTGATTGGTTGGGAGCTTTTTACGCCACGATCGACTGTCACCGAAAGAAAGTGGTGTTTGAAATTCCTGACCATCCAGTATTTGAGTTCGTCAGCGGAGGACATTTGCTCGGACCTGTCAAGTTCCGGGCCCAGCCGAACAGATTGACAGTTGCATCCATGATAGCAGAGCCGGAGAATCCAGCTGTAGTGCGAGACTTCGAGGATGTTTTTCCAGAGGACATTTCCGGTTTTCCGCCTGATCGAGCGTTGGAGTTCGGCATTGATCTGATACCAGGAGCTCAACCGATATCTAAGGCGCCGTACCGTATGGCTCCTGCCGAGCTAGAAGAGATGAGGAAGCAGTTGGACGAACTGCTACAGAAAGGTTTTATTCATCCCAGCGTGTCAACCTGGGGTGCGCTCGTCTTGCTGGTGAAGAAGAAAGACGGATCGAGGAGGATGTGTATCGACTATCGGGAGCTGAATCTGATCAATGTGAAGAACAAGTACACATTGCCCCGTATTGATGATATCTTCGATCAGCTTGGTGGATCGAAGGTGTTTTCGAAGTTGGATCTTCGGAGCGGATACCATCAGGTCAGAGTCAAGAAGGATGACGTGCCCAAGACAGCCTTCCGGACCAAGTATGGGCACTACGAGTTCGTTGTCATGCCATTCGGTGTGACCAACGCTCCTGCTGTGTTCATGAATCTCATGAACCTCATCTTTTACGACTTCCTCGACAAGTTCGTGGTGATCTTTATAGATGAAATCTTGGTGTACTCAAGGAGCGAGGAAGAGCATGCAGAGCACTTGCGATTGGTATTGGAGACGCTCCACCATCATCGACTATATGCCAAGTATAGCAAATGCGAATTCTGGCTGGACAGAGTTGCATTTCTTGGACAGGTAGTATCAGGAGCCGGCATCTCAGTGGATCCGGAGAAGGTCAGAGCGGTTAGTGAATGGCCTACACCGCGATCGGCTTCGGACATCAGGAGTTTCCTCGGATTGGCTGGCTACTACCGCAGATTTATCAAGGATTTATCGAGGATCGCTGAGCCGATGACGAGATTGATGCGGAAGGATGTCAAGTTCAGTTGGTCAGAATCTTGCGAGCAGGCTTTTTCTACTTTGAAGGAGAGATTGACGACTGCACCAGTCTTGGCTATTTCGGACAGAAGCGGAGGCTTTGAGATTTTCTGCGATGCATCGGGGAAGGGACTTGGTTGTGTTCTGCATCAGCACAACCATGTTGTCGCTTATGCTTCGTGACAGTTGAAAGTCCATGAGAAGAACTATCCGACCCACGATTTAGAGCTCACCGCTGTGATATTCGCACTGAAGATCTGGCGTCATTTCTTACTGAGTGAGAAAGTGAAGATATTCACTGATCACAAAAGTTTGAAATACATATTTACTCAGAAGGAGCTGAATATGAGACAGCGCAGATGGTTGGAGTTGATGGCAGACTACGACATCGATCTTCAGTATCACCCAGGGAAGGTGAATGTCGTACCGGACTCTTTGAGCCGACTGCCAGAGGTGATGATTCTCATAGCTCAATGGAGATTACAGCAGGATCTGCGAGTGATGGATGTTGAAGCTGTTCTTCCGGGAGTCACTTCGTCGTTGATGAACATGCAGATTTAGTCGACGATTGTTGATCGGATCAAGACTGCTCAAGCTGGTGATAATAAGTTGATGAAGATCAGAGAGCAAGTCAAAGCCGGACTCCGGACAGATTTTCTGATTCACGAGGATGGATCTTTGAGGTATGGCAGTAGGATCTGCGTGCCTGCAGGAGATATCAGGGGAGAATTGATGAATGAGGCTCACAGTTCACCTTATTCCATTCATCCTGGAGGTACGAAGATGTACAAGGATCTTCGTCAGAATTTCTGGTGGCATGGTATGAAGAGAAGTGTGGCACGGAGTGTTTCCAAATGCTTGGTGTGTCAGCAGGTGAAGGTTGAACATCATCACACCGCCGGACTACTACAGCCCCTGCCTATTCCGGAGTGGAAATGGCAGCATATCACGATGGACTTCGTAACTGGCTTACCTCGGAGCACCAAACAGAATGACGCAATCTGGGTCATCGTCGATCGACTGACCAAGTCTGCGCACTTCATACCATTCCGAGTAGGACAATCCACGGAGATACTGGCAAGGAAATATATGGAGGTAATGATATGACTCATCCCCTCGTATTTTTCTCCTAGTACCAATAGTGATGTGAAATATGTTGTGTAGGAGATCGTGCGCTTGCATGGAGTCCCTGTGAGCATCGTATCCGATCGTGATACGAGGTTCACATCACAGTTCTGGAAGAGTCTACAGACCAATCTTGGTACCAGTCTGAAGTTCAGCACTGCGTATCACCCGCAGACGGATGGCCAGTCAGAGCGGACCATTCAGATCTTGGAGGATATGCTGAGAGCTTGCATGCTAGATTTCTAGGGTTCATGGGAGGACCATCTACACCTGGTGGAGTTCTCTTACAATAACAGTTATCAAGCAAGCATTGGCATGGCGCCTTTCGCTGCTCTCTACGGGAGGAAGTGTCGTTTGCCCCTGAGCTGGGACGACATTGGAGATAGAGAGTTATTGGGACCGGAGTTGATTGTCGAAGCTGTGGACGTTGTTCGAGATATCAGGGACAAGCTCCGGATTGCTCAGGACCGTTATAAGCATTGGGCTGATGCTAAACGTCGACCTCTGGAGTTTCAGCCGGGAGACCATGTGTTTCTGAAAATTTCTCCGAATCGCGGAGTGATTCGCTTTGGGAAATTGGGTAAGCTCAGCCCGCGATACATCAGACCCTTTGATGTTCTGGAGAGAGTTGGTGAGGTAGCTTACCGCTTAGCCTTGCCACCATCTTTGGAGGGTGTTCACGATGTTTTCCATGTGTCTCAGCTTCGTCGGTACATCAGCGATCCATCTCACGCCGTTGACTACTTTGATATCACAGTCCGTCCAGATCTGACATATGACCAGCAGCCAGTGCAGATTCTTGACAGACGTCAGAAGACACGCCGGAACAAGACTGTCGATCTTGTTAGAGTGATGTGGCGACACGGCTCGCCAGGGGAGTCCACCTGGGAGAGAGAAGATGAGATGAGAGAGCGTTACCCCCACCTGTTCCCTGACCTGTGATTGTTAGGAATTCCGAGGGCGGAATTTTCTTTAAGGTGGGTAGGATATAACGACCGGTTCTTATCGGTGATATTATCTGTATTTCTTTAATAAATTTTTCGTCTGTATCCGTAGTTAGGCGTATCCGCCCCCGTGCACGTGCCAACTTTTTCATGTGAATTATTTCTATCATTATATTAAGCTACTTAGTTATATTTATTATTATTATTATTATTATTTGGGTATATCTCCTTAAATTGTTTTTAAACTTTCAAATTTGAATTCGAATTTCAAATCTCTTTTTAAAATCAAATGAAATCTTCCTATTATTAACCCACTTAACTCAAATTGATTAGCTATTAACCCATTCATTAGCATGCCATTAATAGTTTTTTCACCCTAAAAAAATGTTTTCCAAAATGGGTCCCCCTTTAACCTAGACACAACACACTCACGCACATGTCACACCCACGCACACTGCCTGAGCACCTTCATTTGAACCTAGGCCTAAAGTTATATTAACCCTATAGAGTCTACGCCTTCACGTGCACAGCTCTTCCTATTAAAACCATGTCCTTTAACAAAAAAATATATTCTGATGCTAACGTTTTTGTATGCTGCTCTTTTGTGAACCCTAGACTAAGGACCAAAGCTACTATTATAAAAAAACCTAGGGTTATGTTCTCCAACCCTACAGCAACCTAGGCTATTATAATAAACCCTAGTATTATTTTGCCCAAGCCCTGTTCGCATGCCGAAATTTTCTCCCCTCTAGGGTAACCTGTGCAACCCTACCCTAGCCCTACTCTTATTATAAGAGAACCTAGGTTTTCAGCCTGCAACACAAAAAAAAGCACAGCCGCCTCCTATAACCTATTCTCCACGCAAACACCCTCAAGGCCGAGTTCCTGCTCCCTCCTCCTCTCTTCATACCACGCGAGCACAGCAACCCTCAAGGCCGAGCCTCCTTCCTCCTTCCTCTCCCCAAACCGCAACCCCCTCTCTTTCTTCTTCTCCGGTGCACCCCGACAGGCCGCCGGTGAGCCACCCTACCCCGTCCAAGCGCCGCCGTGTGCCTCCACAAACCGCAACACCCCCGCAGCCGTGGCCCTACTCTCCAAGCATCCCCCTCAGCCGCAACCACCCCCAGGCCGAGATCCGAACGGCAACAGCCAGGCCGAGCTTCTCCCCTCGCACACGCAGATGCCGGGAGGCTCTCGGACATGCTCACAGATCCACGCACCCCCGAAAAACTCCTCCTCGCTGCAGAACTCGGTGCCAACGTCCAGATCTCAACGAATATAGCTACGCAGCCGCCGTCCGCGTCGCTGCTTCCCTTCACTGCGTCCCCACCCTTCTCTGCACTTCAGGTCAGTAGATCTACCCCTATAACTCTTAACCCACACCGTAAAGTAGAGAAACCTAATAAAACTGGTTGATTAGACGTCGTAGGGGCTTATTGTAAATCTGTTCTGAACGAAAAACACTATTTCTGATTTTTTGTTCTGCCAAAACAGCGAACCAAACCCTCCACAGCGTATTACTCGTTGAGACGATTCCAACGTCACCAAGAACGTCGAAAACAGGCGAGTATTTGATTTTATATGAATTTTTGAAGTTTCGGAACCTTTGCGTCACTTTTAGTTACGGATGTGTAACTTGAAAACTAGACGTGAAATGACATATGAAAACGATGCCATGATAATCTGGACAAAATTTGGGATCCAACGGTATATCATACGATATATCCCCATTTTAAACAATAAGAGAAAGAAATCATTTCTGTAACAAGTCGAACAAACAGGACATATTCGTCATTATTTAAAATTACGGTAACGGTCGTTCGACCCGTTTCCGCTTGTAGAACAGTCACCAAAATGCAATAATGTTGATAACACCAAACTTCTACGAATACGGATATGTTTAACTAATTTTGACATCGTGACTATCGTGCGCCTCGAAGGCGGTATCATGATATCGTGATGTCGTGTGAGTCGACTAGGCCGGCTCGTGTTTCGGCAAACTTTTGGGTGTGGTTAGGGTTGAGCGGCCACTAGGCGTATGAAAGGTACTCTCCTCAAGAGCACCACCCGCACGCGGTGGGTTAGCGTCAATCACGGTAAGCCCCCGTGAGAGGAACGACCTTCTCATCACGACCTACAGGCGTGAACCCTAGATTAGAATGCTAACTCCTGACATGAAAATTTGCAACACTAACTTGGTCATCTTGATAAGTGAAATGTTAATGAATTCAGAGAAAACCCAACTTTAGACTTGCAACCGTCTAGAACTGCATGTTAGGGATGCTTGTTTCTGTTCTATAAAATTGTTAAATGTCAAAATTGCTGTAGTCATTTCTTTATAATATTAAATGCTTCTTAAATTCATATCTGTCATATACTTGTCTTGGTTTGCTAATCTTTTCTTGCAGACCCCTAGCTGACTTGCATTCATGTTTGTGGATGTATGTCTGGTTCAGAGCTTGAGTACCAGGAGGACCAGTACGAGACGCCAGAGTTGGAGAGTCAGGAGTTCGCACCTGACGCAGTGCCTCTTCCAGCAGAGGACTAGTGGACCCCCGACACTTTTCTGCTTTCCCTAGTTTCCCTTTTTCAGTCGTTGTAGTTACTTTCGTGTACGTATGACTTTCTTGGTGCTACTTTTAGCCCAGCTGTGGCTTGTTTAATTTCGTGTACGAACTCTAATTTTTGGATGTGGTTTATTTCTGGATGTGTTTCTGATTGTTCTGAAATGCTGTTGCAAGGACCACATCTGTGTTTTTTTCACAGACGCTTATTGAACTCGAGCTTCACTGCTCCAGTTCAAGCGGACCGCGTAACGCTCTCGCTTCCGGTGTCTTTTGGGAAGCGGGGCGTTACACCAACCTCCCAGGCTGGGCATGCCAGGCTGGGCGTGCCCAGACCAGGTCTCCAACCTGGTCCGGGCTTGCCGAGCTGGCACGGTGGACCCCACAGATTGGGTTTTCAGAATCCTTGGGCAGTGCAGAATGTGACTGCTTGCTGTTTGCAGTTTTTTGGGTATAGGCTGATCTTTGAACGATCAATTGGAGGGTCAAACGGACTCCGATTGACGTGCCGTTTTTCCTATGCATTAACTGCTGAACACCCTTCGAATTCATAGGTTGTATCAATTATAAAGCTCAACGGTGAGGGAGTTAAAATTCACGGAAGTTTAGCCTTTGTGAAAGGTAAACTAATTTGAATTTATTAACTCCATTTAATAGTCCCACATTGGTTGTGGCGAATAGGGGAGAGTCAGCCGCCTATATAAATAGGGGCCTCCCCCTTCCTCCAAACTCGTCCCAATCTCTTGATCTGAGCGTCTCCCAAAAATGTTGGAGCATGCTCGGATCGAAGCTTAAATTAATTCTTCTTCTCCATATATTTCTGCCTTACTCCTGAAGGGCTCTAGCAAGTCCACGAAGGAGTTCGGATTCGGATCTGAAATCTTGGCGAAGGCTTTCACTCGCGTGAAACTTTCTTCGGTGTGTGGTTGTCTCAGTGACACGAGGATTGCTCGCCTCGGATGCGGAGCGGTTCGAGGAGAGGCTTGACATGGGACAGGGAGCGGTTTGGAAGACGGTGATGTACACCTTGCCTGCCCCAGGACAAGGTTCCAGGTATGTTTTTAGAAGCTTTCGATTTAATTATTCGTAGTAGTTTAGATCCCTCTTGGGGTGGTCAGATCCACCCCGAGTTGGCAAAGATCCTGGCTAAGGGTCTTGTACCTTAGGGCTGCATGTTAATTAGATTAACAAATATTATTTTCCGCTGTATTTTTCCTTCTGTGTTCCGTTCGACTTAGGATGGGCACGGATTTTAGCCCTGAGGGTTCGCTAAAACCCTTCAGTGGTATCAGAGCCATGTCTGTATGCTGATCTAGGACTATGATTAATTAATTGAATGCTTTTAAAATACTTTTAAAATGTTTTAAAGTTATGAGATAATTTTAAAATGTTTTAGATGCATTGTAAAAATGTTTTTAAATTTATGTGATATTTTTTAAAGATGATTTTAAAAGCCTAAAAATTTATGCGATAAGTTTAAAGTGATTTTAGATGATTAAAAATTTTATATGATAAATTTTTAAGCATGAAATTTTTTAAATGATGTTGTAAATTTATGTGATATTTTTGAAAACTGATTTTAAAAACTTTGAAACTTTATGCGCTAAATGTTTTAGTAGCATGCATATCATATGATCCTTTTAAAACTATTATATTTTTATGAGATAAAAATTAAAATTTTTAAATTCATTATTTTAAATTTAAATTTAAGAAATGCATGCAAAATTGTTTATTAGATAAATAATTTTATATTTAATTGTTAAATGGTAGGACACTCTTTTTATGTGTTAAAATTAGTGTAACTTTATGTTAATGGCTAGGTCATCTTGTCCCTTATTTAATAACACAAGACAACCCTTTAGGTTAGCCATTAAGAAATCATTAAAATTTATTAATTGACTTTTAATGACATGCTATGTTTTAATAAAACATTTAACAACCCTTTAAGACCTAATTCCTGATTAGAGTAGTCCCTTTAATGAAATTGTTAATTTATGAAATTAATTCTCATTAAAGGACTTCGCTTTTAGCGTTGTTAATAATTTTTTAAAATCCTAATAATGATTAGGATAGCACGTGAACCTTATAGTTGATAAGGATTTAATAAAAGTTATTAAACAAATCCTAAAATTTTGAATTTAAGGATTCAACTAGTTGATAGGATTAATTAGTTGTTAATAAAAGCCTTTTAGTTTATGGCACGTATATAAAAATGACAAGCTTCATTCAATGGACCATGATCCAGTCAATGGGCTTGGCTAAGTTTGTTTGATCACCCTAGCTAGTCTAAGGGATAAGTGATCCTGGCTTAGTCAATTCCCTGGCCGTGTTCCGCTGGACAGCAATGACACGAATCATGATTATGTGACACCCAGGACTATATCTAAGTCAAATACGTTAATAATCTTCTTCAAGATTAGCCGTAGCCCTCCTTGTTTTAGGGGTTGGCAACTATAGGACCCGTGTTCCAGTTGTTGAGCTACACTCAAGCCGTGACATGGCAACCTTCTAGAACCCAACTTCTCAATACATAAGATGAAATATTGACTTGACCCAAACCGTCGTGTCGTGAATACACCGAGCGACGGCGTAAGTTAAGTCAATGATGTAGTCTGGCTAGACATGACCCAACTCGTCATGTCGTGACAACGAGTGCTAGAGTAAGTTGAGCTAAAGGTGTAGTCTAAGACCTGACCCAAACCGACGTGTCATGAATACACCGAACACCGGGGCAAGTCAGGCTAGACGTGAAAACAAAGGTCTGACTAGATTGGTCATTGTGATTTGGATGAGCGCACTCATGATCACAAATGGTTAGGGGGTAAAAACTGATAAGAGAGTCATATCTGATATGGTCGATGAAGAGTCATCTTTCGATTACAGAGTCAAGTAATTTCTCGTGAATACACCGAGGTTGTTAGGCTCAAGGTGATTGGATCTCTTACCCATTAATTTAATCGATTAAATCGTTCATTGTTAAGACTTAAAATGATCGAAAAAATTAGTGGGAGAATATAGATAGATAAAAGCCAATCTACCTATATTTAATATTGAACGTATGCTAAACTAGGGTAAGTTCTAAGTTTACAAATGGAATCAAAATATAATATTTTAATGAAATAAGTTAACTGGTCAAATAGGTTGATTAATTGAATATCAAGTTAAATTCTAATTGATAGAATTAAACTATATTCTCATTGACATTAAAAATGACCTTCTAAAGAACAGACTAGAAATATGATTTCATTAAGTTCTGGGTCCAACAAATAAATTCACGCTACATGTCACTCGCCTCTAAGTGGGGCAGCTTGAACAAATAGGATATTCGAAGTATGTTTCTCCCTACACCTTGTTGAGCTACACTCAAGGTTGTATGGAAAAACAATTTTGATCCTCAAAGTTTGAGAATTCGATCAAACTGTTTGAGTCGAATACGAGTACATGGACGGTGCAAGGCTATGTATCCCAACCGGATCTTGAGACAAGCAACTTGTTGAGCTACACTCAAGGTTGCAAAGCTCAGGCATTTGGATACATGAGATGCTTGCATCGCTATTCATTTATGTTGGGCTATTTAATATCTAAATGTGATTTAGAAAAAGAAGAAGGCACTGCAGAAAGTCAATCAAGTTAAATAGTTTAATTTATCATTAGTAAAGGCATAAGTAGAAGGGAATGAAAATGTGACATATTTTGATGTCACGATTTCATAATTATTGTTATACAAAAGGTTAACACATGTTGACGAATGCCGTCACATTGCTTCTAAAGCAATGAGTAATATGTATAACGATAATATATATATTAAATGTTAATATATAAATACACAAGATAGTAGCAAACTTGTATGGAAAAATAGACTAGGCCGTATCGAGAGACTAAGCTTTACAAGTCACATAAAGAGGTGTCTGACCTCTCGTATTATGAAGTCTACGGACACATGTGAATCTTATCCTCTTAGATATAATGGCTGAAACCCATCTGTAAGACAGTGGGAGAATGAGTTGTCGAACTCAGTCTCGTACATACTGATGTACCCGAGTCTAGATTAACCAAAATAAGTTATTCGTATATTTTATTAAGACACGTGTTTTTGATGAAACACAAGTCTGATAAAATAAAGAACGAAATGAAAAAAGTATTTAAACTGATTCGATTAGATCGAATGGTCAAATACTTAGCTATATAAAATCTTGCGTAACTAAAAGAAAATATGATTTTCTCTCAGGTCAAGTCGGTTAACACATCGGTGTGTTAAAAAGTATGAATCACACTTAGTTAGACTTGGTGAGATCCATAGCAAGTGACTCTGAGTTAAGTCCTTCCTCTGTGTTAAGTCTCAGATAGTAATGCCTAGGTTTTGATAATGTTCTATGAGGACATTATCAATAAGATATTCATTAAGTCAATCGTAAGGAAGTCGTATGATTACTCTAATCTCGTGAGACGAAGAGTCGAGTTAGACATCATAATTGATGATGACTTAGTCAACTTCTAGGATGAATTTCGGAGTAGTAACTCCGATGCAATCAGAATATGTCCGTGTGCGTAAATAAATTTTGGAATTTAGTTTACGTGCCCAAGGAAAATTTTTCCTCGTTTTCTGCAAGTAAATCTTCAAGTTAGAAGATTGTAGAAGAAATGAAAATAGTGAAGTACAATTATGTTGGTTGAGAACGGTTTTCATCCTAATTCCTATAAACGGATTATGTTGAAATCGTCTCGCCAGCAGATGTGTACGGATCTACTCGGACAGAACTCGATGTAAATGCTTATGATGACCATGAAAACTGGAACATTCGATTATATGTTCGTTTTTCTAAATATGATTTAGACGTACCAACTTATATGAATCACAAAGAGAGTTTTCAAGGTCAGTGGGAGAAACAAATTACATGCGAGGCATCAACATGATAGAACATATGTTTTGACAAAGTAATCAAAGAATTTGACACTTTATCAAAAATGATTATGAACCATCTTAAATTAACCAGTAACAAATTTAAAATTATTATCGTAAGGTATGATGAACTGGAAAAGATCCAGGGAAATAAAATATTATGGATTCCAAAAGACCAAGTGAATTATTTGAATGAGATTCAAATGGTTAGTCCAACATGAACATAGAAACCCTTTAAGTCTATAGAGTAGACGGTTTAGCAGATCCACTCACGAAGGCTCTACCACATGAAGTCTAGAAAGACTTATGTGTAAAACGGTATTAGATACCGAGATAAATGGGCTGAGTGCAAGTGAGAGATGTAGAGAGATGTATGTCCTCGAGGCATACATCTCTGAATAAAAAATAAAAACATCTTGTTCGAAATAAGAGTAAGCTGTTTGGTAATAATTAATCTAAGTTATATTATAATGTAGTAAAATTAGATATTAACTTAGGTAAAGTCCTGGGACTTTATGCAAGGTCAAACATGTACTGAGATGAGTATCTCGATCATGGAGAAATGTCTGACTGTCTGTAGCATAAGTCTAAAAGGGTTCGCGGTCGTAGATGTTTTGAGACAAGGATATCGAAACATTGGATAGATCATTGTGTCTTAGTCTTCACCGTATAGCGGTGACGCTGATCTCACGGTCGTTTTGACTTGACGAAGTCGAAGACGAGACACATGTGCTCATTAGAGAATGAGTTCACTGAATGATCTACAAGAGTTATCATATGGTTATATTGACCAATCTGTCAATGATAACTCTTAGTGATGATAGGCAAGTTGGTCTTTTGACTTGAGGTCATTTTACGAACCTGTGCGTGAACGGTGCCACTTAGATCACTGACCTAACTTCGAGGCTAGGCCTGTCGAAAGGTTTTTGATTGGGTGTCACTTGAAGCATACGAGGAGAGTAATGGCCAAGAGAGGATTCGTCTCTCCCGGTCAATGGGAGTTAGTGTCGTAGAGTTAGTTCGGTCTTTAGTAAAATCTCTGATTAGAGTATGTTGGAAGAAGTCCAACATTAGTTGACTAAAGATCGATGGAAACTAACTGGATTCAAGTTATTGGGGGTGCCAGTTTGACCATACCCTTGACTTGATATAACGACATAGTTTAGACAAACAGACTAAAACTGCGGAACTCATAACGGACACAGTCAGGGTGGTCTCGACAAGACTCATGTCGATGAGTCAACTACATAATTATGATTCTGAAGCAGGGACGACAACTACTGCTAGTGGTCTCTGCCGTATAGGGCTTCGAGCCCAACCTGTAGTAAGGGTCAGGCTGTAGGATCTCACACAGAGTGCGACCTTCGTCTAGTAATAGGTAGAAATGATTAGGGAGAATATGCATTTGATGCAAGGGATAAAATATTGCAAAAGATGTTTGCAATTATCTCCTGCATTCGGGATAAATGATCCTGAGTGCAAGTGGAAGATGTAGAGGGATGTGCCCTCAGATCATTTGTATTTGATGCAAATGATAATTTAAGCTTAGATATGGACTATTTTGCATTTGATGCAAACTGGATTAAATGTGTCGTAAATAGTTTACGACAATATTTAATGAAATAAACACAAGGAAAAGTTCACGGGAAAGACGGGAATGTCCCGGTCTACGCCCAAGTTCGAACGGCATCCAAATCAGACGCCAGATACCCAAGATACACACAAAACAGCCCAAAAGGGTCTAACCTATGCCCAAACTGGACATGGGTCAGACCAGGCTGACCCAGGCCAGACTGGGTCTGGCCTGGGTGCCTGGCCAGCCCCAGCTGAGCCAGGGCGCCCGGCCCGCCTGGGCCTGGGGGCCCGGCCCAGGCCCAGGCTGGGCACCTTGGTGCAACCCCAGGCCCGAGCGCCTGGCCTAGGCCAGGCGCCCAGGCTGGGCGTGCCAGTTTGGGCGTGCCCAGACCAGGTGTCCAGCCTAGTCTGGGCTTGCCCAGCTGGCACGGTGGGCCCCACAGACTCGGTTTTTAGAATCCTTGGGCAGTGCAGAATGTGACGACTGGCTGTTTGCAGTTTTTTTGGGTATATGCTGATCTTTGAACGATCAATTGGAGGGTCAAATGGACTTCGATTGATGTGCAATTTTTTCCTATGTGTTAACTGTTGAACACCCTTCGAATTGATAGGTTGTATCAATCATGAAGCTCAACGGTGAGGAAGTTAAAATTCACTGAAGTTTAGCCTTTGCGAAAGGCAAACTAAATTGAATTTATTAACTCCATTTAATAGTCTCACATCGGTTATGGAGAAAAGGGGAGAGTCAGCCGCCTATATAAATAGGAGACTCCCCCTTCCTCCAAACTCGTCCCAAGCTCTCGATCTGACCGTCTCTCAAAAATGTTGGAGCATGCTCGGATCGAAGCTTAATTAATTCTTCTTCTCCCTATATTTCTGCCTTACTCCTGAAGGGCTCTAGCAAAGCCATGAATGAGTTTGGATTCTGATCCCCTACGCTTGAGCTTTCGACGTCCTTTTTCTTGGCCGGCGGCGAAGATTTGTTGGCCGGTGGAGCTTTCTTCACGTGCTTCGCCGTAGAGAGCTTGCATAGCTCTCTAATCTTAACGACATCAGCGTCATCCTTTTCTTCATCCGTAAGAGGATCTGGCAGGTTTCCCATCATACCGCCATTTTTGGTAAGTTGGCCCTCTTCGAGGCCATCATGGTGCTTGGCCCAAATTGCAAATGGCATGGCGTCTTCAATGACCTCGTCGAGGAGGTCCACATAGTCCACGTCCTCGTGCCAAGGCATATGCTTCATCGCCTTCGGAATGTGGAGCTTAACTTTGATATTGCCAACGTTCAAGGACAAGGTTCCTTTCCTCAAATCTACAATCACTCCGGCGGTGGCTAAGAAAGGGCGTCCTAGTATCAGCGACATATCACCTTCCTCCTTAATATCCATCACCAAGAAGTCGCATAGCAAGCAGAGTCCTCCCGATACTTGAAGTGGTATGTTTTCAGCTATCCCCATTGGCCTAGTGATCTGCCCATCGACGAGTTGTATCTTCATGTCCGTGGCCTTGAGGTCAGTTTTCGTATTCAATTTTTTGAACATCGTGAGGGGCATGAGGCTCACTCTTGCTCCCAAATCTACTAGAGCTTTCTGAAGTGGGACTCCTCCAAGCGTGCAATGAATTTGGAAACTACCTGGATCTTTGAACTTGATCGACGCCTTCTCCTTTCTAGCAAACCACATACTTTGCTCGACGATCATGATCCTTTCTTTTTGCTTCTTTCCAGTGATCAAATCCTTGATAACTTTGCATAGGATGGGATTTCGATGATTACAGGCAAGAATGGGATGTTCAAGCTTACACCTCGCAAATACTCCAGAAATTTGACGAGCCTTTTCTCAATCCTTGCCATTACCAACCGTTGTGGGAATGGTACCGGTGGTGTATAAATTTGCTCCTCTCGTGGCATCTCCACTTCAGATTTTTCACCGTCGCTTGGCGCTTTTGGGTCTTCCTTTTCATTGATAGGTTCCTTCTCAAACGAAATTTCTTCCCTCGGCTCCTTAGCTTGAATCATGGCGGGAGTAGTGTCCTTTACACCTCTTGTAGTCACCGCCACAACCGCATTGATGTGGCTGGTGTTGCTTCGTAGGTTTTGTTCCAGTTGAGTTGGCAATTGTTTATTGGTCTTGTTGAGCAACGTAAGTTGCTCCGCTAACTTTGCCACGACGGTATTGAGGGAGTCTTGTTGGGCCGTCAATTTTGCATTAAACTTCTTTTGTTCGGCCATGAATTCTTCAACCCTCACTTCGTGTTCCGACCTTGGCGGCGCTTGCGGGGGATTGGGTGCCCTCCATCATTGATTGTATCCCGTGGGTCTATAGGGCCCCGCTTGTTGCCTCGGTGGGTAGTTTTGTTGTTAGGGTGGCCTGTGTTGATACTGTGGTTGTTGTAGAGGCCGCTCTAGTGATTATTGCGATGGTGGATTCAATGCTCCATCATTGTTGGCGTATGAAAATCCGGGGTGACCCCTTGTAACCGAGTTCACCCAATAACCGGTACTACCCGCAACATATTCAGCTTGATCCATAAATCCGTCTCCTTGCTCCCCTCCAATAAACATAACTTGACCTTGATCCTGTCAGTCGCTCATGCTTCCTCCCGGTGTAGACACGGTGGAAACTCCATATGGTTCGCTCACCAATTTTTCCAATCTCTCTACGGCTGTGTGAAGTGAATCAAATTTTGTAGAAAGCTCCGCCACTGCCTTTGCTTCATAGATGCTAGCCGGCTTTAAAGATGACGAGGAATTTCCCCTTTCGTCGGCCCACTGCTGATTATTCGAGGCCATCTCCTCAAGTAAGGCCGTAGAGTCATCTGGTGTCTTTGACAAGATAGCTCCATTGGTGGTCGCATCAATTATTTGCTTTGTACTCGGTTGCAATCCGTTGTTGAAGCTATGCACAAGCTCCCATGGTTCAATGCTCTGGTGGGGGCATTGGTGTTGGAGATCCTTAAAATGCTCCCATGCCTCATATAAGATTTCCTGAGGGCCTTGCTTAAAGGACATCAAGGCGCTTCGTATATTAATAGTCTTGGATGGTGGATAGAACTTGTTGACAAATGCACTCGCCAGCTCACCCAAGTGCGAAGATCCCCTCGGCTTGCATCCTCAATCAATATAATGCCTTATCTCGAAGAGTAAATGGAAAGATGCACAGTCGAATACATCTACCGACACGCCATGCATCTGTAAAGTAGCGCACTTAGCCAAGAACAATTGCAGATGGTAGTATGGGTTTACTTGTGCATTCCCATGGAATGGGTCTTGTTCCATCAACACTACTAGTCATGTCTTCAGCTTAAAGTTTTTGTCGGTCGCCAACTCCGACATGAGTATAGAAGAGGTGGTAGAAGTGGTCTTAGGCTGTAGCCTATCTCGGATGGAGACAAGCCTAGCCATACGATGCTCTAGCTCCTCTGGTGTTTCCGGCACGGCCATTTGATTTTTCTCTATAGCAAATATCCTATCAGCTCTAAGCCTCCTTGCCGTATGCTCGATCTCAGGGTCAAATAATATGTCTCCTTGGGGCGCCTTTGATCTCGTGTACATGCACAGAAAAAGAGAGTCTAGATAGAATTGTTAGCACAATAGAGGAATAAAAGGGTGAAAATAATAAAATAAAAAAGAAATAGCTAAGCAAAGAAAATAAAATACCGTCTCCTCCCTGGTAACGGCGCCAAAAACTTGATCGGACTCCGGATACACATCCAGAAGAGCACGATTGTAGTCTTACCGCAAGCGCACGGTAAAGTGGCGAGCGGGTATCGAACACGAGGAGGACTAATGATGGTACTCCGTTTTAATCACCTAGCTATTGGTGGAAGGATGGTTTTGAGAATATTGTCACAATCGTTCAGTTAACAATTTGAATTCAATATAATAAAGGCGTCTAGGGCTAGGGAATTCCCACTATGGATCGTTATTTATATTTGTGAAGCGTGAATCTCAATGTTGCAAGGCTTGAATTGAGGTGAACTAGTGGTAACTAAATAGAGAACCAAGCTCACGCTCTCGCGCTATTACCGGTCAATAGAAACCTAGGTTAGGGCCCACTCTCGTGCAAACCCTAACCTAAGACACTAGCATGAGGATCGACATCATCGTTCAATCGCTCCTCGAGCTCACTCTCATGGAAACTCGAGTCACGATCTAGGTTGTGATAGTTCGTATTCGTCCAATCTTTTACAAACGAATATGGGTATAAATTTATAATAAAAATCCTAGCTTTGGTCCAAACTCTTCCAAACAAAGTCTAGATAATCTCGATTATAAACCTAAATCGAATATCTAGGCCTTCCCATCGATTAGAATCCAATCTCTTACAAACCTCAATTGATGGATATCCCTAGCTATTCGTATTAAATCAATCACAACCCAACCTTCTATCAATTCTAGCAACATATGAATTTGTTCATCACAATTCTAAAATCGGATCCATAGGGTTCATCCACATGCCCTAGAACAGCGGAACTACTCGCGATTAATCATGGAAATAACCGAATAAACAAATAAAATCATAGCAATTCATGGTTGAGAGAAAACAATTCATAAAAGCAAGAAATTTTAATAATAAGAACAAACCAGATCTCCAATCTTCAATCTCTAGCTGGGAATTACAATTAGAATAATGCTAAAACCTAATTTCTGGTCTCTTCCTAAACTAGGATGAAAACTAGCCTTAAATACAAGCCAAAGTCGGCCAAAAAATCCTGACAGATTTGCCCCTGGCGCAGCCCAGAACCTTAGTTCGCGATACAGGCAGACTGCGCCACTCGGCCGAGTAGAGTATGTCACTCGGCCGAGTGACGGACCCAAATAAAACAGAGATATTGGGGGTTTTGGGGGTCTATCGCTCTGCGTCACTCGGCCGAGTAGAGTTCGTCACTCGGTCGAGTAGACTTTCTCACTCGGCCGAGTGAGTCTTCTGCTGTTCTTCTCCAAACTTCAGAGAGTCAGCAAAAATATCCTTCGAAAAGCTCGGACTCACTCGGGCAAGTGAAGTTCTTCACTCGGCCGAGTGAGATCATTCACTTGCCCGAATGGACTTTGACTCCAGGCTCTCTTATATCCGTTGTACTCGGCCGAGTACGTTCCTTCACTCGGCCAAGTGAACTGCGTGCTCGGCCAAGTTTCTTGTTTCTGGAGTCCTATCTTCTCCTCCTCGCCTCCTCGTCGATTCTATCAAACTTCTTCTTCTTCCGCTCATTATCTAGCGCTGCTAGCTCCTCGATAAGGTCATAGGCGATGCTCCAGCATGCGTGCAAGTCCCTTGATCTCATTTATGCTCTTGATCACTCCATATTTCCTGAAATCCGACAAAAACAAGAAATAGTGAAAAGAAACATGATATTGTTGAATAATCGTGAAAAACACAATATGGGCGATCAAAATGATATGCAAACATGTAGAAAAAGGTGTAAAATAAGGAGCGATCACCGCCTACGGAGCACGGCACCGTGAAACTCCCGGGATCTGACAACTTCTTTGGTAGACTTTCCTTGATAACGGAGGTGGAATTTTCCTAGAGCTTCAACTCCTCTTGCTTACGCTTCCCCGTAATAAGATCCTTCAAGAACTTAGTATAGGTGGGAATTTCTATGATCGTGTCCATAAAGGGGATGTTTAATTGGATTACCTTGAGAAGCTTGGTGAATTTAGCATACTTCTTTTCTAGCTTCGCCATAGCTAGTCTCTGAGGATATGGTGGTGGAGGTCGGCTTCCCTTGTCTTTGGCGGCATCCTTTGGAGTAGACTTTTCAGAAGTAATAGTATCTGCCGATGCCATAGTGGTAGTAGGCAAGGTGGAAGGTGAAGCATCCCTCTCTCCAATAGGTTTGGGTTCAATTATAGCTTGCTCCACGTCCTTTGTCACAATAGGGGCTAAAATTGTAGTGTCTCCATCTTGCATATGAGTGGTTGGTTTTTGGCTCACCTTGGTAGAAACTGGCACCATGACATTGTCGGTAATCTTTACTCCCCTCGTGGTGACTGCGACCATTGTGTTGACTTTGGCTCCAGGATTAGGCTCAAGCTGAGAGGGCAATCTCCACTGTGTCTTCATATATTGGGACATTTGGGCTCTGAGTTCATCAATGGAGGTGTTGAGATTCTTGAAATGAGCTGAAGTCTCTGCATTAATCTTTGTTTACCCACTCATGAAAGCATCCAAGGTCGCCTCTAAATTGGGTTTTGGGGCCGCCGGTACATATTGTTGTTGTGGTGGGCGATTGTAGTACCCCGGCGGTTTGTAAGGCCCAGATGGCCTAAACTCATACTATTGTTGATAAGGAGGCAGCCCTTGTTATTGAGGAGGAGGTGGTGGTGGTGGCCTTTGTTGTTGTTGAGGTTACAATGCTCCATTTGGGTTCCCATATGATAATCCGGGGTGATTTCTCGCCGCCGGATATTGCCATTGATTTTTCACATCTCCTTGCATGTATTGGATTTGCTCCACTAGCACATCCGTTCCCTCGTAGGAACCTTCTAATGGATTGTACCTTTGCTCGACGTAGTCCTCAAATGTCGCATAAACTGGAGCTCTAGCAGTGGGGGGATAGTGTCAAACCTTTTTTCAATCCTCGCCACATGTTAGCAAAGAGTCTTGATATGACCATCAAAATGAGTGGAAATTTTTACATCGGGGCCTCTAGTTGTTGATCGCTCGTCGCTCCACTGCTGAGTGTTTTTGGCCATTTGCTCTAGCAAAGATATAGCTTCATCAGCTTGCTTGTCCAACAGGGCGCCTTGAGCGGAGGCGTCGATAATCATCTTTGTACTTGATTGGAGCCCATTATATAAGCTCTAAACAAGATCCCACTCCAGGACTCCATGGTGCGGGCATTGATGCCGCAGATCTTTGAATCTCTCCCAAGCCTCATACAACGACTCCTGAGGAAGTTACCTAAAATTTGTGATCACTCCTTGAATCCTCACCGTTTTGGATGGTGGATAGAACTTGTTCACGAAGGCTGTACCCAACTGCTCCCAAGTCGTGAAGGTATTAGAAGGATGCACTCGCAACCAATAAGAGGCATTGTCCCTCAGAGTGAACGGGAATAATCTAAGCTTTATAGCGTCTTCGCTCATGTCTTTGGCCTGGAAGATGTCGCACTTTGCCAAGAATGTGTCTATATGGTGGTTTTGGTTTTCATGTGGATGCCCGTGAAAAGGGTCCTACTGCATCAGGTTGATTAACCTAGTCTTTAGCTCAAAGCTTCCCGCCGCCAGCTGCGGCCTCAAGATAGAAGAAACACTAGAAAAGTTCGGATTTATATGGTCCCGAATGGACCCAGTTCGAGGAGGAGTAGCATTACCCTCCGCCACTCCTCTTCTCTGCTCTGAGTCTTCTTACGGGGTTTTCAATTTCGGGATCAAATAATAATTCTTTCGTCAAGACCCCCGAGGCAAGTGTTCATGCACAACAAAAATTCAGAGAAATACCGTCAGTAGCAAAGTAATAAAAAACGAAAAAAGGATGGAAAGATAAGAGATGGTAAGATTTACCAACAAATTCTTCGATATAGAAATAACCCAAGTAAAAGCATTACCTTTCCCGGCAACGGCGTCAAAAACTTGACGCACCTAGAACTAACACTTAAAACCCGCCTAGCAGTGGCACGAATGCCAAACGCTAGATGCGTCCTAAATGTAACTCCTGGACCGTATCGTAAGCGCACGGTATCAAGTTATAGTATAAATGATATCGATCCCTCAGGGAAGTGAATGCTAATATGGTCTTGGGTGATTCCTAGGTCTTTGGAATATTGCTAGCAGACGATTTAAAAGGATTGGTTGTTGTGGAGTTATATCTCAAACAAGGTTGTAATCAATAATAAAAGACTAGGGCGTTAGGACTCACCACTAGGATCGTCGGATGTCGATGCTAGGTTAGAACTCTTACGTTGCATTGGCTTTATTTGGGATTGTCGCATCTAAGATGTAGAACTCATGGATCTAGGTGCCATGGGTCTAACGTATCGCATGCTTGTTGGATATGTAAGACGTTAGTACACCCTTGTAGGGGATGTACGAGGGAATACGGACCTCGAACGTCGCGTACACGAAGTCGTGTGCAAAGGGAATATGTTCCCTTGCGGAGAGGATCTCTAGATTGATGGGAAAGTCGCATTATATGTGCATAAGTGCATGCGACATATGGCTAATAAAGGGGTAATATCTTAAGCTTATATTGTACCATGCATATGGTACAACTTAAGCTTATAATATGCCATATACGATGGTACACCTTAGTTAAATTGTTCCAAAGGGACATTTACTCCTAAAATAACTACCTTGGGGGCTATAAATAAGACCCAAGGGTTAGCCATTTTCCTTACACTTTTGCATGGCATTCATGCATTCATCTTCATTCTAGCGAAGCTTTGCCGAAATACTTCCTCTCCCTTTATCCAAGTTCTTAATCTAAAAGTAGAGATTTAGATTGTGGATTTAGTAGCCTTACTCCGTTCGTGAGAAGACTCGATCCGTCGTGGCGAATCCGAAGGCGAAGTTCGTAGACTACCGTGCTGCATACGCAAACGTAAGTCTCAACTTCATTTATTGATCCTAACTCTGTTTTGGCAGGATCCTACATTGGTATCAGAGCCATACGGGTTCGCCCCGGTCAAACCGCCGCCCCATCGAAACTATGAACGAGTCGTTGTCTTTTTCACGAATGGGTATCCTACCATTACGGATATGGTAGGAACGCTTCGTGACGGAGAGAATGCAGCGGTTGTTCTTTTCACGTTAGGGTCTCCTATCATTACGGATATGGTAGGAACTCTCCGTGACGGGAAGAACCGACCGTTCACGTAGTATGTTATTTTTCATTTTTGGCACACGGCCATTAGAAAATAACTAATTTCTCGACGAACGGGTGCTTCATCGAGGAAGATGATGGAAGTTATCTCCATCGGAGAAGATGGATTTTTGTGCATGTGCACCATAGCCAAATGGGTTATGAAGGCCATGCACCCCCTCCCCAAGCGGAGGGGGTTGGCTACGGCCAATAACCACCGCGGCAACTCCTCCGACGGGGGTGTGCGGCCACCCCACACCAAAAAGGGGAGGGCCGGCCATGGCCAAAGGGCCATGGCCGGCCAAGGCAAAAAATGGCCTTGGCCATGACCGGCCATGGCCAAGCCATGGCCGGCCATGGCCAGGCCGGCATTGGCCGGCCCCGGCCAAGGCCGGGGGGCCGGCCTGGCCGGCCCTGGCAGAGGCCAGGGCCAACGCCCTGGCCTCGGCCAGGGCTTGCCGGCCTTGGCCGGCCTCGGCCAGGGCAGAGGCCCTGGCCGAGGGGCCAAGGCCCCTGGCCGGTCAGGGCAGAGGCACTGGCCGAGGGGCCAAGGCCCCTGGCCGGTCAGGGCAGAGGCCCTGGCCGGCCCTTGGACAGTCTCGGCCAGGGCAGAGGCCCTGGCCAGAGCAATTTCAGACCATTATTATTGGTCGACCAATATGGGTGTTTTGGTCGACCAATTTGGCAAAAGGCCTTGGTCGAATGTGAACGTGCCGACTAGCCCATACGGGGCCAAACGACAGTCGTCTGCATCAAAATTCTCTCATACGGGGGGAAATCGCCTGGATCCATACGGGAGCCGGCGACGATAATTTGCAGAAAAATCCCCAAAAGGGGGATCCGACCTAGGCACGGCTACGGCTCATTCCCGACAAATGGTCAGGAAGTGTCGAATATTTCACTAGTATCATAAGGGTACTAAGTTGAAATATAATTTTTTGAAAAATACGTTTTCATACGTTTTGAAAAATACGTTTTCAAAAACGCTTTTTCCGCTGCGAAGTACTATAAGAGTACTAACTTTTGATAAAGTGAGGGAGAAATATTGAAAGTTAATCTAGATGGTGATTGGAAACATAGTGACCTTTCCGATTCTAGAGTAACATCTTCAATATTTTTCGAAAGTAACTTATCAAATTATGAATATCATTCCAAGTGGGAGTTGATTTTAGAACTATCCATATGTGATATTCTATTATCATTTCAAGTGGGAATTATATCTGAAAAATACGTTTTCAAACTCGTTTTCCGCTGCTAGTACTATAAGAGTACTATTGTTTGATAAGTGATGGGGGAATATTGAAGGTTGTTCTAGATGGTGATTGGAATCGTAGAGACCTTTTCGATTCTAGAACAACATCTTCAATATTTTTCGAAAGTAACTTATCAAATATAATATAATTCCAAGTGGGATTTGAATTTTAGAACTATCCAAATGGGATATTCTATTTTCATTTCAAGTGGGAGTTATATTTTAAGAGTTTTTATGCAATGTTTTGATCAAACCTTCGGTTTTATGTCTTTTGCAGCATTTTAAAAGTAAAATGTCTTCCGCTTCAAAGAATATCGTCGCTGAGTTAAACAGAGGTGAAAAACTCAACGACGATAATTACAAACTTTGGTCCATTAAGATACAATACGTTTTAGAGGAGCAAGAAGTGCTCGAAACTCTAAAGAACGTAATGATTGAACCCGAGTTGGGCACTACGGCCCAACACAGACGAGACAAGGAACCTTTTGATGCTTGGTCTCCGAAGAACAAGATAGCGCGCATTACATTATTAAGTAGTATGGCTGATGACATAATGCACATCTTCCGAGAACATGACCTAGCCATGGACATAAGGTCCAAGCTAGAGGAGAAGTTCGGTGGCACATCGGTGTCCAAACTTCGCGCCTTAACTATAAGGTTCGATTCATATAAGAAATGCCCAGATCATTCCATGGGGAAACATCTGCGACATATGGCGAACCTTATCTCGGAGTTAAAGGACGCAGGTCATGTGCTCACTGATGAGCAACAAATCCAAGCAGTCATACGTTCCCTACCAAATGGGTGGGATCAGATGAATATGCATCTCACTCATAATGAGAGCATCAAGACCTTCAACGATGTTTCCAAGCACCTCGAATTAGAGGAAGAGCGGCTTGCGGCTGCCAAGCCAAGTGCAGAAGTGCACATGGTTGCTAGTTCCTCACACGGGGGAAAGAAACGTAAAGATCGTTCGAAGTCTTCTAATGAACGTAATAAGCAACCTGAGTCTACCAAGGAACCCAAACATAAGGGTGGGCACAAGAAATGGCACAAGAAGAAAGACTTGAAAAGGATCAAGTGCTTCAAGTGCAACAAGCTCGATCACTATGCTCGTTCGTGTACGAGTGGAAGTGACGAGGTAACTTGTAATACTAGTTACATATGTGTTTCTAGTTCACTATTTCTTGTGGAATCTAATCCATTTTGGGATAATTGATTCAGGTTCCACCGACCACATAGCAAAGGACAGACGGTCCTTCGTGGAGTATCACCGGATACCCCAAGGAATGAAGTGGATCAATGTAGGAAACAACACACGTGTTGAAGTGAAAGGCGTTGGGACTCGCAAGCTAGTCTTGGACAACGGCCGCACTCTCCTACTTCATGATGTTCTCTTCATTCCATATATTCAAAGGAATATTAAAACTGTGGTCAATTTAATGGGTCTTGGTTATAGTTGGTTCCTTCATGATTGTAATATGGACCTATTTTGTAATAATTCCTTTATTGGTACTGGGTTTGTATTTCAAAGGATTTATTGTAATAAGTACAATGTATGATTTCTCATGTAATGAAAATTTCCTTGTGACAAATTCTTTGACTAATGAGTCTAATGTAATTTGTTGGCACACAAGGCTTGGTCATATTGGACCAACGCGTATGGATAGATTTGCCAAACATGGCCTTCTATCAAATGTTTCAAAGGTTGAAATGTCGACCTGCGAACATTGCCTTGTGGGGAAATCTTGTCGCAAGCCATTTGGAACCGGCACAAGGGCCGAGGTTCCATTACAGCTTATCCATTCGGACATATGAGGTCCGATGAATGTCAAGACAAGACGCGAAAAGTCCTATTTCATCACTTTTATTGATGATTTCACCCGATTCGGACATATCTATTTGATATCCCACAAAAGTGAAGCTTTGGCTTACTTTAAAAACTATATGAGTTTAGTGGAGAATCAATTAGATCACAAGGTTAAGATCTTGCGAACCGATAGGGGCGGTGAATATCAATCAACAAGTTTTAAGGAACTTTGTGATGAAAAAGGCATAGTACATCAGGTAACTATGCCTTATACTCCTCAACAAAACGGTGTTGCAGAAAGGAGAAATAGGACTTTAATGGAAATGGTCCGTTCAATGATGGCATAAGCTAACTTGCCAATCACCTTTTGGGGTGATGCATTATTGACGACTGCTTTCATTTTAAACCGCGTACCCTCGAAATCAGTTAGCTCCACTCCTTATGAGTTGTGGAACCAAAGGTCTCCTGACTTAAACATTTTGAAACCTTGGGGTTGTGCATTCTACGCACATATTTCCTCCCATAAGTATGGCAAAATTGGGTCAAGGGGAAGGAAATGTATCTTTATACGATACGCAGAAAACTCCAAAGGTTATATTTTTGTTAGTCAGGAAGACAATGGTGGGCTAATTGAGTTTGAGTCGAGGGATGTCACTTTCTTAGAAAACGAGTTTCCAAGACAGGGCGAGATAAGTCAGGACTTATCTCTATTTGAGATTTATGATCAAGAAGGATTACCTCATTTGAGTGGGAGAATTCTTGGTGAAAACGAAAATATGTTTCAACCTTCACCAATGGATTATACGAATGACGATTATCCTATTCCATACGGGAATAATGATCCAAGTGGGAGCAATTCTAACGACATTCCAAGTGGGAGTGATATTAGAATTGATCTAAATTCGAGTCAACAAGGACTTGAAGAATCTCAAATACAACGTAGTAGTCGTACAAGGTTGGCTCCTCTAAGATTTGAGGATGAATTTCCGCAAACCTTTATGACTTTACTACAAGATGATGACGAGCCTGCTACTTTCAAACAGGCCGCATCATGCCCTGCAAAAAGACAAATGGATGGAAGCGATGAAGGAGGAATTGAAATCCATGAAAGTTAACCAAGTCTGGGACTTAGTTAACTTACCCAGAGGACATAGAGCAATTGGGAACAAATGGGTTCTCAAGATCAAGCATAAGGCTGATGGCTCTATAAATAGATATAAAGCTCGCCTTGTCGCGAAAGGTTTTACGCAACAGGAAGGGATAGACTACGAAGAGACCTTCTCACCTGTTGTGCGTTTTACCTCGATTCGACTGATTCTGGCAATGGTAGCTTGCTTAGACCTCGAATTACATCAAATGGATGTAAAGACTGCCTTTCTCAATGGAGAATTGGACGAGGAGATCTATATGGAACAACCAACAGGGTTTGTAAAAGAAGGAAACGAACATAAGGTTTGTAAACTTCATAAGTCCATATATGATCTTAAACAATCCTCGAGGCAATGGTATATACGATTTCATAAAGTTATCAAATGGTTTTACCATGCTTGATGAAGATAACTGAGTATATATCAAGAGGATTAAAAGCAAGTATATTATCATGTCTCTATATGTAGATGACATTTTAATAGCCGGAAATGACAAGGGCTTTGTGATGGATATCAAGGCTTGGCTTTCATCAGTTTTTGAGATGAAAGACATGGGAGAAGCCGCATATATCCTTGGAGTTAAGATTTCAAGGAATCGTTCGAAGAAACTTCTTTCTCTTTCACAGGAGACTTATATAAAGAAGGTTCCAGAACGATTTAATATGCAGGACTGCAAGTCCATTGATATTCATATAAGCATATGCGATAATTTATATCTGGTATCGTGTCCAAAGAACCAAAAGGAAAAGGAAATTATGGAAAAAGTTCCATATTCCAGTGCAGTTGATAGTCTTATGTACACTATGGTGTGTACGAGACCGGACATCTGTTTTGCAGTTGGAAATGGTAAGCTGTTACCAATCCAATACATGGCAAGTACACTGGAAAGCGGTTAAGAGGATAATGTGTCTTGTAAGATCAAACACATTGATATCCGATACGAATTTGCAAAAGACTATGATAAAACCAAGAAGGTAGACATAAGGAACATATCTACGCATGAGATGATAGCGGATCCGCTTACGAAGGCGATCCCCAGAAATGTGTTTTACAAACACTTATCATCTCAAGGATTGCGTAAGAGCTGAGTTGTACCAATGTAAATTCCCATGTCTGTAAATGATCAAAATTAATAAAAGAATAAGTTCTTTTTCCAACATTGCATATGAATTTCTTAAGAAATGTTTGTGTACATTTTTTGAAATCTCAGCTGAATTGTGTGTATGTCGGACAGATTAAGGTTGGCTCTCTCACATGAGCAACCGCCTTATCTTATCAGATGGATAAGATAGAGATGAGACTAGTTTAAAGTCAAAATCATTAGACGAATGATTTAGAGTCATGACTTAAACAAGATAGTCAAATGAAAGATCTGCATCATATGGATGCTTACAAAAGATCTGAGATCTATATCACAAGGATATTTAAAAAGGATCTCATAAGATTTTTTAAATCCTATCTGTCTTATGCAGGATGAGAGTCCGGAATATTTCATGGGTAGTAAAGGGACTCAAAAGATATGCACGGTGGTGTCTGATCTTTCATACGTACAACATCATTAAGACATACTCTCCCTGGGAAAGGAGTGATGTTGTAATACGTGTTCATACCACGTATGCATTTCGACCACTAGTAGCAATAGTGTTTGCTATTATGTGAGACTCAAAGGCCATATGGGCCTTAACTCTTACCCTCAAGGACTCCAATTGGTTCCTTTAGATTTGACGAGATGATCGCTATCTTAGCGTGTTACTTATGGGCTATGATAATTCGGCTCGGCGGGGCACGTTAGAAAAGCGAGTCTAGTCAAGATCAGAAGGTTCGCAAGAAGAGGAAGATTGATTTCATATTCACATTTGGACTTTAATGATTCAAAGCTGGCCAGCCAATTGTGATCCAGATGGGATTCAATTGTTGAATATAAAGTATAAGAAATGTGAAGAAATAATCTAGGGTAAAGCATGCGTTGAACTACTCAACTTTGCACCTTCGAGGTCGTTGTGTATCTCTAACAAGTGCACAACAACAGACTCTACGCGCATGACGGTCGCACGGTCTATTTCTCGGTATGATAGATGAAAGAACTAAGAGAAAGACGTTCTCTTACAATCCCCTCAAGTGTGAGTGGGAGATGTTGGATATGGAAGACGTTAGTACACCCTTGTAGGGGATGTACGAGGGAATACGGACCTCGAACGTCGCGTACACGAAGTCGTGTGCAAAGGGAATATGTTCCCTTGCGGAGAGGATCTCTAGATTGATGGGAAAGTCGCATTATATGTGCATAAGTGCATGCGACATATGGCTAATAAAGGGGTAATATCTTAAGCTTATATTGTACCATGCATATGGTACAACTTAAGCTTATAATATGCCATATACGATGGTACACCTTAGTTAAATTGTTCCAAAGGGACATTTACTCCTAAAATAACTACCTAGGGGGCTATAAATAAGACCCAAGGGTTAGCCATTTTCCTTACACTTTTGCATGTCATTCATGCATGCATCTTCATTCTAGCGAAGCTTTACCGAAATACTTCCTCTCCCTTTATCCAAGTTCTTAATCTAAAAGTAGAGATTTAGATTGTGGATTTAGTAGCCTTACTCCGTTCGTGAGAAGACTCGATCCGTCGTGGCGAATCCGAAGGCGAAGTTCGTAGACTACCATGCTGCATACACAAACGTAAGTCTCAACTTCATTTATTGATCCTAACTCTGTTTTGGCAGGATCCTACAATGCTTACCCTGCTCTAGCGATAGGCATGACATGCGATCCATGCATTAAGAATCGACAATATTCATACCATTCTCGTGGTAGAATGATCTCCACTCATGCTACTCTCATGGATAGAGCTTTGATGTGTGCTTTGGTGGCTCTCATTGACGCAATGGCGGTAGCCATCAATTAGTAATATAAGACGTCGTTGGATCCCATCAAGGAGTGCACCGGACATGGCCACAAACCCTAGTTGAATCCACCAACTCCCTAATTAAGTTAATAGGATACTCCTCATCATGTCCACAGACCGTTGACATGATCTCAGTACGAGATCTCCTACATACTTGGCTAGATCAACCAAAACACTTCCCTTTTTGAACCAACGCAACCTAAAAATCCCAACTTTATATCTAAATCCTAAGATCCTAGGGCTAATCCATTAGCCTTAGATAGAACTACTCGTGAATCCCCCAAAATACAAGGGGTAGGGATCCCCCAAAATCTGAAAAAATCTGGGCACTTGGGCCCACCAACTTGGCTAGTCGTGTCGCGCTACTCGGTCGAGTAGCGACACCTCCTCTGTCGAGTTGACATAGGCTCCGCTTTGCTGCTTCTGTTGCTCCAGCTGGTATGGGCTACTCGGTCGAGTAGCTGATTTGCTCGGTCGAGTAGCTTTGCTGCTTGATCGAGCTACGGCGCTCGGGAAGAAGTCCAAAATAGGCGTTCTGTTTGAATACAGCTCGGTCGAGTTGGATGTTCTGCTTGGTCGAGTAGGTGTGTCTGTTTCCTCTGCATAATTGGCGTGTCAGCTCGGTCGAGTAGCATCAGCACTCGACCGAGTGGCCTGTGAAACTGAAAATGGGCTGGAGTTTAGGATCTTCATCTCTAGCTCTCTTCTCCTCCTCTCCTTAAATCTTCCTCCTTCCCTCGGCGAACTCTCATGGAACCTCGCCAATGACGTCCCGGACGTACCGAACGTGTCCATGCCCCTAAATAGCTCCAATTCGCTCCAAAACTCCTAGAAATCCACAAAGCTATACAAAACTCGAATATGGCGTTAGAAGAGAGATAATGTATAAAAATGTGGGTTTTGGAGGCGAATATGATATGGAATGATGTAATAAAAATATGTAAAATATGGACACATCATGGATATGCTCAGACTTTATTGGTGGAGGTGGAGGTGGATATGGAGATGGAGTGGTCCAGTCATCCTCTGAGGATGAGGAGAGAAGGATGAAGGTGCCGTCATGTGGTGGAGATGTGCGGGAGGTGAGGGGGTATATGAAGGGGATGGAATGGAAACGGACTCCGTGATGGATGGTGAAGAAGTGTGTGGAATCACAGGATCGGGATAGGGCGATGGTAGAGGGGTAGAAATATGCCCAACCTTGGGATCGGGCTGTGGGGAAGGTGGTGGTGTAGCGAATATGCAAGGTGTGATGACAGTGGTGTCCTCGGGCACATGAGACGGCTGGGATGGGATGGTGACGTGTAGTAAGGAGGTGGCGACATTTGCATGATGGGTGGAAATGGAAGTTTCAGCTGGGGTCTGAGAAGTCTGAGGGGCTGGGATGGATGGGGGTGTGATATGGACAAGTAAGAGATGCGGACCTGACCTGACTACGGGGCCAGTAGATGTGGAAAGAGAAGGATCAGTAGGGTCCCGGGGCAGGGGCTGGCGAGGGTCAGGCTGCTGGACTGGTGCCTGGACACCTGAAGCTAGGTCGATGTCAGGTGAGAACCACCTCAAAGTGGTGCCAGGTCAAAAAAGTCCAGGGTTAGGGAGCCTAGTGTAGGGGGTGGAAGCTGGGCCATAAAGCCAAAAATATCTCTCTCGGTCAATGGCTTGAATCATGCGCATATTGGTGAGCACTGAGAGATCGAGACAAGTAGGGCCAGGAACTGGGGTCATGGAGTCTGGATCTTATAGGAGACAGGAGGGAGCATGGCAATGATAGTGATGAGGCCCACACAACAGATAGTTGATCTGGGGTCATCTATGATATGAAGGAATATCTACATAAGCCATGCCCTGTGTGGATGATATAGTGAGGTACATGATTGCTACCCTCACGAAGGACACGACCCTTTGAGGCACACCACAAAAAGAAGAGCTTGTCCCGAGAGACCTGGTCTGTCTCACATCGACAGAATAGAGTATTCGCAAAGATGCAATGGACAATGCGGAGGCCAGGGTGAATGATGTCGGATGCCTTCACTCGAGTCTTGGGGAAGACTTCGAGCTTGGTGATCCGGAACCAAAATTCATTAGCATCAAACTCAGGGGGGTAAGGATGGTTATTGTGGATTGCCATAGGCTCTAAAGCTCTAGGCCACTTGAAGAGCAGGTTCAAAGAGTCCTTAAATAGGCTGTACTCCTTATTCATACGGAATGAGAAACTCGCAGGATAAACTCTGAATGTGGAGAGGAACTCTAAGGTGAGCCTCTTGTAGGTCATGGCCTCACACTGTAAGAACTGCCATCCGAGGTTTCGAAGGAGGCTGCTGACTATGTCGAGGAGACTTAGTGATGGGGGGTACTCGGAAATTTGGTAGGCACGATAGCATGGGAGCAAAGTGATATGAACTTTGTGCGCTCGTATTCACTTATGAAGTTGATGCCTAGTGTGTCCAACTGAGGGGCAGAAAGTGGTTCACCTCCCCTCTAATGATGGCGTGGGCTCGGGCAAGTTTGGCTTGAAAAGCCTTCGTCTTTGACGTTTGCCCTTGCCTTAAGTAGGGATAGTGGTGGTAGCCTTCTTCTTGCGCTCTCTGAGAGGCATCATGCAAAGAAGTGAGCAATGCAAGATGTGTGAAATGATGTGTGTGCAGACTCACACGAAGCTTTAGCGATTTCAGCTATAAATATTGAAAAATTAGCAAGTAAAGGAGAGAAGTTACCCAAGATGGAGCTCCTTGCTGAGATCGATGTCTCCGATGCGCGTAGATGACTCCCCCAAGCTGATCTCGAGCTATGAAATGATCCCTTACTGGCCACATCGATTGTGTTGACCAAAACACTAAAAGTTGGGTCACTAGGGTTTGCTCAAACGGTCGGAGATAAGTAGAGGAGGGTGATGGAGTAGGGGATTGATGGAGAGGGGAGCCTTGGAAGGTGATTGGAGGGGTTGGAGAGGGTTTGGGTGGAGTTTAGAGAGAGATCGAATAAGAGGAAGGAAAGAGAAGTAAAACCATTTCGAGCAAATGAGTGTGGTCGGGCCGTTAAAGGTTGAGGGGCTTTATATAGGCATGGGGCACGGGCCGCATGGATAAATGAAATTGCCACGTGGTGTTGGACTAGAAATGGGGTTGACACGGTCACATCGATTTAACGACGTGGCCACAAAAACTCCTTTGCGTTTTGAAGTTTTTTGGCCTTGGAATACAGAGAGTTTCGCGGTCGCGTTGATTAAATTAAAATGTTCGCATTGATTTGTTAAAAAATAGAGATAGACATGGATGCGTAATGTAAAATGACGCAGTCACGAAAATCCTCTGAGAAGTTGGAATTTTGGGCTCAAATTTACAGAGATATATGTGGCACGTATGAAAATGGTTTAAACGGCCGTGTAGATTGGGTCAAAAGTAAGAATTTTCGTGGTTGCGTCGTGTGAAATGACACGGTCGCACAAATCTTCTGAGGAGTGTGATATGGGGTTAATCCTACAGTAAATTACGCAGCTGCTTCGACTTAACGACGTGGCTGTGTGGAATTGAAAGACATAGCGTTAGGATTACCCTGCTCGATGCGGCCATTCGTGTTATCCTAGCACATGTGCATCATTTTCTTTATCTCCTGTCTTCCACATGGCCGCGGGAATCGATTCACGCGACCGTTTGGATGCTTCTTCTCCATATTTCTTCTTCTTCCTCCTACAATCAAATAACTTAGTTTAATCCTCGGGTTTGTGGGCTTGTTCAAGAACAAAAATATAGACTAACCTAGTCTAAAATGAATATGAAAATTTAAATGAAAAATCTAAATCAAAACACTTGGGTTGCGTCCCAAGAAGCGCTCGTTTTAAATCGTGTGCTCGACTTCCTATCTTGATGTTTTTATGGTGGCTTGAGGGTGGAGAAGTCCTGGATGCTGTCATCTCCATGTTCCTTCTTCTCGTTCAGCTCATGATGGTTCTTTCCTCGCGTCTTCTTCTCTTTTGGGCCAAGTGGGTGTGATCACGGTAGCTTCTCCTTAAGATTCCCCTTAGAGGCTTCCTCGTGCACCTCCTTTGTCGCAATCTATTTCAGCTTGGCCTCTCGCCCAATGGGGAGCTCCACGTTGTCGCTAAGGAAGAGCTCCTCCAAGTTAGTCTCCTTGATGGCTTCCTCAAATAGATATACTTGGTCCATGCGGTCGACCTCTATGAAGCTCCTCATTGACTTTTTGAGGTCGAACTCGACCTTATCTTTTCCGACATTGAGGGTGAGTCTCCCTCCCTTCACGTCGATGAGGACTCCCACCGTGGCTAGGAATGGTCGCCCAAGGATGATCAGGATGTGTGCATCTTCGGGTATATCCATGATGACGAAGTCACATGGAACTACTATCCTTCCAATTTGTACCGGCACGTCTTCGTCCACTCCGAGAGGATACTTCACAGAGCGATCAGCCAGTTGGAGGGACATGTTCATAGGTTGGAGCTCTCCTTGATTGATCTTCTCTCAAATCCATATAGGCATCAAGCTGACGCTTGCCCCTAAGTCGCATAAAGCGCTTGTGATCTTCAAATCTCTTAGGGCGCACAGGATTGAGAAGCTCATCAGATCCTCTAATTTTTCCACCGTCTTCATTTGAATAATGGCACTGCTCTCTGTGGATAGCACTACTTTCTCTACCTACCACCCTTAGTGATTATCTCCTTCATAAACTTGGCGTATGTGGGTATTTCCAAAATTGCGTCGAGGAAGAGGACGGAAATGTTCAGATGTTTCAGGAACTCAAAGAACTTCCCATACATCTCGTCCAATTTGGCCTTTGCTAATCTTGACAGGAATGGAATCCTTGGCATATAAGTCCTAGGAGGCTCGTTAGTGGGCTTCCCATGCTCCTTTTCTACTTCCTTCTCTTTGGAGGGTTCGGGATGCAGAGGCTCTACCTCCAACTCATCTTCCTTGTCATTTCCAGATCCAAGTTCAACGTGAGCTTCTCCTTCCACCTCAGATTCTTTATCCACGATGGGCATGGTGGGGCCATCATATTTCCTCCCACTCCTTAGTATGATGGTGTCGATGTGCCCACGGGGATTCTCTTCAGCTTGCCCTGACAGCTTCCCTTGTGCCTTAGAGAGTAGGGAGAGATGTTGCACCATTTGTGCCATGGTGGTTTCCATAGATTTCTAGCCCAATGCCAGTTGCTGTGTGGTAGACGCGAGCTGCTGCGTCGTTGTCATTAATTGCTGGATCGAGCGCTGGAAGTAGTCGTTCTGTTGGCTCTGGGTCCGGATATGGCCCTCGATTAGCACTTCTAAAGTAGATTTTTGGATGGGGGGTGCATTCATATGGGGTCTCTGGTTGAAATTTTTGAAACTGTCCCTGAGGAGGTGGATGCTGAGGGTATGAGGAGGGGCTTGTAAACCTGGAGTCCAGTAAGAGAAGTTCGGACGGTTCCTCCACCCTTGATTGTAAGTCTCGGAGTACGGATTGTTCGGTGACCTCGGTTGCTTCCGTATAGGGTGTTTGCTTGCCCAATGGTCATATCCGAAGGCGCCGCCATGGGTAGAAAGCATTCAGTTCCCTGGTGCCCCTGCACACCACAAATTTCACAAACTACTACCGTATGTAGTTTAGCAGCACCGAGTCCAATGAGAGAAAGCTGTTTAGTTAAGGCATCAAATTTTGCTAAAAGTAGTGATACCTTATCAACATCATACTTACCTCCCCTCGTGAAAGTGCTTCTCTCATTGCTCCAAGAGTCATTGTTTTCTGCCATGGCTTCCAGCAGTCTCTTTGCTTCAGCTGGGGTCTTGCTCATTATAGCGCCATTAGCGGTGACATCGATAGACATCCTCACTGGCGGCATAAACCCGTTATAGAAGGCTTGAATAACCAACCAGTCTGGCACGCCGTGGTGGGGGCAGATTCTTTTGGAGGCCCTTAAACCTCTCATAGGCTTCATATAGAGATTCTCACTCCGACTGCTTGAAATTGGTAATCTCATTACTCAACTTGGTAGTTTTTCCTAGAGGAAAATATTTCGTTAGAAACGCAAGAGATAAGCTGTCCCATGTTGTGAACTTGTTGGGACTATGACTCCTAAGCCAAACTTTGGCTTTATCCCTAAGTGAGAAAGGAAATAATCTCAGCCTGATGACGTCATTGGTGACTCCTTTTATCTTCAGCGTGTCTGTCACGACCCGCTTCCCTAAAATGAAGGCGAGGCGTGACGAGGCCCGCTCAGGCTGGGAGCTGTGAGGCTCCCAGCCTGTAAATCGTCTAGAAATACCACGCAGATCCCTGTAATGCGAAACGGAACAAAGACAAGAATAATAGAATGAGACGAATAATAAATTATCAATCTCAAATGTCCAAATAAAAGTTCAACAACCACCAGAAAAGCCACCAGGCTAACAAAAGAGTCTAAAAAGGGCCCAGCGAGGCCAACAAGGAAAGCAACTAACAAGATGGTGCTACTCACCGTCAAGCTAAACAACTAACAAAGAAATTGCGGAGGGAACTAAGACTGGTCACCAGTGTCCTCGTATCCAACGTCAGCTGTGGAATCAGGCACGAACTCCACGAACTCGTCACCCTCAACTACAGACTCTGGCTCAGCAACTAACATGCGACACCCAAAGAGAAGGGGCACATGTCAGCAAAGTCTACAAGACTTTGTGCAAGAAAACTAGTAGAAAAGTAAAGGCAACCTAGCAATTCTAAAGATGGTATGACATGACATTTATATAATGAGTGCAACAAGTAAAGTAAACAGTAGTTATGACATGGCATATATGATAGCATGGCAGATAAGAACATGGCATGGAAACAAATAACATGACATGGAAACAAGTAAACATTCACAAGGAATGTCCTAGTCTAGTAGCACGTCGTGCACAGGGATTTTGCCTTTTGGCTAGAGAGGCTGTACGGGCCAACTCTTACGCTCAAGTGATCGCTTATCCCTACCCCTCCACGTGTATCGGGCATTGGTTTTTAACCAACACATGTGGCCCGCTTCTGGATCACGAGCCAGGAAGTGTTTTTAACAAGTATGGCGTAGGGTTATGTCCGCATAGCAGGTGCCTACCCGGACACAAGGATTGTACAAGTAATTTGTAGCGTGTGCTACGATGCAACATGCAATTCAGATGACATGTAAAAATGCAAATGCATGGCAGATATTTAAATAAAAATGCGTACCGTTAGAGAAATTAAACGTGACAGGAAAATGCATGACATGACATGACAAAAGGCAGTTCTAGCTTCGTTGTCAAGCTAGAACTTGAAATTGCGCCTAAACCGCTATCATTTCACGGTCTAGTCTCTTTTACGCTAAAAGCAAGGAAATGGCCTAAAGCATGGCCTAAAACAAGGTTGGCAAGTTTCACTTGCCTGGTACCGAGGTTGTTGATCGACGAGAGTCGTCTCAAAAATCGCTATTCTACGGGGATGGGTCACTGTTATGGCAAAACGGAAAGTCAGAATTGGATGATCTAATCCAGATTTGTAGTGGAATCCTACAACGTCTAGTAATCCATTTTAATTAGGTTTTCTAAATTTATAGTGTGGGTTATGGAAAGATTAAGGGTAGATCACTAACCGTATATGAAGCGGAAGAAACGACAATCAACGACGCCTACGAATCTGCAGGTAGGAGAGGATCTCGACGTATCCGGATTGCCGTCGCCAAGTCTGATCTAGCACGGCAACGGAAGAAGCGATCCCGGGAAAACTACGGCTGAAGAGATCTGATGGCGGCTGAGATATAACGGATCTGGAGATGGGAGAATGAAGGGGAAAAACTGGAGCAAAAGGAGAATTGGGGGGTTTTAGAGTCGACCGGTGGCCTGTATGGTGGTTGCCGGCGTAATGGGGGTGAGAGGGAGCACGGGAGGAGGAGGTAAGGCAAGAGGAAGATGGGGGATGATTGGGGAAGAAGGTCGACTAGGAAAAGTGAGGGAAGAAGTGAAAAAATATAGGGTTTAAATAGAAAGAACAAGCGGCGACTGCAACTTAACCTAGGGTTTCTGGGTAGATTAGTTGGTCAGTGAAGAGTGGTCGACCGATTAGTTTGGGAACTAGTCGGTCGGTCGTCCAACTGTGACCGACTAAAAGGTAAACTGAGAACATGGTCAATACAGGGTAGACAGATTTAGTCGGTCTATGAAGGCTCGTCAACCGACTAGTTTGGGAATTAGTCGGTCGGTGAATGTTCATTGACCGACTAAGGGTTGAATATGATAGACAATAAGTACTGAGAGTTAGTCGGTCTGAGAAGAAACTCTAACCGACTAGTTTCTCAACTAGTCGGTCGATAGTCGTTCTTTGACCGACTAACTGTAAACAGTAACTCGGCTGACAGAAAAACTCTGAATTAGTCGGTCTGAGAACAAGTTCTAACCGACTAGTTCCACAACTAGTCGGTCGATGGATGTGCTTAGACCGACTAAGTGTAAACAGTAACTCAGCTGAAATAATCAAGATGAACTAGTCGGTTCCTGAAGAGTTGCCGACCGACTAGATTGCAATCTAGTCGGTTGGTTCTCCTTCTTGAACCAACTAAGAGTCATGAAAAGTCATGAATTGAAGCGCGAAGCTTCGGGAAAGATTCCTATGGCTTCTAAGATCAACCTAGCTCTAAGATATGGACGCTATGAAGCTCATTGTAAAAATACTTACTCCAAGCCCATCATGATATGCAACGGAAAGTAGAAGATCAGAAAGAATTGAAAGAAAACGTCCAATAGGGGAAAAACACACAAGGAAGAGAGCAACCATAATATATATATATAATAGACAATACTTAGACAAAAACCAGTCGTTACATCCTATCCACCTTAAGAAAAATTTCGCCCTCGGAATTTCCTAACACTCACGTGTCAGGGAACAAAAGTGGGTATCGCACTATCATCTCATCTTCTCTCTCCCAAGTAGACTATCCTGGCGAGCCATGTCACCACATCACCCTAACAAGATTGACTGTCTTGTTCCGGAGTGACTTCTGACGCCTGTCCAAAATCTGCACTGGCTGCTGGTCATACGTCAGATCGGGGCGAACGGTGATCTCTGAGAAATCCACAGCATGAGATGGATCGCTGATGTACCGACGAAGCTGCGACACATGGAAGACATCGTGAACTCCTTCCAAAGATGGCGGCAAGGCTAAGCGGTAGGCTACCTCGCCAATTCTCTCCAGAATGTCAAACGGTCCAATGTATCTCGGGCTCAGCTTCCCTCGTTTCCCAAAGCGAATCACTCCTCGATTTGAGGAAATCTTCAGGAACACATGGTCACCTGGCTGAAACTCTAAAGGATGCCGTTTAGCATCTGCCCAATGCTTGAAACGGTCCTGAGCAATCCTCAGCTTCTCCCGTATGTTCCTCACAACATTCACTACCTCCACGATCATCTCAGGTTCTAACAGCTCCCTGTCTCCAATGTCATCCCAGCTCAGTGGCGATCGACATTTCTTCCCATATAGCGCGGCGAAAGGTGTCATGCCAATACTCACCTGGTAGCTGTTATTGTAGGCAAACTCAACATGGTGGAGATGATCTTCCCAAGATCCCTTTAAGTCCAACATGCACGCCCTCATCATGTCCTCCAAGATCTGAATCGTCCTCTCGGACTGACCATCTGTCTGCGGATGGTACGCCGTGCTGAAACTCAGACTCGTACCCAAACTCTTCTACAGACTCTGCCAGAACTGAGACGTGAACCTCGTGTCTCTGTCCGACACGTTACTCACAGGGACTCCATGAAATCGTACGATCTCCTGCACGATTCACGTTGCATCACTATCTAAACTAGGGAAAGGAAATAGAAATGGAAAGTAAAAGGGGTTTACCTCCATATATCTCCTCGCTAGCGTCTCCGTGGACTGTCCTACTCGGAAAGGAATAAAGTGCGCGGATTTGGTTAATCGGTACACGATCACCCAAATCACGTCATTCTGCTTCGGACTCCGAGGCAGTCCAGTCACAAAGTCCATAGTGATGTGTTGCCACTTCCACTCTGGAATCGGAAGCGATTGTAGCAACCTTGCCGTACGATGATGCTTTGCCTTTACATGCTGGCAAACCAGACACTTGGCTACACTCCGAGCCACACTCCTCTTCATAGCATGCCACCAATAGTTCAGGCGAAGATCCTTATACATCTAGGTCTCATCAGGATGCACAGAATACGTCGAACTGTGTGCCTCAACCAATAACTCCTCTCTGATGTCTCCAGCTGGCACACACAACCTGGCTCCATACCTCAGCGAGCCATCCTCATGAATCAAGAAGTCAGTCCGCAGACCGGCTTCCACCTGCTCCCGTACCTTCACCAACTTCGAGTCTCCAGCCTGTCCAGCCTTGATCCTATCCACGATCATCGACTGTATCTGCATACACATCAACGAAGAGGCCTTTCCAGGAAGAATAATCTCAATACCAGACTCGCAAAAATCTTGCTGCAATCTCCACTGCGAAGTCAAAAACATCACTGCCGGAAGCCTACTCAGCGCATCCGGAACCACATTCACCTTGCCAGGGTGATACTACAGATCGATCTCATAATCTGTGTAACGACCGGTTCTTATCAGTGACATTAACTGTATTTTCTCTACTGGTTTATTTTTCGCCTATGACCGTATCAGCTTATCTGCCTCGGTGCACATGTCAACCTACCCATGTTGAATATTCCTATTATTATATAATGATACAAAGTTAATTTCTTATTGTTTATTGTTTATTATTGTTATTTATTATTATAATTGTTCTTATCATTATAAATGTTCTTATTATTTTTGTATGACACTTAGTTGTTTGTTTCTATTGTGTTATTATTATTATTATTATTATTATTATTATTATCATTATTATTATTATTATGGCACTTAGAGTATTTTATTGAGTTATTTCTACTGTTTTCATTATTTTTACTTTCTTTCAAACCCTAGGCTACCTACTCCTCTAATAAACATATGGTACTAGTTTAAACCCTAACACCCCTAGAGCTAAAACCCACTCCAACTCACGCAACAACCTGTTCAAAACCCTACTACACCTACTTCTTAGCCTATGTTATTAAACCAAGGCCTTACATGCTACAGCAACCCTAAGCCAACAACCCTATCAGCCGCATCTTGCATCTCTACCTCCTATATGGTGACCAAGGCCCCACCTTATCAAACCCGAAGGACCCATATTCACAGGCCGTGTACGCGCATGAGCCTTAGGAAAAAAAAGATAAAAACCCTATAACCTAGTTCCTACAGCATAGCCGACCCCCTCCCTCTACATTCACGTGCTGTGAATGCCACAACCCGCAGCCTCCCCCTATTAAATACTAGACCTAGGCTCTTTGTAATTAGAAACCTTATATTACCTTTATAAAACCCTATATTCTTTTTACACTAAAAACCCTAGAGGCCTAACTCTCTACACCCAGCCGCAACCACATTCAAACCCTATCTATTCCTTATAAAAACCCTATACTATATTTTATAAACCCTAAAAACTATCAACCTAGGGTTACAAACAACCCGCAGCCGCCGTACCCAATCTCTCCTCTCCACGCAAACACCCCTAGCCGCCGACTTCTCCTTCTCCTCCTTCTTCGTTCACGCAACAAGCTCTCCCCACGCAAGCCTACCACAACCCGAGTTTCCTCTCCCTTGCTCCTCCTTCTTCCTCACAATCGCAAGCACCTACGGCCAACTCCACCTCCACGCAGCCAAGCTCCAGGCCGAGCTCCCCCTACTTGCTGCCCTTCTCCTCCTTCATCAGCCACGCAAAACACCCTTCATCTTCTACTCCATCTTCACAACACTCACGGCAGTAAAACATCCCGCGCGTTCATCCAACTGCTCAGATCTGACGCCGACAGCCCCCGGAGCTCGCTGACAGCCGCTGCCCGTCGCCTACACGTTGCCGCTACAAGTTCGGGGGGGCGTCGAAGTTCCAGCACCGTACGCGTCGTCACTGCACGTGGACGTCACCCGATCCCACGCTTCACTCCAGGTTGGTAGATCTATCCCCTAAAACTCATAACCCCCACCGTAAAGTAGAGAAACCTAATAAAACACGTTGATTAGACGTCGTAGGAGCTTGTACGAATCTGACCTGAACTGAAAAACGCTATTTCTGATTTTGTGCTCTACCAAAGCAGCGAACCAAATACTCCACGGCGTAGTACTCATCGAGACGAATCCAACGACACCAAGAACGCCAAAAACAGGCGAGTATACAATTTGTTATGATTTTTAGAAGTTTCGGCACGTTTACGCCGCCTTCATGTATTGTAGAACAACCTGAAATTGTGACGTGAAATAATGTAGGAAAGTTACACCATAATGATTAGGACAAAAATTGGGATCCAACGGTATATCATACGATATATCCCCAATTTAAATAACTAGAGAAAAAAATTGTTTCTGTAACAAATTGAACGAAAAGGACGAAATCGTCATTATTGGAAATTACGGAACCGGTCGTTCGACCCGCTTCCGCTTTCCAGAATTGTCACCATAAAACACAAATTTGATAACAATGAAATTCAGTGAGTCTTGACATGTTTAACAGTTTGGACATCGTGAAATCGTGCGCCTCGAAGGCGGAATCGTGAATTCGTGATGTCGTGTGAGTCGACTAGGCCGGCTCGGGTTCCGGCAAAACTTTTGGGTGGGGTTAGGGTTGAGCGGCCACTGGGCGTATGAAAGGTACTCTCCTCAAGAGCACCACCCGACGCGGTGGGTTAGTGTCAATCACGGTAAGCCCCCGTGAGAGGAACGACCTTCTCATCACGACCTAAAGGCGAGAACCCTAGATTAGATGTGAAGTCTTGACATGGTCATTGAACGCTAACTTGGTCATCGTGAATATTGAAATGTTGACAAACTCTGAGAATTTAACTTTAAACTTGCCATCGACTAGAACTGCATGCTAGGATTGTTTCTTTCTGCTCCGAAATATTAAATGTTAATTGCTGCAGTTGTTTCCTTTATTAAATGCTTCTAAAATTTCATATACTTGATATATACTTCGCCTTGGGATGCTAACCCTTCTTGCAGACCCCTAGCTGACATACATTCATGTTTGTGGATGTATGTCAGGTTCAGAGCTCGAGTACCAGGAGGACCAGTACGAAACGCCGGAGTTGGAGAGTCAGGAGTTCGCACCTGACGCAGAGCCTCTCCCAGCAGAGGACTAGTGGACCCCGACACCTTTACTGCTTTTTCTTAGTTCCTTTGGTCGTTGTAGTTACTTTCGAGTACGTTACTTTTCTTGTTGCTACTTTTAGCCCAGCTGTGGCATTGTTAAACTCTGTGTACGAACTTTATTTCTGGATGTGGCTATATCTGTGCTGGTTGTGTTTTCTTATTATTTCTGAATGGTAGTTGCAAGGACCTCATCTGTATTTTAAACACAGACGCTTATTGAACTCGAGCGTCGCCGCTCCAGTTCAAGCGGACCGCGTAACGCTCTCGCTTCCGGTGTCTTTTGGGAAGCGGGGCATTACAGGTTTTAGTGGTGGCCCATGGAGGTCACTTGCAACTGCGAAATTCAAAATAATGAGAACATTTATCATTAGCCAAACATCTAGAATAATCGTATACACGGGATTAACTCGGGCTTTCTTTCTCTTTTGCAGGATGTCCGGAAGACGCATCACCTGACACGGAGCCAGAGCCGGAGTCGGAAACGGAGCTGGAGCTGCTGGAGGCGGAGAGGACGACATCCGCCAGATGCTGGGAGTTATGAGAGATATGCTGGAGGTTCAGCATCATCTAGTCCAGCAGGGACGCCAGGCTGCGCCAGCTGCGCCAGCTGCACCAGCTGCACCAGCTGCACCAGCTCCTGGAGCCAAGCAGTTCAGAGAGATGCGTCCGAAGAGCTTTTCCGGACGAGAGGGCCCGCTAGCGGCCGAAGAGTGGCGTCAGAGCACTGAGGATGATTTGAGCCTTGCCCGAATCCACAAAGATGAATGGGTGGATCTTGCCAGGAAGCAGCTGACAGATAATGCCCGCAGTTGGTGGACTGCGGAGGAGGCTAGGCTGACCAAGCCGATTTCATGGGATACTTTCAGCAAGAGATTTGACGCCCAGTATTTTCCGAAGTCGGCGAAGCGGATGATGGAGAGTCGCTTCATCAACCTGGAGCAGGGTACTATGACCGTTGACGAGTACGAGGCGGAGTTCACTATGCTGAGCCGCTATGCCCCTGCCATGGTGAAGGAACCTGAGGACTGTGCACACCGTTTCCTGCAGGGCTTGGACCTGGACATCCAGAGTGTGCTGTCCGGGAATACTTTTTCTACTCATGAGGATGTTCTGGTGGCTGCGAAGAATCAGGAGCACGTGGCCAATCTGAAGAAGGCCCGACAGGCGGGCAAGCGCCCGATGGAGATGCAGAGGAGTGCACCTAGGCCTGGTGTACGTCCAGTCCAGACCACCCAGTTCAAAAGGCCAGCTGCACCTATTTTCAACCGAGCTGAGCAGACTTGCCACTTCTGCGGCAAGCTTGGCCATCTGAAGAAGGACTGCAGGAAGATACTGAATTAGTGTTTGGTTTGTGGATCGTCTGCTCATGTAGCGAGGGACTGCCCCCGAGGTTCTCGACCTATGACTGCTGGAGCACCTGGACCTGTTCAGCGGACAGCACCTGCACCTGGACCCGCTCAGAGACCAGTGCCTGCACCTGGACAGCGAGGACCACCTCTGGTACCGCAGGAGAGAGCCTTTCAGCAGGCCAAACCCCCGATGCGTCGAGCTTACACCATGACAGTCGTTGAGGCTGAAGCTGTTGACGACGTGATCGCAGGTAACCCTTGACCTAGTTCTTACTTTTCTGCATTTATGTTTGATTAGTTAGTTTCCTTGTTTGATATAATTGCTTGTACCCTTAGGTGTTATCCTAGTTTCTTCTCACCCCGCCCTGACCCTGTTCGACTCTGGAGCTTCCATGTGCATCCTGTCACGGAAGTTCGTAGTCGAACACGCGATTCCCACATACACACTTCCCAAGTGTTGGAACATCACGACTGGGAATGGTGTGGTGAAGGTTGCACTTGGTTGTAGACCTTGCCCATTGGTGGTTAGTGGACACGAATTGTATGCAGATTTCATCATCCACGACCTACCCAATTTCGATGCAATCCTCGGCATTGATTGGTTAGGAGCTTTTTATGCCACGATCTACTGTCACCGGAAGAAAGTGGTGTTTGAAATCCCTGGCCATCCAGTATTCGAGTTCGTCAGCGAAGGACGTTCGCTCGGACCTGTCAAGTTCCGGGCCCAGCCGTACAGATTGACAGTTGCATCTATGATAGCAGAGACAGAGAAGCCAGCTGTAGTGCGAGACTTCGAGGATGTCTTCCTTGAGGACATTTCCGGTTTGCCGCCTGATCGAGCGTTGGAGTTCGGCATTGATTTGATGCCAGGAGCTCAACCAATTTCTAAGGCACCGTACCGCATGGCTCCTGCTGAGTTAGAGGAGCTGAGGAAACAGTTGGACGAGCTGCTACAGAAGGGTTTTATTCATCCCAGCGTGTCTCCCTGGGGTGCACCCGTCTTGCTGGTGAAGAAGAAAGACGGATCGAGGAGGATGTGTATCGATTATCGGGAGCTGAATCAGATCACTGTGAAGAACAAGTACCCGCTGCCCCGTATTGACGATATCTTCGATCAGCTTGGTGGATCGAAGGTGTTCTCGAAGCTGGATCTTCAGAGTGGATACCATCAAGTCAGAGTTAAGAAGGATGACGTGCCCAAGACAGCTTTCCAGACCAAGTACGGGCACTATGAGTTCGTTGTCATGCCATTCGGTGTGACCAACACTCCTGCAGTGTTCATGAACCTCATGAACCTCATCTTTTACGACTTCCTCGACAAGTTCGTGGTGATTTTTATAGATGACATCCTGGTGTACTCGAGGAGCGAGGAAGAGCATGCAGAGCACTTGAGGTTGGTATTGGAGACGCTCCGCCATCATCAACTATATGCCAAGTTCAGCAAATGCGAGTTCTGGTTGGACAGAATTGCATTTCTTGGACATGTAGTATCAGGAGCCGGTATCTCAGTGGACCCGGAGAAGGTCAGAGCAGTCAGTGATTGGCCTACACCGCGGTCAGCTTCGGACATCAGGAGTTTCCTCGGATTGGCTGGCTACTACCGCAAATTTATCAAGGATTTCTCGAGGATAGCTGAGCCGATGACAAGGTTGACCCGGAAGGATGTTAAGTTCAGTTGGTCAGAATCTTGTGAGCAGGGTTTCATCACCTTGAAGGAGAGACTGACGACTGCACCGATCTTAGCTATTCCGGACAGAAGCGGAGGCTTTGAGATTTTCTGTGATGCATCGGGGAAGGGACTTGGTTGTGTTCTGCACCAGCACAACCATGTAGTTGCGTATGCTTCGCGACAGTTGAAAGTTCATGAGAAGAACTATCCAACCCATGATTTGGAACTCGCCGCTGTCATTTTCGCGCTGAAGATTTGGCGTCATTTCTTACTTAGTGAGAAAGTGAAGATATTCACCGATCACAAAAGTTTGAAATACATATTTACTCAGAAGGAGCTGAATATGAGACAGCGCAGATGGTTGGAGTTGATGGCAGATTACGACATCGACCTTCAGTATCATCCAAGGAAGGTGAATGTCGTACCGGACGCCTTGAGCCGACTGCCAGAGGTGATGATTCTCACAGCCGAGTGGAGATTGCAGCAGGATTTGTGAGAGATGGATGTTGAAGCTGTTCTTCCTGGAGTCACTACGTCGTTGATGAACATGCAGATTCAGTCGACGATTGTTGACCGGATCAAGAGTGCTCAGGCTGGTGATGCGAAGTTGATGAAGATCAGAGAGCAAGTCGAAGCCGGACTCCGGAAAGATTTTCTGATTCACGAGGATGGATCTTTGAGGTATGGCAGCAGGATCTGCGTGCCTGCGGGTGATATCAGAGAGGAATTGATGAATGAGGCTCACAGCTCGCCTTATTCCATTCATCCTGGAGGTACGAAGATGTACAAGGATCTTCGTCAGAATTTCTGGTGGCACGGAATGAAAAGAAGTGTGGCACGGAGTGTTGCCAAATGCCTGGTGTGTCAACAGGTGAAGGCTGAACATCACCGAACGGCCGGACTACTACAGCCCCTGCCTATCCCTGAGTGGAAATGGCAGCACATCACGATGGATTTCGTGACTGGTTTACCTCGGAGCACCAAACAGAATGACGCAATCTGGGTCATCGTCGATCGATTGACCAAGTCTGCGCACTTCATACCGTTCCGAGTAGGACAATCGACGGAAATACTGGCTAGGAAATATATGGAGGTAATGATCTGACTCATCCTTTCGTATTCCCTTTCTAGAATCAATAGTGATGTGAATTTGTTGTGTAGGAGATCGTGCGTTTGCATGGCGTCCCTGTGAGCATTGTATCCGATCGCGATACGAGGTTCACGTCTCAGTTTTGGAAGAGTCTGCAGATCAATCTTGGTACCAGTCTGAAGTTCAGCACTGCGTATCACCCGCAGACGGATGGCCAGTCAGAGCGGACCATCCAGATTCTGGAGGACATGCTGAGAGCTTGCATGCAAGATTTCAAGGGTTCGTGGGAGGATCATCTACACCTGGTGGAATTCTCCTACAACAACAGTTATCAGGCAAGCATTGGCATGGCGCCTTTTGCTGCTCTCTACGGGAGGAAGTGTCGTTCGCCCCTGAGCTGGGACGACGTTGGAGATAGAGAGTTGTTGGGACCGGAGTTGATTGTCGAAGCTGTGGACGTTGTTTGAGATATCAGGGACAAGCTTCGGATTGCTCAGGACCGTTATAAGCATTGGGCTGATGCTAAACGGCGTCCTCTGGAGTTTCAGCCGGGAGACCATGTGTTCCTGAAAATTTCTCCGAATCGCGGAGTGATTCGCTTTGGGAAACGTGGTAAGCTCAGCCCGAGATACATCGGAACCTTCGATGTTCTGGAGAGAGTTGGCGAGGTAGCATACCGCTTAGCCTTGCCACCATCTTTGGAAGGTGTTCACGACGTCTTCCATGTGTCTCAGCTTCGTCGGTACATCAGCGACCCATCTCACGCTGTTGACTACTCTGAGATCACCGTTCGCCCAGACCTGACGTATGATCAGCAGCCAGTGCAGATCCTCGACAGACGTCAGAAGTCACTTCGAAACAAGACTGTCGATCTTGTTAGGGTGATGTGGCGACACGGCTCGCCAGGGGAGTCCACCTGGGAGAGGCAAGACGAGATGAGAGAGCGTTACCCCCACCTGTTCCCTGACCTGTGATTTTTAGGAATTCCGAGGGCGGAATTTTCCTTAAGGTGGGTAGGATGTAACGACCGGTTCTTATCAGTGACATTAACTGTATTTTCTCTATTGGTTTATTTTTTGCCTATGACCGTATCAGCTTATCTGCCTCGGTGCACATGTCAACCTACCCATGTTGAATATTCCTATTATTATATAATGATACAAAGTTAATTTCTTATTGTTTATTGTTTATTATTGTTATTTATTATTATAATTGTTCTTATCATTATAAATGTTCTTATTATTTTTGTATGACACTTAGTTGTTTGTTTCTATTGTGTTATTATTATTATTATTATTATTATTATTATCATCATCATTATTATTATTATGGCACTTAGAGTATTTTATTGAGTTATTTCTACTGTTTTCATTATTTTTACTTTCTTTCAAACCCTAGGCTACCTACTCCTCTAATAAACATATGGTACTAGTTTAAACCCTAACACCCCTAGAGCTAAAACCCACTCCAACTCACGCAACAACCTGTTCAAAAACCCTACTACACCTACTTCTTAGCCTATGTTATTAAACCAAGGCCTTACATGCTACAGCAACCCTAAGCCAACAACCCTATCAGCCGCATCTTGCATCTCTACCTCCTATATGGTGACCAAGGCCCCACCTTATCAAACCCGAAGGACCCATACTCACAGGCCGTGTACGCGCATGAGCCTTAGGAAAAAAAAAGATAAAAACCCTATAACCTAGTTCCTACAGCACAGCCAACCCCCTCCCTCTACATTCACGTGCTGTGAATGCCACAACCCTAGCCTCCCCCTATTAAATACTAGACCTAGGCTCTTTGTAATTAGAAACCCTATATTACCTTTATAAAACCCTATATTCTTTTTACACTAAAAACCCTAGAGGCCTAACTCTCTACACCCAGCCGCAACCACATTCAAACCCTATCTATTCCTTATAAAAACCCTATACTATATTTTATAAACCCTAAAAACTATCAACCTAGGGTTACAAACAACCCGCAGCCGCCGTACCCAATCTCTCCTCTCCACGCAAACACCCCTAGCCGTCGACTTCTCCTTCTCCTCCTTCTTCGTTCACGCAACAAGCTCTCCCCACGCAAGCCTACCACAACCCGAGTTTCCTCTCCCTTGCTCCTCCTTCTTCCTCACAACCGCAAGCACCTACGGCCAAGCTCCACCTCCACGCAGCCAAGCTCCAGGCCGAGCTCCCCTTACTCGCTGCCCTTCTCCTCCTTCATCAGCCACGCAAAACACCCTTCATCTTCTACTCCATCTTCACAACACTCACGTCAGCAAAACAGCCCGCGCGTTCATCCAACTGCTCAGATCTGACGCCGACAGCCCCCGGAGCTCGCTGACAGCCGCTGCCCGTCGCCTACACGCTGCCGCTACAAGTTCGGGGGGAGACGTCGAAGTTCCAGCACCGTACGCGTCGTCACTGCACGTGGACGTCACCCGATCCCACGCTTCACTCCAGGTTGGTAGATCTATCCCCTAAAACTCATAACCCCCACCGTAAAGTAGAGAAACCTAATAAAACACGTTGATTAGACGTCGTAGGAGCTTGTACGAATCTGACCTGAACTGAAAAACGCTATTTCTGATTTTGTGCTCTGCCAAAGCAGCGAACCAAATACTCCACGGCGTAGTACTCGTCGAGACGAATCCAACGACACCAAGAACGCCAAAAACAGGCGAGTATACAATTTGTTATGATTTTTAGAAGTTTCGGCACGTTTACGCCGCCTTCATGTATTGCAGAACAACCTGAAATTGTGACGTGAAATAATGTAGGAAAGTGACACCATAATGATTAGGACAAAAATTGGGATCCAACGGTATATCATACGATATATCCCCAATTTAAACAACTAGAGAAAAAAATTGTTTCTGTAGCAAATTGAACGAAAAGGACGAAATCGTCATTATTGGAAATTACGGAACCGGTCGTTCGACCCGCTTCCACTTTCCAGAATTGTCACCATAAAACACAAATTTGATAACAATGAAATTCAGTGAGTCTTGACATGTTTAACAGTTTGGACATCGTGAAATTGTGCGCCTCGAAGGCGGAATCGTGAATTCGTGATGTCGTGTGAGTCGACTAGGCCGGCTCGTGTTCCGGCAAAACTTTTGGGTGGGGTTAGGGTTGAGCGGCCACTGGGCGTATGAAAGGTACTCTCCTCAAGAGCACCACCCGACGCGGTGGGTTAGTGTCAATCACGGTAAGCCCCCGTGAGAGGAACGAACTTCTCATCACGACCTAAAGGCGAGAACCCTCGATTAGATGTGAAGTCTTGACATGGTCATTGAACGCTAACTTGGTCATCGTGAATATTGAAATGTTGACAAACTCTGAGAATTTAACTTTAAACTTGCCATCGACTAGAACTGCATGCTAGGATTGTTTCTTTCTGCTCCGAAATATTAAATGTTAATTGTTGCAGTTGTTTCCTTTATTAAATGCTTCTAAAATTTCATATACTTGATATATACTTCGCCTTGGGATGCTAACCCTTCTTGCAGACCCCTAGCTGACATACATTCATGTTTGTGGATGTATGTCAGGTTCAGAGCTCGAGTACCAGGAGGACCAGTACGAAACGCCGGAGTTGGAGAGTCAGGAGTTCGCACCTGACGCAGAGCCTCTCCCAGCAGAGGACTAGTGGACCCCGACACCTTTACTGCTTTTTCTTAGTTCCTTTTGTCGTTGTAGTTACTTTCGAGTACGTTACTTTTCTTGTTGCTACTTTTAGCCCAGCTGTGGCATTGTTAAACTCTGTGTACGAACTTTATTTCTGGATGTGGCTATATCTGTGCTGGTTGTGTTTTCTTATTATTTCTGAATGGTAGTTGCAAGGACCTCATCTGTATTTTAAACACAGACGCTTATTGAACTCGAGCGTCACCGCTCCAGTTCAAGCGGACCACGTAACGCTCTCGCTTCCGGTGTCTTTTGGGAAGCGGGGCGTTACAATCTGCCAGGAGCTCCAACCACCGATGATGTCACATGTTGAGCTCCTTCTGAGTAAAAATGTACTTCAAGCTTTTGTGATCGGTGAAGATCTTCACCTTCTCACTCAGCAGGAAGTGCCTCCAAATCTTCAGCGCAAACACGACTGCTGCCAACTCCAAGTCGTGCATCGGGTAATTCTTCTCATGGGTCTTAAGCTAACGAGAAGCATACGCTACCACGTGCCCATGCAGATGCAATACACAACCGAGACCCTTGCCAGAAGCATCACAAAAGAACTCGAATCCTCCACTCCGATCAGGCACAGCAAGAACAGGGGCAGTCGTCAGTCTCTCCTTCAGAACACCAAAAGCCTCCTCACAGCCATCAGACCAAACAAATGGTACATCCTTCCGCGTCAGTCTGGTCATCGGCTCGGTAATACGGGAGAAGTACTTAATGAACCGTAGGTAATAACCAGCCAATCCAAGGAAACTCCTGATCTCAGATGTTGACTGCGGAACAGGCCACTCCCTGATAGCCTTGATCTTCTTGGGGTCCACTGAAATACCATCTCCTGACACCACATGCCCGAGAAAAGCAACTCTGTCCAGCCAAAAGTCGCACTTGGAATACTTAGCATACAACCGATGCTTCCTCAAGATCTCCAACATTGTCCTCAAGTGCGATGCATGCTCCTCCTATGACTTTGAGTAGATCAGAATGTCGTCAATGAAGATAACAACAAACTTGTCTAAAAAGTCATAGAAGAGTAGATTCATCAGATTCATAAATATGGTGGGTGCGTTGGTTACACCGAAAGGCATAACCACGAACTCATAGTGTCCATACTTCGTCTTGAATGCTGTCTTCGGAACATCTTCCTTCCTCACCTTCAGCTGATGATAACCACTCCTCAGATCCAACTTAGAGAATATCCTCGATCCTCCAAGCTGATCAAAGATGTCATCTATACAAGGCAATGGATATCGATTCTTGATGGTCACCGCATTCAACTCCCGGTAGTCCACACACATGCGATACAAACCGTCCTTCTTCTTCACCAGCAAGACCGGTGCTCCCCACGGAGACACACTGGGATGAATGTAACCCTTCTGAAGAAGTTTGTCCAGCTGCTTCCGCAATTCTTCCAATTCTGCTGGTGCCATACGATAGGGCGCCTTCGAGATAGGCTGCGCTCCCGAAATAAGATCGATCGAAAACTCGAGAGCTCGATCGGGCGGCAATCCAGACATCTCCTTGGGGAAGACGCCGTCGAAGTCACGCACCACCGCTGGTCTACACTGCTCCATCTGCATAGCAACGATCTCCACCGGCTTGGCCCGAAACCTGACCGGACCAAGCGAACGGATGCCATGGCTGAACTCAAACACCGGATGGCCTGGAATCTCGAACACCACCTTCTTCCTCCGGCAATCGATCGTGGCATAGAAACTCCCAAGCCAGTCCATCCCAAGGACGGCATCATAGTTGATGATGTCGTGGACGATGAAATCAACGTAGAGCTCATGTCCACAGACCACCAAAGGGCAAGAATTGCAACCACGATGCATCGAGATCATGCCATTTCCTGTAACGATATCCCAACTCTTGGGAAGAGGGGAGGTCGACAAGGAATGCTTGTCCACGAAGCTTCGGGAAATAATGCACATCGATGCACCAGAGTCGAAGAGGACTCGTGCATGAAATGTGCAAACGAAAATCACACCTAACAAGCAATCTAACAATCAGATCCTATTTTAGTAAACATAACAAGCAGCCAAACAAATTCCAACAAACAAGACTAACTAAGAAAAGAAACAACTAGACTGAAGGTTACCTGCAATAACCTCATCCACAGCCTCAGTCTCAACTGCAGTCATCAGGAAAGCCTGCCTCCTCGGCTGCATGGCCTGCTGAAAGGCATGTTTCTGTGAAACGAGAGGCGCTCCACATCCAGCAGGTACAGGTGCCCTCTGCTGCAACGGCTGAGCTGCAACTGGTCCCTTCCAAGGCTGCTTGGGCTTCGGGCAATCCCTCATGACATGCGCTGGATCACCACAAACCAAGCGCTGTCCCAACATCTTCTGGCATTGATCCTTGACATGCCCAATCTTACCACAGAAAAGGCAAGTCTTCAGAGTAGGAGGTCCTCCTGGCCTCTTGAACTGTACCGGCTGATTGGGTCTGAACCCTGGTCTCATCACTGCCATGGCCTGCTCCACATGCCTCTTCCCAGCTCCAGAAGCACATCCTCTCTTCTGGTTCATAACCTACTCCTGCCTCCTCGTTGTAATCAGAACCTTCTGATAGGACTCCAAATCAGAAGAAGACACAAAGCTCTGAAGATCCAAAGAGAGCCCCTGTAGAAACCTCTGGGCCCTCTCATCAGCATCCTGCACCATCTTCGGTGCGAAACGGCTCAGCCTGGTGAACTCCTGGTGGTACTGGTCCACCGTCATGCTCCCCTGCTTCAGGTCGATGAAGCGCTGCGCCATCTCCCTCCTGGCAGCCTTCGGAAAGTACTCCTCATCGAATCTGGACATGAAAGTATCCCAAGATATCGGCTTCACCAGCATCTTGACATCTCCTCCTCAGCATCCTACCAGTTTCGAGCATTATGTCTAAGCTGCCTCTTCTCCAAGTCAACACATCCAGCCGGGTCGACCTTTGACATTTTCAGGTTGTCCTCCATATTCCTGATCCACTCATCAGCAGCAAGAGGTCCTTCGATCCCATCAAAGTAAGTGGGGCCCAGCTCCCGAAACTGCTTCGCTCCTGGCTCGGAGCGAGGGACATTCTGGACTGGCCGCGCTGCTCGAGCAGTCGGAACATTCTGGGCATTCTGAAGCATGCCCTGCTGCACCTGCATCATCTGGTGCATCATCCGCAGAATCTCCCTGTTGGTGGGCTCTCGGTCCGGCTCCTCGACACGAGGGGGCACACCACCAGCAGCTCGGGTATTCCGTCTTCCTGCCATCTAATGACACAGAAAATGAAATAATCAGACTCTCAGCCTATGACTCAGGTGTCAAAATTATTTATCGGACATTCTATAATTCTTATCGTTGTTTCGATTAAGTCATAGTTACAGAGTGGGAGGACCTGCATGGGCCACCAACAAAACCTATCACGACCCGCTTCCCTAAAATGAAGGCGAGGCGTGACGAGGCCCGCTCAGGCTGTGTCACGCCCCGCTTCCCAAAAATATGGAGGCGAAGCGTGAGAAGGTCCGCTCAGACTTGAAGCTACAAAGCCGCAAGTCCGATAAGCATCAATTTACACAAAGTAGCAGGTCCCTGTAATGTGACTCGAAAAAAACAATAACAATAATAGGAAGAGACATATAATATAAAAATTAAAATCTCAATGTCCAGATAAAATTCAACAACCGCAGAAATGCCACCAGGCAAACAAAAGAGTCTAAAAGGAAAGGCCCAGCATGGCCAACAAAGAGAACTAACAACAGCGGTGCTACTCACCGACAACAACAGAACTAACAAAGAAGGAACTGCGAGGAAACACTAGGACTGGTCACCGGTGTCCCCGTACTCCTCGTCAGCAACTGGAACGGGCTCAAACTCCACGAACTCCTCGCCCTCAACAGCAACCTCTGGCTCAGTAACTAACATGCGACACCCAAAGAGAAGGGGCACATGTCAGCAAGTCTACAAGACTTGTGCAATGAAACAAAGAAAGGTAGAAACAACCTAGCAGTTCTAGAGCATAGTATGGCATGACATTTTATGCAATGAGAACAACAAGTAAAGTACAGCAATTTATGACATGGCATGATTTGTAGCATGGCAGGTAAAACATGGCATGGAAACGTTTAACATGGCATGGAACATTTTAACATTCTCAAGGACAAGTACAAGTATGTAAGCACGTCGTGCACAGAGATTCCGCCCTTTGGCTAGAGTGGCTGTACGGGCCAACTCTTATGCTCAAGTGACCGTTTATCCCTACCCCTTCACGTGTATCGAGCCAGGGCTTTACCCCCGAACATGGAATGCTCCCTTCTGGATCACAAGCCAGGAAGTGTTTTTAACAAGGATGGCGTAGGGTTTTGCCCGCGTAACGGGTGCCTAGCCAGTAACACGGAAACACGGATTTGTACAAGGATTTGTAGCGTGTGCTACGATGCAGCATGCAAAGAGATGACATGTAAAATGGGTGCACATAACAAATATTCGAATTAAAATTGCGTACCGTTAAAGAAAAGTAAACATGACAGGCAAAATGTATGACAAGGTATGACAGGGCAATTTTAGCTTCGTTGTCAAGCTAGAATTTGAGTTCGCGCCTAGACCGCTATCATTTCACGGTCTAGTCTCTTTCACGCTAAAACAAAGCAATGGCCTAAAACATGGCCTAAAAATAGGTTGGCAAGTTTCACTTGCCTGGTACCGAAGTTGTTATTCGACGAGAGTTGTCACAAGAATCGCTACTCTACGGAAATTAGGGTTCGCTGTTTTGGCAAAACAGAAAATTAGAATTAAAGATCTAATCCATATTTTGTATTGGAATCCTATAACATCTAGTAATCAATTTTTATTAGGTTTTCTAAATTACGGTGAGGGTTATGGGAAGATTAAAGGTAGATCTTCTAACCGTATTTGTAGCGGAAGAACAACGATCACGATGCCTACGAACTGCAGGTAGAAGAAGATCTCGATGATCTCCGGGTTGCCGTCGCCAAACCGAGCTTAGCACGACAACAGAAGAGCGACCCGAGGAAGAAGTTGCGGCTGAAAGGATCTCCTGCGGTTGATCTAGAATGGATCTGGAGAATGGGGAATATAGGGCAAATCTGGAGCAAAAGAGGATTTTGGGGTTTTTGGTGATCGACCGGCGGCTCGCGGGGTGATCGTCGGCGCAACGGAGGGTGAGAGGAGGCTCGGGAGGGTGAAAGAAAGCAAGAGGAAGATCAGGGGATGATTGGTGAACCGAATCGGCTAAGAGAAGTGAAGAAGAAAAGAAAAACATATGGGGTTTAAATAGAAACAAAAGCGGCAGCTACAACTTAACCTAGGTTTACTGGGCAATTTAGTCGGTCAGTGAAGAGTATTCGACCGACTAGTTTGGAATTTAGTCGGTCGGTCGTCCAACTGACACCGACTAAAATCAAACAGTGAACAGTGTCTGTGCAGGGAAGGCATAATTAGTCGGTCTGTGAAGACCCGTCGACCGACTAGTTTGGGAACTAGTCAGTCGGTGATTGTTCATAGACCGACTAAGGGTCGAATAAGATAGATAATGAGTACTGACAGTTAGTCGGTCTGAGAACAAGTCTTGACTGACTAGTTTCACAACTAGTCGGTCGATGAATGTGCTTAGACCGACTAATTGTAAACAGTAACTCAGTCGAAATTTACTGAGAAGAACTAGCCGGTCTGAGAAGTGTTACCGACCGACTAGATTGGAATCTAGTCGATTGGCTCTCCTTCATGAACCAACTAAGATGCACCGAAAGTGCCGATTCGAAGCGCGATGCTTCGGGAAGGTTCCTATGGCCTCTAGGATCACTCTAGCTCTAAGATACGGCCAAGATGAAGTTCCTCAAAGAAGAAGATCAGAAGAATTTGAAGGAAAACGTCTGGTGGAGAAAAGCACACAAGGATAGAACATCCAATATTATTCATATAATAGTCATTACAAAAACCGGTCGTTACATCCTCCCCACCTTAAGAAAAATTCCGCCCTCGGAATTTCCCAACACTCACGTGTCAGGGAATAAAAGTGGGTAACGCTCTCTCATCTCATCTTCTCTCTCCCAATTAGACTCTCCTGGCGAGCCGTGTCTCCACATCACCCTAACAAGATCAACGGTCTTGTTCCGAAGTGACTTCTGACGCCTGTCCAAAATCTGCATTGGCTGCTGGTCATATGTCAGATCGGGGCGAACGGTGATCTCCGAGAAATCCACAGCATGAGATGGATCGCTAACGTACCGACGAAGCTACGACACATGGAAGACATCGTGAACTCCTTCCAAAGATGGCGGCAAGGCTAAGCGGTAGGCTACCTCGCCAACTCTCTCCAGAATTTCAAACGGTCCAATGTATCTCGGGCTCAGCTTCCCTCATTTTCCAAAGCGAATCACTCCTCGATTCGGGTAAATCTTCAGAAACACATGGTCACCTGGCTGAAACTCCAAAGGACGCCGTTTAGCATCAGCCCAATGCTTGAAACGGTCCTGAGCAATCCTCAGCCTCTCCCGTATGTTCCTCACAACATCCACTGCCTCCACAATCATCTCAGGTCCTAACAGCTCCCGATCTCCAATGCCATCCCAGCTCAGTGGAGATCGACATTTCTTCCCGTATAGCGCGACAAAAGGTGCCATGCCAATACTCGCCTGGTAGCTGTTATTATAGGCAAACTCAACAAGGTGAAGATGATCCTCCCAAGATCCTTTGAAGTCCAACATACACGCCCTCAGCATGTCCTCCAAGATCTGGATCGTCCTCTCGGACTGGCCATCCGTCTGCGGATGGTACGCCGTGCTGAAACTCAGACTCGTACCCAAACTCTTCTGCAGACTATGCCAGAACTGAGATGTGAACCTCGTGTCTCTATCCGACACGATACTCACAGGGACTCCTTGAAGTCGTACGATCTCCTGCACGATTCATGTTACATCACTATCTAAACTAGGAAAAAGGAAATTAAAACGGAGAGTGAAAATATTTACCTCCATATATCTCCTCGCTAGCGCCTCAGTGGACTGTCCTACTCGGAACGGAATAAAGTGCGTGGATTTGGTTAATCGGTCTACGATCACCCAAATCACGTCATTCTGCCTCAGACACCGAGGCAGTCCAGTCACAAAGTCCATAGTGATGTGTTGCTACTTCCACTCCGGAATCGGAAGCAGTTGTAGCAACCCTGCCGTACGTTGATGCTCCGCCTTTACCTGCTAGCAAACCAGGCACTTAGCTACACTCCGAGCCACACTCATCTTCATACCATGCCACCAAAAGTTCAGGCAAAGATCCTTGTACATCTTGGTCCCACCAGGATGCATAGAATACAGCAAACTGTGTGCCTCCACAAACAACTCCTCTCTGATGTCCCCAGCTGGCACACATAACCTGGCCCCAAACCTCAGCGAGCCATCCTCATGAATCAAGAAATCAGTCCACAGACCGGCTTCCACCAACTCCCGAATCTTCACCAACTTCGGGTCTCCAGCCTGACCAGCCTTGATCCTATCCACGATCGTCGACTGTATCTGCATACACATCAACGAAGAAGTCTCCCCAGGAAGGACAACCTCAATACCAGACTCGCAAAAATCCTGCTACAATCTCCACTGCGAAGTCAACAACATCACCGTCGGAAGCCTACTCAGCGCATCCGGAACCACATTTACCTTGCCATGGTGATACTGTAAATCGATCTCGTAATCTGCCATGAGCTCCAACCACCGACGCTGTCGCATGTTGAGCTCCTTCTGAGTAAATATATACTTCAAGCTTTTGTGATCGGTGAAGATCTTCACCTTCTCACTCAGCAAGAAGTGCCTCCAAATCTTCAGCGCAAACACAACAGCGGCCAACTCCAAATCGTGTGTTGGGTAATTCTTCTCATGAGCCTTAAGCTGACGAGAAGCATACGCAACCACGTGCCCATGCTTATGCAATACACAACCGAGACCCTTGCCAGAAGCTTCGCAAAAGATCTCGAATCCTCCACTCCGGTCAGGCACAGCAAGAACAGGGGCAGTCGTCAACCTCTCCTTCAGAACACCAAAAGCTTCCTCACAGTCATCAGTCCAAACAAAAGATACATCCTTCCGCGTCAGTCTGGTCATCGGCTCGGCAATACGGGAGAAGTCCTTAATGAACCGCCGGTAATAACCTGCAAGTCCAAGGAAACTCCGGATCTCAGACGCTGACAGCGGAACAGGCCATTCCCTGATAGCCTTAATCTTCTCGGGGTCCACCGAAATACCTTCTCCAGTCACCACATGCCCGAGAAAAGCAACTCTATCCAGCCAAAACTTGCACTTGGAATACTTAGCATACAACCGATGCTTTCTCAAGATCTCCAACACTGTCCTCAAGTGCGACGCATGCTCCTCCTCTGACCTTGAGTAGATCAGAATGTCGTCAATGAAGATAACGACAAACTTGTCTATAAAATCATAAAAGATCAGGTTCATCAGATTCATAAAAACTGCGGGTGCGTGATCGCTCCAAAATGCAACCCTAGAGCACGACCGAAAACTTGGTCGGCCCCGGATACACACCCGGAGAACGATTGTAGTTTTACCACAAGCGCACGGTGTAGCGACGAGCGGGTATCGAACACAGGGAGGACGTATGAGAGTGCCTTCTCCGAACAACCTGGCTATAGGAACAGAAAAGAGGGAATTTGCCTTTCGGCGAGCCTGTCACAATCGTCAGACAAAGTATGGAGATATAAAATCAAATAAGGACACCTAGGGAATAGGGAATCCCCGCTACTCACCGTATCTCGTCAATGTGATTCATTGGTATCACAATTGCCAGGTTAGAATTTCGGATGAACTAGTTGCAACTGAATGTAAAACCTAGCTCACGCTCTCGCGCTGTTGTCGGTCAATAGCTAACCTAGGTTTGGGTCCAATCTCTTGCAAACCCTAGCTTAGGCAAGCTAGCATTAGGATCAACATCATCGTCCAATCGCGTCCCGAGCCCACTCTCGTGCAAACTCGGGCCGCGACCTAGGTTGGGATAGTTCCTACTCGTCCAATCTCTTGCAAACGGGTATCGGTATAGAATTGCAACCGAGGGTCCTAGTATCGGCCTAATCTCTTGCAAACCGATACTTCGGAAACTCAATTTCAACCCAATTCGGATTTCTAGGGTTTCCTATCGAATTGGGATCCAATCTCTTGCAAATCCCAATCGATACGAACACCTAGCTATCCGTAATAAATCGATCCCAAACTAACCCTAATAGCAATTCTAGCAATAGTTCTACCAAATCATCACAAATCGGAAATTGGGCTCGTAGGGTTCATCCCCACGCCCCAAGACGTTAGGACTACTCACAAATCATATCACAAATGCAAAAATAATCAATTGAAATAGCAATAGAATTCATGGCAATATTCAAATAAGCAATAAAAATGAGATTTTTAATGAAGAGGGAGACAAACCAATAGAGTTCTCTAAGAATCCAACAAAAATAAACTTTTCTCTCCTCTCCAATCACAAGAATCAAAAGCTAAAAAGTTTAATCTAAAAAGCTGTAAAAAGCAAAGGAAAAAGCTCTCTAACCTAGGTTAGAATCAGGGGTTAAATACCCTCCAAAACTGCCCAAAAAACCCTGACCAAAATGCCCCTGCGCCTCTCTAATTTCGAGTTTTCCGCTACAGGCGATAGCCGCACTCGGGCGAGTGACAAATGTCACTCGGCCGAGTGAGAAACCCTGAAATTTTACAGTAAGTTCGGGTCTTCGGGGGTCTTCACTTCGGGGGTCACTCGGCCGAGTGAGTTGTCGTCACTCGTCCGATGGGCTTCTCTTCACTCGGGCGGTCGGCAATTGCCACTCGGCCGAGTGGGTCTTCTGATGCTCAGACTGACGAAAATCAGTAAGTTGGGAGTTTTTGATGGGCGTCGTCTGAGTGCCACTCGGGCGGACGTGGTTTCGTCACTCGGCCGATGTGGCTTCTGATGCTCGGCCGAGTGCACACCTGAAGTGTGTCCGATCTGGTCGGCCGAGCGGGGTCTCGTCGGTCGGCCGAGTGACTCCTTCACTCGGCCGAGTGAGACACTAAAAATGCCCATTCTGAGTGTTTTTGCCTCCTCGTCGCTCCTACGACGTTCTTTCTTCTTCCGCTCCTCTCCAATAACAAAATACCCCTCGGGGAAGTCATCGGTGACACTCTGGAGTAGGTGTATCTCGGGATCACTCCAAATCGCTCCAAATCTCCTCAAATACGACAAAAACAACAAATCGTGAAAAGTATCGCAATATTGTCGATAAATCGTGAAAAACGTGATTTGAGCGATCTAAATGGCATGCAAACATGCGGAAAAAAGGTGTAAAATACGGAGTGATCAAAATCCCCCAAGCTTACCTCTTACTCGTCCTCGAGGAAGATAAGTAAAAGGCGAACCCGGTGGATTCAGAAAACGAAAATGACGAAAAACGGAAACTGAAAACCGAAGAAGAAAGAAGAAAGCGAAGAGGGAAGCTGCTAGATCATTTTTCTCAGCACGTGGGTTTTGCTTACTCATATAGCATGCACCGAATGTAAAACACATGTCAAAGACTTTTATTTCAATATCATAGTATAATGGTGCAAATAGAAATAAAAAACCCAACAATAATGATATAACATGAAAAGCAGAATAATTCTAAAATTAACATCGTCTGAATCATTTAAAGCGGTATACAATATCGTAGACAACACACTTTTCAATTGGATGCTTTCTATGAGGAGTATAAGAATATCACGCAACAGAATAGAATAGAATAGAATAGAAAAGAGTGGATTTCATGAAATGAGTGCTAGGCGTAGATTTCTGTGGGAATATTACTCCCCCCGCAGCGGGGGGCGGCGGCCCGCTGGCCGCGCCCCCCCCCTCTACGGGGGGCGGCGGCGGCGGCGCCCCCACCCTTGTAAACCCTAACAAAAAAATACAGAACTCTGTGGGCCTGAAGCCCACAGCAGATCTGTGGGCTTCAGGCCCACAGATTTTTTTTCAAAAAAAAAAACAATCAGATCTATGGGCCTGAAGCCCACAGCAGATCTGTGGGCTTCAGGCCCACAGATTTCCCAAAAAAAAACCAGATCTGTGGGCCTGAAGCCCACAGCAGAGCTGTGGGCTTCAGGCCCACAGATTCTCATCAAAAAAATTTGGGGGGAGGCAATAGGGCTATGAATGTGCCTCAAAAGGCAACCTATTAGCCTAAAATATTAATGGGGATTCAAAGGCAAAATATTCGTGAAAAATCACGGTAAATTACGGGGCAAATATCGGGCAGACAAGGGCATTTTGGGGATTTGTTGGGGGACTTTTTGGGACGACGAGGGAGACTTTTCCTTCTGACAAAGAAAATGTTAATTTTGGCTCTTAATCAATTTGATTGATTAAACCATTTACTTTACAACCTATGCATCGTAATCTCTTTTACATGCTTTACATCTCTGGCAAAATTATGTGGATATTATTTGCGTGGTTGTACATTTTATTTAAAAACTTAATAATTAGGAAGATCCTGCGACCGCTCTGCCGTTAGTTACCTAACCTAACGGTGTATGACGTTGCCCAGTGGTCCAATAATTATTAAGTGATTAAATATTGCTTTATCCTCATATGAATAAACTGCATGTGATGTCTGTGGATGAAAATGTCGATGAGCACAATATTCTTGCATGAATTGCTAAATGTGGTTTTTGGATCGGCCGTTTAGTCCCACATTTTATTTCCCGCACTTTTCTTTTATTTTTGAGAGAAATTGTAGTGAGGAATTTATGTAAATGTCAAAGAAAGAAGACCTACTTCCATGGAGTCGGAAGCTACGCTTGAAGACGAAGATATTAAATGGGACCCACGGGGTTTCCAAAGTTGTATTTTCATTTTAATTCAAGCTGCAAATTTGTATAATTTGGACTGTGGACTCTTGGACTTTTTCTTGTGGGACTGGCCGATCCACACATTTAGCTTTTCATTAAATATTGCTTCCGCATGAAAATGTTTTTCTGGTTGATTATTAATTCATGCATGTTTGTGCTCTGCTAGATAAATGGCTAAAATTGCAAGCGTTGAGTTTGAAGTGCTGGATGCATCAGGCAGAAACTATCTAAGCTGGCAGCTAGATGTTAAGTTTCACCTGCGGGCAAAGTCCCTCATCACTGCTGTGACTGAAAAAGAAAATGTTAGCGATATAGATAAGGCGCAAGCCATCATCTATATTCGCCGCCATGTGGACAAGACCTTAAAGGCTGAGTACCTTACGGTTGAAGATCCACTTGAGCTATGGACCGCCCTTGAGGACAGGTATAAACATCAGAGAGATGTTATAATCCCAAGGGCGAGATATGAGTGGGAGAACATGAGACTGTAGGACTTTAAGTCCATTGCTGAGTACAACTCAGCACTTTTTAGCATCACCTCACGCCTGAAGTTGTGTGGTGAAAAAGTCTCAGAAGATCGCATGCTGGAAAAGACGTATACGTCTTTCCATGAAAAGGATGCGATACTTATGCAGCAATACCGTGAACGTAAGTTCACCAAGTATTCTGAGCTGCTGTCATGTCTTCTCATGGCCGAACAAAACAGAGAGCTTCTTCTCGCCACTCACAATATGCGCCCTCCCGGCACTGTCCCCTTACCAGAAGCTCACCATACCTCTTCCTTCAAAAAGAAGAGGGACAATAAAAGAAAAGAAAGACCATAGAAAGGGGGACAACAGAAAAGAGCCAAGGGCCCACCACAGCAGCGCAAGAATGAAGGGAAGCGCAAGTTCACCTGGCGCAGGAATGATAACAAGAAAAACAATGCACCCCCACCCAAGAGGGACTGGGAAGACCAGTGCCACAGCTGTGGCATGACAGGCCACTGGTCTAGAGTGTGCAGGACCCCAGTGCATCTCCAGGAGCTTTATAAACAAAGCAAGAAAAAGAATGCTGAATCCAACCTGGTGGCTGCGAATAATGCAGTCAAATTTACAGCAAAAGACTTCGAGTCAGATAATCTGCTTGATTAGCCTGCTATCATTTATCTTAGCATTTCTATTGTATGAACATTTTATTTCATGAGAGCTTTTATGTATCTTCAATTCTGTTAAATAAAATTTAGCTTTTCTGAATGCAAATGTTTACTCATTTTTTAGATGGAATGCTCTCATGACTGCTTAGTAGACAGCGCGTCAACACATACGATCCTTCAACACAAATTCTATTTTCATAGCATTATCCCGTATAAGAGCCCTGTAAACACAATTTCAGGGCCATCGGACATAATTGAAGGTTCTGGGAATGCAACCTTGTTGCTCCCCAATGGAACAGAAATAAAAATAAAAGATGAACTTTACTCTCCGAATTCCAAGAGAAACTTACTAAGTTTCAAAGATATCTGTTTTAACGGATTCCACTTGGAAACATCAAATGTCAAAGAAAACGAATTACTGTATGTAACGTCTCAAGAAAATGGAGTTAAAACCATTCTTGAACATTTTGAGAGCCTCTCATCAGGCCTCTACCATACAAAAATTCGGAGAGAGGAAACAAACCTGACGGAGCACCTGAAGTGCCCGACATCGGCCAAATTCTTACTTTGGCACGATAGACTTGGCCACCCCGGATCTGTGATGATGCACCGCATCCTAGCACAATCCCATGGGCATAACCTGAAGAACCAGAAGATTCTTCAGAAGGGAGAATTCCCATGTGTACCCTGCTTTAAGGGTAAATTAATAACAAGGCCATCACCACTTAAAGTGGATATTGAGTCTCCTAGCTTCCTTGAAAGAATACACGGAGACATATGTGGACTTATCCACCCCCCTAGCGGGCCTTTTCGGTACTTTATGGTACTGATTGATGCATCTTCGAAATACTCGTATGTGTGTCTACTTTCAACCCGCAACTTAGCTTTTCCAAAGCTCTTGGCACAAATAATAAAGTTGCGGGCGCATTTCCCAGACAACCAAATAAAGAAAATACGTCTGGATAATGCGGGGGAATTTACCTCTCAGTCATTCCAAGAATATTGTCAGGCAACGGGAATAGAAATTGAACATCCGGTGCCGCATGTTCACACCCAGAACGGGTTAGCTGAGTCGCTAATTAAAAGACTCCAATGGATCGCACGACCATTGCTGATGAAATCCCAGTTGCCAGTGGATGCATGGGGACATGCAATCTTGCATGCTGCATCACTAATAAAAATTAGACCCTCAGGAGGTCAGAGTCTACCTCCAATGCAACTCGCATATGGAACGCCGCCGAACATCTCTCACTTGAGAATCTTCGGCTGCGTAGTTTATATACCCATTGCACCACCACAGAGGACCAAGATGGGCCCTCAACGTCGCCTAGGTATCTACGTAGGGTTTGACTCACCCTCAATTATAAGATACCTAGAACCCCAAACGGGGGACACTTTCAAGGCACGCCTTGAAGACTGCAATTTTGATGAGACGTATTTCCCCAAAATGGGCCTAGACATCGAAAAATCTAGTGCAAAGCAAATGTTAACGTGGGATACAAAAAGCTTGACCCACTACGATCCGGTAACAAGACAATGTGATGATAAGATCCGGAAGATCTTACACATCCAGGACACAGTCCATAGATTACTGGACTCGTTCACTGACAACCAGAAGATTGTCAGATCACACATCCCTGCTGCGAATACTCCAGCTAGGATAGACATCCCGAAGGATGGATGCAATCCACCTGCAGCAGAAGTGGCTGCACCTCAACAGAAAAGAGACAGACCACTAGGCTCCAAGGATAAAAATCCAAGAAAAAGAAAAATATTCGGAGACCTTGGGACGATACCCCCACAGAGAAACGAGCTCGTGTCCATACCCTCTCCCCTCCCGGAATCCACTGCAGAGGAACTGCCGGGAGAAACAGAAATATCACTAAATTATGTACGTACAGGGGAGGTATTGGACAGAAAGAGTACAGTCGTCGACGATGACTTCGCGTTTCACATTGCCATTCACGTCGCCGGAAGCGATGATGATTATGAACCACACTCCGTTGCTGAATGCAAACGTAGAGATGATTGGCCAAAGTGGAATCAGGCAATAGAAGCCGAGCTGGACTCGCTTCAGAAACGAAAAGTCTTTGGGCAAATAGTCCAGACACCTACCGGTGTCAAACCTGTGGGATACAAATGGGTATTCGTCAGAAAAAGAAACGAAAATAATGAGATCGCATGCTACAAAGATAGACTTGTAGCACAGGGATTTTCCCAAAGACCGGGTATAGACTATGACGAAACATACTCCCCCGTCATCGATGCGATCACGTTCAGATTCCTGATAAGCTTAACAGCAAAGGAATGCCTAGATATGCAGCTAATGGATGTTGTGACTGCGTATCTATACGGAAATCTCGACAAGGAGATCTACATGAAACTTCCTGATGGCTTTTCAATGCCTGCTGAACTGAAAGATAGACCTCAGGACGTCTATTCTGTTAAGCTACAAAGATCATTGTATGGTCTCAAACAATCAGGAAGAATGTGGTATAATAGACTAAGTGAGTTCCTTGTTCAACAAGGATTCACGAACAATGAAGTCTGCCCTTGTATCTTCATAAGAACAAAGGGAAAAGGATTCGTGATAATAGCTGTCTACGTAGACGATCTGAATCTCATAGGATCTCCCGAAGAGATCACTGAGATCTCTGTAAGCTGACGTGCGCTTATATTTCATATATTCACGCACGTTTTCTTTTGTGTTTCTCCGTGTTTTCCACCGTCTCTTATTCGTTTTCGTATATTTTCCCATTTTCTTTCACTTTTCTTTGTTTGTCCATGATTGCAGGAGTTCGACCACGTAGGGGACGTTTTACGATGATATCCCAAGTCCCCGGAGCAACGGGAGAAGTCACGCGTGATCCAGGGGGTCAAACGTCGAAGAATTCATCTTTCAGCCCCTCACCCGGTCGGTTGATCATCTTCAACCGATCGGGTGATGCACGCGTGCACCACCCGGTCTCTACCGCAGCTCACAAAGAAGTCACCCGACCGGTTCACAGACCGGTTCTGCGGGCGGCTGTTCTCTGTTTTTTCGAGCAGAATTCCAACCGATCGGGTGACTCTCACCCGGTCGGTTCATCTGTAGCTGAGAAAAAGAGCTGAAGACACGGGCGCCGAACCGACCGGTTCACCCGACTGCTCCAAGATCCAACCGGTCGCTCAAGAACTCACCCGATCGGTTCATGAGATCGGGTGAAAACTCGCCGTTTTCTGTAATTTATCTGTAACGGATCAACCGATCGGTTGACTTGTCAACCGATCGGTTGATGCATAAGTCTATATATAGAACCCCTAGGGTTCCAGAAACGGGAGAGTTGTATTTTTTACTGTTTTATTTCCTTGTGACGGCTGTAATTGTTACTCTTAAGTAAGTTTTCAGATCTTTCTAAAATTTTAGTATTCTCTTTATTACTCCTTTACTTCCGCATTGCAATTGTCCGATTATGATTTCAACGGTTAAATTTCATTTAGATTGCTTTTTCATGAATTTTTTGTGAGTAGTTCCCAAATCTGGGATTTTGGCGGAAACCCCTTCGGGGGCTCTTCCCGATGCGTCCATAGGGTTAGGAAATCGATAGGGAGTAGGAATCTAACGGTTACGCGGGGCGTTTCATTGTCATCGGCGGGAAAAAGACCGCCTTTGACCGTCGGGCCAAGGGGGAATAAACTTGGCGGTTGACTCCCTAGCCATAGCTCACGCCTTTAGCGTAGACGCCAAATCCTAGCACGCGGGAGCGGCAGGATGAGACGTTGGGAGATATCGTTGCTGACTTAGTGCTCCCGGGATCGATCAGTGTTAATGGACACGGGAGTGCCCACTGATCGAATCCGGGAAGTCCGGTGTATCATCATGGGCACCGACCGGAATATCGGGCCCATGGGACGCCGGTACCACTTTCAGAGGCAACGTCTCACCATTAGACCCTGATCCCGATCGCTATCTATACCCATAGGCCGTATCGGTGAGAGTCTCTCGTCGGGTTGGAAACCAAAGTCCCGGGTTTACTTTCTTTTTGTTCATACGCTTTTATTTTCTTTCGTGACAACCATCTACCGATTCGGGCTAGCTCACCCCTCGGGGTGATTCAAGTCCTACCTGACCCAAGCACAACCTCGCCTCCCTGAGTTCGATATTCCCGCACCCTACACTAACCGTGAAACTTGCGGTAAACGACACCGCGTCGCCGCGACGCAAGCGGGGCGCCGGTCAAGTTTATGGCGCAGTTACCGGGGAGGCAACGTGCTTGTTATTTTAGGATCTCATGAACCCTCGTGTCTAGCTCACATCCCTACCTCGCGATAATTTTCGCACTCTCTACACTTTTAGATTTCACTTGGGTATACTGTGGATAGTAATTGTATAGAGCTGATTGACTGGATCGCCGTGCTTCAATCGCAATTTGCGGTTCTCGTTTATGCAACTTGTGCTTTTGACGTGTTTGCCCCTTGTGCAGTTCTCTCTCTCTCCTTTCGTATAAGGTCCAGGCCCCACGGCAAAGATGTTGCATGCAGTTTCAGGAGACATCTGGGATCACTCTCACCATATCCGCTGTTTGGCGCGGAGCTTAGCAGAATCACTGAACACTTCGAATATACTATCCCTCCTATCTGCCGCCTTAGAAGGCCAGAGATATCGAGATGCGCAGGAGCACCTTGCCATGGTAACTCCGTTTCCCCACGGAGAAGTGGCGTATATCGACAACCATGGTCTCGAATGTAGTGAAGAAGAGTTAATCGCAGAGTTGTGTCAGGAAAACCACCCGACCAGGTTTGGAGGCAACGCCGAACAGAAACCAATCTATTCCTTACAGACTTCTATTGAGCGTCCCCGGTCTTTGGACAATGGAGAAACTGGAAATGGTTGCGGAGAATCGTCGATGACTGAAACCTGTTTTCACCTACAAGCCTTCTTCCCGGATAGTTATGATGAGCTTGGAAGAGACCCGATGCATCCCTCGATCGTTCCCACTATACCCTGCGAAACTTCGCCGTGCAGAGCCACGGCCGAGGATGAAATTCCGGATGCCGGCTTCAGTGAAATCCACGAAGAACTCTTTTCCCTTGAGGATGCTCAGCTTGAAAGGTATGCGTCAGGGCCCCAAGAAGTTGAGATGAAGGAATTACCGCCGGGGCTTAAATATGAATATTTGGGAGCAGGCTCGACCCTTCCGGTCATAGTCAATTCTTCACTACCCGAAGACCAAATGACCAAACTTCTTGGAGTCCTAAAAAGGTTTAAAGGAGTTTTCGGATATGCAATTGAGGATTTAAAAGGGGTTAGCTTAGGCCTCTGCTCGCACAGAATTCTGCTTGAAGATGAGCAAGCCTCCTCGATTGAGCCACAGCGGAGGTTAAACCCCATAATGATGGAAGTTGTGAATAAGGAGATTGTTAGGCTTCTACATGCCGGTATCATATACCCTATCTCCGATAGTCGTTGGGTTAGCCCGGTGCACGTTGTACCCAAGAAAGGGGGGATGACGGTAGTTCGCAATGAAAAGAACGAGCTTGTGCCAACGAGAACCATCACAGGGTACAGAATGTGCATTGACTTTAGAAGGCTAAACAAGGCCACGAGGAAGGATCATTACCCCCTCCCCTTTATTGACCAGATGCTCGAAAGGCTGGCGAAGCATAATTATTTCTGCTTCATGGACGGGTATTCAGGATTTCTTCAAATCCCTATTCATAACGATGACCAGGAGAAGACGACTTTCACTTGCCCGTTCGGGACATATGCCTATAGAAGAATGCCGTTCGGACTATGTAACGCCCCTGCTACATTCCAAAGACTCATGTCCGCTATCTTCTCCGACTACTCCCAAGATATCATGGAAGTTTTCATGGACGACTTCTCGGTCTACGGAACTAAATTTGACTCGTGCCTCAGTAATCTCACTAAGGTCCTGGAGAGATGTCAGGAAAAGGGATTAGTCCTAAACTGGGAGAAGTGTCACTTCATGGTCCAAGAGGGAGTTGTGCTGGGACATGTCATCTCTTCGAGGGGAATCGAAGTTGATAAGGCTAAAGTCGAAGTGATTGAGAAACTTCCACCACCGCATAATCTTCGAGGAGTCCGTGGTTTCTTAGGACACGCGGGATTTTATCGCCGCTTCATAAAAGACTTCTCGAAGATTTCCAGACCTCTGACCCAGCTCCTCGTGAAGGACGCACCTTTCGTCTTCAGCGAGGAGTGTATGGAGGCCTTCCGCACTTTGAAGCAAGCATTGATTTCCGCACCCATAATACAGCCGCCAAACTGGAAACTCCCCTTTGAGCTGATGTGTGACGCTAGTGATTATGCGGTTGGTGCCGTCCTAGGGTAGAGGAAAGATAAAAATCTTCATGTCATATATTATACGAGCAAAACCCTTGATACCGCCCAAAGAAATTATACCACCACGGAAAAGGAATTGCTCGCGGTGATCTACGCCATGGATAAGTTCCGACAATATCTCGTTGGCGCCAAGGTGATCGTGCACACGGATCACGCGGCTCTCAAATACCTATTGAACAAGAAAGAAGCCAAGCCACGACTCATTAGATGGATTCTCCTCCTCCAGGAGTTTGACCTGGAAATCAGAGACAAGAAGGGGGCGGAGAATGTTGTTGCCGATCACCTATCCAGGATGCCCACTCTCGATTTAAATGCTACACCGATCGATGATTCTCTCCCTGACGAGCATCTCTTCTCAGTCTCTTCCTCCTGGACCCCTGGTACGCCGACATCGCAAATTATCTGGCTTGCGCCATCGTTCCCCACAATGTGAGCTTTCAGCAGAAGAAGAAACTTTTCCATGAGGTCCGCAAATTCTATTGGGATGACCCCCACCTATACAAAACCTGCAATGATGGGGTGATACGAAGATGCATCCCTGAAACTGAGGCGAATTCCATCATTTCCCACTGCCACGGGCAGCAATGTGGAGGGCACGCGAGCACCTACAAGACCACCGCGAAAATTCTCCAGAGCGGATTTTACTGGCCTACGCTCTTCAAGGACACACATGTTTATGTCCAAGCCTGCGATAGGTGCCAAAGAGCTGGGAATATCTCCAAAAGAAATGAGATGCCTCAATATTACATCCTTGAGATAGAGATCTTCGATGTATGGGGAGTGGACTTCATGGGACCGTTCCCTTCTTCCTCGGGGAATCAGTATATCTTGGTGGCCGTAGACTACGTGTCGAAATGGGTTGAAGCGGTGGCCAGTCCAACCAACGACTCCAGAGTGGTGGCCAAGTTCTTTAAAAGCAACATCTTCCCGCGGTTCGGTGTGCCTCGTGTCCTGATCAGCGACGGAGGAAGCCACTTTATAGAGAAGAAATTTGAGGCCCTCTTAAAAAAATACGGGGTACAACACCGGGTGGGGCGTGCCTACCACCCGCAGACCAGCGGTCAAGCAGAAGTCTCTAACCGGGAGATTAAAAGCATCCTAGAAAAGACGGTGGCCAATTCCAGGAAATACTGGTCATCAAAGCTCCCCGACGCGCTTTGGGCTTACAGGACGGCATTTAAAACCCCTATCGGTACCACTCCCTACCGGCTCGTCTATGGGAAATCTTGTCATCTTCCTGTGGAATTGGAACATAAGGCATATTGGGCGGTTAAGAATCTGAACTTCGACACCAAGAAGGTAGGAGTGCACCGACAGCTACAACTCAACGAACTCGAGAAATCCGGCTCAACGCCTATGAGAACGCCAAGATCTACAAGGAGAAGCTGAAGCGGTGGCACGATAAGCGAATCTCAAGAAGGGAATTCAAAGAAGGGGACTTAGTTCTCCTGTTCAACTCACGGCTGAAGCTCTTTCCTGGGAAACTCAAGTCAAGATGGGCGGGACCATTCCGCGTCACCAAAGTTTTCCCGCATGGGGCTATCGAGATAATGGGAAGGGATGAGCCATTTAAAGTAAACGGGCAGCGTCTGAAACACTATGCAGTAGGAGAACCAGAATTCTCTCCGGTCGGATCCCTCACGCGCGACAACTCTTCCTCTAACCCTCCGGATCCTAATTGACCACCGCTGCGGGCGTCGAGCCAACGACGTTAAACAAGTGCGCTTCATGGGAGGCAACCCATGTTCTAAACTTATGCTTCGTTTTGTAGTATTTTTTCCTCTTCATTTTTTTTCTCTATTTTTTATAAATAAATCCAGCCGAATCAACTTCTATGAAGGAACTCAGGCATTTCTTGGGTTTTGCAGAAAAAACAAGGCCTCAACCGACCGGGTGGGTTCCCACACGATCGGGTGGGATGTGTCGGATACAAACCAAGAACTGTCCCCGAATGAACCGATCGGTTGGAAAATGAGGAGACCAGGTGACAGACCGGGTGAGCTGGGGAGAACTCTCGGGAAATTTTGGGGAATATCAACCGATCGGTTGAGTTCGAGCGCGATCGGTTGACGCGACCGGGTGGGCAGCCCTAAATTCTCGGGAAAAGCTTGGTAAGCGGCCAACCGATCGGTTGACATTTCAACCGATCGGTTCGCCTGTCGCTGTTGACTGACTGAACTTTCGAAATTTTGCTACCCGATCGGGTGGGTTCCCACCCGATCGGTTCACTTTCGCCCCTATAAATAACCTCGATACACGGCGACCCGACCTTAGAAAACCCCCTTCACACGATTTCACACCCTCCAGCTGTGAAATCGACTTCCTCTACCCCACGTACTATCCCTAAACCCTCATCCCCACTCGATCCCATACTTCCCCACCTCCGCCACCTCGCCATAGTCGGCACTCCATCATCAAAACGCCCAAACCCTAACCCTAGCCCGAAAATTTTCAAAATTCTGTTCTTGTCAGATCAACGGGCGGCGGCTTCCCGGATTGTTTTCTCCTACTGCACGAGACCACCGGGCGCTCAATCTCGCTGCATCGATGGGTAACATTCTTCCACTCTGCACATCTTCAACTTTATCTGCATTATCCTAAATTGGTGTGGTATCTCCTTTACTTGCCCTAAATTCATCTTAAGTTCGCTACCCACGTAGCCGCCATGTCTAAGAAGGGGAAAGGGATTGCATCGTCTTCGCGCCGTAATCCTCTCCACGGCCCCTTTTCCCCCTCTTTCCTTGGCATAAACCCTTCTACGGAAGAGCAGTCTGACCGTTTACAAGCACTGCTTCATCGTCCGATGAGACCCACACTCTTCGCCGATCGCCCCACACTCGAAGCTCTAGGGCTTTCGAACGGCGTAGCGAGAATTTTCAACTGTATCGGGTGCCATACCCTCTCTCACATTCATGCTCACACACACCGAAATCTCACGCTCGAATTCCTCAGTTCCCTCGAGTTGTTTGATGGAGGTTTCTCCTTCCGCGCTTTCAATTATGACTTTTCTCTGGGTTTCATCGAGATGAGCAATATGCTTAATCTCCATCACCCCGACCCTAATACTGAACATTCCACCCACGATCGAACTGACATATACTCTCAATTTCGGGCTGATGGTGTTTGGCAACGATTTACCCGGTACACCACCTTTCCTCCCGAGGCTCCTGCCTCCTACATTATTCACCCGTGTTACCGCCTCGCCCATTGCATCCTCACCAACACTGTTTTCGCCCGCGTGGATGTGTCCACTGTATCTAGGGATGAGCTCTTCTTTCTCTACGCCATGTCCGATGACAGGATCCTTGGGCACGTCCCTATGCCTATAGACGCCGCTCATTGGATCATCCACGAAATTTTCGCTGTTAGCCGGGCCATCTCTGGTTCCATCTGTTGTGGTGGGATGATCACTCTTATTGTCAGTTGTGTTCTGAGGGTACCTCCTGACCTCCCTATTTTGCCTGGGCGTAGCCGTATTGATCGTGATTACTTGATCGACATCAATATGCTCATTCCCTTCGGTGAAGACCGTGCTGTCTACCTCTACAGCCCCGCCTGCGAACCTTTCGCGATCCTGCCACCTTTGGCCCCTTTGCGGGTACCCTATACCCCGTCTCGCCTTCCTTGGGAGTTTTACCCCGATCCTTGGTATTCTCCATTAGTGCATCTGCCACCCTTGGATCCTCCCGATTGGCACCCCACTGTCGGCCCACCTAGTACGATCTTCTTCCACCACAGCCCCCCGGCGCACATCGATCCTCCTGTGCTCCAGCCTGTCGCCCCTCCTTCACCCATAGGCACACCCTCCTCTTCCTCTGAGGATTCTTTCATTCACTATTCCCTTCCCTCCTCCCCCTCCCCCTACCATTCCAGTACCAGCGACTCCGATTGACTCCCCCTTGCAAATCTCTGCATTTCATTGATAATATCATTTCGCTAGCACTTTCTGGTCTAGCTTGGGGGAAGTCTACTTTGGTGTGCTGTCGTGTTTTGTTTGTTTTTCTCATTTTTTGTGTGTGCGTGCTTGTTTTTCATTTTTTTATTGTCGTGTCGTGTGGTTTTCTTTTTATTTTTCGTTTTGTTTGATTTTGATTTTGATTTTTCTTTCTTTTTCAGTTTTATCTATGTGTTTTCCTCGTTTTTATTTCTTTTTGTGTCAGTGCGTATTCCCCCCCCATTTTCATTGCCCTCCCGTGCTCACTCATATTGGATTGAGGGCAATGCAAACTTCAGCTTGGGGGAGTCGCACTGTGTGCGTCGTTTGAGTCCTTTTTCGTATTTTTTGTGTCGTTTTCATCGTGTTTTTATTTTTTCTTGTTTTTCCTTTTTTTAGCTCTTTCTCCTAGAAATGACTCCTATGATGAATCGCCACAAAGTCACACACACCTAGCATTGCATTGATGATCACACTCACTAACCCTAGGATTTCGAGTCCTCTTGCATTTTCACGCGTCGCAGGTCCACTTAGCTTTTTGTGAGTCGTGTGTCGTGACTAGCATTTGGTGTGCTTCTGCTTTGTGATTTTACTTTATATACCTGTCCAGGAATGACCCCTAGATTGTCATGCTCAGATTGGAATATGCGGTATATGTTTCCACTGTTTGCATGCTATATTTATATCGTATAATTCAATTCACATGCGTCGGGATTCCACAACTAAGGACTAGGATAACCCATTTAGCCTACGCTCTATTTAGCGAGAATAGTTTCCTTTGCCCAAGTGTTTAGATTTCGACTTCTTTTTTGTTTTACTTGGTGCAAATCCCCTCGTCGTGTACCGTTCTCCCACTTGGGAGAGTACACATGTGTATAGCCAATATCCCAAAAATCCAAAAAAAGGAGAAAAGAAAAGAAAAACCCAAAAAGAAAAGAAAAGAAAAATCTTGTATAGCCCAAAATTCAAAAAAAAATACAAAGCCCAAAAACCCAAAAAATTCCCGTGTGAATATTTTTTCATACTTGCCAAGAATAAAGGGAAGGCGAGAATTTGCACCGAGTGTTCTTCTCCACATCATCTCAACCCCCGTCGTTATCAAAAACACTTGGCTTAGGAACTTTTTAGCTAGTATCTAGGCTATAGTGGCGTGATTTCCTTAACCCTAGTTGTGGAGTCCCCGATGCATGATACGCTTCTATTCTAACTCTTCTCGTGCATGCTTGAACTTATATTCACCGCTTATTTCAATTCGGATCGATATTTTGGGTCATATCTTGGATTTGTGTATATCGAGCATCACAGCACATCGTAGAAAGCATCACCGTTTGCTAGCACACGACGACGCTCACTCACGCTTCACTGCGTGGACCCACGACACTTATTTGGACTCTCTTTCCTAGATTTAGTGGTGTGATTTGGCGTTTGCTTGCTTGGTGTGTCGTTTCTGATTTTGGTGGCTCTGATGGATGATCTAGGGTTTAGAGTTTTCTTTTTCTTTCTTCCTCTCTATTTTCCCCTTCCGAGCTCCTACTCTCACTCGTCTTCCTCGAGGACGAGGAAGAGTTCAGCTTGGGGGATTTTGACGTGCGCTTATATTTCATATATTCACGCACGTTTTCTTTTGTGTTTCTCCGTGTTTTCCACCGTCTCTTATTCGTTTTCGTATATTTTCCCGTTTTCTTTCACTTTTCTTTGTTTGTCCATGATTACAGGAGTTCGACCACGTAGGGGACGTTTTACGATGATATCCCAAGTCCCCGGAGCAACGGGAGAAGTCACGCATGATCCAGGGGGTCAAACGTCGAAGAATTCATCTTTCAGCCCCTCACCCGGTCGGTTGATCATCTTCAACCGATCGGGTGATGCACGCGTGCACCACCCGGTCTCTACCGCAGCTCACAAAGAAGTCACCCGACCGGTTCACAGACCGGTTCTGCGGGCAGCTGTTCTCTGTTTTTTCGAGCAGAATTCCAACCGATCGGGTGACTCTCACCCGGTCGGTTCATCTGTAGCTGAGAAAAAGAGCTGAAGACACGGGCGCCGAACCGACCGGTTCACCCGGCTGCTCCAAGATCCAACCGGTCGCTCAAGAACTCACCCGATCGGTTCATGAGATCGGGTGAAAACTCGCCGTTTTCTGTAATTTATCTGTAACGGATCAACCGATCGGTTGACTTGTCAACCGATCGGTTGATGCGTAAGTATATATATAGAACCCCTAGGGTTCCAGAAACGGGAGAGTTGTATTTTTTTACTGTTTTATTTCCTTGTGACGGCTGTAATTGTTATTCTTAAGTAAGTTTTCAGATCTTTCTAAAATTTTAGTATTTTCTTTATAACTCCTTTACTTCCGCATTGCAATTGTCCGATTATGATTTCAACGGTTAAATTTCATTTAGATTGCTTTTTCATGAATTTTTGTGAGTAGTTCCCAAATCTGGGATTTTGGCGGAAACCCCTTCGGGGCTCTTCCCGATGCGTCCATAGGGTTAGGAAATCGATAAGGAGTAGGAATCTAACGGTTACGCAGGGCGTTTCATTGTCATCGGCGGGAAAAAGACCGCCTTTGACCGTCGGGCCAAGGGGGAATAAACTTGGCGGTTGACTCCCTAGCCATAGCTCACGCCTTTAGCGTAGACGCCAAATCCTAGCACGCGGGAGCAGCAGGATGAGACGTTGGGAGATATCGTTGCTGACTTAGTGCTCCCGAGATCGATCAGTATTAATGGACACGGGAGTGCCCACTGATCGAATCCGGGAAGTCCGGTGTATCATCCTGGGCACCGACCGGAATATCGGGCCCATGGGACGCCGTTACCACTTTCAGAGGCAACGTATCACCATTAGACCATGATCCCGATCGCTATCCATACCCGTAGGCCGTATCGGCGAGAGTCTCTCGTCGGGTTGGAAACCAAAGTCCCGGGTGATTCAGGTCCTACCTGACCCAAGCACAACCTCGCCTCCCTGAGTTCGATATTCCTGCACCCTACACTAACCGTGAAACTTGCGGTAAACGACACCGCGCCGCCGCGACACAAGCGGGGCGCCGGTCATAAGCCTAACAAAAGAATTCGAAATGAAAGACCTAGGCAAAACCAAATTCTGCCTTGACTTACAGATTGAACATCAGAAAGACGGAATCCTATTACACCAAACCACATATACGAAGAAAATGTTGCAAAGATTCCATATGGACCATTGCCATCCATTAAGTACACCTATGGTAGTACAATCCCTGGATGCACATAAAGACCCCTTCCGACCGCTGGAAGAGGGGGAGGATATACTTGGTCCGGAAGTTCCCTATCTGAGTGCCATCGGAGCACTACTATATCTGGCAAACTGCACGCGTCCCGATATAGCGTTCGCAGTAAATTTGCTTGCCAGATACAGTGCAGCGCCTACGCAGTGCCACTGGACCGGGGTAAAGCACCTTCTGCGCTACCTCCAAGGGTCTACAGATTTGGGACTCTTCTACAAAAATGGAACATCCTCTACACTTGCAGGTTATGCTGATGCAGGGTACTTGTCTGATCCCCACAAAGCAAAATCACAGACTGGGTACGTGTTTACCTACGGAGGGACAACCATTTCCAGGAGATCCATCAAGCAAACCTTGACGGCAACCTCATCCAATCACTCGGAGATCATTGCCATCCATGAAACAAGCAGAGAATGCGTATGGCTACGCTCAGTCATCCACCACATCTTGTCTACGACCGGACTGAAGACTGGAGACCTCGAGCACACTACCATGTTCGAGGACAATGCTGCTTGCATATCTCAGCTACGAGGTGGCTTCATCAAAGGCGACAGAACGAAACACATTTCACCAAAGTTCTTCTGGACGCACGAGCTACAGAGAGATGGCAAGATCGACATCAGACAAGTGCAGTCATGTGACAATTTGGCAGATTTTTTCACTAAAGCCCTTCCTACTGCTACCTTTAGAAAACTTGTACATAGGATTGGAATGAGACGCCTAAGAGATCTGAAAGCTTAAGAGCTTGTACAGATCAGGGGGAGTTTGGCAGAGTTTCTACTCTTTTTCCTTAACTATGGTTTTTCCCACTAGGTTTTCCATAGCCAAAGGTTTTAACGAGGCAAATCTCACCAACTCAGGATCCTGAAGTATCCACCCCATGTGAGTCCCATACAAGCTCAGAATCCTGAAGCATTTATGAGCAGGGTCCACAACTATGGCTGGATAAGGGGGAGTGTTGTGAATGGGTATTTACTAGGTTGGATGAGTTATTGGGCCAACCCAAGTGTTTGGGCCCATATCTGTATAAGCCCAGTTGTATTCTCCCCTTTGGCTATAAATATAGACCTGAGGGCTCTCCCCTCAGTAGTTGATTTATAACAATTTCATCCATTTTCATGCTGAAAAAGTGTGGGTTACTATCTCTAAATGCAAGGCAAATCACAGCATATGATATCAGAAATAAAACCTAAGACATGACAAATATAGCATGCATATAGAGAAAGCTAACTCATCGTCCTCATCATCACAGAAAAGTCATCTCTAGCATGAGATGAAAGAAGTAAAAGATAAAGAGGGAAAATAAAACTAATTACAGTACAGCACACAAAGAAAGTAAGAAAAACATGATGCATGGTAAAAAAAGAAAAAGTGATGAAAATGAGTGCAAATGAGGAAAATGGCGTGAAAAAACTAAAAATAAAGGTGGTAAATCGAAAAGCGTGAGAACTCACTTCCCCAAGCTAAAGTACATAGTGTCCTCAATGTGCGGAGTGTGGCACACCGAGAGACGTGTAATGTGAGGGGAAGGTGAGGATGCATGCATAATGAAAAAGAAATGAAAAATAACGAAATGAAAAATATGATGCGGACATGATGCATGCAGATATAGGAGTGAATCCGATATAAAAGTGTGACACCAAAAATCTCTACCTCTCTCCCAAAAATGATATAGAAATATATGAACAAAATGTGGACCCAAAACAGTGAGGGGAGGGGGTGGGCAAAAATCATCAGGACCGAGCAGAGACGGGCAGCATGACGGTAAAAAAGATCAATGGCATTAAGGGTGCCTAAGAGGGTGGGGCTGTGCCGTCTCCATCCTGAGGCGGAGGAGGTGGTGGTGGTGGCTGGGGAACAGTCTGCTGGGTGGGTGCGGGTGTGGAAGCAGGCTGGGTGTGTGTAGGAGTGGGGGTGGGTACCTGCTGGGTGGGTGTGGGTACGCGAGGAAGCCGCTCGAGAATCTGAGTGAGGCAATAGTGAATGCCCGGAAGTAGGTCGAAGCGGCTGGCCATAGCGGTGACGGTGGCGGACATGGTCCTAAGGTCACCTCTGAGGCCACTCACCGCCCCCTCGAGAGCACAAATGCTCTGAAGAACAGAGTCGGGGGGAGGTGGTGCAGAGGGACGCACCTGTCTGTGCTGTGCAGGACGGGGCTGGCAGACTCGGGGTGGCGTAGGTGATGGGCTCAGCAGGCATGTGGAGGAAAGGTGCTGTGCTCACAAATGTGGGCCTAGCCTCAGTGCGTGGCTGGGGCACAGGCTGGTATGAGGTGGAAGCAGCAGCAACGGAAGTGGAGTATAAAAGTGGCGACGAGGCGGCCAGAGAGGTCAGTGACACATACGTGGGAACAGATGTCACGACACTCTCAGAAAGTACGGCTGCGGTGGAGACAGAGGTGACAACCACGGTCTCCACGACGGTAGCAAAAGAGGGCTCTCCGCTCTCTACTAACGTAGGTGGGCGCTCGGGTATGGCGGAGGAAACGGGCTCAACGGACAGAGGGCCAGCTGTGGTGGGAGTGGTGGTGGGCGCGGAGGTAGTGGAGGTGGTCTTAGCGAGTGTACTCCTGACACCGGCAGAAGTGTGGACAGAGGTGTCGGGAGCAGCAGAGATATCAGGCTACTGAGGAGCCACGGGGTCAGCGGGAGCAGCGTGTGCAGCGTGTGCCTGCTCGGCCTCCTCGGCCTCAAGCACGTAGGCGGCGGGGATCAGGAGATCCATCGCCGAAAGCCAGTCCACCTGTGCTGGTGCTATCTGTGTCCGAGCTGGGCTCGGAAGGATCATGTAATCAGCAACGAATGGACAGTGCAACCAAACCCAGTGCCGCTGACCGTGCAGACATAGCATCTTCATCCGGGCCATGACGTCTATGGATAGTGAAGTGGGGCCCGGGGCTCGTCACAAGTCAGCAGGAAAATCCTCACCGGTCATCAGGGCGAGCAGGGTGATCAGACCGCCGTAGCATATCGGTGAGCGAGCGCCCACCGATACGATGATGCGGTCCAAAAACCAGCTCGCGATATCAATCACGACGACGGGGACCAAGTCGTCACTATCCCTAGCTAGAGCTCTGGGACGTGTCATCGCGTAGAGCATATAAAGCTCCGGCGTGGACATCGTCCCAGGCTCAAACCTCGCCAAAAAGGTAGTCGCCATAAGGCGCTAAGCTATGCGGAGGCAAGGGTGGACGATGGCCGAGGCCTTTGCCCTACTAGGGTCAAAGCCAGCTGGTAAACCCGTGATCTGGGCCCAGAAAGCGGCGGAATCGAAGGAAGGTGGGGGAATGTGAGTGGGGGCGTAACCACGGTCGGCCCCGGGGACATCGGGCCACAAAAAGAATGCTCTCATCATACCGAGAGTGACCTGGCACTCCCGGTCCATGAACCTAAATGAGCATCCCTCGTCGGTCCGGGCGATAGAACTAAGCACCTCAAGTGTCGGACGGACGAAGGTGTCCGCTGACACTTGGAAGAAATCTCGCCAACCCACGTTGTCATACAACGTGAGCATCCCCTCAAGTACCCCCAGGCGTCCTAGGTCTGCAAGGTGTGCGAACCTGGAGGGTACAATCGAGCGCTGGGAAATGCGCTCAAAAACGATGCGATGTGCGTCGTCCCGGAACGTAATCCCCAGCGGCCCGACAAGTGGAGCCGGTGGCGGTGGTGGTGGCTGTGGGACAACAGGGAGTGGCTGTGCGGGGTGAACGGGCTGTGGTGGTGTAGGCGGAGGAGAGTCCTCCACCTCGTGGGAGGGGCCGGCCTCATCCAGGCGCTTCCGCTTGGCGGAAACTCTCCTCGACCGTGGCCGTGTCCGGGGCGGCATGTGGGCCCCGGGTGCTCACCAAAAGTAATAAAAATGCGACGTGTGTAAAATAAAGGAAGGAGTATACCGCGACACGCCGCGAGAGCAAAGTAATGGAAGCGTGCAAAGACGACTCCTCCACGTAGCCCAAAACGATCCCCGGAAGCTCCCCTGGGCTCCCCTAAGCTCCCCAATATAACCTGCGCATCAAACGAAGAGATTAGCATGTAATATTCAAAACGTATGGGGGGTTAGGTGTATAATAGATAGAAATTGAATTTAATTTGGGTTTGGGGTTCGTTAGATACACGGATCGTCGAAAAATACGCAAAAGAGGAGGAAATGGGCAAAAATTAGGGTACCAGAGCTCGGCCGGCAAGGTGGTCGCCGGCGGCGACTCGGGCGAGGCGGAGGTGGGCTCGGCCGGCGGTGGGTGGCCGAGCGCCGGCGGCGCGCGAGTGGTCGGGCGAGTGAGGAGGGGCAGCGGGTGAGGGAGACGAGCAGTCGCGATTTTTGGGATTTTAATCGTTTCGAAAAACGCGCTGTCCCGCTCCCCCTTTTATAGAAAAAGTTACGACTCGGCCGAGTGACAAAGTCGCTCGGCCGAGTGAATGCAATAGAAATATTTTAGAAAATTCCTCCCCGCTGATGACTCGGCCGAGTGGCCTTGCCACCCTCGGCCGAGTGGAAGAAGCCCATTCGGCCGAGTGGCTCAAGCTACTCGGCAATACTCGCCCTAGGAGCGTATCAGTTTCACTCGGCCGAGTGAATATATATACTCGGCTGCGTGACAATTATACTGAAATCAAGAAAAGAAACAGAGAGTTGGGTACAGCAGACTTCCCTCGTTCGTGAGCCGCTCGGGCGCACGAACTTATGTGCTCGGCCGAGTGACTAGTATACTCGGCCGAGTGAACCCTGTTTTCTGCTGTCTGGCTTCGTTTGGGCTCTAAACTCTGTTTTTCTTCCTCCAGTCGATTTCATCTTCCTCCTAAGCATCGAGCGCATTCCTGGAGCGCTCCTCGTCGCCTTGTTCATCCTCCTAATGATATGTACCTCGTTCTCCTCTACTGTCAAAGAAAAATAGGACCCGTTATCACGAAATTTTCAGGCAAACGACTCAAAACAATAATAATTTGTAAAACAAAAATAAAGGAAAAGTAAAAATAAAGCGATAACCGTCGGGTTGCCTCCCGACAAGCGCTCGTTTAAGGTCGTGAGCTCGACCCCCTTTGATTTTCAATTTAATGCGGGATATTTGGTGCATATGAAATGCACCCGTCAAATTTTCCGGGGAGAACGCTTGGATTGGCATGTTGTGGCGGCGTGTTCTTCCTCGGTGCTCCTTTGCCTCGGGTAGTGTTGGGGGGTGGCTCCCCCAAGCTAGTGCTTGCTCCGGTCCTCGGCTTCACCGGTGACACCGATTTTCGTATCGGCGGAGCTTTCTTCGGAGACTTCAATTTTGAGAGCTTGCAGAGCTCTCGAATCCTTGCGACATCGGCGTCGCCTTCATCAACTTCGGTGGAGAGATCGGGGGAATGCTCCATCTTTTCTTCTTGGCCTATGTCCGGCCCTTCCTCAAAGTCTTCCTTGAATAGAGCGTCGGTGGAATGGGGGATCGCCTCCTCAATGACCTCGTTAAGGAGGTATGAAAGATCATCCGGCCATCCCTTAAGCAGATATATTCTATTGATTTCTCCCATTGGGACTCCCTCGGAATAATGCTTGAGCCTCTGACCATTTACTTTGAATGTGGCTCCGTCCTTTCTTTCCAACTCGAAAGCCCCTCCCGGTTGTATGTGCATGATGGTGAAAGGTCCGGACCAACGTGACCTCAACTTACCGGGAAATAATCGGAGCCGGGAATTATATAGCAAGACCTTGTCCCCTACCTTGAAGTCTGTAACGGTTATGCGCGCATTGTGGAGAATCTTGGTCCTTTCTTTGTAAATTCTTGAGCTCTCGTAGGCGTCTCTCCTTATCTCATCAAGCTCGTTGATGTCCAAGAGTCGCCTCACCGCCACACTCTTGTAATCATAATTAAGTGTCTTGATGGCCCAATATGCGCGGTGTTCCAACTCTACCGGCAAGTGGCAAGCCTTTCTATAAACAAGTCGGAACGGTGTGGTGCCGATGGGAGTGCGAAAGGCCGTGCGATACGCCCATAGAGCATCGTTTAACTTCATTGACCAATCCTTTCTTGATCGATCCACGGTCTTCTTAAGAATTTGCTTGATCTCTCTATTTGAGACCTCCACTTGGCCGCTTGTCTGGGGGTGATACGCCATGCCAACCCCCCGTACTTCTTCAGCATGGCTTCAAACTTGTTTTTTATGAAATGGCTCCCCTCGTCGCTTATCAAAGTACGAGGCACTCCGAAGCGTGGGAAGATGTTCTGCTTGAAGAACTTAGAGACGACCCTTGCATCATTAGTAGGGGTAGAGATTGCTTCCACCCATTTGGAGACGTAGTCAACCGCCAATAGGATGTATTTGTTACCATTGCTCAACGGAAATGGTCCCATGAAGTCCACTCCCCAACAATCAAAAAGTTCAATTTATTGGATGGGCCTCATTGGCATCTCATTGCGTTTGGAGATATTCCCGGTCCGTTGGCATCTATCGCACCCTTTTACGAAGTCGTGGGTGTCTCTAAACATTGTTGGCCAGAAGAATCCGCTCTGCAAAATCTTAGCGGTTGTCTTAGAGGCGGCATGATGTCCCCCGCATGGCATACCGTGGCAATGCAAAATGATAGACGTTGCCTCCTCTTTAGAAACACACCTCCGAATAACACTATCTTTGCATATCTTGAAGAGGTATGGATCTTCCCAAAAATAGCTACGGACCTCATGTAAAAATCTCCTCTTCTGATGCGTGGGCATCACATGTGGTTTAATTCCACAAGCCAAGAAATTGACGAAGTCCGCGTACCAAGGTACTTCTCCGGGCCTTATGGCGTATAGCCTCTCATCCACGAATGTGTCGTCGATAGGTAAACTCTCGTCCTCCTTGTCACGAATAAGCCTAGACAAATGATCCGCCACGACATTGTCCGTACCTTTCTTGTCTCTGATCTCCAAATCGAATTCTTGTAACAAGAGTATCCACCTAATTAACCGAGGTTTGGCTTCCTTCTTGTTTAAAAGATACTTCAACGCCGCATGGTCGGTGTGGACAATCACCTTGGAGCCCAGGAGGTAGGAGCGAAACTTCTCGATGAAATAGACGACCGCTAGAAGCTCTTTTTCGGTAGTTGTATAGTTTTTCTGCGCGTCATCCAATGTCTTGCTCGCATAGAATATCGCATGAAGCTTCCTATCTTTCCTTTGTCCCAATACCGCTCCAATGGCTTGGTCGCTAGCATCACACATTAGCTCAAAGGGAAGGCTCCAATCCGGTGGTTGTATGATGGGCGCGGAAACTAGTGCTTCCTTCAAGGTATTGAAGGCTTGCAAGCATTCCCCTGAAAAAATAAAAGGAGTATCTTTAGCGAGCAAGGAAGTAAGCGGTCGGGCAATCGAGGCGAAATCTTTGATAAAGCGGCGGTAAAACCCCGCATGACCAAGAAAGCCTCTAATGCCCTTGACATTAATAGGAGGAGGGAGTTTCTTGATTACCTCAATCTTTGCTTTATCTACCTCAATTCCTCTCGAGGAGACAAGGTGCCCGAGAATTATACCTTCCGTGACCATGAAGTGACATTTCTCCCAATTTAGAGTGAGATTATTTTGTTGGCACCTTTTAAGGACTTTAGTAAGATTGGCCAAACAAGAGTCAAACTCACTTCCATAAACCGAAAAATCATCCATAAAAACTTCCATAATATTTTCAATGTAATCGGAAAATATGGATGTCATACACCTCTGAAAGGTGGCGGGAGCATTAGAAAGACCAAACGGCATCCTACGGTAGGCATAGGTACCATAGGGACAAGTAAAAGTTGTCTTTTCTTGGTCATCTTCGTGCAAAGGGATTTGGAAGAACCCCGAATACCCATCTAAATAACAAAAGTATTTATGTTTAGCTAGGCGTTCAAGCATTTGATCAATGAAGGGCAATGGGTAATGGTCCTTTCGGGTTGCTTTATTTAGTTTCCTATAATCAATGCACATTCGCCATCCCATGACGGTGCGTGTAGAAATGCGCTCTCCTTTATCATTTTTTATAACTGTCATCCCTCCTTTCTTGGGGACAACGTGAACGGGGCTAACCCATCTACTGTCAGAGATAGGATAAATAATACCGGCGTCAAGCAATTTTAGGATTTCCTTTTTAACCACCTCCTTCATGTTCGGGTTTAACCGCCTTTGAGGCTCTATGGAGGTGGCGTCGGTATCCTCCAAATGGATCCTATGTGTGCAAAGCCTAGGGCTTATCCCTTTTAGATCGGAGATAGTGTAGCCAAGGACATCTTTGTGGCTCCTAAGAACGTCTAGGAGTCTCTCAAGTTGATCATGCGTGAGGTGGGAGTTAACTATCACCGGAAAAGTTAATTTATTACCCAAAAAGGCATGCCTTAGATTCGGTGGTAATTGTTTAAGTTCTACCTCAAGAGGTGTCGTTCCTTCTACTTCATCAGGTCGCATGAGTTTGGCTTCTCCCTTGACATCCGAGTTTAGCTCATGTTCAGGCGGCGTGCTCTCATGTGAAGACTCAGACTCACTCCTTAGTGAGGACGATGCATCGAAATAGACGCTCTCCGATTCTGTGCTAGCATCGTCAAAACCTTCACTCTTCTCCGGTTCGTTCCTGGAATCAAGGAACACATCAGACGATTCATAAAAGCAAGGGTGAGTGTCATAGAGTGTAACTCCCTGAACATTGGTTTGCTCGAAAGATTCTTCGGGGGTATAGTGCTCTTCGACACTTGTTCTACCGTCTTCGAAATATAACTTGTCGTCTATCACATCAACTCTGACATTGCCCCCGATAGTCCCATCCGGGGAGACTTGATCCATCACAAAACTAGCAAACAGTTGTTCGTCGAGGTCCTTGATATCGATAGCAAAAGCTCCGGTGGCGTGGACCTCATCGACAAGCTCCTTAAGGAGGTCTGTGAAGGAGTCATAATCTCCCTGACTGAGTTCCTTTGTCGACATTGCATCCTCCATTCTACCTGTTAAGATCTTATGCAAAATACGGGGAGAATATGCAAATAGGGCTGCAAACAGAGTTAGAACAGGATATAGAAGAAAGTAAAGAAAGAAAGAAAAATAACCGGGTGGTCGATGCCGAACACCGTCAAAATGTCCTCCCCGGCAACGGCGCCAAAAACTTGATCGCTCCAAAATGCGGGTGCGTGATCGCTCCAAAATGCAACCCTAGAGCACGACCGAAAACTTGGTCGGCCCCAGATACACACCCGGAGAACAATTGTAGTTTTACCGCAAGTGCACGGTGTAGCGGCGAGCAGGTATCGAACACAGGGAGGACGTATGACAGTGCCTTCTCCGAACAACCTGGCTATAGGAACAGAAAAGAGGGAATTTGCCTTTCGGTGATCCTGTCACAATCGTCAGACAAAGTATGGAGATATAAAATCAAATAAGGACACCTAGGGAATAGGGAATCCCCGCTACTCACCGTATCTCGTCAATGTGATTCATTGGTATCACAATTGCCAGGGTAGAATTTCGGATGAACTAGTTGCAACTGAATGTAAAACCTAGCTCACGCTCTCGCGCTGTTGCCGGTCTATAGCTAACCTAGGTTTGGGTCCAATCTCTTGCAAACCCTAGCCTAGGCAAGCTAGCATTAGGATCAACATCATCGTCCAATCGCGTCCCGAGCCCACTCTCGTGCAAACTCGGGCCGCGACCTAGGTTGGGATAGTTCCTACCCGTCCAATCTCTTGCAAACGGGTATCGGTATAGAATTGCAACCGAGGGTCCTAGTATCGGCCCAATCTCTTGCAAACCGATACTTCGGAAACTCAATTTCAACCCAATTCGGATTTCTAGGGTTTCCTATCGAATTGGGATCCAATCTCTTGCAAATCCCAATCGATACGAACACCTAGCTATCCGTAATAAATCGATCCCAAACTAACCCTAATAGAAATTCTAGCAATAGTTCTACCAAATCATCACAAATCGGAAATTGGGCTCGTAGGGTTCATCCCCACGCCCCAAGACGTTAGGACTACTCACAAATCATATCACAAATGCAAAAATAATCAATTGAAATAGCAATAGAATTCATGGCAATATTCAAATAAGCAATAAAAATGAGATTTTTAATGAAGAGGGAGACAAACCAATAGAGTTCTCTAAGAATCCAACAAAAATAAACTTTTCTCTCCTCTCCAATCACAAGAATCAAAAGCTAAAAAGTTTAATCTAAAAAGCTGCAAAAAGCAAAGGAAAAAGCTCTCTAACCTAGGTTAGAATCAGGGGTTAAATACCCCCCAAAACTGCCCAAAAAACCCTGACCAAAATGCCCCTGCGCCTCTCTAATTTCGAGTTTTCCGCTACAGGCGATAGCCGCACTCGGCCGAGTGACAAATGTCACTCGGCCGAGTGAGAAACCCTGAAATTTTACAGTAAGTTCGGGTCTTCGGGGGTCTTCACTTTGGGGGTCACTCGGTCGAGTGAGTTGTCGTCACTCGGCCGATGGGCTTCTCTTCACTCGGGCGGTCGGCAATTGCCACTCGGCCGAGTGGGTCTTCTGATGCTCAGACTGACGAAAAACAGTAAGTTGGGAGTTTTTGATGGGCGTCGTCTGAGTGCCACTCGGGCGGACGGGGTTTCGTCACTCGGCCGATGTGGCTTCTGATGCTCGGCCGAGTGCACACCTGAAGTGTGTCCGATCTGGTAGGCCGAGCGGGGTCTCGTCGGTCGGCCGAGTGACTCCTTCACTCGGTCGAGTGAGACACTAAAAATGCCAATTCTGAGTGTTTTTGCCTCCTCGTCGCTCCTAGACGTTCTTTCTTCTTTCGCTCCTCTCCAATAACAAAATACCCCTCGGGGAAGTCATCGGTGACACTCTGGACTAGGTGTATCTCGGGATCACTCCAAATCGCTCCAAATCTCCTGAAATACGACAAAAACCACGAATCGTGAAAAGTATCGCAATATTGTCGATAAATCGTGAAAAGCGTGATTTGAGCGATTTAAATGCCATGCAAACATGCGGAAAAAAGGTGTAAAATACGGAGTGATCAAAATCCCCCAAGCTTACCTCTTACTCGTCCTCGAGGAAGATAAGTAAAAGGCGAACCCGGTGGATTCAGAAAACGAAAACGACGAAAAACGGAAAACGAAAAACGAAGAAGAAAGAAGAAAGCGAAGAGGGAAGCTGCTAGATCATTTTTCTCAGGACGTGGGTTTTGCTTACTCATATAGCATGCACCGAATGTAAAACACATGTCAAAGACTTTTATTTCGATATCATAATATAATGGTGCAAATAGAAATAGAAAACCCAACAATAATGATATAACATGAAAAACGGAATAATTCTAAAATTAACATCGTCTGAATCATTTAAAGCGGTATACAATATCGTAGACAACACACTTTTCAATTGGATGCTTTCTATGAGGAGTATAAGAATATCACCCAACAGAATAGAATAGAATAGAAAAGAGTGGATTTCATGAAATGAGTGCTAGGCATAGATTTCTGGATTTTGTAAAGCTAAAATAATCTCACCGAGTATATAATATTACTTAGCCTAGGTTGTCATGCACCGTCAAGTAGTCACTCTCTTACACATCATTGGATCCTCTCCCCTAAGCTTATCTATAAGCGTGGTGGCATCTAAAAAAACAATATTTACTTCCCCGTTTTTATGAAGCTCCAAAAGTAATAAAAATAAAAAATCAAAAAGAGAGAAGAAAGAGAGAACATGAGATGGGATCGTTTATTGAGATTCTTTTTTCTTTTCATTTCTTTTTCTCTTTTTTTTTCTCTTTTTTTTTGTAATATATACACAATGATCCCAAATCAAAGAGAAATAAGGATATACATGAAAAAAAAATTTCTTTGGTTTTGGGAAATTTGGAGCTAGGATTTTAATGACGGGGGAAATGCCATATATTAGAATCGCTAAGGGGGGATTCACCAATGAATTTAAAATAGAGAATTGATGTTCAAGATATGTGGAGAAAGAAATAAATATGTCTCTCAGTTCACTCTATAGGACGTGCACGACAACTTCAGCAGGGTAATCTAATCTACTCGGTTTCGATCACAAAAAAGCAAAACTAATCCAGATTTATCATAGCTAACATCATTCAATCATACTGAAGTGAAATGTACAAGTCATGCAAATAGAAGTGATATAGGAAAAGAAAGCGGTACTCCAGATATAAGCATTCAATGCGTGAATCTTGGTGTGTTTTCTGCGATATCATACATATGAATATTCAGACTCAGCTAATAATAAAATTTCATCCATTTTCATGCTGAAAAAGTGTGGGTTACTATCTCTAAATGCAAGGCAAATCACAACATATGATATCAGAAATAAAACCTAAGACATGACAAATATAGCATGCATATAGAGAAAGCTAACTCATCGTCATCATCATCACAGAAAAGTCATCTCTAGCATGAGATGAAAGAAGTAAAAGATAAAGAGGGAAAATAAAACTAATTACAGTGCAGCACACAAAGAAAGTAAGAAAAACGTGATTCATGGTAAAAAAAGAAAAAGTGATGAAAATGAGTGCAAATGCGGAAAATGGCGTGAAAAAACTAAAAATAAAGGTGGTAAATCGAAAAGCGTGAGAACTCACTCCCCCAAGCTAAAGTGCACAGTGTCCTCAATGTGCGGAGTGTGGCACACCGAGAGACGTGTAATGTGAGGGGAATGTGAGGATGCATGCATAATGAAAAAGAAATGAAAAATAACGAAATGAAAAATATGATGCGGACATGATGCATGCAGATATAGGAGTGAATCCGATATGAAAGTGTGACACCAAAAATCTCTCCCTCTCTCCCAAAAATGATATAGAAATATATGAACAAAATGTGGACCCAAAACAGTGAGGGGAGGGGGGTGGGCAAAAATCATCAGGACCGAGCAAAGACAGGCAGCATGACAGCAAAAATGATCAATGGCATCAAGGGTGCCTAAGAGGGTGGGGATGCGCCGTCTCTGTCCTGCGGAGGAGGAGGAGGTGGTGGTGGCTGGGGAACAGTCTGCTGGGTGGGTACGGGTGTGGAAGCAGGCTGGGTGTGTGTAGGAGTGGGGGTGGGTACCTGCTGGGTGGGTGTGGGTACATGAGGAAGCCGCTCGAGAATCTGAGTGAGGCAATAGTGAATGCCCGGAAGTAGGTCGAAGCGGCTGGCCATAGCGGTGACGGTGGCGGACATGGTCCTGAGGTCACCTCTGAGGCCACTCACCGCCCCCTCGAGAGAACGAATGCTCTGAAGAACAGAGTCGGGGGGAGGTGGTGCAGAGGGACACACCTGTCTGTGCTGTGCAGGACGGGGCTGGCGGACTCGGGTGGCGTAGGTGATGGGCTCAGCAGGCATGTGTTGGAAAGGTGCTGTGCTCACAAATGTGGGCCTAGCCTCAGTGCGAGGCTGGGGCGCAGGCTGGTATGAGGTGGAAGCAGCAGCAACGGAAGTGGAGTATAAAAGTGGGGACGAGGCGGCCAGAGAGGTCAGTGACACAGACGTGGGAACAGACGTCACGACACTCTAAGAAAGTATGGCTGCGGTGGAGACAGAGGTGACAACCACGGTCTCCACGACGGCAGCAAAAGAGGGCTCTCCGCTCACAACAAACGTAGGTGGGTGCTCGGGTAGGGCGGAGGAAACGGGCTCAACGGACAGAGGGCCAGCTGTGGTGGGAGTGGTGGTGGGCGCGGAGGTAGTGGAGGTGGTCTCAGCGAGTGTACTCCTGACACCGGCAGAAGTGTGGACAGAGGTGTCGGGAGCAACAGAAATATCAGGCTGCTAAGGGGCCACGGGGTCAGCGGGAGTAGCGTGTGCAGCGTGTGCAGCATGTGCCTGCTCGGCCTCCTCGGCCTCAAGCACGTAGGCGGCGGGGATCAGGAGATCCATCGCCGGAAGCCAGTCCACCTGTGCTGGTGCTATCTGTGTCCGAGCTGGGCTCGGAAGGATCATGTAATCAGCACCGAATGGACCGTGCAACCAAACCCAGTGCCGCTGACCGTGTGGACGTAGCATCTTCATCCGGGCCATGTCGTCTATGGACAGTGAAGTGGGGCCCGGGGCTCGTCGCAGGTCAGCAGGAAAATCCTCGCCGGTCATAAGGGCGAGCAGGGTGATCAGACTGCCGCAACATATCGGTGAGCGAGCGCCCACCGATACGATGATGCGGTCCAAAAACCAGCTCGTGATATCAATCACGACGGCGGGGACCAAGTCGTCACTCTCCCTAGCTAGAACTCTGGGACGCGTCATCGTATAGAGCATATAAAGCTTTGGCATGGACATCGTCCCAGGCTCATACCTCACCAAAAAGGTAGTCGCCATAAGGCGCTGAGCTATGTGGAGGCAAGGGTGGATGATGGCCGAGGCCTTGGCCCTACTAGGGTCAAAGGCAGCTGGTAAACCCGTGATCCGGGCCCAAAAAGCGCCGGAATCGAAGGAAGGTGGGGGAATGTGAGTGGGGGCGTAACCACGGTCAGCCCCGGGGACATCTGGCCATGAAAAGAATGCTCTCATCATACCGAGAGTGACCTGGCACTCCCGGTCTATGAACCTAAATGAGCATCCCTCTTCGGTCCGGGCGATAGAACTAAGCACCTCAAGTGTCGGACGGACGAAGGTGTCTGCCGACACTTGGAAGAAATCTCACCAACCCACGTTGTCATACAACGTGAGCATTCCCTCAAGTACCCCCAGGCGTCCTAGGTCTGCAAGGTGTGCGAACCTGGAGGGTACAATCGAGCGCTGGGAAATGCGCTCAAAAACGACGCGGTGTGCGTCGTCCCGGAACGTAATCCCCAGTGGCCCGACAAGTGGAGCCGGTGGCGGTGGTGGTGGTTGTGGGACGACAGGGAGTGGCTGTGCGGGGTGAACGGGCTCTGCAGGCTGTGCGGGGTGTGTGGGATCTGCAGGCTGTGCGAGGTAAACGGGGTGTGGTGGTGTAGGCGGAGGAGAGTCCTCCACCTCGTGGGAGGGGCCAGCCTCATCCGGCCACTTCCGCTTGGCGGAAACTCTCATCGACCGTGGTCGTGTCTGGGGTGGCATGTGGGCCCCGGGTGCTCACCAAAAGTAACAAAAATGCGGCGTGTGTAAAATAAAGGAAGGAGTATACCGCGACACGCCGCGAGAGCAAAGTAATGGAAGCGTGCGAAGACGACGCCTCCACGTAGCCCAAAACGATCCCCGGAAGCTCCCCTGGGCTCCCCTAAGCTCCCCAATATAACCTGCGCATCAAACGAAGAGATTAGCATGTAATATTCAAAACGTATGGGGGTTAGGGGTATAATAGATAGAAATTGAATTTAATATGGATTTGGGGTTCGTTAGATACACGGATCGTCGAAAAATATGCAAAATAGGAGGAAATGGGCAAAAATTAGGGTACCGGAGCTCGGCCGGCAAGGTGGTCGCCGGCGACGACTCGGGCGAGGCGAAGGTGGGCTCGGCCGGCGGTGGGTGGCCGAGCGCCGGCGGCGCACGAGTGGTCGGGCGAGTGAGGAGGGGCAGCGGGCGAGGGAGATGAGCAGTCGCGATTTTTGGGATTTTAATTGTTTCGAAAAACGCGCTGTCCCGCTCCCCCTTTTATAGAAAAAGTTACGACTCGGCCGAGTGACAAAGTCGCTCGGCCGAGTGAACGCAACGGAAATATTTTGGAAAATTCCTCACCGCTGATGACTCGGCCGAGTGGCCTTGCCACCCTCAGCCGAGTGGAAGAAGCCCATTCGGCCGAGTGGCTCAAGCACTCGGCAATACTCGCCCTAGGAGCGTATCAGTTTCACTCGGCCGAGTGAATATATATACTCGGCCGAGTGACAATTATACTGAAATCAAGAAAAGAAACAGAGAGTTGGGTACAACAGACTTCTCTCGTTCGTGAGCCGCTCGGGCGCACGAACTTATGTGCTCGGCCGAGTGACTAGTATACTCGGCCGAGTGAACCCTGTTTTCTGCTGTCTGGCTTCGTTTGGGCTCTAAACTCTGTTTTTCTTCCTCCAGTCGATTTCATCTTCCTCCTAAGCATCGAGCGCATTCCTGGAGTGCTCCTCGTCGCCTTGTTCATCCTCCTAATGATAGGTACCTCGTTCTCCTCTCCTGTCAAAGAAAAATAGGACCAGTTATCACGAAATTTTCAGGCAAACGACTCAAAACAATAATAATTTGTAAAACAAAAATAAAGGAAAAGTAAAAATAAAGCGATAACCGTCGGGTTGCCTCCCGACAAGCGCTCGTTTAAGGTCGTGAGCTCGACCCCCTTTGATTTTCAATTTAATGCGGGATATTGGGTGCATATGAAATGCACCCGTCAAATTTTCCGGGGAGAACGCTTGGATTGGCATGTTATGGCGGCGTGTTCTTCCTCGGTGCTCCTTTGCCTCGGGTAGTGTTGGGGGGTGGCTCCCCGAAGCTAGTGCTTGCTCCGGTCATCGGCTTCACCGGTGACACCGATTTCCGTATCGGCGGAGCTTTCTTCGGAGACTTCAATTTTGAGAGCTTGCAGAGCTCTCGAATCCTTGCGACATCGGCGTCGCCTTCATCAACTTCGGTGGAGAGATCGGGGGAATGCTCCATCTTTTCTTCTTGGCCTATGCCCGGCCCTTCCTCAAAGTCTTCCTTGAAAAGAGCGCCGATGGAATGGGGGATCGCCTCCTCAATGACCTCGTCAAGGAGGTCCATATAGTCAAGCTCCTCATGATAAGGCATGTGTTTCATTGCCTTTGGTATATGAAGCTCCACCTCGATGTTGCCGACGTTCAATGTTAGGGTCCCTTCTCGTACGTCGATAATGACACCGGCGGTGGCGAGGAACGGGAGCACAAGTATTAGCGACGTATCTCCCTCCTCCTTGACATCCATGACCACGAAGTCGCATGGCAAACATATACCCCCGGGACTTGTAACGGGATATCCTCTGCGATCCCTACTGGCCTTGTGATCCGACCATCTGCTAGTTGTATCCGCATGTCGGTGGGCTTCAATTCTGTGCCGGTTTTAAGTCTTCGGAACATAGAGAGAGGCATGAGGCTAACACTAGCCCCTAAGTCCACTAACGCCTTTTGCAGAGGGATGCCGCCCAAGGTGCAAGGAATTCAAAAACTCCCCGGGTCTTTGAATTTGGCGGGCTCCTTCTCTCTCTTGGTGAACCAAGAGCCCTCCTCGGTGAGCATGATTTTCTCCTTCCTCTTTCTTCCCGTAAAATACGCAAAATACGCAATTAGGGTAACCAAGAGCCCTCCTCCGGACCAAGCGAACTGCTGCCACGGCTGAACTCAAACACCGGGTGTCCAGGGATCTCGAACACCACCTTCTTCCTTCGACAATCGATCGTGGCGTAGAAACTCCCGAGCCAGTCCATCCTAAGGACATCATCATAGTTGATGATGTCGGGGACGATTAAATCAGCGTAGAGCTCATGTCCACAGACCACCAAAGGGCAAGAATTGCAACCACAATGCACCGAGACCAGGCCATTCCCCGCAACGATATGATATTCCAACTCTTGGGTAGAGGGGAAGTCGACAAGGAATGCTTCTCCACGAAGCTCCGGAAAATAATGCACATCGATGCACCAGAGTCAAAGAGGACTCGCATAGGAAATGCACAAACCAAAATCACACCTAACAGACAGTCTAACAATCAAATTCTATTCTAGCATGCATAACAAACAACCAACAAAATCCTACAAACAAGACCAACTAAGAAAAGAACAACTATGTCGGGAGTTACCTGCAATAACCTCATCCTCCGCCTCAGCCTCAACTGCAGTCATCAGGAAAGCCTGTCTCCTCGGCTGAACAGCCTACTGAAAAGCCTGCCTCTGCAAAAAGAGAGGCGCTCCACGTCCAGCAGGTACAGGTGCCTTCTGCTGCAACGGCTGAGCTGCAACAGGTCCCTTCCACGGCTGCTTGGACTTCGGGCAGTCCCTCATGGTATGCGCTGGATCACCGCAAACCAAGCACTGTCCCAGCATCTTCCGGCACTGATCCTTGACATGCCCAGTCTTGCCACAGAAATGGCAAGTCTTCAGATTAGGTGGTCCTCCGGGCCTTTTGAACTGTACCGGCTGATTGGGCCTGAACCCTGGTCTCATCACTGCCCTGGCCTGCTCCACAGGCCTCTTCCCAGCTCCAGAAATGCATCTTTTCTTCTGGTTCACAATCAGCTCCTGCCTCTTCGCTGCAACCAGAACCTTCTGATAGGTCTCCAAATTAGACGAAGTCACAAAGCTCTGAAGATCCAAAGAAAGCCCATGCAGAAACCTCTGTGCTCTCTCATCAGCATCCTACACCATCTTCGGTGCGAAACGGCTCAGCCTGGTGAACTCCTGGTGGTACTGGTCCACCGTCAAGCTCCCCTACTTCAGGTCAATGAAGCGATGTGCCATCTCCCTCCTGGCAGCCTTCGGAAAGTATTCCTCATCGAATCTGGACTTGAAAGTAGTCCAAGATATCGACTCCTCCAGCAAGTCCTCCTCGGCATCCCACCAGTTTCGAGCATTATCCTTAAGCTGTCTCTTCGCCAAGTCAACCCATCCAGCAGGGTTGACCTTTGACTTCTTCAGATTGTCCTCCATGTTCCTAGTCCACTCATCCACAGTTAGAGGTCCTTCGGTCCCATCAAAGTAAGCGGAGCCCAGCTCCCGAAACTGCTTCGCTCCTGGCTCGAAGCGAGGGACATTCTGAACAGGCTGCGCTGCTCGAGCAGGCGGAACATTCTGGGCATTTTGCAGCATCCCCTGCCATGCACCTGCATCATCTGATGCATCATCCGCATGATCTCCCCATTGGTGGGCTCCCGATCCAGCTCCTCGTCACGAGGGGGCACACCACCACCAGCACGGGTATTCCGTCTTCCAGCCATCTAATGACACAAAAAAACAAAATAAAATCAGACTCTCAGCCTATGACTCGGTGTCGAAATTGTTTATCGGACATTCTATAATCCTTACCGTTGTTCTGATTAGGTCACAGTTACAGAGAAGTGGACCTGCATGGGCCACCAAAGAAACCTGTCACGCCCCGCTTCCCAAAAATAAAGAGGCGAAGCGTGAGAAGGTCCGCTCAGACTTGAAGCTACAAAGCTTCAAGTCCGATAAGCGTCAATTTACATAAAGTAGCAGGTTCCTGTAATGTGACTCGGAAACAATAATAACAATAATAGGAAGAGACAGATAATATAAAAATTAAAATCTCAATGTCCAGATAAAATTCAACAACCGCAAAAATGCCACCAGGCAAACAAAAGAGTCTAAAAGGAAAGGCCCTGCATGGCCAACAAAGAGAACTAACAACAGCGGTGCTACTCACCGACAACAACACAACTGACAAAGAAGGAACTGCGAGGAAACACTAGGACTGGTCACCGGTGTCCCCGTACTCCTCGTCAGCAACTGGAACGGGCTCAAACTCCACGAACTCCTCGCCCTCAACAACAACCTCTGGCTCAGCAACTAACATGCGACACCCAAAGAGAAGGGGCACCTGTCAGCAAGTCTACAAGACTTGTGCAAGGAAACAAAGAAAGGTAGAAACAACCTAGCAGTTCCAGAGCATAGTATGGCATGACATTTTATGCAATGAGAACAACAAGTAAAGTACATCAATTTATGACATGGCATGATTTATAGCATGGCTGGTAAAACATGGCATGGAAACGTTTAACATGGCATGGAACATTTTAACATTCTCGAGGACAAGTACAAGTATGTAAGCACGTCGTGCATAGAGATTCTACCCTTTGGCTAGAGTGGTTGTACGGGCCAACTCTTATGCTCAAGTGGCCGTTTATCCCTACCCCTCCACGTGTATCGAGCCAGGGCTTTACCCCGAACATGGAATGCTCGCTTCTGGATCACAAGCCAGGAAGTGTTTTTAACAAGGATGGCGTAGGGTTATGCCCGCGTAACGGGTGCCTAGCCGGTAACACAGAAACACAGATTTGTACAAGGATTTGTAGTGTGTGCTATGATGCAACATGCAAAGAGATGACATGTAAAATGGTTGCACATGACAAATATTCGAATTGAAATTGCGTACCGTTAAAGAAAAGTAAACATGACAGGCAAATGTATGACATGGTATGACAAGGCAATTCTAGCTTCGTTGTCAAGCTAGAATTTGAGTTCGCGCCTAGACCGCTATCATTTCACGGTCTAGTCTCTTTCACGCTAAAACAAAGCAATGGCCTAAAACATGGCCTAAAAATAGGTTGGCAAGTTTCACTTGCCTAGTATCGAAGTTGTTGTTCGATGAGAATTGTCACAAGAATCGCTACTCTATGTAAATTAGGGTTCGCTGTTTTGGCAAAACAGAAAATTAGAATTAAAGATCTAATCCATATTTTGTATTGGAATCCTATAACATCTAGCAATCAATTTTTATTAGGTTTTCTAAATTACGGTGAGGGTTATGGGAAGATTAAAGGTAGATCTTCTAACCGTATTTGTAGCGGAAGAACGACGATCACGATGCCTACAAACTGCAGGTAGAAGAAGATCTCGACGATCTCCGGGTTGCCGTCACTAAACCGAGCTTAGCACGACAATGGAAGAACGATCCGAGGAAGAAGTTGCGGCTGAAAGGATCTCATGCGGTTGATCTAGAATGGATCTGGAGAATGGGGAATATAGGGCAAATCTGGAGCAAAAGAGGATTTTGGGGTTTTTGGTGATCGGCCGGCGGCTCGCGGGGTGATCGCCGGCGCAGCGGAGGGTGAGAGGAGGCTCGGGAGGGTGAAAGAAAGCAAGAGGAAGATCAGGGGATGATTGGTGAAAAGAATCGGCTAAGAGAAGCGAAGAAGAAAAGAAAAACGTATGGGGTTTAAATAGAAACAAAAGCGGCGGCTACGACTTAACCTAGGTTTACTGGGCAATTTAGTCGGTCAGTGAAGAGTAGTCGACCGACTAGTTTGGAATCTAGTCGGTCGGTCGTCCAACTGACACCGACTAAAATCAAACAGTGAACAGTGTCTGTGCAGGGAAGGCATAATTAGTCGGTCTGTGAAGACCCGTCGACCGACTAGTTTGGGAACTAGTCGGTCGGTGATTGTTCATAGACCGACTAAGGGTCGAATAAGATAGATAATGAGTACTGATAGTTAGTCGGTCTGAGAACAAGTCTTGACCGACTAGTTTCACAACTAGTCGGTTGATGAATGTGCTTAGACCGACTAATTGTTAATAGTAACTCAGTCGAAATTTACTGAGAAGAACTAGCCGGTCTGAGAAGTGTTGCCGATCGACTAGATTGGAATCTAGTCGGTTGGCTCTCCTTCATAAACCAACTAAGATGCACCAAAAGTGCCGATTCGAAGCGCGAAGCATCGAGAAGATTCCTATGGCCTCTAGGATCACTCTAGCTCTAAGATACGGCCAAGATGAAGTTCCTCATAGAAGAAGATCAGAAGAATTTGATGGAAAACGTCTGGCAGAGAAAAGCACACAAGGAGAGAACATCCAATATTATTCATATAATAGTCATTACAAAAATCGGTCGGTACAGGCTGGGAGCTGTGAGGCTCCCAGCCTGTAAAGCGTTTAGAAATACCACGCGGATCCCTGTAATGCGAAACGGAACAAAGACAAGAATAATAGAAAAAGACGAATAATAAATTATCAATCTCAAATGTCCAAATAAAAGTTCAACAACCACCAGAAAAGCCACCAGGCTAACAAAAGAGTCTAAAAGGGCCCAGCATGGCCAACAAGGAAATCAGCTAACAAGATGGTGCTACTCACCGTCAAGCTACAACAACTAACAAAGAAATTGCGGAGGGAACTAAGACTGGTCACCAGTGTCCTCGTACCCAACGTCAGCTATGGAATCAGGCACGAACTCCACGAACTCGTCGCCCTCAACTACGGACTCTGGCTCAGCAACTAACATGCGACACCCAAAGAGAAGGGGCACATGTCAGCAAAGTCTACAAGACTTTGTGCAAGGAAACTAGTAGAAAAGTAAAGGCAACCTAGCAATTCTAAAGTATGGTATGACATGACATTTATATAATAAGTGCAGCAAGTAAAGTAAACAGCAGTTATGACATGGCATATATGATATCATGGCAGATAAGAACATGGCATGGAAACAAATAACATGACTTGGAAACAAGTAAACATTCACAAGGAATGTCCTAGTCTAGTAGCACGTCGTGCACATGGATTTCACCTTTTGGCTAGAGAGGCTGTACGGGCCAACTCTTACGCTCAAGTGATCGCTTATCCCTACCCCTCCACGTGTATCGGGCATTGGTTTTTAACCAACACATGTGGCCCGCTTCTGGATCACGAGCCAGGAAGTGTTTTTAACAAGTATGGCGTAGGGTTCTATCCGCATAGCAGGTGCCTAGCCGGAAACAAGGATTGTACAAGTATTTTGTAGCGTGTGCTACGATGCAACATGCAAATCAGATGACATGTAAAAATGCAAATGCATGGCAGATATTTAAATAATAATGTGTACCGTTAGAGAAATTAAACGTGACAGGAAAATGCATGACATGACATGACAAACGGCAGTTCTAGCTTCGTTGTCAAGCTAAAACTTGAAATTGCGCCTAGACCGCTATCATTTCACGGTCTAGTCTCTTTTACGCCAAAAGTAAGGAAATGGCCTAAAGCATGGCCCAAAACAAGGTTGGAAAGTTTCACTTGCCTGGTACCGAGGTTGTTGATCGACGAGAGTCGTCTCAAAAATCGCTATTCTACGGGGATGGGTCACTGTTATGGCAAAACGGAAAGTCAAAATTGGATGATCTAATCTGGATTTGTAGTGGAATCCTACAACGTCTAGTAATCCATTTTTATTAGGTTTTCTAAATTTATAGTGTGGGTTATGGAAAGATTAAGGGTAGATCACTAACCGTATATGAAGCAGAAGAAACGACGATCAAAGACGCCTACGAATCTGCAGGTAGGAGAGGATCTCGACGTATCCGGATTGCCGTCGCCAAGTCTGATCTAGCACGGCAACGGAAGAAGCGATCCCGGGAAAACTACGGTTGAAGAGATCTGATGGTGGCTGAGATATAACAGATCTGGAGATGGGAGAATGAAGGGGAAAAACTGGAGCAAAAGGAGAATTGGGGGGTTTTAGAGTCGGCCGGCGGCCTGTAGGGTGGTTACCGGCGCAATGGGGGGTGAGAGGGAGCAGGGGAGGAGGAGGTAAGGTAAGAGGAAGATGGGGGATGATTGGGGAAGAAGGTCGGCTAGTAAAAGTGAGGGAAGAAGTGAAAATATATAGGGTTTAAATAGAAAGAACAAGCGGTGGCTGCAACTTAACCTAGGGTTTCTGGGTAGATTAGTCGGTCAGTGAAGAGTGGTCGACTGATTAGTTTGGGAACTAGTCGGTCGGTCGTCCAACTGTGACCGACCAAAAGGCAAACTGAGAACAGTGTCAATACAGGGTAGACAGATTTAGTCGGTCTGTGAAGGCTCGTCAACCGACTAGTTTGGGAATTAGTCGGTCGGTGAATGTTCATTGACCGACTAAGGGTTGAATATGATAGACAATAAGTACTGAGAGTTAGTCGGTCTGAGAAGAAAATCTAACCGACTAGTTTCTCAACTAGTCGGTCGATAGTCGTTCTTTGACCGACTAACTATAAACAGTAACTCGGCTGACAGAAAGAACTCTGAATTAGTCGGTCTGAGAACAAGTTCTAACCGACTAGTTCCACAACTAGTCGGTCGATGGATGTGCTTAGACCGACTAAGTGTAAACAGTAACTCAGCTGAAATAATCAAGATGAACTAGTCGGTTCCTGAAGAGTTGTCGACCGACTAGATTGCAATCTAGTCGGTTGGTTCTCCTTCTTGAACCAACTAAGAGTCATGAAAAGTCTCGAATTGAAGCGCGAAGCTTCGGGAAAGATTCATATGGCTTCTAAGATCTACCTAGCTCTAAGATATGGATGCTATGAAGCTCATCGTAAAAATACTTACTCCAAGACCATCATGATATGCAACTGAAAGTAGAAGATCAGAAAGAACTGAAAGAAAACGTCCAACAGGGGAAAAACACACAAGGAAGAGAACAACCATAATATATATAATAGACAATACTTAGACAAAAACCAGTCGTTACAGTGTCTATCTTCGCCAACAAGGTGTTGAGATGGTCGTTCGAATTCTCCATTGGGGACCCCGAGAATTGGTCCCTTTGTACGAAGTCAACCAGAGATGGTTTGAGCTCGAAGTTGTTTGGCTCCACCGTCGGCCTTTAGATGCTAGATGTTGATCTATTGTAGGGCATGGAATATTCCAGCAGCGACCTAGCTGGTGGTGGTTGTGGACCAGTCTCGGGGCTGTATACTTCCTCCATCGGTTCGAGGGCTTGTCTCCTCCTCCTTTTGGCGTTGAGTCTTCTTGCGGTGGCTTCGATCTCCAGGTCTAGCAGACGCAAATTCACAATGCCTTGAGATCTCCTGTGCATGCAAAAAGAGCTACACCAAAAAGAAATGTTAAAAGCACCTAGAATCGATGAAAAAGTAAATATGAGCAAAAACAAAGAAAAAGAAACTCGCAGTCTCTCGATAAAGATTCGAAATCGATATCAAATTGCGCCACCCCGGAAACGGTGCCAAAAAAACTGATCGTTGTCTAGACAATGATGCTAATAATAATACTGCAGCACACAGGTCATGTGCAGCACTAACAGGTCAAACATAGGGAGGAGGATTGTGAGTATCGATTCATGGTCTTCGAGTGAAAGCTAAGCAAAAAAATCGGTGATTGGTCGGTGAAAATAGAAAAAGCGTGAATCAAGGAATAAAAGCTCTAGGGCATGGGGAATCCCCGCCATTAGACTAGAATTAGGGTTAGACTAGTAATTGGGGTTGTCTGGTTCATTGGGACTCGGGAGAGGTCATGTGACCTAAGGGCATTCGCCTATCCCCCACTGGCGTGATGCATGATAGGTTATTCATTTATATCACGTCCTACTCTCCACTGTTGCGATGCAATGATGGGCTAACCCAACCTACACCAATAATCAGTGGTCTTCGATGCATCGGTGTACGTTGGGCACATTACGCTAGACGAATATCCCTAATCTTCCTCCCGCCCACAGTGGCATTCGGGGATTAGAACTACATTGGGAGAGCTCTTATTCGGTATCTGTTGGTGGTCAAACACACCGATAGTATGGATCGTTGTAGGGATCGAATCCCCAAATTAGTTCCGATTTTTGGTCGCGGCCAATCCGGTCGCCCCAAAGGGAAGGGGTTGAATCTACGACGATAATAATCATCCCAATTTACACTTAATCTCACTTTGGCCCAGCAATTAGGTTAATCACAACATCTAACCCATAGCCCTAATCCAATGGGGTTCATCCCATTGCCCTAGAAGGAACCTACTCACTACCCATTACAATAGAAGAGATTTCTAGCAATCGGTAAGCATCAAAAGCCATAGATTCAGATTTAATAGGCAATGGATGATAAAACAGGGCAATGATAACAAAGAGAGAAAATTTCTATTGCGAAAAGCAAAGTTATTACACTAATAAGCAATAAGAACACCACAAATAGCAAAGAAATAAAGTTTAGAATTCTTACAAAAACCTTTAGAACCCTAGAAAATAACTGAAAAATGCTGAAAAAGAAGATCCTCTCGCAGGAGGAAGAAGGGGCGCTTATATACGCACGCCCAAAAAGACCAAATAACCCCTAGTTTTGCCATAGCCGCCTCAGGAAACCAATCCGACGTGACCGCATCAGAAACAACGTGGTCGCGTCGATCCCTTGCGTGAAATGGTGAAGCAGGGCTTCAGTGACGCAGTTGTGTCATTAGAGACGCGCTCGCATCGCAATCAGCTACGCGGTGGTGTTATCTTTGCCACAGACGCGTCGATCAGCTTCGGTCTTCGTAGAATCACAGACGCGACGTCTTCATCTATGCAGGTCGCATAGGCTTCAAATCATCGATCTTTATCTTCCTTGACACGGTGTTTGGTTGTAACGACTGGTTTTCATGTATTTGGATTATATATATTATATATGTTTTGGTGGATTTTCTCTTTATGTGTGGTTTTCGTCTCCGTAGCTTTTATTTTCGTTCGTTTCGTCGTGATTTTCTAGTCTCTTCCTTATATCATTGATCTTGGAGTAAGTCACTCATGACGAACTTCAAATCGCTCACATATTAGAGTTAGAGTGATCGTAGAAGCCATAGAAATCTTCCCGAAGCTTCGCGCTTCAAATCGGCATCGTGCACCTTAGTTTGTTCAAGAAGGGGGACCAACCAACTAGATTGAGATCTAGTCGGTCAGGAACTCTACTGGAACCGACTAGTTCATTGAATCAAAAACTCAGAAGTTACTGTTTACTCTTAGTCGGTCTAAGATCAACTACCGACAGACTAGATGTGAAACTAGTCGGTCAGAACTTGCTCTCAGACCGACTAGTTCCTTTGATAAATTTCACCTAAGTTACTGTTTATCGTTAGTCGGTCTAAGAACAACCACCGACCGACTAGGTTGCAAACTAGTCGGTCAGCCATTGTTCTTTAACCGACTAATTAATTGATCATTTTGTCGACCTGAGTTACTGTTTGGTGTTAGTCGGTCACAGTTAGTCTACCGACCGACTAGTTCTTGAACTAGTCGGTCAGCCAACCTTCTTTGACCGACTAACCGCGGTCAAAACCCTAGGTTTCGCCCAGCCGCCACACGATTTCCTATTTAAACCCCCCTTCGTTTCTTTTCTTTCTTTCTCTTCTCTTGGCCATTTTTTTTCCCCCTTGACCTCTGATCTCCCCAACCTTCCTCTAGCCATTCCTCCTTCCTCATGTGCTCCTCTCCCTCTCCATTTTGGCTGGCCACCATGCTTTAGGCCGTCTCCAACCCCAAAACTCCCCAAAACCTTATTTTCTCTAGATTTCTCCATCCATTCCAGATCTGAACCGTGGTTCCCCGGATCGTTTCTTCCGTCGCCGTGCTTGCTCGGCATCGATCTTCCGCTAACGATTCGGTAATAACTCATTCCTATAATATTCTCATAACCCATTTGTGTTTTTGTAAAACCCTAATAAAAATGGATGTTGTTTTGATGGTTGTTTCTCCATAACAGCGACTTTCCCCGTAGATTAGCGATTGTGAGACGTTTTCCCATCGATCGTCATCCTCGGTGCTAGGCAAGTGAAACTTGCCTCTTAGGGTTTTGGGCCATGTTCTAGGCCATTTACTTGTTTAGCGTAAAAGAGACTAGGCAGTGAAAGGATAGCTGCATAGACGCCCTTGATCTAGCTTGACAACGAAGCTAGATCCGTCACCTTCATCATGCTTGCATGTCATGTTTAATTTCAATTAACGGTACGCGAATATCTGTTCATGTCATTGCATACTTGATTGTTCATCGTGTTTGTGTAGCACACTCTACTTTAAAATGTAAGCTGCGGCGAGTAGGATTTTGACTCCTACATCGTGACTTGAGGCTAGGTGCACCCCTATGCCAAAAACACTTCCTGGCTCGTGATCCAGAAGCGAGCATAGTGTGTTGCTAATTCCAACGCTCGATACACGTGGAGGGGTAGGGTTAAACGGTCGCTTGAGCGTAGAAGTGAGCCCGTACAGCCACTTCAGCCAAAAGACAGAAACTCTGAGCACAAAGTGAAAATCGTGATAAGTGATTCGTGATATGTGAAAATCGTGATAAGTGATTCGTGATATGTGAAAATCGTGATAAGTGATTCGTGAATTAGTGATTTGGTAGCTTTTGCTACATCGTGCGTGCTAGTCCCTTCTTGTCCTTTTTAACTGTTGCATCATACTTAAATGTCATGTCATTACATCCTACTTGAACTGTTAGGTTGTTAGTTTACTTTCAGTTTCCTTGCTCAAGTCTTTTAGACTTGCTGACATGTGCCCCTCTCTCTTTTGGATGACACATGTTAGATCCTGAGCCAGAGTTCGTTGGAGAGGACGTGGTGTTTGCTGACGCCGAGTCAGGACCCGCGTTTGTTGAGGAGGAGTACGTGGACACTGGGGCTTAGTCCTAGTGTCTTCGTTGATCTTTCCCTTTTATTTTTAGACTGCTTTTGTTGTCGGTGCGTAGCGCCAATACTTTGTGCCGTGTTGGTTTTTGTTGGCCATGTTTTGGGCCTTTAGACTCTTTCCTTTAGCCTGGTGGCTTTTCTGGATGTTGAACTTATTTTTTTTAATGTTGGACAATTCTGAGATTTGAGATTTTATTTCTGTCTCTCTTGTGTTATTATCTTTGTTCTGTTCGTGGTTACAGGGACCTGCATTTAATTTAGTGACGCTTATCAGGCGTGCGGCTTCACAGCTCCACGTTTGAGAGGACCTTCACTCGTCTCGCCTCCATTTTAGGTAAGCGGGGCGTGACAGGTTTTGTTGGTGGCCCATGCAGGTCTTCCTCTTCTGTAACTGTGATTATCGGAATAACGATAATAATATTAGAATGTCCATTAAACTAAGTTCGACATCCGAGTCATAAGCTATGAGTCTAATCTGGTTCGTTTTCTGTGTCATTAGATGGCAGGAAGGCGATTTATCCATGGTGGTGGTAGCGCGCCCCCTCATGACGAGGAGCCTGAGCGGGAGCCCACCAATGGGGAGATGATGCAGATGATGATTCAGATGATGCAGGTGCAGCTAGACGTGCTCCTGCAAGTCCAGAATGGTCCCGTTGTTCGGGGTGCTTGGGCAGTTCAGGATGCCCCTCTCTCCGAGCCGGGAGCGAAGCAATTTCAGGAATAGGGTCCCGCTTATTTTGATGGATCTGAGGGTCCTTGATCACTCCTTATTTTACACCCTTTTTCCCGCATGTTTGCATGCCATTTAGATCGCCCAAATCATGTTTTTCACGATATATCGACGATATTGCGATGCTTTTCACGATTTGTTGTTTTTGTTGCATTTCAGGTGATTTGGCGTGATTTGGAGTGATCTCGAGATGCGCTTACTCTAGACGGTCACCAACGACCTCCCCGAGGGGTATTTTGCTGTTGGAGAGGAGCGGAAGAAGAACGGACGTCGCAGGAGCGACGAGGAAGCCAATACAAGTAGATTGGGCATTTTTTGTGTCCCACTCGGCCGAGTGGAGGAGCCACTCGGCCGACCAGCGAGACACTGCTCGGCCGACCAGATCAGACACAATTTACCTGTGCACTCGGCCGAGCACCGAAGACCACATCGGCCGAGTGACGACATCACGTCCGCCCGAGTGGCGCCCAGACGAAGCCCTTCCAAAACATCCAAGTTACTATTTTTCGGCTGCCTGAACTTTAGAATACCCACTCGGCCGAGTGGTTAATCCCGTCCGCCCGAGTACTATGAAGCCATCGGCCGAGTGACGACAACTCACTCGGCCGAGCCGCCCCCGAAGTAGAGACCCCTGAAGGCCCCGACTTACTGGAAAATTACAGGATTTTCACTCGGCCGAGCGACTTTTGTCACTCGGCCGAGTACGATGCGCTGCATGTAGCGAAAACTGTGGAAAACAGGCTGTGCAGGGGTATTTTGGTCACAGTTTTTGGACGATTTTGAGGGCTATTTAAACCCTGTTTTTACCCTAATTTAGAGAGCCTCTCTCTTAGATTTTTTGCAGCTTTTTAGATTAGTTTTTTTAGCTTTATTCTTGTGATTGGAAAGGAGACACAGATTGGAATTTTGTTGGATTAATTGAAGAACTCCATTGGTTTGCATCTCTTTTCCTTAAAATTCTATTTTTATTGCTTATCTCAATATTGTGATGAATTCCATTGTTTATTTCAACGATTATTTTTGTGATCTTGCTATGATTTGTGAGTAGTCTCCACGTCTTGGGGCGTGGGGATGAACCCTACAAGCCCGTTTTCATATTTGTGATGAATTAGTAGAAATCTTGCTAGAATTGTTATTAGGGATTAGATTGGGATCAATTTACTACGGATGGCTAGGTATTCATATCAATTGGGATTTGCAAGAGATTGGATCCCAATTTGATAGGAAACCCTAGAAATCCGAATTGGGTTGGAGTCGGATTTTCGAAGTATCGGTTTGCAAGAGATTGGACCGATACTAGGATTTCCGGTTGCAATTCCATACCGATACCCGTTTACAAGAGATTGGACGGGTAGGAACTATCCCAATCTAGGTCGTGGACCGAGTTTGCAAGAGATTGGGCTCGGTGCACGATTGGACGATGATGTTGATCCTAATGCTAGCTTTCCTAGGCTAGGGTTTGCAAGAGATTGGACCCAAACCTAAGATAGCTATAGACCGGCAACAGCGCGAGAGCGTGAGCTTGGTTCTACATTCAGTTGCAACTAGTTCATCCAAATTCTCATTCAGGCAATTTTGATACCGATAAACCGCATTTATGAAATACGGTGAGTAGCGGGGATTCCCCATTCCCTAGACGTTCTTTATTTGATTTGATATTTCCGCATTTTTGTCTGACGATTGTGACAGGATCGCCAAAGGCAAATTTCTCTCTTAAATAGCCAGGTTGATTGGAACAAGCACGGTCATTCGTCCTCCCTGTGTTCGATATCCCGCTCGCTGCTACACCGTGCACTTGCGGTAAAACTACAACCGTTCTTTGGGTCACATCCCGGAGCGATCAAGTTTTTGGCGCCGTTGCCGGGGAGGCGATTGCGTTTGATTCTTTCTCACCCTAGCTATTTCTTTTTTTTATTCATTATCATTATTTTTATTTCTTATCTCTTACCTAACCCTTCCACGGTACTAATCATTTCTTTGAAACTCTGTTTCCCCTGTGCATGTACACGAGATCTACGGCGGATCCTGAAGCTTTATTATTTGATCCCGAGATCGAACGTACCGCGCGGAGACTTAGAGCGGAAAGAAGACAAAATCCGGAAGGGCGGTTTATGACCAACCCGGAAACTGCGGATCAATTGGCGGCAAGGATGGCAAGGCTAATTTCTATTCGAGATAGGCTTCGGCCTAAGACTTCTTCTACTACCTCATCCATTGCCATGCCGGAGTTGGCGGCCGACAAGAACTTCGAGCTAAAGACTGGATTGGTGGTTTTGATGCAACAAGACCCATTTCATGGGAACGCCCATGAGAACCCCCATTACCACATCCAATTATTCTTGTCGAAGTGCGCCACATTTCAGATGCCGGGGGTCTCCATCGATGCCATCAGGCTGCGTCTCTTCCCTTTCACGCTAAAGGACAAAGCACTATACTGGTTGAGGACGCAAGCTGAGGGTGTCTTCACCACTTGGGACGAGTTGGCGAGTGCATTTATTGATAAGTTCTATCCGCCATCCAAGACGGTGAAGATCCGGAGCGCTCTCATGTCCTTCAAGCAAGGACCACAGGAGACGCTCTATGAAGCTTGGGAGCGTTTTAAGGATTTGCAGCATCAATGCCCGCATCATAGCATTGAAGACTGGGAGTTAGTTCATAGCTTCTACAACGGTCTCCAACCGGGGACCAAACAAATTATTGATGCCGCGGCGAATGGTGCTATCTTGTCAAAGACTCCCGAGGAAGCTACGGCCCTAATTGAGGAGATGGCCTCAAATAATCAACAATGGGGCGATGAGCGAGGACACTCTACGTCCTCCTTGAAGCCGACTAGTATCTATGAGGCGAAGGCCGTGGTGGAGCTTACGAGCAAATTTGATTCTCTCCACAAGGTAGTGGAGAGATTGGAGAAGTTTATCACGGAGCCCCAAGGAGCCCCTTCTACCTCCGCTCCAACAAACCAAATGTGTGATTGGCAAGACCAATCTCAAGCCATGTACGTGGGAGGAGAGCAAGGAGAAGGATCCTTGGAGCAAGTACAATATGTTGCGGGGAACCAAGGATATTGGGCCAATCCGGCCGCAAGAAATCATCCCGGATTCTCCTACGCCAACAATGAAGGAGCTTTGAACCCGCCACAACCACCGCCTCAACAAGCTCGACCACCACCACCCCAACAACAAAACTATCCACCGAGGGGGCCTACTCAACAAAACTTTCAACCAAAGCAACAAGTTCCACCATATAGGCCGCCCGGATACAACCAAGGGTGGAGGAATCAAAATCAAAACCCTCCTCAAGCTCAACAACGATCCGACTTCGAAACTAGAGTGGAGGCGTTCATGGTCGAGCAAAATAAGGTAAATGCTACCTTGAAGGCGGGGCAAGACTCCCTTAATACCGTTGTGGCTCAAATATCGGAGCAATTAGCGTTGCTAAATCGGAACACTCAACGATTACCGGCGCAACCCGAGCAAAACCCACGGAGCAACACCGGCCACATCAATGCCGTAGTTGCCGTTACTACTAGAGGCGGAAAGGATACCACCCCCGCCATGATCCCTACCGAGGAGCCCGTGGAGGAAAGTTCGGAGCCGATTGAGCCGGTAGTTGAAGTTGATAAGGAGAAGGAGCCACAAGACAAGGAGAAATCTAGAGCGGAACAATTGATTGAGGAGAGGCGCTTCATGCCACCGGTCCCATTCCCCCAAAGACTAGCGAGAGCGAAAATGGAGAAAAGGCTAGCGAAGATTTTCGAGTATCTAAGAGGAGTTAGCCTCAATATTCCCTTCCTCGACGCCATCGTGGAGATCCCCACGTATGCTAAATTCTTGAAGGACTTGATTTCGGTGAGAAAGAGGAAGGAGAAGATCATGCTAGCCGAGGAGGGCTCTTGGTTTACCAAGAGAGAAAAGGAGCCGGCCAAATTTAAAGATCTGGGGAGTTTTCGGATTCCTTGCACCTTAGGCGGCGTCCCTCTTCAAAAGGCGTTGGTTGATCTAGGGGCTAGTGTGAGCCTCATGCCTCTCTCCATGTTCTTAAGGCTAAACACCGGGACAAAGTTGAAACCCACCGACATGCGCATTCAATTAGCCGATGGACGGATAACAAGGCAGGTGGGGATCGCCGAAGACATCCCGCTACAAGTCCCGGGTGGAATATGCTTGCCATGTGACTTCGTGATCATGGACGTTAAGGAGGAGGGAGATACGTCATTGATACTTGGACGTCCGTTCCTCGCCACCGCCGGAGTAATTGTTGATGTGCGCGAAGGTACCCTAACTTTAAACGTCGGCAACATAGAGGTGGAGCTCCACATTCCTAAGGCTATGAAGCACATGCCTTACCACGAGGAACTTGACTACATGGACCTCCTTGATGAGGTGATAGAGGAGGCGATCCCCCACTCAATTGGCGCTCTTTTCGATGAAGATTTCGAGGAAGGCCCGGATTTAAGCCAAAATGAGAAGATAGATGATTCCCCCGACCTCTCCGCTGAAAATGATGAAGGCGACGCTGATGTCGCAAGGATTCGAGAGCTCTGCAAGCTCTCGAAATTAAAGTCTCCAAAGAAAGCTCCTCCGGTACGGAAATCGGCATCACCGGTGAAGCCGTTGACCGAAGCAAATGCTAGCTTGGGGGAGCCTCCCCCCAACACTATTCGAGATGGGAGACCACCGAGGGAGAACACGCCGCCACGTCCAAATCCAAGCGCGCTCCCCGGAAAGTTTGATGGGTGCATCTCATATGCACCAAACATCCCGCATTGATTGAAAATTATAGGGGGTCGAGCTTACGACCTTAAACGAGCGCTTGTCGGGAGGCAACCCGACGGTTTTTGCTTTATTTTCACTTTTTCTTTATTTTCGTTTTAGAAATTTTTAGTGTTTTGAGTCGTTCGCCCGAAAATTTTGTGATAACGGGTCCTATTTTGCTTGACAGGAGAGGAGATAGGTAGATCCATCATGTGGAGGATGAACGAGACGACGAGGAGCACCCCAAGAAGGCGCTCGACGCTTAGGATGAAGATGAAATCGATTGGAGGAAGAAAGACGGAGTTTAGAGCCAAAACGAAGACAAACAGCAGAACACAAGGCTCACTCGGCCGAGTATACTAGTCACTCGGCCGAGTACACAAGTTCGTCCGGCCGAGCCGCCCATGAACGAGGGAAGTCTGCTGTACCCAACTCTCTGTTTATTTTCCTCATTCCATTACAACTGCTACTCGGCCGAGTATATATTTTCACTCGGCCGAGTAAAACGGATACCCTCCTAGGGCGAGTCTTGCCGAGTAGCTTGAGTCACTCGGCCGAATGGACTTACTCCACTCGGCCGAGGCTGGCAAAGCCACTCGGCCGAAGCGATAGCGGGGAGAAAATTTTCATTGATCCCACTCGGCCGAGTGGCCTAGTCACTCGGCCGAGTCGTAACTCTTATTATTTAAGGGGCGAGGGGGGCACATTTTTTGAAACGCAAAACCCCCAAACGCCCGCGCCCCTTCAGTTCCCTCGCCCGCTCGCTTCGCACAAACCCCCACTCACCCGACCGACCGCCCGATCGCCGCCGCTCGGCCCACCACCGCCGGCCGAGCATCTCCGGCGCCTCGCCCGAGTCGCCGCCGGTGACAGCCGCCCCTACCACCTCCGGTATCGCTTTTATTGCCTTTTTCTCCTCTTTTTGAGTATTTCTTGAGGATCCATGTGTTAAACGACACCCTAACCCAAATCAATTCCTATATCTATCTATTATACCCCTAATGCTCCATACATTTTGAATATTACCCACGGATATCGCCTTTTCATGCGCAGGTTGCTTTTTGGAGCTTAGGGGAGCCCAGGGGAGCTTCTCGGGACTGATTTGAGCTTCGTGGAGGCGCTGACTTCGCACGCTTCCGTTGCTGAGCACTCGCGGCGTGTCTGGGTATACTCCTTCCACTCTTTTACACGCACCGCATTTTTTTCACTTTTCGGCGCGCTCGGGGCCGATATGCCGCCCCGGACACGGCCGCGGTCGAAGAGAGCTTCTGCCAAGCGGAAGCGGTCGGATGATGCCGGCCCCTCCCACGAGTTGGAGGACTCTCCTCCACCGTCCCCCACACACCCCGTTCACCCAGCACAGCCTGCAGGCCCCGCACACCCCGCACAGCCTGCAGTGCACCCACAGCCCGCACAGCCTCTCCCTGCCGCACCACAGCCACCACCAACGGCTCCATTGGTCGGGCCGCTCGGGATTACGTTCCGAGACGACGCACACCGCGCGGTCTTCGAGCGTATCTCCCAGCGCTCGATCGTACCCTCCAGGTTTGCACACCTCGCTGACCTAGGACGCCTGGGGGTACTAGAGGGGATGCTCACGTTGTACGACAACGTGGGCTGGCGAGATTTTCTGCAGGTGTCGGCGGATACGTTTACCCGCCCGACACTTGAGGTTCTGAGTTCGATCGCCCGGACCGACGAGGGATGCTCGTTTCGGTTCATGGATCGAGAGTGCCAGGTCACTCTCGATATGATGAGAGCATTCTTCTCGTGGCCCGCTGTCCCCGGTGCCCATCGCGATTACGGCCCCACCCATATCCCCCACCTTCCTTCGACGCCAGTGCCTTCTGGGCCCGGATTACGGGTCTCCACGCTGCCTTTGACCCTAGTAGGGCCAAGGCCTCGGCCATTGTCCATCCCTGCCTCCGCATTGCTCAGCACCTTATGGCGACGACCTTTTTGGCCAGATATGAGCCGGGCACGATGTCTACGCCAGAGCTCTACATGCTCTACGCGATGACACGTCCCAGAGCTCTATCTAGGGATGGCGATGAGCTGGTCCCCACCGTCGTGATCGATATCGCGGCTTGGTTTTTGGACCGCATCATCGTATCGGTGGGCGCTCGCTCACCGATATGCTGCGGTGGCCTGATCACCTTGCTTGCTCTTATGACCGGCGAGGACTTCCCCGACGACTTGCGACGTGTCCCGGGCCCCACTTCTCTGTCGATAGATGTTATGGCCCGGATGAAGATGCTTCGTCCGCATGGTGAGCGTCACTGGGTCTGGTTACACGGCCCTTTTGGTGCCGATTACATGATTCTCCCGAGCCCTGCTCGGACTCTGATTGCACCGGCCCACGTTGATTGGCTCCCTGTGATGGATGTTCTCATCCCTGCTGCTTACGTGCTCGAGGCCGAGGAGGCCGAGCAGGCCCACGCTGCCCCTGTAGACCCTGTTGCACACCCTGCCAAGCCTGCTGCCGAGCCTGTTGACCCAGTGGCCCCTCAGCCTATACCTGATGTTTCCGCTGCTCCTGACACTTCTGTCCCCACTTCTGTCAGTGTCACGAGTACCTCAGCTGAGCCCACTTCCACCAATTCCACTACTTCCGAGGCTGTCACCACCACTCCCACCACCACCACTGGCCCTCTGTCCGTCGATCCTCTTTGCTCCGCACTCCCCGAGCGCTCGTCGACCTTTGTTAAGAGTGGAGAGCCCTCGTTTGCCGCGGTCGTGGAGACCATGGCTAGCATGATCTCCGCTGGGGTAGCGCCTTTTGGTCCACACACTTCCACCCCTGCGGTAGTCACCTCTGTCTCCACCTCTGCTGTATTCTCCGATAGCGTCGTGGCGTCTGTCCACACTTCTGTGCCACTGACCTCTCCGGCCACCTCACTGCCATTTTTGCACTCTTCTTTCGCTGCTGCTGCCTCCACTTCCCACCAGCCGGTGCCCCGGCCTCACACTGAGGCCAGGCCCACATTCGCAGGCGCAGCATCTTTTGTTCCCTTCCCCGCTGAGCCAGTCACCTACGCGACCCGAGTTCGCCAGCCACGCCCTGCACAGCCCCGCCCGGTGCGTCCCTCGGCACCACCTCCCCCTGACACTGTACTTCAGAGCATTCGTGCTCTAGAGGGGGCGGTGAGTGGCCTCAGAGGCGACCTTAGGACCCTGTCCTCCACCGTCTCTGCGATGGCTGGCCGCTTCGAGCTGATCCCAAAGATCCATTACTGTCTCACCCAGGTTCTAGAGCGTCTCCCGCGCGTACCCCCACCCACCCAGCAGGTTCCCGCCCACACTTCCACACACACCCGACCTGCTACCACTCCCACACCCACCCCCGCTCAGCAGCCTGTCCAGCCAGCACCACCCACATGACCTCCGCCTCAGGACGGAGACGGCGCATCACCACCTTCCTAGGCACCCTTGATGCCATCGATTCCTTTTGCCGTTGTGCTGCCCGTTTCTGCTGGGTCCTGATGCATTTTTGTCCACCCCCCCCTCCCCTCACTTATTTCGGGATTCTCTTTTTGATCACATCTTTATATATCTTTTTTGGGAGAGAGGGAGAGTTTTTGGTGCCACTTATATATCTGTATCACTCCTATCTGTGCATGCATCATGTCCGCATCATATTTTCATATCTTTATTTTTCATTTTATTTTCATTTTTCATGCATGCATCCTCACCTGCCCCTCACATTTCTTGTCTCTCGGTGTGCCACACTTTGCACATTGAGGACATTGTGCCATTTAGCTTGGGGGAGTGAGTTCTCACGTTCTTTTTCGATTTGCCACCTTTATTTTTAGTTTTTCACACCGTTTTTCACTTTTGCACTTATTTTCATCAATTTTCTTTTACTTTACCATGCATCACGTTTTTCTTATTTTTCTGTGTGCCGCATTGTAAATAGTTTTTTTTCCTTTATCTTTATTTCTTTTTCATCTCATGCTAGAGATGACTTTTCTGTGATGATGATGACGTTGGATTTAGCTTACTCTATATGCATGCTTTATTTGTCATGTCTTAGATTTTATTTCTGATATCATATGCTATGACTTGCCTTGCATTTAGAGATAGTAACCCACACTTTTGCCACATGAAAATGGATGAAATTTTATTATTAGCTGAGTCTGAATATTCATATGTATGCTATCACAGAAAACACACCAAGATTCACGCATTGGATGCTTATATCTGGAGTACCGATTTCTTTTTCCTATATCACTTCTATATGCATGAATTGTACACTTCACTTCAGGATGATTGACTGATGTTAGCTATGATAAATCTGGATTAGTTAGCTTTTTTATGATCGAAACTGAGTAGATTAGATTACCCTGCTGAAGTTGTCGTGCATGTCTTATAGAGTGAACCGAGAGTTATATCTATTTCTTTCTCCACAAATCTTGAACATCATTTCTCTACTTTTAAAATCATTGGTGAATCTCCCCTTAGCGATTCTATTATATGGCATTTCCCCCGCTATTAACTCCTAGCTCCAATTTTCTTATTCAAAAAAAAAGAGAGTAATAAAAAAGGAGAGAAAAAGAGAAAATATTCTTGTATATCATTATCTCTATTTGAGTTGGGATCGTTGTGTACATATGCTATAACAAAAAAAAAGAGGAAAAATCCTCAATAAAAGATCCCATCTCACTTTCTTTCTTTCTTCTTTCTTCTTATTACATTTGGAGCTCTATAAAAATGGGGATGTGAATATTTTTTATGCCACCACGCTTATAGATAAGCTTGGGGGAGGGGATCCATTGATGTGTGAGAGAGTGACTACTTGACGTTGCACGACAACCTAGGCTAAGTAATATTCTATACTCGGTGAGATTATTTCTAGCTTTACGAAATCCAGAAATCTAAGCCTAGCGTTCATTTCATGAAATCCATACTTTTCTATTCTCTCTCTTCTATTGTGTGATACTCATATACTCCTGATAGAAAGCGTTCAATTGAAAAGTGTGTGATCTGTGATTCGTATACCGCTTTAAATGATTCAGACGATGCTAATTTTAAAATTATTCCGTTTTTCATGATTATATCGTTGTTCGTGGGTTGTCTATTTCTATTTGCACTATTATACTATGATATCAAAATAAAATCCTTTGACATGTATTTTTCATTCAGTGCATGCTATACGAGTAAGCGGAACCCACGTCCTGAGAAAATGATCTAGCGGCTTACCTCTTCGCTTCTTTCTTTCTTCTTTATTTTTATTTCGTTTTTTTCATTCTTCCCCGTTTTTCAATTTTCAATTTTCATTTTTCATCGCCGTTTTCGTTTTCCGAGTCCACCGGGTTCGACGTTTACTTATCTTCCTCGAGGACGAGTAAGAGGCAAGCTTGGGGGATTTTCATCACTCCTTATTTTACACCCTTTTTCTCGCATGTTTGCATGCCATTTAGATCGCCCAAATCATGTTTTTCATGATATATCGACGATATTGCGATGCTTTTCACGATTTGTTGTTTTTGTCGCATTTCAGGTGATTTGGCGCGATTTGGAGTGATCTCGAGATGCGCTTACTCTAGACGGTCACCAACGACCTCCCCGAGGGGTATTTTGCTGTTGGAGAGGAGCGGAAGAAGAACGGACGTCGCAGGAGCGACGAGGAAGCCAATACAAGCAGATTGGGCATTTTTTGTGTCCCACTCGGCCGAGTGGAGGAGCCACTCGGCCGACCAGCGAGACACTGCTCGGCCGACCAGATCAGGCACAATTTACCTGTGCACTCGGCCGAGCACCGAAGACCACATCGACCGAGTGACGACATCACGTCCGCCCGAGTGGCGCCCAGACGAAGCCCTTCCAAAACATCCAAGTTACTGTTTTTCGGCTGCCTGAACTTCAGAAGACCCACTCGGCCGAGTGGTTAATCCCGTCCGCCCGAGTACTATGAAGCCATCGGCCGAGTGACGACAACTCACTCGGCCGAGCCGCCCCCGAAGTAGAGACCCCTGAAGGCCCCGACTTACTGGAAAATTACAGGGTTTTCACTCGGCCGAGCGACTTTTGTCACTCGGCCGAGTACGATGCGCTGCCTGTAGCGAAAACTGCGGAAAACAGGCTGTGCAGGGGTATTTTGGTCACAGTTTTTGGACGATTTTGAGGGCTATTTAAACCCTGTTTTTACCCTAGTTTAGAGAGCCTCTCTCTTAGATTTTTTGCAGCTTTTTAGATTAGTTTTTTTAGCTTTATTCTTGTGATTGGAAAGGAGACACAGATTGGAATTTTGTTGGATTAATTGAAGAACTCCATTGGTTTGCATCTCTTTTCCTTAAAAATTCTATTTTTATTGCTTATCTCAATATTGTGATGAATTCCATTGTTTATTTCAACGATTATTTTTGTGATCTTGCTATGATTTGTGAGTAGTCTCCACGTCTTGGGGCGTGGGGATGAACCCTACAAGCCAGTTTTCATATTTGTGATGAATTAGTAGAAATCTTGCTAGAATTGTTATTAGGGATTAGATTGGGATCAATTTACTACGGATGGCTAGGTATTCATATCAATTGGGATTTGCAAGAGATTGGATCCCAATTTGATAGGAAACCCTAGAAATCCGAATTGGGTTGGAGTCGGATTTTCGAAGTATCGGTTTGCAAGAGATTGGACCGATACTAGGATTTCCGGTTGCAATTCCATACCGATACCTGTTTGCAAGAGATTGGACGGGTAGGAACTATCCCAATCTAGGTCGTGGACCGAGTTTGCAAGAGATTGGGCTCGGTGCGCGATTGGACGATGATGTTGATCCTATTGCTAGCTTTCCTAGGCTAGGGTTTGCAAGAGATTGGACCCAAACCTAGGATAGCTATAGACCGGCAACAGCGCGAGAGCATGAGCTTGGTTCTACATTCAGTTGCAACTAGTTCATCCAAATTCTCATTCAAGCAATTTTGATACCGATAAACCGCATTTATGAAATACGGTGAGTAGCGGGGATTCCCCATTCCCTAGACGTTCTTTATTTGATTTGATATTTCCGCATTTTTGTCTGACGATTGTGACAGGATCGCCAAAGGCAAATTTCTCTCTTAAATAGCCAGGTTGATTGGAACAAGCACGGTCATTCGTCCTCCCTGTGTTCGATATCCCGCTCGCTGTTACACCGTGCACTTGCGGTAAAACTACAACCGTTCTTTGGGTCACATCCCGGAGCGATCAGTCCTCTGGCTACCGATGAGTGGATTCGGAACATTGAGGATAATTTGAAGATGGCGAAGATCGGCCCGGCTGGATGGGTTGATTTGGCGAAGAGGCAACTCAAGGATAATGCTCGGAACTGGTGGGATGTGGAAGAGAAGATGCTGGTGGAGCCGATAGCTTGGGCTACCTTTAAGTCCAGGTTCGATGAGGAGTTCTTTCCGAAGGCTGCTAGGAAGGAGATGCTGCAGCGCTTTATTGATCTGAAGCAAGGGAGCTTGACGGTGGACCAGTACCACCAGGAGTTCACTAGGCTGAGTCGGTTCGCACCGAAGATGGTGCAGGATGCTGATGAGAGGGCTCAGAGGTTCCTACAGGGACTTGCTTTGGAGCTTCAGAGTTTCATGTCTTCCTCTGATCTGGACTCTTATCAGAAGGTTCTGGTAGCTGCTAGGAGGCAGGAGCTGAACCTGAGTCAGAGGAGGGGACATGTTGCTGGAGCTGGGAAGAGGCCTATGGAGCGGGCCAGAGCGGTGGTTAGGCCAGGATTCAGGCCCAGCCAGCCATCTCAGTTCAAGAGGCTAGGTGGGCCTGTTCTGAAGACTTGTAATCATTGTGGCAAGCTGGGTCATGTGAAGGACCAGTGCCGGAGGCTTTTGGGTCAGTGTTTGGGCTGTGGTGATGCTTCACATTCTCTGAAGGATTGTCTGAGTATCAAGCAGCCTTGGAGGGCACCTGTTACAGCTCAGCCATTGCAGCAGAGAGCGCTGGTACCTGCTGGTCGTGAAGCAGCTCTCGTGCCACAGAGGCAGGCTTTTCAGCGGGCCGTGCAGCCGAGGAGGCAGGCTTTTCTGATGATCGAGGTGGAGCGCGAGGCTGTGGATGAGGTTATCGCAGGTAATCCTCAATCTAGATGTTCCTTCTTAGTTAGTTTTGTTTGTTAGATTATGTTTGGTTGGTGCATGTGGTTGTTTGCTAGACTAGGGCTTGATTGTTAGGCTGTTTGTAGGTGTGATTTTGGTGTGCACATTTCCTGCGCGAGTCCTCTTTGACTCTGGTGCATCGATGTGCATTTTGGCATGGCGCTTCGTGGAGAAGCATTCCTTGTCGACGTCCCCTCTTTCCAAGAGTTGGAATATCATTACAGGGAATGGCGTGGTCTCGGTGCATCTTGGTTGCAATTCTTGCTCGTTGGTGGTCTGTGGACATGAGCTTTACGCTGATTTCATTGTCCACGACATCATCAACTATGATGCGGTCCTTGGGATGGATTGGCTTGTGAGCTTCTCTGCTACGATCGACTGTCGGAGGAAGAAGGTGGTGTTCGAGATTCCCGGACATCCAGTATTTGAGTTCAGTAGATGTAGCAGTTCGATTGGCCCTGTCAGATTTCGGGCCAGGGCAGTGGAGGTTATGGCTATGTAGATGGAGCTGGAGAGGCCTGCGGTAGTGCGGGACTTCGATGACGTCTTCCCCGAGGAGATGTCTGGGTTGCCACCTGATCGAGCTTTGGAATTTTCTATTGATCTTATTCCGGGAGCGCAGCCGATTTTGAAGGCGCCATATCGTATGGCACCTGCTGAGTTGGAGGAATTGCGGAAGCAGCTGGATGAGCTTTTGCAGAAGGGTTATATCAACCCTAGTGTGTCTTCGTGGGGAGCATCGGTGCTGCTGGTAAGGAAGAAGGATGGTTCGCGTCGCATGTGCGTGGACTATCGGGAGCTGAATGCGGTGACCATCAAGAATAAATACACGTTGCCTCGCATCGATGATATTTTTGATCAGCTTGGAGGTTCGAGGGTGTTTTCGAAGTTGGATCTGAGGAGTGGTTATCATCAGCTGAAGGTGAAGAAGGAAGATGTTCCGAAGACAGCATTCAGGACGAAGTATGGACACTATGAGTTTGTGGTTATGCCTTTCGGTGTAACCAATGCACCCGCAGTTTTCATGAATCTGATGAACTTGATTTTCTATGACTTTTTAGATAAGTTTGTCGTTATCTTCATTGACGACATTCTGGTCTATTCTAAGTCTGAGGAGGAGCATGCCTCGCACTTGAGGACGGTGTTGGAGATTTTGAGGAGGCATCGTTTGTATGCTAAGTTTTCGAAGTGCGAGTTTTGGCTAGACCGTGTTGCTTTTCTCGGGCATGTAGTGACTGGAGATGGTATTTCAGTGGATCCCGAGAAGATCAAGGCTATTCGGGAGTGGCATGTTCCGCAGTCAGCGTCCGAGATCCGGAGTTTCCTTGGGCTTGCTGGTTATTATCGGCGCTTCATTAAGGACTTTTCCCGTATTGCTGAGCCGATGACCAGATTGACGCGGAAGGATGTACCTTTTGTTTGGTCAGGTGATTGTGAGAATGCCTTTGGTATTCTGAGGGAGAGATTGACGACTGCCCCTATTCTTGTTGTGCCTGATTACAGTGGAGGATTTGAGATCTTTTGTGATGCTTCTGGCAAGGGTCTCGGTTGTATGTTGCATCAGCACGGGCATGTTGTGGCATATGCTTCACATCAGCTCAAGACTCATGAGAAGAATTACTCGACACACGACTTGGAGTTGGCTGCCGTCGTGTTTGTGCTCAAGATTTGGAGGCACTTCTTGCTGAGTGAGAAAGTGAAGATCTTCACCGATCACAAAAGCTTGAAGTATATTTTTACTCAGAAGGAGCTCAACATGCGACAGCGTCGATGGTTGGAGCTCATGGAGGATTATGAGATTGATTTGCAGTATCACCCTGGCAAGGTGAATGTGGTTCCTGATGCGCTGAGTAGGCTTCCAATGGTGATGTTGTTGACTTCGCAGTGGAGATTGCAGCAGGCTTTTTGCGAGTCTGGATTTGAGATTGTTCTTCCTGGGGAGGCTTCTCCGTTGATGTGTATGCAGATTCGGTCGTCAATCGTGGATCAGATCAAGGCTGGCCAGGCTGAGGATCCGAAGCTGGTGAAGATTCGGGAGCAGGTAGAAGCCGGTCTGCGGACTGACTTTTTGATTCATGAGGATGGCTTGCTCAGGTTTGGAGACAGGTTGTGTGTGCCAGCTGGGGATATCAGAGAGGAGTTGTTGGTGGAGGCACACAGTTCGCCGTATTCTGTGCATCCTGGTAGGACCAAGATGTACAAGGATCTTCGTCTGAACTATTGGTGGCATGGTATGAAGAGGAGTGTGGCTCGGAGTGTGGCCAAGTGTTTGGTTTGCCAGCAGGTAAAGGCGGAGCATCAGCGTACGGCAGGGTTGCTACAACCGCTTCTGATTCTGGAGTGGAAGTGGCAACACATCACTATGGATTTCGTGACTGGACTACCTCGGAGTCCGAAGCAGAATGACACGATTTGGGTGATCGTAGATCGATTGACCAAATCCGCACACTTTATTCCATTCCGAGTATGACAGTCCACTGAGGCGCTAGCGAGGAGATATATGGAGGTAAATTCTTTTACTCTCCGTTTCTATTTCCTTTTCCTAGTTTAGATAGTGATGTAACATGAATCGTGCAGGAGATCGTACGACTTCATGGAGTCCATGTGAGTATCGTGTCGGACAGAGACACGAGGTTCACATCTCAGTTCTGACAGAGTTTGTAGAAGATTTTGGGTACGCGTCTGAGTTTCAGCACGGCGTACCATCCGCAGACAGATGGCCAGTCCGAGAGGACGATTCAGATATTGGAGGACATGCTGAGGGCGTGCATGTTGGATTTCAAGGGTTCGTGGGAGGACCATCTACATCTGGTGGAGTTCTCCTACAACAACAGCTTCCAGGCGAGCATTGGCATGACACCTTTCGCAGCGCTGTATGGGAGGAAATGTCGATCGCCATTGAGTTGGGATGACGTTGGTGATCGGGAGCTGTTGGGACCTGAGATGATTGTGGAGGCTGTGGATGTTGTCAGGAACATTCAGGAGAGGTTGAGGATTGCTCAGGACCATTTTAAGCATTGGGCGGATGCTAAACGTCGTCCTTTGGAGTTTCAGCCGGGCGACCATGTGTTCTTGAAAATTTCCCCGAATCGTGGTGTGATTCGCTTTGGGAAGCGAGGGAAGTTGATCCCGCGATACATTGGACCGTTTGACATTCTGGAGAGAGTTGGCGAGGTATCCTACCGCTTAGCCTTGTCGCCATCTTTGGAGGGAGTTCACAAAGTTTTCCATGTGTCGCAGCTTCGTCGATACATTAGCGACCCATCTCATGATGTGGATTTCTCGGAGATTACCGTACGCCCTGATATGACGTATGACCAGCAACCAGTGCAGATTTTGGACAGGCGTCAGAAGTCACTCCGAAACAAGGTTGTCAATCTTGTGAGGGTGATGTGGCGACACAGCTCGCCAGGGGAGTCTACTTGGGAGAATGAGGACGAGATGCGAGAGCGCTACCCACTTTTGTTCCCGGACACGTGAGTGTTGGGAAATTCCGAGGACGGAATTTTTCTTAAGTTGGGGAGGATGTAACGACTGGTTTTCATGTATTTGGATTATATATATTATATATATGTTTTGGTGGATTTTCTCCTTATGTGTGGTTTTCGTCTCCGTATCTTTCGTTTTCATTCGTTTCGTCGTGATTTTCTAGTCTCTTCCTTATATCATTGATCTTGGAGTAAGTCACTCATGACGAACTTCAAATCGCTCACATTTTAGAGTTAGAGTGATCGTAGAAGCCATAGAAATCTTCCTGAAGCTTCGCGCTTCAAATCGGCACTTTTCGTGCACCTTAGTTGTGTAGAGGAATATGCCCTCGGATCATTTGTATTTGATGCAAATGAAAATATCAGCCTAGATAGGGACTAATTTGCATATGATGCAAAAGAGATTAAATGTGTCTTAAATTGTTTAAGACTATATTTAATTAAGTAAACACGTTGAAAAGGTTACCTAGATGATAGGATCGTCCCGCTCTAAACGCAGGTTCAAACCGCGTCAAAAACGGAGTCCAAATGCACAAGTTATAGCCAAAACAAGTCAGCCCAAACTGTTGGGCTGAAACCAGCGAAAATGGAGGCCCACCAAGCCCGAATTTTCTGGTTAGGGTTTTTTGAAACCTGGGATTTTCTTGACGGCTACGTTTCTAAGAGAAGCATGACTTTTGGCTAACTTTGGACAATTGTTTGAAGGGTCAAACGAACTCAGATTGACGAGCCGTTTTTTCCTACGCGTTCACCGTTGAACCCTCTTTGATTTGGTAGGTTGTACCAACATTGAAGCTCAACGGTGAGGGAGTTAAAATTCAAGGAAGTTTGCCCTTTGTGAAAGCCAAACTAACTTGATTTAATTAACTCAAATTAATAGTCCCACATCGGTTGTGCGGAAAAGGGGAGAGTCCGCCGCCTATATAAATAGGGGTCTCCCCCCTTCCTCCAAACTCGTCCCAAGCTCTAGATCTGAGCGGCTCTCGTAAATGTTGGAGCACGCTCGGATCTAAGCTAAATTAATATTTCTCCTCTCCCTATAAATTTCTGCCTTGCTCCTGAGGGCTCTAGCAAAGCCACAAAGGAGTTCGGATTCAGATCCGAAATCTAGTCGGAGGTTTCACTCACGTGAAACTTTCTTCGGCGCGTGGTTGGCTCGGCAACATGGGATTGATCGCCTCGGGATGCGGATCGGTTCGAGGAGCAGTTCGGGGAGCGGTTCAAGGAACGGCTCGGCGTGGGACGGGAGCAGCTCGGAAGACGGTGCGGAACATCTCGCCTGCCCAAGGGCTGAGATTCCGGGTATGTGTTTAAGTTTTTCATTTAATTATTCGCAGTAGTTAGATCCTTCTTGGGGTGGTCAGATCCACCCCAAGTTGGCAGAGATCATGGCTAATAGGGTCTGGTTCCTTAGGATTGCATGTTAATTAGATTAACATAAAAAATTTTCCGCTGCATTTCTGTCTATGTTCCGTCCGACTTAGGACGGGACTAGAGTTTTTGTGCCCTAAGGGTCCCAGAAAACCCTGCAATTGTATCAGAGCCATCTCTGTATGCTGATCTAGGACTGCGAATTTATTATTTGAATGCTTTTACAGAAAAATGTTTTCTTTAAATTTATGCGATAAATTTAATTTTTTTTGTTTAAAAATTTTATATTATAAATTTTAAACATGAAAGTTTTAAAATGGAATTTTTAAATTTATATGATAAAATTTAAAATTTTTTTAAAGCTTTAAAACTTTATGCGATAAGTTTAAAATGTTGTTTAAAATTTTATGTGATAAATTTTAAACATGGAATTTTTTAAATGATGTTTTAAATTTATAAGATAATTTTAAAAACTGATTTTAAAAGTTTAAAATTTTTATGCGATAAATTTTTTAAAGTAGCATGCAAATGTTATGATTTTTTAAACAAGCTTTTACTTTATGAGATAAAATAAAATGTTTTAAAAATCGTATTTTTTAAATTTAAATGTTAAATTTAAGTATGCATGCTAAAATTGTTTATGCGATACACTTTAGTCTATTTAATTGTTAAATAGTTGTACACTTTATTTTATGCGATAAAATTAGTGTTGCTTTATTTTAATGGCTAGTTCTTCTTGTCCCTTATTTGATAACACAAGACAACCCTTTAGGTTAGCCATTAAAAATGATTAAAATTTATTTACTTGAATTTTAATGACATGCTATGTTTTAATAAAATATTAACAACCCTTTAAGACCTAATTCCTGATTAGGGTAGTCCTTTTAATGATTTCTTAATTCTAATTGTTATTATTAATTCTGATTAAAGGACTTCGCTTTTAGCGTTGGTTAATAAATTTATTAAAATCCTAATAACGATTAGGATAGCACGTGAACCTTATAGTTGATAAGGACTTAATAAAAGTTATTAAATAAATCCTAAAATTTTGAATTTAAGGATACAACTAGTTGATAGGATTAATTAGTTGTTAATAAAAGCTGTTTAGTCTATGGCACACATACAAAAATGACAAGCTTCATTCAATGGACCATGATCCAGTCAATGTGCTTGGCTAAGAGTTCTGGATCAACCCTTACTAGTCTAAGGGGTAGTGATCCTGGCTTAGTCAATTCCCTAGCTGTGTTCCGCTGGACCGCAATGTCGCGAATCATGATTGTATGACACCCTGGACTATATCTAGTCAATGCGTTATAAATCTTATTAAAGATTAATCCGTATCCCTCCTTGATTTTGGAGCTTGGTAACTCAAAGAAGACAATTATAGTTGTTGAGTCTCCTCAAGCTATGACATGTTTATCTTTAAGGAACAAACTCCAACATACATGTGATGTAGTCTAGACTTGACCCAAATCGATACGTCGGGTCTCCTCGAGCATCGATCTAAGTCAAATCTGGACACGAAATCAAGGGTCTGACTAGACCAGTCATTATGATTTGTTGAGTCTCCTCAAGATCATAAGTGACTGTGGGTAAAAAACGATAGGGAGTCACATGTGATGTGATTGACTAAGAGTTAGTCTACCAATCATGGAACCAATCAACTTGTTGAGTCTCCTCAAGGTTGTGAGGTTCAGGATGATTGGATCCCTCTTTCACTAAATTTTAAATATTTTAATTCGATTAAATCGTTCGTTATTAAGCTTTGAAACGATCGTAAAAATAGTGGGAGGATATAGATAGATAAAAGCCATTCTACCTATATTTAATATTGAACATATGATAAACTAGGGCAAGACTATGTTTACCGAAGGAATCAAAATATAATTTTTAATGGAATTAGTTAATTGGTCAAATAGGTTGATTAATTGAATATCAAGTTAAATTTTATTTGATAAGATTAAACTATACTCTCGTTGACATTAAAATGACCTTCTAAAGAACAGACTTAAGAAATATGATTTCAAGTTTTGGGTCCAACAAATAAATTCACGCAATATGTCACCCGTCTCTATATGAGGCAGCTTGAACATATAGGATATTCGAAGTATGTTTCTCCCTACAACTTGTCGAGCTACCCTCAAGGTTGTATGAACAAACAATTCTGATCCGCAAAGTTCGAGAATTCGATCAAACCGTTTGAGTCGAATACGAGTGCATGAGTGGTGCAAGACTATGTATCCCAACCGGATCTTGAGACAAGCAACTTCTTGAGCTACACTCAAGATTGCAACTCTCACGCGTTTGGATACATGAGTCGCTTGCATAGCTATTCATTTATGTTGGGCCATTTAAACATCTAAATGTGATTTAGAAAAGGAAGAAGGCACACCGGAAAGTCAATCGAGTTAAATAGTTTAATTTATCATTAGTAAAGGCATAAGTAGGAGGAAATAAAAATGTGACATACTCTGATGTCACGATTTCATGATTATTGTTATACAGAAGTTTAACACATTTTGACGAATGTCGTCACATTGCTTTTGAAGCAATGAGTAAATTGTATAATGATAATATATGTATTAACTGTTAATATATATAAATACACAAGATAGTAGCAAACTTACATGGCAAAATAGACTAGGCTGTATCGAGAGACTAAGCTTCACAAGTCACATAAAGAGGGGTCTGACCTCTCGTATTATGAAGTCTACGGACACTTGTGAGTCTTATCCTCTTAGATATAATGGCCGAAACTCATCTGTGAGACAGTGGGAGAATGAGTTGTCGAACTCAGTCTGGTACATACTGATGTACCCGAGTCTAGATTAACCAAATTAAGTTATTCGCATATTTTATTAAGACATGTGTTCTTGATGAAACACAAGTCTGAAAAAATAAAGAACGAAAGGACAAAAGTATTTAAACTGATTTGATTAGATCTAATGGTTAAATACTTAGCTACATAAAATCTTGCGTAATTAAAAGAAAATGTGATTTTCTCTCAGGTCAAGTCTGTTAACACATCAGTGTGTTAAAAGGTATGAATCACACTTAGTTAGACTCGGTGCGATCCATAACAAGTGACTCTGAGTTAAGTACTCCCTCTGGGTTAAGTCCCAGATAGTAATGCCTAGGTTTTGATAATGTTCTATGAGGACATTATCAATAATATATTCATTAAATCAATCATTAAGAAGTTGTGTAATTACTCGAATTTCGTGAGACGAAGAGTCGAGTTAGACATCATAACTGATGATGACTTAGTCAACTTCCGGGATGATAATTCGGAGTAGTATCTCCGATTTATAACTTGATGCAATCAGAATTGGTCCGTGTGCGTAAATAAATTTTGGAATTTAGTTTACGTGCCCAAGGAAAATGTTTCCTCACTTTCTGCAAGTAAATCTTTAAGTTGAAAGATTGGTGCAGAAGAGAAAGTAGTGAAGTGCAATCATGTTGGTCGAGAACGGTTTTCATATTAATTCCTATAAACAGATTATGTTGAAACCGTCTCGCCAGTAGATGTGTACGAATCTACTCGGACCAAGCTCGATGTAAACTCTCAAGTTGACCATGAAAAATTGGAACATTCACTTATAAGTTCGTTTTTCTAAATATGATTTAGACGGACCAACTTATATGAATTAACCAGGAAGTTTTCAAGGTCAGTGGGAGTGTATAAATTACATGCGAGGTATCAAAGAAATGGAACATATATTTTGACAAAGTAATCAAAAGGTGGATACTTTATCAGAAATAGATATGAGCCATTTGAAATGACCAGTAACTAATTTAAATGATTATCATAAGGTACGATGAACTGGATGAGATCCAAGGAAATAAAATTATTATGGATTCCGAAAGACCAAATGAATTATTTGAATGAGATTCAAATGGTTGGTCTAACATGAACATAGAAACCCCTTAAGTCTATAGTGTAGACGGTTTTAGCAGATCCACTCACGAAGGCTCTACCACATGAAGTCGGGAAAACTTATGTGTAAAAACGGTATTAGATACCGAGATAAATGGGCCTGAGTGCAAGAGGGAGATGTTGAGAGAAGATACCTTCGAGGCAATCTATCTCTGTGTGTGAATAGCACAAACATCTTGTTCAAAATAACAGTAAGCTGTTTGGTAATAATTTATCTAAGTTATTTTATAATGTTGTTAACATTAGACATTAACTTAGGTAAAGTCCTAAGACTTTATGCAAGGTCAAACAGGTATCGAGATGAGTATCTCGATCATGGAGAACTGTTTGACCGTCTGTAGCATAAGTCAAAAAGGGTTCGTGGTCGTAGATGTTTCGAGACAAGGATATCGAAACATCGGATAGACTATTGTGTCTTAGTCTTCACCGTATAGCGGTGGCGATGATCTCATGATCGCTTGACTTGGCGAAGTCATTGACAAGACACAGGTGCTCATTAGAGAATGAGTTCACTGAACGATCCACAAGAGTTATCATATGGTTATATTGACCAATCTGTCAATGATAACTCTGAGTGATGATAGGCTAGTTGGTCTTTTGACTTGAGGTCATTTTGACAAACCTGTGCGTGAACGGTGCCACTTAGATCAAATGACCTAGCTTCGAGGCAAGCCCTGTCGAAAGGTCTTTGATTGGGTGACACTTGAAGCGTATGAGGAGAGTAATGACCAAGATAGGATTCGTCTCTCCCGGTCAATGGGAGTTAGTGTCGTAGGGTTAGTTCGGTCTTTAGTAAAAACTCTGGCCAGAGTATGTTGGAATCAGTCCAACATTTTTTTGACTAAAAGATCGATAGAAACTAACCGGAGTCAAGTTATTGGGGTTGACAATTTGACCGTACCCTAGACTTGACTTACACGACATAGTTTAGACGAAAAGACTATAACTGCGGAATTCATCACGGAAACAGTCAGGGTGGTCCCGACAATACTCATGTCAATGAGTCAACCACATAATGATGATTCCTGAAGCAGGGACGGCAACCACTGCTCGTGGTCACTGCCGTATAGGGCTTCGAGCCCAACCTGTTGTAAGGGTCAGGCTGTAGGGTCTCACACAGAGTGCGATCTTCGTCTAGTAATAGGTAGAAATTAGTTAGGGAGAATAATTTACATTTGATGCAAGGGATAAAATATTGCAAAAGATGTTTGCAATCATCTCCTGCATTCGGGATAAATGATCCTGAGTGCAAGTGGGAGATGTAGAGGAATATGCCCTCGGATCATTTGTATTTGATGCAAATGAAAATTTCAGCATAGATAGGGACTAATTTGCATATGATGCAAAAGAGATTAAATGTGTCTTAAATTGTTTAAGAATAAATTTAATTAAGTAAACACGTTGAAAAGGTTACCTAGATGATGGGATCGTCCCGCTCTAAATGCAGGTTCAAACCGCGTCAAAAACGGAGTCCAAATGCACAAGTTATAGCCAAAACAAGTCAGCCCAAACTGTTGGGCTGAAACCAGCGAAAATGGAGGCCCACCAAGCCCGAATTTTCTGGTTAGGGTTTTTTGAAACCTGGGATTTTCTTGACGGCTACGTTTCTAAGAGAAGCATGACTTTTGGCTAACTTTGGACAATTGTTTGAAGGGTCAAACAGACTCGGATTGACGAGCCGTTTTTTCCTACGCGTTCACCGTTGAACCCTCTTTGATTTGATAGGTTGTACCAACATTGATGCTCAACGGTGAGGGAGTTAAAATTCAAGGAAGTTTGCCCTTTGTGAAAGCCAAACTAACTTGATTTAATTAACTCAAATTAATAGTCCCACATCGGTTGTGCGAAAAAGGGGAGAGTCCGCCGCCTATATAAATAGGGGTCTCCCCCCTTCCTCCAAACTTGTCCCACGCTCTAGATCTGAGCGACTCTCGTAAATGTTGGAGCACGCTCGGATCTAAGCTAAATTAATATTTCTCCTCTCCCTATAAATTTCTGCCTTGCTCCTAAGGGCTCTAGCAAAGCCACAAAGGAGTTCGGATTCAGATCCGAAATCTAGTCGGAGGTTTCACTCGTGTGAAACTTTCTTCGACGCGTGGTTGGCTCGGCAACATGGGATTGATCGCCTCGGGATGCGGAGCAGTTCGAGGAGCAGTTCGGGGAGCGGTTCAAGGAACGGCTCGGCATGGGACGGGAGCAGCTCGGAAGACGGTGCGGAACATCTCGCCTGCCCCAGGGCTGAGATTCCGGGTATGTGTTTAAGTTTTTCATTTAATTATTCGCAGTAGTTAGATCCTTCTTGGGGTGGTCAGATCCACCCCAAGTTGGCAGAGATCATGGCTAATAGGGTCTGGTTCCTTAGGGTTGCATGTTAATTAGATTAACATAAAAAATTTTCCGCTGCATTTCTGTCTATGTTCCGTCCGACTTAGGACGGGACTAGAGTTTTTGTGCCCTAAGGGTCCCAGAAAACACTGCAAGTTGGTTCAAGAAGGGGGACCAACCGACTAGATTGAGATCTAGTCGGTCAGGAACTCTACTGGAACCGACTAGTTCATTGAATCAAAAACTCAGAAGTTACTATTTACACTTAGTCGGTCTAAGATCAACTACCGACCGACTAGATGTGAAACTAGTCGGTCAGAACTTGCTCTCAGACCGACTAGTTCCTTTGATAAATTTCACCTAAGTTACTGTTTATCGTTAGTCGGTCTAAGAACAACCACCGACCGACTAGGTTGCAAACTAGTCGGTCAGCCATTGTTCTTTAACCGACTAATTCATTGACCATTTTGTCGACCTGAGTTACGGTTTGGTGTTAGTCGGTCACAGTTAGTCTACCGACCGACTAGTTCTTGAACTAGTCGGTCAGCCAACCTTCTTTGACCGACTAACCACTGTCGAAACCCTAGGTTTCGCCCAGCCGCCACACGATTTCCTATTTAAACCCCCCTTCGTTTCTTTTCTTTCTTTCTCTTCTCTTGGCCATTTTCTTTCTCCCTTGACCTCTGATCTCCCCAACCTTCCTCTAGCCATTCCTCCTTCCTCATGTGATCCTCTCCCTCTCCATTTTGGCCGGCCACCATGCTTTAGGCCGTCTCCAACCCCAAAACTCCCCAAAACCTCATTTTCTCCAGATTTCTCCATCCATTCCAGATCTGAACCGTGGTTCCCCGGATCATTTCTTCCATCGCCGTGCTTGCTCGACATCGATCTTCCGCTAACGATTCGGTAATAACTCGATCCTATAATATTCTCATAACCCATTTGTGTTTTTGTAAAACACTAATAAAAATGGATGTTGTTTTGATGGTTGTTTCTCCATAACAGTGACTTTCCCCGTAGATTAGCGATTATGAGACGTTTTACCATCGATCGTCATCCTCGGTGCTAGGCAAGTGAAACTTGCCTCTTAGGGTTTTGGGCCATGTTCTAGGCCATTTACTTGTTTAGAGTAAAAGAGACTAGGCAGTGAAAGGATAGCTGCCTAGACGCCCTTGATCTAGCTTGATAACGAAGCTAGATCCGTCACCTTCATCATGCTTGCATGTCATGTTTAATTTCAATTAACGGTACGCGGATATCTGTTCATGTCATTGCATACTTGATTGTTCATCGTGTTTGTGTAGCACACGCTACTTTAAAATGTAAGCTGCGACGAGTAGGATTTTGACTCCTACATCGTGACTTGAGGCTAGGTGCACCCCTATGCCAAATACACTTCCTGGCTCGTGATCCAGAAGCGAGCATAGTGTGTTGCTAATCCCAACGCTCGATACACGTGGAGGGGTAGGGTTAAACAGTCGCTTGAGCGTAGAAGTGAGCCCGTACAGCCACTTCAGCCAAAAGACGGAAACTCTGAGCACAAAGTGAAAATCGTGATAAGTGATTCATGATATGTGAAAATCGTGATAAATGATTCGTGATATGTGAAAATTGTGATAAGTGATTCGTGAATTAGTGATTTGGTAGCTTTTGCTACATCGTGCGTGCTTGTCCCTTCTTGTCCTTTTTAACTGTTGCATCATACTTAAATGTCATGTCATTGCATCCTACTTGAACTGTTAGGTTGTTAGTTTACTTTCAGTTTCCTTGCTCAAGTCTTTTAGACTTGCTGACATGTGCCCCTCTCTCTTTTGGATGACACATGTTAGATCCTGAGCCAGAGTTCGTTGGAGAGGACGTGGTGTTTGCTGACGCCGAGTCAGGACCCGCGTTTGCTGAGGAGGAGTACGTGGACATTGGGGACCAGTCCTAGTGTCTTCGTTGAGCTTTCCCTTTTATTTTTAGACTGGTTTTGTTATCGGTGCGTAGCGCCATTACTTTGTGCCGTGTTGGTTTTTGTTGGCCATGTTTTGGGCCTTTAGACTCTTTCCTTTAGCCTGGTGGCTTTTCTGGATGTTGAACTTATTTTTTTTAATGTTGGACAATTCTGAGATTTGAGATTTTATTTCTGTCTCTCTTGTGTTATAATCTTTGTTCTGTTCGTGGTTACAAGGACCTGCATTTAATTTAATGACGCTTATCAGGCGTGCAGCTTCACAGTTCCATGTTTGAACGGACCTTCTCACGTCTCGCCTCCATTTTAGGGAAGCGGGGCGTGACATTAGTGGTCTTCGATGCGGCCGCGTCGATGTCTTCTCTAATGCAGTTTGACGCGGCTGTGTGTTACATGCTGATGCTGCCGCGTGGGTTCTTGTTATTCACAAAACCTTCTTCCCTTGCACTAATTGACCCCCAGCTTCACTCCTTTTGTTTCTTTGCGCTAGAATCTCGTCATATGGTCCCTAATCGGTACATATTTCCTGCAAAGCACATGAGGGAACACAAAAGCAAGAGAGGAGACAAAACTGGAAAAACAGGGAGGAATGTAGAATAAAATGATGTAAAACGTGCATGAAAAAGAGGGAAAAATATATACAATAAACACTCATCACTCACCTTTAATCCCACGTTTAATTGGTGGGAGTGCAATGGACAAATGGAATGTGGGCTTTGACCAAGTTAGCTTCAGGCTTCTTTCGTGGGCTTTAGTCGCTCGCCAAACGAGCCCCCTCGAGTGCTGACCCGATTACTCAACAATGGCACCAGTCGTTCGACCTCAGACAGTTTGCATGTTGGGGTCAACCGACGTTACATCGCATTAATGGGACATGACAGTTGAGGAATAATACTTGAGTTTTGGGCAGTAAAGCGCCCACTTTGCTGATTTGAATGATTCACCGGTTCGAAATCCAAGACACCAAGATGCACGGATCTTCGACACGTGTCTCAATACGTTGTGAACGTCTAGTCAAAATAAGACGAACCTGGAGGGGCAAGTTGAAGTCATCATCTTCATCGTTCTCAATTTAGATTTTCTCCTTTCGAAAATGGCTTTTTCATCCATCCATGCCTCTGGTAGGAGCTCGTCTTCCGTCATGCAGAATAATAAGGAAGAAGTCGTGGTGCCCAACTTGCTTGCCAACCAAATATCCAAAGTTGGAGCCGATCAAATCCCCGATTTCCAGAGAAAGTATGTCTGGCTCGATTACCAAATCTGGTTGCCGGAGAGGGGTGAAAGGGTTCATCGTCCCAGAAATCGAGGGGTAGGGGTTTACGTTAATGCCTTCCAACGAGGACTTCGATTCCCCATGCATCTCTTCATGCGATATGTATTGAGTACATTGAACCTTTCCCTTTGTCAGCTAATGCCAAACGACATAGGTGCATTGGTTGGTTTCATCGCTCTGTGTGTGATGAAGAAAGTTGAACCGTTGACGGGGTTATTCAATTACTTCTTCTCGATTCCTCCCCTTAAGAATCCGGGTTGGTACATGATAACAGCCCGTCGAGGCAGGAAGCTATTTGACGATCTCCCTTCCTTGAACTCAAATTGGAAAGACGAGTTCGTATTCGTGGTCTTTCAAGGCAAGGTGAGCTTTTGCACCGGATAGGGTGTGCGTGACTTGGGTCTGGCCGAGGACAATCCTCTATTCAAAGCAGAGAAGGAAGCCATCGATGCTTTAGTGAACCTGCCAGAGATTATAAGGATGACGAAGTGGTTGTGGTCTGACTTGGTGCTACGTCGAACTGTATGGACAAAAGGTCGATCGAATTCTACCCATCAACTGTTCGATCTTCGCTCTTCATCATAACATTGTTCTTTACTTGCAGGTATGGTTGGTCTGGATTACCAAGTGGACCCTGTATTGAGGGATGGGGTCGAGAATTCTATCAGAGAAGCTGAGGAGAGCATGGTATCTCCTCGAGTGCCCCTTTTGGAGGAAGGAGTGGCACGAACCTTAAAGGATTTGCCCATTGTCGCTCATGGGGATCCTCAGCTGGCTTGTCTTCAGTGGAAGAAAAAGGAGAAACCCCACATCGAATTTGAGGTGGTTGCAGTCGAGGGGAAGAAAAGGAGGTGGCAACTTCGTCTTAGTGACTCGGAGCCGTCCGGGTCAACTGATGCCGTGGGTCGGTCTGTGCCCTCAGATGTGAGCCAATTGCGTGGCGAGGCTCATATTGACAAGCAGGAACATGGAGCTCTTTTAGAGGGAGATTCAATGGAAACCCGACCTCCTCTGGAGCCCCTTCTGTATTAAGATTCTTGGCCGTGGGGGGGTATGTTCCCTCCTGTAACGACCACTTTTCGTTGTACGTTGTTCGTGCACGTGCTTTTGGCCGTGCACGTGTTTGTTTTAGACTTTGTTTGTTTGTGAACACTTTAGTGCGATATTCCGTTGTGAACGTCTCTGAGAATATTAAATAGTGGCACTAAATTGGAACGACGTTTCTCGAGTCGTTTTCCCACAATTTAATCTTATTCGATGAGACGTTGCGATTCTCACTTTTGACGGGAGACGTTTCTATTTTTAGTTTCATCGTCCGACGTCGAAATTGAGATCCGTCTTCTTAGTTAGCTCACTTTCGTTGCCACGATCACCCCGATATTTATTTTATAATTTTTGGAGTTTATTTGACCACTTTTATATTTTTAGCAAGTTTTATAATATTTTTAATAATTACGTTTTAAATTAATTTCGGCCAAATAAAATTTATTTGAGTTTTAAAAGTTTTAAATAATTTTTGAGCCAATTTCCAGCTCATTTGGATCGCAGCAAATCCTTGTGTGAGTTGGAGAGGGCGAGATACGAATTTTAAATTATTTTAAACTCCTAATCTCATTAGGATTAGCCCTAGACCTAGTCAACCCCTCTACACTATATAAACAACCTTTAGGAAGACCTATTTTCGCAAGAAAATAACCCTAGCCACTTCCAAAACCCAAATCTGACGTTGCGACGAATCGTCGCAACGTTGCGACAAGCATCTGCCGCACCGACCGGAGAAACGAGCTCCGTTCTCCCGCCCTGACCGACGCCCAAGCCCGCTCATCCGCTCCGTCCGCACCCGCTGCAGCCGCTGCATCGCAAGCTCCGCACCGACCCGCACCGACCGAGAGGGTCCCTCGGTCAGACCGAGAGACCCGCTCCACATCTCCGCATCCCCGCTCCGAACCAAGCCCCGCACCAAGCCGCTCCGTTCGCCCGCATCGCTCCGTGCCCGACCGACGCTCACCGCCCGCATCGCCCCGCGTTGCAACATTGCAACGTTGCAACGCTCGCTGCAGCGCCCGACCGAGACGACCGACCGCTCCGACCGAGAGGCCTCCTGCACCCGCTGCTGAGCCCGCTCCGCAGCGCTGCACAGCCGCCGTGCGCTGCGTCTGACCGAGTCAATCTCTCGGTCAGGCTAGTGTCCGACCGAGGGCCATTCGTCGCAACGTCGCACCCGTCGCACCACTTGCCACCGTGGGCCCCCCAAGTTCTCCTGAGGTATTGTGGGTCCCCCAAAGGTCCCTAGGACTACTGTGGGCCCCACCTAGATGCTTCCTCCTCGACGATTCACCGTGTACGACGTTGAGACACGTCGTAGCCCGTCGTCGCACGTGCTAGCTTTGGAATCTGGAACCGTTGCTCCGGTTGATGCTCTGAACTTTCCAGCGAGGAATCTAAATTGGAATCAGGACTTGGAGCGCGTTCTCTTATTCCAACCCCCGGCGTCGCTACCCGACGCCGGTGTAGCTTTCGCGTCGTGTTGAGGTAACGCTTTGCACCCCTAGGACCCCCAACCCATTGCATGCTAATCAAGACTAAAATCAGTATTTTTAAAGTATTTTAAATGTTTTAAATTCACTAATCAAGATTAATAATATGGACTTTAGGCCGGTGGACTTGTGCACGTAGGATAATTGTGATTTTTGGACTCATTGGACGGTGTGCTCAGACGTTGTACTTGCAGGCAAGTGAAACTTGCCAACTCTTGTGTAGGGCCATGTTTTTAGGCCACTTCCTTGCTTTTAGCGTAAAAGAGACTAGTCAGTGAAATGATAGCTGGCTAGACGCCTGTTTGATCTAGTTTGACAACGAAACTAGATCCGTCACCTAATTGATCTAGCTTGACAACGAAGCTAGATCCAACTCTTTAAACTTGTTGTTCATGCATACTAAACTGCCACGTTTACTTTTCTTATCTGTACGCACTTTTAACTGCCATGCATTGCATCTTACATGTCATCCCAGTTGATTGTTGCATTCGTAGCACACGCTACAAAATACTTGTACTCCTTGAATACTACTTCCGGGGAAACGGGCCTCATGTGTTGGTCAAAAGCCAATGCCCGGTTTCCTGGTCCGGCTAGGTGCACCCCTATGCCATACTTGTTAAAAACACTTCCTGGCTCGTGATCCAGAAGCGAGCATTCCCGTTCGGGGGTAAGGCCCTGGCTCGATACACGTGGAGGGGTAGGGATAAATGGTCAACTGAGCTTAGGAGTGGCCCGATCAGCCCTCTAGCCAGAAGACGGAATCTCTGTGCACGAGGTGCTTACTTTCCTTGTCTTGTACTTGTCTTGTGAATGATTCATGTAATACTTGTCATCCATGCCATGTTTAAATGCCATGCTCGTACTTTACTTTACGTTACTTTACTTTACCTGTTGCACTCATACTTTAACTGCCATGTCATCGCATTCATGCTAGAACTGCTAGGTTGCTTTACTTTTGCATACTTTCAGTTTCCTTGCACAAGTCTCTTGTAGACTTGCTGACATGTGCCCCTTGCTCTTTTGGGTGTCACATGTTAGACCCTGAGCCAGAGACCGTTGCTGTGTACGTGATGTGTTGCTGACGCTGAGCCTGAGTCCATGTCTGCCTAGGAGGAGTTTTGTGGACACCAGTGATCTTTCTTGGTGACTTGGCTGAGCTTACTTTTGTTTTAGGTTTTGTTGTTAGTTGTCGGTGCGTGGCACCTTTTCTCTGTACGTTGTACTTTTGTTGGCCATGTTTGGGCCTTTAGACTCTCTTTTATTTCAGCCTGGTGGCTTTTCTGTGATGTTGAAACTTATTTTATGGATATTCTGAGATATCTCTTTTGTCTCATTTCATTATTATTATCTTTGTTTCGTTCGCGTTGCAAGGACCTGCAGTTTTAAATTTGATTGACGCTTATCGGACTTGCAGCTTCGTAGCTTCAAGTCTGAGCGGACCTTCTCACGCTTCGCCTCCATATTTTTGGGAAGCGGGGCGTGACAGGTTTTGTTGGTGGCCCATGCAGGTCAGTCTTGCAATTGCGAATTAACGAAACAACGATAATAACGGAATGTCCATTAAATAAATTGCAACATCCGAGTCAGAAGCCCTGAGTCTAGTCGTTTCTTATGACACTAGGTGGTAAGAAGACTTAGTTAGACGTCTGTGCTTGCTTTTTAGAGGCCCCTGATTAATAGTTAGACCCCCTTCTAGCTATTGATTTAATCGTCGTAGGAGTTACCTTAGTGGTTCATGTCTACCCCTGACCATATTAGACTTCTAGAATTTCCTTTTGTCGTTCGCTTGGGTTCATCGATTTCGGACCAAGCTGAACGCATTACGTTTCCGTCTAGCTCCTTAGAAAGTCTTAGCGCTTAGTTCTTAATCTTTAGTTGGTCGACCGTAGGAGTTTCCCCGTAGATCCTTCAGATTCATATCCTAGGGGTATGTATGTTTTGATCATCGGACCAATTTCCTTGCCTCGATTCACGAGATCGCCGCATGACGATCGTCGTCAATTTTCAAAACCTTTCCGTTACAAATCTTGAATCTTCCGGAAGTATTTTTCGATTTCCTCTTTCCCTAAGTTTAACTTTGTTCAAAATTTTAATATACTTATACTTCATACTCCTTCGTTGATTTAAATTTTTAAAACTTTTGTCGGAATTTTGAATACTAGCTTATGGTATTTTCCCAGCCTATGTTTTTCGTACTTATGTAAATGTGTCGTCCTTTCATATATTAATTTTATTCTGAATCGTACTTTTTTTGCCCAATTCGACTTATAATTCTCCCTCCTTATTTATGTTATTCGAATGATACGACGTGTTTACTTTAATATACTTTCACACATGGAATTTCAGCTTTCCGCAAGTCAAAGTTATGCTCATCGTTTTCCCTGTTTCAGATTTTTGAAATTATTATTTCATAACCACTTCCGGATTTAGACCCTCCATGATTTGATTTTAAAGCTTTGCTATCGATTTCGATAATTCTACTACTAAGTTAATATTATTTTTCCGTGCACCATACATACTTTCAATTATTTTTATATCCGTACCAGACTTGTTGTGCTCGTATATTAAGAACCTTGTGTAAATCAGTTTTTCATTTTTGGCAAACCCTGGTTCTCTAAAAGTAGTTTCAAAATTGATTATTTTAAATTTTCCATAGCCTAAAAGTTTTGAAAGCATTTAACATGAGTTTAAATTCTTCCGTTACTTGATTTCATTCTTTGACTTTCCAAAATTTTTGACAACATTATATTAAATTACTGACGTATAAAAAAATTTCTAAACCATGTCCTTAATATTCGTGTAAATGATTTTACTTCCTTTTAAAAAAATTTTTTTACCAATAGACCATTTTCTCTTATTATGAATGTTCGACTCAAATTTATTTTGAACAACTCGTTTTATCGATCCCCAAATATTCCTTTACAGGCGAGGATTTTAACTTTTGAAGAACGACAGTTTCAAACTCCGCGTATTTTAGCTTATGCTACTTACCATATTTTCTTTTCTATATCCTATATATGTATCACTACATCTCCCTTTCCTCTACCTAAACATTCACCAGTGAATCACTGTTTCACCTAACCAAGCTGTCTCCTTGTATTCGTCCTATCTGAACTCGTGCTTATCGATCCTTCCCTCGTCACGCTTTCGACCTCAACCTCCCTCTAGTGCTTAGGCTTTAGTGCCCGTCAAGGTCTGTGTCAACTCTTAATTGTCAGTAGGCCCTTGGACCTTTGTGAGGTGTCGTAGTGCACGTACCTAAGTTGTGTACGTGGGCTTGAATGAGTGTACCCCCCATAGTATATTGATGCTCGCCCATTGTGTGATATATATATATATATATATACATACTCGGAGTTATTCGTGATATTATGAAGTTGTGGTGTGTTAGTGGTTATAGATTTTTGTGTGGATAGCTATACTATACTAGGGATGCCTGTGTATATAAGAGTTAGTGTTGGAATATCTAATGGAGTGTATGTAATTAGAGATACTTATAATGGTTGAAATAAAATGATTGGTAAAGCTATGTGTATGTTAGGTGTGATAATAATAGGTGTACGTATGGTTAAGAGGGTAGGCCTATTATATGACCTATATACTAGTACGTGTGAGTATGTGCTCGTAGGTAGATATGTATTGTGCTTGGACGTAAGTAGTTATGTTTCGTTGCATGAGTATATAGGTGATATACATATGGTAGTAGGATTATAATTTTGATTGGTATTGCTTGCTTTTACGGGATGTTGCATGCGTGCATACCGTGAGGTATACACGACTATTGCACATCTTAATTATGTATGTATAGATGTGTTAGTATACTAATTATAGGTAGTAGGCTATGGTGTGAATATATATGTTACATGTGTGTGACTATACGATGTATATGTATGTATTAAGGAGTGTATTATAAATATACGTGTGCTGATGTCTGTATTATTATTATGGTATATAGAATGATTGAACTATGTGAGTATTACCTGACTAAATATTAAGCGTGATTGACTTATGGTATGTATATGGTTGTATTGGTAGACTTATATAAATTGGAGTGGTATTAGTATAGGTATAAATGCCGTGTTATGAATATAGAATATTCTGATATGTGTATTGAGTCTCACCCAAGCTTGAGTGGGTATACTCTAAGTATATTGAATGTATGATTGTTGTTTAAGTATAGCAATATTTGATGTATGTATAGTGATAGAAGTGTTTGTGCCTGGTTGTGTTACACACATGATTGTGGGTCGCTACACCAGTATATAGTTATAGGTGTTGGTCTTGTGGTGTAGTTATTTACTAAGGACTCACTTGTGTGAACGTATGTGTACTAGCTAAACTAGGTGTGTAGATGTACTAGGTATATAATGATGTGATTGGTATATGTGAATGAGAAGTTAGCGTGCGTGGGTATGCACCATGCACGGGTAAGTATGTGCTTAGTTATAGTTATTGGTGACTATGGTATATGTGGCGTGTCGTAAATATAGTTATAGGACCGAATGTGATGTGAATATACGGTGAAATTATTGCATGCATTTGTATGACTATATAATGAGTGAAATATGGTAGTAGTGAATATATATTGGATATAGTAAAATTTGACTTAATAATGGTATGGTGTGACTGCATGTGTTGATGTGTTTGGTGTTGGATGAATACTAGGAAATATTAGAGGGTAGTATACCCTTGATGTTTGTGCATAGGTAGCTATCTATACGTAGAGCAATGATTGTATTTGCTAAGTGTGAGACTATCCTTATGTGAGTATCTGAACTATTGTTTTGTGTTTAGGTAAGTAGTAGTTATATAAGGGATGTATGTTTATATAAATGATTGAAATACATGTATGAATTTGACTGACTATAATAGGTATAAGTGTATAACGTACGTTATATATATATACGTGTTGGTAGTGTTAATGTTCGACTACCTAGTGCATATATAAGCACTTGTAATGACTATACCTGGTTGAATTATAATGTGACTTGATTGGGGTAGTTACTAAAACGACTAGATATATTAGAAAGTCCGAGGACGGACTTTATTCTAAGGTGGGGAGGATGTAACGACCACTTTTCGTTGTACGTTGTTCGTGCACGTGCTTTTGGCCGTGCACGTGTTTGTTTTAGACTTTGTTTGTTTGTGAACACTTTAGTGCGATATTCCGTTGTGAACGTCTCTGAGAATATTAAATAGTGGCACTAAATTGGAACGATGTTTCTCGAGTCGTTTTCCCACAATTTAATCTTATTCGATGAGACGTTGCGATTCTCACTTTTGACGGGAGACGTTTCTATTTTTAGTTTCGTCGTCCGACGTCGAAATTGAGATCCGTCTTCTTAGTTAGCTCACTTTCGCTGCCACGATCACCCCGATATTTATTTTATAATTTTTGGAGTTTATTTGACCACTTTTATATTTTTAACAAGTTTTATAATATTTTTAATAATTACGTTTTAAATTAATTTCGGCCAAATAAAATTTATTTGAGTTTTAAACGTATTAAAGAATTTTTGAGCCAATTTCCAGCTCATTTGGATCGCAGCAAATCCTTGTGTGAGTTGGAGAGGGCGAGATACGAATTTTAAATTATTTTAAACTCCTAATCTCATTAGGATTAGCCCTAGACCTAGTCAACCCATCTACACTATATAAACAACCTTTAGGAAGACCTATTTTCGCAAGAAAATAACCCTAGCCACTTCCAAAACCCAAATCTGACGTTGCGACGAATCGTCGCAACGTTGCGACAAGCATCTGCCGCACGACCGGAGAAACGAGCTCCGTTCTCCCGCCCTGACCGACGCCCAAGCCCGCTCATCCGCTCCGTCCACACCCGCTGCAGCCCTGCATCGCAAGCTCCGCACCGACCCGCACCGACCGAGAGGGTCCCTCGGTCAGACCGAGAGACCCGCTCCACATCTCCGCATCAGCCGCTCCGCACCAAGCCCCGCACCAAGCCGCTCCGTTCGCCCGCATCGCTCCGTGCCCGACCGACGCTCACGCCCGCATCGCCCCGCGTTGCAACATTGCAACGTTGCAACGCTCGCTGCAGCGCCCGACCGAGACGACCGACCACTCCGACCGAGAGGCCGCCCGCACCCGCTGCTGAGCCCGCTCCGCAGCGCTGCACAGCGCCGTGCGCTGCGTCTGACCGAGTCAATCTCTCGGTCAGGCTAGTGTCTGACCGAGCGACATTCGTCGCAACGTCGCAACTCCCGCACCGCTTGCCACCGTGGGCCCCCCAAGTTCTCCTGAGGTATTGTGGGTCCCCCAAAGGTCCCTAGGACTACTGTGGGCCCCACCTAGATGCTTCCTCCTCGACGATTCGCCGTGTACGACGTTGCGACACGTCGTAGCCCGTCGTCGCACGTGCTAGCTTTGGAATCTGGAACCGTTGCTCCGGTTGATGCTCTGAACTTTCCAGCGAGGAATCTAAATTGGAATCAGGACTTGGAGCGCGTTCTCTTATTCCAACCCCCGGCGTCGCTACCCGACGCCGGTGTAGCTTTCGCGTCGTGTTGAGGTAACGCTTTGCACCCCTAGGACCCCCAACCCATTGCCTGTTAATCAAGACTAAAATCAGTATTTTTAAAATGTTTTAAATGTTTTAAATTCACTAATCAAGATTAATAATATGGACTTTAGGCCGGTGGATTTGTGCACGTAGGATAATTGTGATTTTTGGACTCATTGGACGGTGTGCTCAGACGTTGTACTTGCAGGCAAGTGAAACTTGCCAACTCTTGTGTAGGGCCATGTTTTTAGGCCACTTCCTTGCTTTTAGCATAAAAGAGACTAGTCAGTGAAATGATAGCTGGCTAGACGCCTGTTTGATCTAGTTTGACAACGAAACTAGATCCGTCACCTAATTGATCTAGCTTGACAACGAAGCTAGATCCAACTCTTTAAACTTGTTGTTCATGCATACTAAACTGTCACGTTTACTTTTCTTATCTGTACGCACTTTTAACTGCCATGCATTGCATCTTACATGTCATCCCAGTTGATTATTGCATTCGTAGCACACGCTACAATACTTGTACTCCTTGAATACTACTTCCGGGGAAACGGGCCTCATGTGTTGGTCAAAAGCCAATGCCCGGTTTCTTGGTCCGGCTAGGTGCACCCCTATGCCATACTTGTTAAAAACACTTCCTGGCTCGTGATCCAGAAGCGAGCATTCCCGTTCGGGGGTAAGGCCCTGGCTCGATACACGTGGAGGGGTAGGGATAAACGGTCAACTGAGCTTAGGAGTGGCCCGATCAGCCCTCTAGCCAGAAGACGGAATCTCTGTGCACGAGGTGCTTACTTTCCTTGTCTTGTACTTGTCTTGTGAATGATTCATGTAATACTTGTCATCCATGCCATGTTTAAATGCCATGCTCGTACTTTACTTTACGTTACTTTACTTTACCTGTTGCACTCATACTTTAACTGCCATGTCATCGCATTCATGCTAGAACTGCTAGGTTGCTTTACTTTTGCATACTTTCAGTTTCCTTGCACAAGTCTCTTGTAGACTTGCTGACATGTGCCCCTTGCTCTTTTGGGTGTCACATGTTAGACCCTGAGCCAGAGACCGTTGCTGTGTACGTGATGTGTTGCTGACGCTGAGCCTGAGTCCATGTCTGCCTAGGAGGAGTTTTGTGGACGTCAGTGATCTTTCTTGGTGACTTGGCTGAGCTTACTTTTGTTTTAGGTTTTGTTGTTAGTTGTCGGTGCGTGGCACCTTTTCTCTGTACGTTGTACTTTTGTTGGCCATGTTTGGGCCTTTAGACTCTCTTTTATTTCAGCCTGGTGGCTTTTCTGTGATGTTGAAACTTATTTTATGGATATTCTGAGATATCTCTTTTGTCTCATTTCATTATTATTATCTTTGTTTCGTTCGCGTTGCAAGGACCTGCAGTTTTAAATTTGATTGACGCTTATCGGACTTGCAGCTTCGTAGCTTCAAGTCTGAGCGGACCTTCTCACGCTTCGCCTCCATATTTTTGGGAAGCGGGGCATGACACCTCCAGTGTCTCTGTCTGAGGATATTCCTGAAGAATTCAGGTCACTTTTGCAGGAAAGTCGATCGTCTCATGCTCCATTTGATTGTCCTGTGGAAGAGCTCCTTCAAATGGAATTTCCAATTAAGAGAGACGATTCTGCTCTTCTGGATTGCAGGACCGCCTCTCGGATTGCCAAAAACATGACCCTTCTGCAGGATAGGGCCATTCTGAAAAGGGTCGATTACGAGAGGCTCACTTCAATTTCTATCCACATGAATGTCCAGGTAACTATTGCACTAGCCTTTATTATGGATGAAGCAGGCATGGATGTTAACCATTGTGTCTTGTAAGCAGTCTCTCGTGACCAATGTTGCATTGCATAGACGTGCATCGGTGGTGGCTAACCATGAAGTCACCTTAGGGTCATTAAGAAGGCCATGTAAAAATCTCAGGTGGAGCTGGATAGACTTGGGCTTCTGTGTAAACTGAGACGATCATGGATGCTTGAGCTTGAGCATGAGTTAAGTGAGTCTCATAAGAAGGAAGCTGCCCAAGCCGCCTCGAATGTGCAAGCAGAAAAAGTGCTGCTGGAGGAGAAAGCCAGGTGGGAAGTCAGGGAGAACGAGCTCCTTGCCTGACTTGCCGACAACTTTCAGGGAGTTGGCACAGAGGCCGTAGCAGAGAAGGCGGTCCAAGAATATAAGGATTCATTGCCTGACTTTGACGAACTGTATACACTGGGATATGAACGATGTCGGACGGAAGTGAAGGATCGATTCCTTGGTATCGACACTGAGATTGACCAGATCCCCGTGATATTCGCGGTATTGATGGCGATGATTTAAGTCAAGGCACAAAGGGGGCTGCTCCTATTGGCAAAATCATCATCACGATGGGTGACGCTGCAGATGCTGGTGCTCCAGGGGACCAAGAGCATGTTGCTGCACTTGAGGGAGACCAAGGGCATCGTGACTTGTTCAGAATTTTGACGCTCTTCTTATCCCACCAAAACTTTCAAATGTATGGGGGGTAATTGCCATATAAACAATGACAATTTTGTAATGTAGTATAACGTCAGAAAAGTTGACTTATATATTTTTGTTTGTCATCGCTCATACGGGTGGTCGTAATGCCTGATGGTCCTTTAGATGGGTTAAACCCTTGCTCAAGATGGTCAAGGTTAAGTCGTTGAACCATGTACCATCTAGACCACCTCGTTCAGTTGCGAAGGGGTGCCCCCTCGTCTTATGGCTGAAGAGTCGAAAGGGTCATTCAGTGGCGAGGGGGTGGCCCCTTCGACTTACAACTGACGACTCGAAAGGGTCGTTCAATGGCGAGGGAGCCCCTTTGACTTACAACTGAAGACTTGAAAGGGTCGTTCAGTGGCGAGGGATGGCCCCTTCGACTTACGTCTGACGACATGATAGGATCGTTCATGTTGGATCTGGATCTAAGCCTAGAGGGGGGGTATGAATAGGCTATTAAAAATTCTCGTACAACCCATGAGAAACCACACGCAGTTATACAGTACAGATACAGATATGCATGGTAAATAAAAACAATCACAGAGTACGCATCAAATTTACCCTGGTTCGGTTGCACCCACGACCTACTCCAGCCCCCAAGCAGATACTAGCATTAATATGTTCCTTTTGTATAACTACAATGTGTCCTGAGCTACCTACAACCAACTAGTTTGTACCACACTCCACTGGTGCAGAACACTATCAACCTAGTAAATGCTCTATCTTGACTAGCTACAACTCATCAAGGCCCTCTTGTCTAGCTCCCACTAGACATGCCCCAAAATATGTATCAATGGTAAATTTCCCTTACAGAAATCTATACAACTACACAAAATAATAATAAGGAGTTTAGAGAATTCAGTTTGTGTAGAGGCAGTTGTCTCTGTCAATCAGCTCAAGTCAGATCACATCTGACAGGATGTCGTTGCCAACGTCACATCCTCGCCTCTGGAACTTGCGGCCTAGGTGACTTGGGCTTCTTAAAAGTTGCGGCAATGGATGGATACCCCCTTTAGAAGTTGCACAATGTGATGAAGATCTCCTTGAAGTGTTGTACAAGATGTTAAAGCTTCTCCCTATAATGTTGCACAATGAAGTAGCTGAGAAGTCCCTTGTTGTTGCGGCCTTGAGCTTTGCTCCCTCATATGTTGTGCAATGTAGATGGGCTTGGTTATGGAGTTGTGCACGGTAGCTTTGGCAATGAGATCTTGGAGCTTTGACGTAGGAGATGATGAGATATATGAAGCTATTCATAATACAACTCATGCTAAAACAAATACCACTGATTTAATACAGAGATTAAAATCAGAAAAATATCACCATATTGTAGAGTACTGAGTTGTGATCATCCTGGCGCAAACGGTTCGTCGATCCGAGCTCTGTGGAGAAAGTTCTACACTTTTTAGCATCGTCCATCGAGCTACTTGCAAAGTTGCGGCCTAAAGCTTAAGAATTTAGGGTATGGCCGAATTCTTGGGTTCCCCTCTCTCTTAAAATCTCTCTTTTTGAATATGGATTTATATAGGAGAAGATGAGATATGATAGAATCAATTATAATCCCATAATTAATGGAGATTGGAAGGAATCTTAACTTGATTAGGATTTGAATGAATCTTTTTGGATATGGAGTTTGAATATGGATGGTTATGGAATTTAATTTGGGTAGCTACAGGATTTGAATTGGATCTCATTTAATCACCTTTGATTTGCATGAGATTCTCCATATCTCTCTATCTTTGACCAAGTCTTCAATTTGCATGGCATTAGGATTTGAATGTTGCACCAATTGATTTGAATCAATTCAAATATGGATTTGAATTGATTTGCTCCTTATCTTCTCATCTTTGACTTAGTCCAAATATTATAGCCATATTCTCCATCTTTGACTTAGTCTACTTGGAGTGTGTATAGCAATTCCTCCATCACCTTTGGTTGTTCTTTCTTTAAGTATTCGCGACAGAGCCATTTTTGAAAACACTTAGCACACACACATTACATTGTTCAAACACGTTTGTTATCATCAAACACGAAGTCATCAATCGTTGTATCCAACTACACGTTGTATCCAACAATCTCCCCCTTTTGATGATGACAAACCAATATAAAATTTGAGCAATAACGATTCATATAATTTCATCGTAATATGTGTGTGTGTGTGTGTGTGAAGTGTGAAGATGGAGGATGTTTGTAATATGCAACAAGTATTGCAATGATGTGCAAGCATACAAGCATGCAAATAATGATGTTCAAGCATTCAAAACATGTATGCATGCTCCCCCTTTATTCATGCTCCCCCTTGAACCAATATTCATATATTCAATAAGCACATTTTCATTATTCATTGTTCATTATTGCTCCTCCTTAAACCAATATTCATATATGCAACATATAAGCATTAATGCACATACGAAGTCATTCAAAACTTTCTCAATATTTTCTCCCCCTTTTGTTATCATCAAGAGTGTATAAACGAAGTCTAATTCATGTCACACGCAAAAATAGAGTATTATAAATTACCACTAGCACTTGCATGTCACTTTTCTTAAAATAAGCACTTCAAATTCAATGAAAAGTGTAACATAGACTTCGACACCATCGTGTAAGTGTGATGATTAAATAATTGAAGCACAAAGGGAGATACTCTTAAGAAACTCAACCAAAACCGATCCACATTTTCCATTAAACATGAAATCACATAGGATTGATTTTCTCCATCTCATTAAAAATGAGTTCAAGGTACCACACCCCCAAAAACATAGCCTATAAGGACTCTTAGATGTGTGGGTGGCATTGCTTGACGTATATAACACCAACGTTAAAGATTACCCATAAAGCATATGTTGGATACCCGTGGGTAGTATACTTACCATGAATTGTATCCACTTTACATACGGAGCAATTTACTTTCTTTTTCATTTTTCATAACATGAAAACCAATTCTTTTGAGCTCAATTTTTATCCATGGCAAATACACATCATATCCCATAGATTTTCAGTTATTATTCATCCTACATTCACTTTCCAATATTTCATAAAAGAATCTCCAATTGTGCAACAATATTCAATATTAGTGAAGTGAAAGTGTAGGTATAGAAATCATGTTACTCAATTCATTAAGCATGCCATGGCTATTTAAAGGTACTAACATGTGCATGTAGCTATTATAATAATACAATGATTTCTACAAGGATATGAATTATCATTCATTAATATCACTTGAATGATTCAAAGGAAAAGATAGACAATAAGCAACATTTTTTTATTTTTGACTTTTTCATTTTTTTATTTTTCTTTATAATCAACTAAATCAAACTAAGAATCAATCAAACAAGCACATAAAATACAAAAGTCAAGCACACAAAAAATGCCAAAAATATGCTATGAAGGTATGCATTAAGTTCAAAGAAAAGATATATCTTCGCGTCGTCGTTTGGCTAAGGAGCTAAATAATGAAACATTCAATCCATAGCACCTCGCCAAATCTCCATCTTACCTACACGGTAGATGCTATGTGTGACCTTGGAATCCAACAAGGTCCACTCATGTTAGTCATCAAAGATTTAGGAACCTATATTTGCTTGAATTTAATATTGGTGTTCCTATTTTTTCAATGATATGAAATATGACCAACACTATCACAAGTAAAGCACTTTGCATGAACATTTTTGGCCATTGTACGCACATTGTGAATTTTCTTAAAAATAAGCTTTTTATCATTTTTTAGAACCAAATCCAAGTCCTCGTCTATTATTGCCATATAATTGATTTCCAAGAATGATATCTAAAGATTGTTTTCTTATGGAAAATTTCTTAATGGACAATTCAAAACTAGAGACTTTGGTTTTTAATAATGCATTCTCATCCATAAGCAAAGTACATTTACTAATGAAAGATTTATTGTTTTCATCTTCTCTCTTTTCAAATTCAATCATTTTTCTTTTAAGCTCGTTATTTAGCATACTGAATTTATCATTAAGCTCTCTAATCACATAATCTTTTTCAGTTTCAAGCTTAATTAAATCTTGCTTAAGCATGCTAATATTATTCAATAAACAAGGACAAGAAAGATAAGCAACTTTTTCAGGTGAGCTAGATTTTTCTTTTAACATGGTGATGGTAGATTTTGCATGCAACAAGTTCTTCTTTTAAATTTTTAGATTCTTCAATCATGTCGCAATTTTCTTTTTGCAATTCAAAACAAGAATTTCTATAGCATTCTAAGTAGAATCTAGCTCATTAATTTCCTCCTGCATTTTCTTAAAAAGTTCAGCTTTGGTCCAAGATTTTACCTCATTCTGTTTTGCCATTAAGCAGATGGAGGTGTGCGTAGTTTCCTCAGTCTCATCCTCGCTATCCATATCCCACATTCGCGCTAGAGATTTTCCTTTCTTTTCAGCGACGTCATTCCTTTCTTGTGGGCAATGTAACACGAAGTGTCCTTGCTTCCTGCACATAAAAGAAATAACTTTCCTCTAGCTGTGTCACAAATAGAAGCATCATGTTCATTCAGAAGAGCGTTTCTTCCCTTTTGCTTCTTTTCATTGCTCTAAGGGATTGCTCGCTTCCATATGTAGGTTCCAAAGTCCTCAATATATCCCGCACCGAAGAGCAATGCGAGAAATGATCAAATATTTTTCTATTCAAACCACAAAATAAGATATTCATTGCTCTAGCATTTATAGCACACACACATTTCTATCATTTAAATGCAAATTACTTTCAGGCATAGAATATCCGTTTTCGATAATGTATCAGGTATCAACATTAACGGGTCGTAAATAAGTTTTCATCCTAGCCTTCCAGTATATATAATCATGGACACTAAATAGAGGGGGACGATCAATAGGCATGCCATGGGGAAAAACTAAATTTGGGGTTTGCATGATAACCAGACTAGATCCTCTAACATGCTTTGATACCACTTGTTGGATCTGGATCTAAGCCTAGAGGGGGGTGAATATACTATTAGAAATTCTCGTGCAACCCACAAGCAACCACACAGAGTTATACAGCACAAATACAGATATGCATGGTAAATAAAAACAATCAGAGAGTACACAATAGATTTACCCTGGTTCGATCGCACCCACGACCTACTCCAGCCCCCAAGCATATACTAGCATTAATATGTTCATTTTGTACAACTACAATGAGTCATGAGCTACTTGCCCCCCACCTAGTTCGTACCACACTCCACCGGTGCAGAACACTATCAACCTAGTAAATGCTCTATCTTGACTAGCTACAACTCGTCAAGACCCTCTTGTCTAGCTCCCACTAGACAATTCCCCAAAACATGTATCAATGGTAAAGTTTTCCCTACAGAGATCTATACAACTACACAAAATAATAATAAGGAGTTTAGAGAATTTCAGTTTGTGTAGAGGCAGTCGTCTCTGTTAATCAGCTCAGGTCAGATCGCATCTGACAGGATGTCGTCACCAACGTCACGACATTTCCTCTAGAACTTGTGGCCTAGGTGACTTGGGCTCCTCAAAAGTTGCGGCAATGGATGGATACCCCCTTAAGAAGTTGCGCAACGTGATGAAGATCTCCTTGAAGTGTTGTGCAAGATGTTGAAGCTTCCCCGTATAACGTTGCGCAATGAAGTAGATGGGAAGTCCCTTGTTGTTGTGGCCTTGAGCTTTGATCCCTCCTATGTTGCACAATGTAGATGGGCTTGGTTATGGAGTTGTGCACGGTAGCTTTGGCAATGAGATCTTGGAACTTTGGCCTATGAGATGATGAGATATATGAAGCTATTCATAATACAACTCATGCTAAAATAAATACCACTGATTTAATACAGAGATTAAAATTAGAAAAATATCACCATGTTGTAGAGCACTGAGTTATGATCGTCTTGGCACAAACGGTTCGTTGATCCGAGCTCTGTAGAGAAAGTTAAGCACTTTTTAGCGTCGTCCGTCGAGCTCCTTGCAAAGTTGCGGCCTAAAGCTTAGGAATTTAGGGTATGACCAAATTCTTGGGTTACCCTCTCTCTTAAAATCTCTCTCTTTGAATATGGGTTTATATAGGAGAGGATGAGATGTGATAGAATCAATTATAATCCCATAATTGATGGAGATTGGAAGGAATCCTAACTTCATTAGGATTTGAATGAATCTTTCTGGATATGGAGTTTGAATATGGATGGCTATGGAATTTAATTTGGGTAGCTATAGGATTTGAATTGGATCTCATTTAATCACCTTTGATTTGCATGAGATTCTCCATATCGCTCCGTCATTGACCAAGTCTTCAATTTGCATGGCATTAGGATTTGAATGTTGCACCAATTGATTTGAATCAATTCAAATATTGATTTGAATTTATTTTCTCCTTATCTTATCATTTTTGGCTTAGTCCAAATGTTGTAGCCATATTCTCCATCTTTGACTTAGTCCACTTAGAGTGTGTATAGCAATTTCTCCATCACTTTTGTCTAGTCTCTCTTTAAGTATTCGCGAGAATGCCATTCCTGAAAACACTTAGCACACACATTAAATTGTTTATACATGTTTGTTATCATCAAATACAAAGTCATCGATCGTTGTATCGAACTACACGATGTATCCAACAGTTCAGTGGCAAGGGGGTGGCCCCTATGACTGATGACTAACGACGTGATAGGGTCATTCAATGGCGAGGGGGTGGCCCCTTCGACTTACATCTGACGATGCGATAGGATCGTTCAATGGCAAGGGGGTGGCCCCTTCGACTAACGGCTGACGATGTGCTATGGTCGTTCAGTTGCGCGGGGGTGGCCCCTTTGACTTACGTCTAACGACACGATAGGGTCGTTTAGTGGCGAGGGGGTGGCCCCTTCGACTTATGTCTGATGGCATGATATGGTCGTTCAGTGGCAAGGGGGTGGACCCTTCGACTTACTTCTGACAACATGATAGGGTCGTTCAGTGGCAAGGGGGTGGCCCCTTCGACTTACAACTGACGACTCGAAAGGGTCGTTCAGTGACAAGGGGGTGGCCCCTTCAACTTATGGCTGACAACTCGATAGGGTCATTCAGTGGCGACGAGGTGGCCCATTCGACTTATGTCTGACAATACAATAGTGTCTTTCAGTGGCGAGGGGGTGGCCCCTTCGACTTACGTCTGACGATACGATAGGGTCGTTCAGTGGCGAGGGGGTGGCCCCTTAGACTTCCGTCTAACGACATGATATGTTCATTCAGTGGAGAGGGGGTGGTCCCTTTGACTTACGTCTGACGACATGATAGGGTCGTTCAGTAGCGAGGGGTGGCCCCTTCGACTTATGTCTGAAGACACGATAGGGTCATTCAGTGGCGAGGGGTGGCCCCTTCGACTTACGTCTGATAACATGATAGGGTCGTTCAGTGGTGAGGTGGTGGCCCCTTCGACTTACGTTTGATAACACGATACTGTCATTCAGTGGCGAGGGGTGGCCCCTTCGACTTACGTCTGATGACACGATATGGCCGTTCAGTGGCGAGGGGATTGCCCCTTCGACTTATGTATGATGTCTGTTTAAAGTGCATAAGTCATTTTTCATCAATATAATTGGTAAAGGAATGTGGCCCATCTAGATTTTCCTAAGGATCGGATCCTTCTAACGAGGAGCTTGATGGGGTAATTCTTATAAAATTCATTTGTGATAGATGGGCCTCCCATGCTATGTCGTATCACGGTCGCTAATGTGCTAATGCTTTTGTCAACCCACTCTGCAAACTGGTCGAATTTCTCCTGGGACACCTTAGGCACCTTGGTTGCCTTCTGGGTCCTTTTGTTGAGGATGTAGAGTCTGTGGCATCTTCCACCTGGATGTTGTTTGTGTTTTGATTCTCGTTTGGACCAGGGTTTGGTCCGACGTTGCTGGGTCCAGCCGACATAGATTGTTAATTGCTCTGGGATGTCAGACTGATGAACATTTTCCACAGACGGTGCCAAACTGTTAAGGCCAAAAATGACCAAAACAATCACGATGTTGACATGGACCCTGTTGAGTATTGACTCCCCAAATTTGGTTTTGGGACGTAGGATCACCGGGAACAAGTCGGGGAGACTTGGGTGGATCCGAACCCGTTATATCGTCTGTTTGTGATTGCATTTCTTTGTTGTCATATTTACATTTCCGCATTGTTGGTTGAGTTTGCAAGATAATTAGGAATTATCTTCTTAATTATTTTAAAGTACTATTCACCCCCCTCTAGTACTTGTGCAGTAGCTTCGTAGGGCATTACCGACCCTTTCTAGCTGAGTTGAAGCCATGTCAGTCGGTTGAATGAGACCCTATGTTGGTAGAACCGGGGTCGTTGGTAGTTGATAGTTGATCTGTGATGCTTATTCGACCCTTGAATGGATTGAGCCTCGGTCGATCGATGTAGAGTAGCACCGAAACGACCTTCCCGCTTGATTGGGCCTCGATGATCTGCACCACAAGGAAGCGTCAGGGGGTCGGATCTGGGTCCCGGCCCAAATCCCATCTGATGCTTAAGTTAGAACGAGACTTAAGAGATGGAGATTGGGGCTGCTGAGATCGACCCACGGAGGTTCGTCTCAGGTCTAAAGTCGCAAGCTCTTTTGAGGAAGAAATATAAGTTGGAGTATATAATCTTAGAAAATCAGATCTCATACCTCCCTTATTCTGATCATCTCCACTGTATTTATAGACCTCCCAGGCCACTTTAGTGATGTTGGGAGGTTAAAGGTCACCAATTATGGTGCCACAATCTTTCCCCCTTAATAGGGGCAATCGTCGGTATGAGCTCACCTTTAATCCCACGTTCAATTGATGGGAGTTCGACGGGCAAATGGTATGCGGGCTTTGACTAAGTTAGCTTCAGGCTTCTTTCTTGGGCTTTAGTCGCTCACCGAACGAGCCCCATCGAGTGTCAGCCCGATGACTCAACAGCATGGCTTCTTCATTTTCCCCCATCATGGATTCACTTTTAACCCTCTCCCGTGAACAAACCTAGTTTCTGTTTTATCTTTGATAGGCTAGAATGGTTATTTTTTTTCAACCTTTGGAATGCATGAGTTTATGTTTCCCCAATTGTGTGGAGTAGACCTAAGCTTGATAGGAATTGATCATGGACATAGTATAGTTTCTCCTTAGATGTGTGTGGTTTGCATGCTTCAAAAATAGAGAGAGAGAGAGAGAGAAAGAAAGAAGAAAAAAAGAAAATAGAAATAAAGAAAGAGTAAATGCACCATTCTCCCTATTTTATCGAGTAGCCTGGTCTCCGGGCCTCATGAATCTCTGAGATTCACGTCGAAAGATGAGGTTTGGGGGAGTGCATAGAAATAAAGGGTTTTAGACGATTCAAGAGAATATTTCCGAGGGGTCCCTTTTGACCCAATTCCCTAGACCCATCTAGGTCGGTAGTCATTGACCGAAATCCCATTACATGGATCACCTAAGTCCCAAAAAGGGAAGAGAAAGATGTGTGTGTTTATACTATATCGAGCATGCCTATCATTGTGTCTTAGGTTGTACTAGCTTGGCATGGCCAACCCTAGATAGTCGAGGCCATACGACACACTTCTGGGCTCTTTCCTTCGCTAATGTAGGACAACGATTGAACTTTATCAATCTTAGCCTATTAGAATAATTCTTTGTAGACCTAGTCCTTTTTCACGGGTGTGTGAGCTACTTGAATTCGTGTTGGAAATGAACAATTTTTTTGTTTTGTGAGTCATGTGCCATATTAAATTGATATAGATATGCATGCAAGGATCGAAATCTAATTTTATCGTATATGTGTTTTGCATGCATGACTCATTTGAGAAGGTGATCCTCATGTCTCCTAGCAAATTTCTCCCCGCACTTCAAGTCTTGTCTTGCTCGGGGATGAGCAAGAGTTTAGCTTGGGGGAATTTGTTAGGCGTATTTTATACCCCTTTTTTCGCCACTTTCACCCCACATTTTCCACGATTATTTCATATCATTCTTGCCATTTTGCCCACACCAAAGGCACCCGCGCTGAATTTTACGCTAATTTGTTGTTTTGCATCAAAGGTTTGTTGTTTCGTGCTGAATTTGTTGTTCTACACTGAATTTATTGTAAGGACCGTCTATATTACAATACTAACAACAGCACACTCTAGAGGACGGGTGAATAAAGTAATGGCAATAAATTGTGCAATTAAAATTTAACTTGCAAATGCGGAATAATAAGTGCAAGAGGAATTAATCAACACAATCAATCCAAACGCAAACACAAGATTTTACACTGGTTCCCCAAACTTGGGTACATCCAGCCACACAAATATCCACTATGAATCTTATAAAGAGAAGGAATACAATCTCACACAGAGATACCTTACACAGAGGATTTAGATTCTCATACAGAGAAATCCTTGCTCTCATACAGAGAGACTCAAACTCTCAGAAATAGAGATCTCAACCATGTACAAGGGTTCTATTCTCACACAAAGAGTAACTAGCTCACACACAGAAAGCTAGGGTTTCAAAGAAAACAAAGAAAAACAAATACTCTTACCTATGACTTGATGATAAACTTACTCATATGAAGAAGAAGGCATGGAAGAGAATCTACAAGTAATGAGATTTAGCTTGATTGGTCTTGGATGATTCCCTTGAGTTAAGCTTCAATGCATGAAGAGATAAATGCTTATGAGAGGGAAATGAGAGAGTTTGAGAGTGGCTTAATCAATCTATAATGATTTGCAATAGTTCCAAGAAACTCTAATGAACTAAGCCCTCTCCTATATATAGGAACCCCAATAAACCCTCAAACCTAAGCAAAAAGCCCAAATGAATAAATCTACAATGGCTAGATTTTGGTAGTTTATGCTTCAAATAGTCGACTGATGAATAACTGATAGTCGACTGGTCAACGGCTATAAAAAATCCCAACGGCTATAATCTGAGCCAGGATAAGCGACTGTAGAAGATCACACAAGCACATGTACAAGGTGCAGGCGCCTGAATATCCTTCAGCAGGCGACTGTCACATGGGATGGAAAGGAGCTAAGAAAAATGCAACTTTCCCACTAGCACCTTCAAATGATAGGTGACCAATTCTCAAGTGCATGTAATTTGACTGGAGACTGAAAACCTCTCATCAGTCGACTGACTTGCAAAGTGGATAGAACCCCATAAAATGCAAATTACGCACTATGGCACATAGAAGACTAGAGAACAAATCCCAGGCACATGTAATATGAATGTCAGTCGTCTGTTTCCAAGAGTTCAAGAAAGGGTCAATAAATGTTGACTTGAGTAGTGCACATCAGTTGGTTGTAGAAGGCTGGCCAGGTGCTTGGAGGTCATCCAGACGCCTGCCATGCCTTCATCGGTCGACTGTGGGAGAGCCAAAAACTCCAGGTTGCGTATTTGGCAAGATGAACCTATTGGGATGATTTCTATGATAATGCTAAGGTTCATTAAGATGGAAAATGCATATGCCTGAATGAGTTAGTCCATCTATCAAAGCATTACATTAAACCTGGACTGTAAAAGAGAAAAGCAATAAATGAAATAATACATGGATTACATTGCTTCTCTTAGAGTCTAATCTTCACTCTATTGATGCATTGATGCTCCCCATCATCTTCCAAGCTTTGGCACCCCTTGAGTCCAATCTTTGGCATTGCTCCTCTTGATGTCCATCATTGCACCAAACATTTTGTCTCCAAAAATGATATTGTCCATTTGTTAACTATGAGACTAAAACATGAGAGACGTTAGCAATAACATAATGTTCTGATTGTTATTAAAATAATATTGTTATGGAACACCAATACCTAACAACTGTTGTTCCATGCCAAAGGCGTCGGTGCCAAATTTGTTGTTCTGCACCGAAGGCACCCGTGCCGAATTTGTTGTTCTACACCGAAGGCGCTCGTGTCGAATTTGTTGTTCCGTGTTGAAGGCGCCTACGTTAACTTTGTAGTTTCGTGCCGAAGGCACCCGTGCCACTAAATATTTTTACGATTATTTGTTGTTCCGTGCAATTTTGGCTGTGGAAATAATTTTTTGGGGAACAAAAATTTCACGGGGAAAAATCTTAAAAGAAACATGCCTGCGGGCACAGGTTATGACTAGTAAGTTCATATACCATGGTTATATAATACATTCTTGATGTTTTCAATGCACCATAACTTTTGCATTATGTTTCCATCACCATCCCCCCATCATCGCCCCCAACCACCATGTCTATGATGCCGCTGCATCATCTCATGTCATGTCCATCATCTCTAACATTGTTTTTGCCACTGCTGCCACCATCACTGGATTGTTCATGTGGATGGATCGTCCCAAATATCATCCTATTAGATTATTGCTAGGGCATAGCTTGGATGTGTGCTTAATTCAATCTCACCATTAGGTTGCTACACAACCCTAGCCACCGATCACAAATTGGGGCTTGATGCTTCGTAACCCTAATTCCGACCAAAAATCGGAGTCACGGTTCTTTGTCTTTAGTGATAGATTGATTATCTAATGCTAGGCACCGACGAACCATCAAGCACACTCAATAGAACTACCTATATCGTAGCTGCCTATGAACCATCAGGGCTCCGATAGGGATCCAAGATTTTCCCCTCATTCTCTCTATCATGGTTAGACAGGGAGAGATTGTGCATTGAGATCAAATCTCATAAATGGCTTTACTCTCTTAGAACAAGAAGTTAGATCTACCCCATGATTAATATGCACTAGTGGTAATGCTTAACCCTTGGCACCTTTCTTTATTTTTTAATTTTTAGTTCAAATACACCTTCTCCACTACCATTCGTGTAGCTAATTAGATACAGAATTAATCGGTACTCATACCATCGCCTCCCTGTGTTCGACCCTGATCTATAATTGACACCGTGCACTTGCGGTTAATTTAAAACCTAACAAGTTCAACATCGATTTGATACCAGGCACGCAGGCTATTGCTAAGGCCCCGTATCATATGGCCCTGCTTGAGTTGGCCAATATTTGCACCCAGTTGAAGGATATGTCGCAACGAGGACTGATATGCCCCAGTATGCCTCCGTGGGGAGAACCAGTGCTATTGGTCAACAAGATATAGGGTTGTGGAGGATGTGTATTGATTATTAGGAGTTGAACAAGGTGATACTGAAGAACAAGTATTTTCTCCCTCGTATTGATGATATCTTTGACCAACTTGGTGGATCCCGAGTGTACTCAAATCTAGATTTGCAGAGTGGATACCATCAAGAGAAAGTCAGGGAGTCAGATATTCCCAAGACATATTTCTAGACTCGTTATGGCCATTATGAATTCCTGGTTATGCCCTTTGGTGTGTAACAAATGCACCTTCTACCTTAATGAGGTTGATAAACAAGGTTTTCTACAAGTATCTGGATAAGTTTGTGGTAGTCTTCATCGATGATATCTTGGTGCAGTCGAATGATGAGGAGGTGCATGTCGAGCATTTGAGGATTACCTTAGAGACCCTGAGAAAACATTAATTGTTTGCTAAATATAGCAAATGTCAGCTCCGGTTGCATACCGTTGCTTTCCCTAAACATGTGGTGTCCAGAGATGGGATATATGTTGATCTCAAAAAGATTGTGGCAATGGAGAAATGACCGACCCCTCGATCAGTTATAGAGGTCAGTAGATTTCTGGGACTACTGGATGTTACAAAAATTCATTAAGGATTTCTCCAAGATTGTTGCACCATTAACTCACCTCACCAATAAAGATGTTGCTTATATTTGGTCTTAGGAGTACCCGTAAGTGTTTAAGGAGTTGAATCGGTTGACAACTGCTCCCGTCCTAACGATTCCAGATTGGTTAGGAGGGTTTGAGATTTTCTGTGACGCATCTGGCAAGGGGCTTGGATATGTTCTTCATCAACATGGCTATGATGTAGCCTATGCCTTCATGTCGTTGAAGGTTCATGAGTAGAATTATCCTACATAAGAGCTGGAGTAGGTGGCCGTGATTTTATACTTTGAAGCTGTGAAGAAATTTTCTATTGGGCGAGCAAGTGAAGATATATACTAATCATAAGAGCATGAATTATGTCTTCACTCAGAAGAAGCTTAATATGAGGCATCGTCGATGGCTTGAGTTGATGGCAGATTACAACAATGACCTTCAATATTACCATGAGAATGCTAATGTCGTACCAGATGATTTCAGTCAGCTTCTGACGTGCGTTTATATTTCATATATTCACGCACGTTTTCTTTTGTGTTTCTCCGTGTTTTTCCGCCGTCTTTTATTCGTTTTCTTGTATTTTCTCGTTTTCTTTCACTTTTCTTTGTTTATCCATGATTGCAGGGGATTGACCGTGTAGGGGACGTTTAACGACGATATCTCAAGTCCCTGGAGCAACGGGAGGAGTCACGCGTGATCCAGGGGGTCATACGCCAAAGAATACATCTTTCAGCCCCTCACCCGGTCGGTTGGTCACCTCCAACCGATCGGGTGATGCACGCGTGCACCACCCGGTCTCAGCCGGAGCTCACATGGAAGTCACCCGACCGGTTCACAAACCGGTTCAGCGGGGGCCTGTTCTCTGTCTTTTCGAGCAAAATGACAACCGATCGGGTGACTCTCACCCGATCGGTTCATCTGTAGCTGAAGATGAGGAGCTGAAGACACGGGCACCAAACCGATCGTTTCACCCGACGGCGCTAAGATCCAACCAGTCACTCACGAACTCACCCGATCGGTTCATATGACCGGGTGAAAGCTCGCCGTTTTCTGTTATTATTTTGTAACGGATCAACCGATCGGTTGACTTGTCAACCGATCGGGTGATGCGAGAGTCTATAAATAGAACCCCTAGGGTTCCAGAAACGGAGAGCTGCTAGTTTTTTACTGTTTTCTCCTATTGTGACGGCTGTAATTGTTACTCTTTTGTAAGTTTTCAGATCTTTCTCAAATTTTAGTATTGTCTTATCTACTCTATTACTTCCGCATTCCAATTGTCTGATTATGATTCCAACGGTTAATTTTTATTTAGATTGCTTATTAATGGATATTTGTGAGTAGTTCCCAAATCTGGGATTTTGGTGGAAACCCCTTCGGGGGCTCTTCCCGATGCGTCCATAGGGTTAGGAAATCGATAGGGATTAGGAATCTAATGGTTACGCGGGGTGTTTCATTGTCATCGGCGGGAAAAAGACCGCCTTTGACCGTTGGGCCAAGGGGGAATAAACTTGGCGGTTGACTCCCTAGCCATAGCTCATACCCATAGCGTAGACGTCGAATCCTAGCACGCAGGAGCGGCAGGACGAGACGTTGGGAGTTATCGTTGCGAGCTTAGTGCTCCCGGAATTGATCAGTGTTAATGGACACGGGAGTGCCCACTGATCGAATCTGGGAAGTCCGGTGTATCATCCTGGGCACCGACCGGAATATCGGGCCCATGGGATGCCGGTACCACTTTCAGAGGCAACGTCCCACCATTAGACCCTAATTCCGATCGCTATCCATACCCGTAGGCCGTATCGGCGAGAGTCTCTCGTTGGAGTGGAAACCAAAGTCCCGGGTTTATTTTCTTGTTGTTCATACCCTTTATTTCTTTCCGTGACAACCATCCACCGATTCGGGCTAGCTCGCCCCCCCGGGGTGATTTAGGTCCTACTTGACTCAAGCACAACCTCGCCTCCTTGTGTTCGACCCCCAAGCCACACTACAACGCCGTGCGCTTGCGGTTACAAATTTCTAAACCCCCACGCGGGTCCCCCGGCCATTTGCGGATAGCAAGCTGGGGTGCACACCAAGTTTATGGCGCCGTTGCTAGGGAGGCAACGTGTTTGTTATTTTAGGATCTCTTGAACCCTCGTGTCTAGCTCTTATCCCTACCTCGCGATAATTTTCGCATTCTTCTTTTTCCTTTTTATTTTTCTTATTTTTATTTCTTATTTTATCTGTTTCTTTCCCACTTGTCGCTTCACGGGTGTTTGTTGTTTTTCATGCGCAGGAGTTCAAGAAGTCTTGACGACTTGATTCCCCTCGATCCAGAGATTAACGCCACCATTAGGTGTTTGGCCGTCGAGAAGCGAAGAAGAGAGGATCCAGAATCCATGGAGGAGAACACCCCGCCTCACAAGTCTCTGTTGGAGTACTCGATGCCATCCATCGAGTCGACTTCCGCCATCCGATCTCCAGCTATTGCGGCCCAAAGCTTTGAGCTAAAGCCGTCTTTCGTGACGTGGATCCAGCAGGATCAGTTTGCGGGTGCACCCATGGAGAGCCTGATCGAGCATCTAGACTCCTTCTTGGAGAAGTGTGACACCTTCCGGATTAATGGTGTCACGACTGAGGCTATCCGTCTGAAGCTGTTCCCCTTCTCGTTGCAAGACAAAGCCAAGCAATGGCTAAGGGGGAAGGACCCCAACACTTTCAACACCTGGGAGAAGCTCTCCAACGCTTTTCTGACGAAGTTCTTTCCTCCGGGGAAGACCATGAAGTTGAGGAGGGAGATCTCCTCCTTCTCCCAGGCCAGCCACGAGTCCTTGCATGAAGCTTGGACGAGATATAAGGAAATGCAAAGAAGATGCCCTCACCATGAGCTTCCGAAGTGGCAGATTATTAATCTGTTCTACAATGGGTTGAGGGATGACCTGAAATCTTCTATGGACACCGCGGCTGGGGGTTCCTTCATGTCTAGGAGTGAGGAAGATGCCGGACATATTCTAGAAAATATGGCATCCAACAATGAGCGGTGGTGTGACGAGAGGGCCACACCCAGGTCTGGGGGTATACATAGAGTAGAGGACGTCGACAAACTTTCAAGCAAGTTCGACTTGCTTTTGACCCAGATCTCCGCACTAATGGTAGGAGCCAGTGGGGCCGGTACACAGCAAATTTCAGCGGTAGAATCCGAATTCTTTGCGGAATTCGACGGTGGTGACATCTCACCACCGTTGGATCAGGTGAGCGCACTATTTTACAACCCCACGGGAAATGCGCCTTATCCGCCAAGGACCAATTCCAACCCGGCCTACTCTCCAAACAACCGGAACCACCCAAACTTCAGTTACCGGCCACCATTTCAGCCATCGCCGCCTCAGCAGCCGCAGCAACAAACATATCAGCCGGCTAGGCCACAGCAGAGTCAGGTTCAGCAGCAGCCATTTCAGCAGCAACCATTTCAGCAGCAACCTCAGCAACAATTTTACGCCCCCAGGAATCAGCAGCCAATCCTGCAGCAGCAGCAGTATTGCAAACAGAGGGCCGTCTCTCTGGTTGAGTCTCTCTTGACTCAATATATAACCAACCAGGAGAAGATCAATCAAAAGCTGGAAATGGGTCAGCCGACCCTCACGGACCAAGTAACCCAGCTGGGGTTACAAGTGGTGAACCTTTCAAGGTCACAAAACCAATTGCCGCCACAACCGGAGGTGAACCCGAGGGGAGCAACCCAAACATCGGCACTCGTGCACGAGCACACAAATGTGTCCGCTATCGTTCTGAGAAGCGGGACACAAATTCCTACTAGAGTGCCCCCTAGCAAACCGGAAGCACCGTTGGTCGTTGAGCGACCGATCGAAAAATCAAACGACACCGGTGCCTCGTCATCAAATCCTACGACTCCGGAGGGAGTCTCTGAAGAAGAGAAGGAGAAGAAGGAGGAAGGGAGCCCTAAAGTGTTCAAACCCGTTGTGCCATTTCCACAACGGTTAGCTCAGGCCAAAATTGATGAGAAATATGGCAAGTTCTTCGCCATGGTAAAGGACCTGAGCCTGCAAATCCCCTTCCTAGAAGCAATCGAAACAATCCCCTCCTATACGAAATTCCTAAAAGATTTGGTGACTAGAGGGTCTAGAAAGGAGAAAGTAGTGTTGACGGCGGAATGTAGCGCTCTCATCCAGAGGGCAAATCCGCCGAAACTCAAGGACCCGGGGAGCTTCTCAATTCCTTGCATGATCGGGGCAGTAAAGATTCATCGTGCACTCGTCGATCTTGGAGCGAGTGTAAGTTTGATGCCCTTGTCGATGTATAGAAGGATAGGAATGGGTGATTTGGAGCCCACCGGTATGACCCTACAACTAGCTGACCGGTCGGTCAAATACCCGGTGGGAATTGTGGATGACCTCCCCGTTAATGTAAAAGGGGTGCATGTGCCAATGGACTTCGTAGTCATGGACATGCCTGAAGACGCACACACCCCCATCATCCTGGGACGGCCTTTCATGGCCACTGCTGGCGTTTTGATAGATGTGAAGAACGGAAAACTCTCTTTAAATGTCAGCGAAGAAAAAGTTGAGTTTGATCTGGGGTTATCCATGAAGTATCCAGATCCCCCAGATGACCCTCGGTGTAATTTGCTTGAGGTAGAAGAAGAAAAAGCCACTGAAGAAAGCTCCTGGGAGATTCTCTTAAGAAACCCCCCCCCCCGATGACTTGGGGGATTCAGAGGATGGAGACGGCCACAAGAACAAAGATGCTGCTGGGAAAGCGAGTGCAACAAGAACGACCCCTCCCGGGTTCCCCAAGACTCCTCCTGCGAGGAGAACGAGGAAAGAGCCCATGGACCTCACTAAAGACGAGGTCCGGATCCTAAAGAAGATGGCGGGAAGCGCCAATACGAAAGAAAAGCCCCCGGATCCCAAAGACAAGAAGAGGGTGGTCGAGCAAATATTTCTCTAGCCGCTGACTACTCCAAAGGCCTTCAGCTCCAATGAAGAAGAGATGCCGAACTTCGGGCATCACCCGTATCAACCACCGTGAACATCTCTTGCGGGCGTCGATCCAACGACGTTAAACAAGTGCGCTTCATAGGAGGCAACCCATGTTCTAAACTTTTTCCCCACTTTTTAGTGTTACTTTTTACTTTATTTTATCTATTTTTATAAATAAAATCAGCCACGAGAACATCCGTTCAGAGACTTAGACAAATCTGTTGGTTTTTGCAGGAAAGAAAGCCCCAACCGATCGGTTGACAACTCACCTGATCGGTTGGGATGTATCAGATACATGCCGAGATCTGTCCCCTGATGAACCAATCGGTTGAAGAATGAGGAGACCGGGTGACAGACCGGGTGAGCTGGGGAGAACTCTCGGGAAATTTTGGGGAATATCAACCGATCGGTTGAGTTCTAGCACGATCGGTTGACGCGACCGGGTGAGCAGCCCACAATTCTCGGGAAAATGAGTGGAGCGGCTAACCGATCGGTTGACAAGTCAACCGACCGGTTCGCCTGTAGCATTTCTTCGGCAAGAATTCTTGACCTAATCGTCAACCGATCGGGTGACATAAACTTGGCGTGCACCCCGGCTTGCTATCCGCAAATGGCCGGGGGACCCACGTGGGGGTTTAGAAATTTGTAACCGCAAGCGCACGGTGTTGTAGTGTGGCTTGGGGATCGAACACAGGGAGGCGAGGTTGTGCTTGAGTCAAGTAGGACCTAAATCACCCCGGGGGGGCGAGCTAGCCCGAATCGGTGGATGGTAGTCACGGAAAGGAATAAAGGGTATGAACAACAAGAAAATAAACCCGGGACTTTGGTTTCCACTCCAACGAGAGACTCTCGCCGATACGGCCTACGGGTATGGATAGCGATCGGAATTAGGGTCTAATGGTGGGACGTTGACTCTGAAAGTGGTACAGGCATCCCATGGGCCCGATATTCCGGTCGGTGCCCAGGATGATACACCGGACTTTCCGGATTCGATCAGTGGGCACTCCCGTGTCCATTAACACTGATCGATTCCGGGAGCACTAAGCTCGCAACGATAACTCCCAACATCTCGTCCTGCCGCTCCCGCGTGCTAGGATTCGACGTCTACGCTATGGGTGTGAGCTATGGCTAGGGAGTCAACCGCCAAGTTTATTCCCCCTTGGCCCAACGGTCAAAGGCGGTCTTTTTCCCGCCGATGACAATGAAACACCCCGCGTAACCGTTAGATTCCTAATCCCTATCGATTTCCTAACCCTATGGATGCTTCGGGAAGAGCCCCCGAAGGGGTTTCCACTAAAATCCCAGATTTGGGAACTACTCACAAATATCCATTAATAAGCAATCTAAATAAAAATTAACCGTTGGAATCATAATCAGACAATTGGAATGCGAAAGTAATAGAGTAGATAAGACAATACTAAAATTTGAGAAAGATCTGAAAACTTACAAAAGAGTAACAATTACAGCCGTCACAATAGGAGAAAACAGTAAAAAACTAGCAGCTCTCCGTTTCTGGAACCCTAGGGGTTCTATTTATAGACTCTCGCATCACCCGATCGGTTGACAAGTCAACCGATCGGTTGATCCGTTACAAAATAATAACAGAAAACGGCGAGCTTTCACCCGGTCATATGAACCGATCGGGTGAGTTCTTGAGTGACCGGTTGGATCTTAGCGCCGTCTGGTGAAACGATCGGTTTGGTGCCCGTGTCTTCAGCTCCTCATCTTCAGCTACAGATAAACCGATCGGGTGAGAGTCACCCGATCGGTTGGCATTTTGCTCGAAAAGACAGAGAACATGCCCCCGCTGAACCGGTCTGTGAACCGGTCGGGTGACTTCCATGTGAGCTCCGGCTGAGACCGGGTGGTGCACGCGTGCATCACCCGATCGGTTGGAGGTGACCAACCGACCGGGTGAGGGGCTGAAAGATGTATTCTTTGGTGTATGACCCCCTGGATCACGCGTGACTCCTCCCGTTGCTCCGGGGACTTGAGATATCGTTGTTAAACGTCCCCTACACGGTCAATCCCCTGCAATCATGGATAAACAAAGAAAAGTGAAAGAAAACGAGAAAATACAAGAAAACGAATAAAAGACGGAGGAAAAACACGGAGAAACACAAAAGAAAACGTGCGTGAATATATGAAATATAAACGCACGTCAAAATCCCCCAAGCTGAACTCGTCCTCGTCCTCGAGGAAGACGAGTGAGAGTAGGAGCTCGGAGGGAGAAAATAGAGAGGAAGAAAGAAAAAAGAAAACTCTAAATCCTAGATCGTCCGTCAGAGCCAACAAAATCAAAAACGACACACCAAGCAAGCAAACGTCAAATCACATCACCAAACCTAGGAAAACGAGTCCAAATAAGTGTCGTGGGCCCACGCGGTGAAGCGCGAGTGAGTGCGGTCGTGTGCTAGCAAATGGTGTCGCTTTCTACACTGTGCTATGGGCTCATATACGGAAATCCAGGAAATGACCCAAATACAGATTCGAATTTGAAATTTGCGGTGAATATTAGTTCAAGCATGCATGAGAAGAGTAAGAATAGAAGCGTATCATGCATCGGGGACTCCACAACTAGGGTTAAGGAAATCACGCCACTATAGCCTAGATACTAGCTAAAAAGTTCCTAAGACAAGTGTTTTCGATAACGATGGGGGTTGAGATGATGTGGAGTAGAACACTAGGTGCAAATTCTCACCTTCCCTTTATTCTCGGTAAGTAGGAAAAAATATTCACACGGGAATTTTTTTGGGTTTTGGGCATTTGTATTTTTTTTTGGTTTTTTTGGCTATACAAAAATTTTCTTTTCTTCTCTTTTTGGGTTTTTCTTTTCCTTTTTTCTATTTTTTTTTTTGGATTTTTGGGTTTTTGGCTTTACACATGTGCACTCTCCCAAGTGGGAGAACGGTACACGACGAGGGGATTTGCACCAAGTAAAACAAAAAAGAAGTCGAAATCTAAACACTCGGGCAAAGGAAACTATTCTCGCTAAATAGAGCATAGGCTAAAAGGGTTATCCTAGTCCTCAATTGTGGAATCCCGACGCATGCGAATTGAAATATACGATATAAAAATAGCATGCATATAGTAGAAACATATACCGCATATTCAAATCGAAGCATGATAATCTAGGGGTCATTCCTGGACAGGTATATAAAATAAAATCACCAAGTAGAAGCACATCAAATAGCTAGTCACGACGCACGACTCACAAAAAAGCTAAGTGGACCCACGATGCGTGGAATGCAAGAGGGCTCGAAATCCTAGGGTTCGTGAGTGTGATTATCGATGCAATGCTAGGTGTGTGTGATTTTGTGGCGATTCATCATAGGATTCATCTCTAGGAGAAAGAGCTAAAAAGAAGAAAAGAAAAAAAAATAAAAACACGATGAAAACGACACAAAAAACGAAAAGAAGGACTCAAACGACGCACACAGTGCGACTCCCCCAAGCTGAAGTTTGCATTGCCCTCAATGTAATATGAGTGAGTACGGGAGGGCAATGAAGATGGGGGGGAATACGCACCGACACAAAAAGAAATGAAAAAGAGGAAAACACAGAGATGATACTTAAAATAAAGAAAGATCAAAATCGAAAATCAAACAACACGAAAAATAAAAATAAAACATAAAAATACACGACACGACACTCAAAAAGTGAAAAACAAGCACACACACAAAAATGAGAAAAGAAACAAAACACGACAGCACACCAAAATAGACGTCCCCCAAGCTAGACCTGACAGTGCTAGCGAAATGATATGATCAGTGAAATGCAGAGATATGCAAGGGGGAGTCAAAAACAAATAAGGTGAAATCAGTAAGCAGGAGAAGGTGAGTCCTCGTCCTCCTCGGAAGAGGGTGTGGATGGGTGGTCGGGGGAGGCTAGGGGTGTGCGGAGAAGTGGGGAACGAGGCGGAGGAATAGGGGCAGCGGTGGTGTGAACAATGGGAGGAGTGTCGGTGGAGGTGGGTGGTGGTGGTAGGAAGGCGATCAAGGCGGTGGTGAGAGGAATAGAAATGGAGGAAGAAGATGCGGTGGTGACGGTAGTGGGAGGTGGTGGGAGGGATCTGGAGCGCACCGGCAATTTCCTCCGGCGCACGTATGCAGTGATGGAGGAGGAGGGAGGAGGTAGCGTGGGTGCGATGGAAGTGGTCGGGAGGGGCGAAGTGGATGCCGGGACGGGAATAGATGAGGGAGGAGAACAATGTGGTGAGGGAGGTGATGGATGTGGGGATGTGTGTGAGGGTGGAGGAGAAGATCGCTGAGGTGGTGAAGGTGGAGGTGGTCCGTGGATATGAGTGAGAAGGCAAAGAATGGCGGCCACGTTCCTCTCAAGTGCGAGGAAACATGGGTGAGTAAGAAAAGAGGACGGTGATGGGTCCGAGGAAGCAGAGGACATGGCGAGCTCACGAAGGGCAGCGACCTCCCTCTCAAGACCTAGACGGGCAGAGACCTGACGGCGACCAAAAGATGTGGACTGTCGTGAGGCAGAAGTGGTGCCGGCAGGTAAGGTCAAAGTGGTGCCGACGGCAGTGGTCATGCCGGCACAGGAGACAAGGCCAGAAATGGCCGCAAAGAGGTGCTCAAACGTGATCGGTCCCGGAGCAGAAACAGGACGACTCAGGCCAACCCCAAAATCTCCTCGAGACGCAGGGATATCCTGCTCGCCTAAGTGGGCGGCAGGGGACGGTGGTCTGCGTGCGTCTGCGGGAAGGAAAGGAAGGTTCAACCCTGCTAGGAAGTCGGGATCAGGTGGGAAGGTCCAATCTCCCATAAGAGCAATAGTCATGCGAGCGGGGTTGGGGAGAATGGTGTAAGGGGCTGGGGGTGGCCATAATTGAAGATGAAGCGGCCATCTGAGTGGGGTCTAATCATTAGAATGTGCCGCAGGACATCAATATCTAGCTGTGAGGGTCCTGCGGCAGCGGGAAGATTATTGGGGATGGGAATATTAAAATGGGGGTAAGAGCAGATGATAGTTATGAAGCCCCCACAACTAAACTTCCCCTTACCGGCCCGGCTGATCTCGAGTAGCTTGTAAACAAGCCAATCACCGCCATGGATGGGGACGGTAGGGGCCCTGAAGCTAATTCCATCATCGTCCCGGACAAAAGGGAAAGTCATGGCCCAAAGGATAAAAAGGTCAGGGATAGTCACGGTGCCGGACTCGTCCCTAGGAAAGAATGCAGATGAAATGATCCTATGGGCCAAACGAAACACGGGATGAATGATGGAGGAGGCCTTGGCCCTTCCTCGGGGATAGTCATGGAACATTGTGAGGCGGAACCAGAATTGATCGACATCAAACTCGGGCGTGTACCCGTAGTGTCGGATGGAATCATCCCCAAGATTGGGGAAACCAAATATATCGTTAATCGTGTTCAGATTTTTGGTGACACTCCTGTTACGCACCCTGAATTTAATGATCGACCCGGACTCCCAAACAAGTGTAGAGAGGAATTCGAGGGTGAGTGCCGGGTAGGATATGGCAGAAGCATTAAGGAAGGCCAACCATCCTAAGTTAGCGAAAAGAGATTCGACCTCGGTGTAGACACCGAGATCGACAAGTGTTTGTGTGTGCGGGAACTTAGTAGATAGATGCCCCCGAGCATCGCGCCTACGGTAAAAATCCTTGTGCGCATGGTTCCTAAAGATATACCCATGCGGGCCCAACATTGGGTCCACAGGGGGGATAACAGGCGGGGGATGGCCAAGTGTCAGTGCTCGTGTGCGGGAAGGGGGACGTGTTTGTTTACGTCTCTTTCGAGACGGTTCCTCCTCCCGCATAATTACCTTACCCTTGTCCTTATCCTTAGCCATGCGTGAGTGTGCGTGTAAGAATGAGTGCAAAAAGCAATGGATGCACACTAACACAAGCAAAACGAGCAAGCACAATTTATAGGGCAAATATAGAAATATGAGCTTAGGAGAGAGTGTACCCAAGCGTAATGGTGAAGCTTGCTCATAGATGTCCCCACACTGTGCAATGAGAGTGTCGTGGAGCCGCGGCGTCTCTTTCAGCAAGAATTTTTGAAATGGGGTTGTTTGGGGGGAATTAGGTCAGAAAATCGAAGTGAAAGGAGAGAGAGGGTGAAGATGATGGAGGGATTGATGGAGGAGGTGGAGAGAAGGAGCAATGGAGGAGTAGAGGATGTGGGGGAGTGAGAATCGGCCGTTGGGGAGGAGAGGCAGGCGAAACGACGGCGATTTTGGCGATCGGGCGAAGATGAAAACGAACGGGTGGTCGGGGGGTTTATATAGGGTTTTAAGTCGAACCGATCGGGTGACTTGTCAGCTTCTAACCATGATAGTGTTGACTACTCTGTTGGAACTCCAAATAGAGGGGGTGAATAGTGTATATCACGATGAATATTACAAAATTAATAGTTACTAAAAAGTGACATAAAGAGTGCAGAAGTAAAATCAAAATCCAGAAAATGTGCAAATGCAAAGACAGAGATTTATCCTAGTTCGGATCCTTGTGATCTTATGTCTAGTCCCCTACTTCCCATAGAGACTTTTAATCCACTATCACCACTTGCTCCCCATAAGCAAACATCATACAAAGATAGCAACACACCATGTGTTGCAAACTTGTACAATCTCTTTAACAAGAGATTCAGCCAATAAAGGGAAAAAGTAAAAAAAAACAATATCACATATAGCCTTGATGTTGTGAGAGTTGAATCACAATGAAGGTGAGAAAACTTCACAGCTTCTTGATGAGAAATTTGGTAGAAAAACTAATGAAGATGGATTTTCAATAGCAGAATTTCTGCAGTTATGACCTCAATGAAAATCTGAAAAACACCCTCTCTTTTAGAGTGAGAAAAAGAACTTAAGAATGAGAGAGTGTGTGAATGATTTCGTAAAAATATGGTAGAGGGTTTCGGCTATATTTATATGCCAAAGAGATGCCCAAATAACTGTCCAAAATGGTTCGTAAAATGAAACTGTCAGTCTAAAAATTAGTCGACTATGAAGGCCTATTAGTCGACTAGGCATGAGAAATGAACTAGGAATAGGCAGTTGTAACTAACTTTAGTCGACTAAAGGACTTGTATTAGTCGACTACATCGTTAAAATGGTCAGAATTATAGCCATTTGAGGAAGTTATAATTGACTCTGGTCGACTAGAAAATTTATTAGTTGACTAAAATTGTAACTAACAAATGGTCAAAAATATAACTGTTGGTATAAGTAACCCTTTGTCGACTAGGGAAAACTATTAGTCGACTAGGACCAAAAAATATGAATTTTTACAAAAAATGATCATGTCAACTAAGGAATAATTTTGACTAAGTAATTGTGATTTTGTGGAAATTGAGCTAGAGGAATTAGTCGACAACGAGTTCTACTAGTCGACTAATAAAGTATATGACTTGGTCTTTTAAGAAATCCTAAGTTGCAAAGATAAATCATCAACAAAGCTTTCACAAGCTTAAAATTCTTGACATAAAAGTCATTATTAGATCCATAAATTATATCATCAACATATATTTGTATGATAATAACGTCAAATTCTAAGTGCCTAGTAAATAAGGTGGAGCCTACCTTACCAATAGAATATCCAGATCTCAAAAGGAAACTCTTAAGTCTTTCATTCCAATCACGTGGTGTTTCAGACCATATAATGTTGTCTTTAATTTGAAAATATGATTTTCCATAGTTTCGTGTTGAAATCCGAGTGGTTTTTCTACGTAAACTTCTTCCTTAATAAAACCATTTAAAAGGCATTTTAACACACATTTGATATAATTTAAAATCTGTTGTGAAGGGAAAAGTAGGGAAATAGGTGTAGGGGGTTAAGAGCCCCCCTACCCTCTTATTTATAGCTTTCAATGGTGGGCCAGATACTCAATGGGCCTCATGGGCCTATTCATAACACTTCCCCTTATCCAACCAACATTGAATAAGATATGGATTCTTCAGGATCCGAGTTAGGATAACTGCCTTGTTAAATAAAAAACAGTTAATCCATAACTTCCCCTGTTTTAGAGATGTGTCTAGGGGTGGATGCTTTAGGATCCAGAGTCAACGAGGTTGCCTCGTCAAAACCTTGACTACGGAAAACCCTGTGGGAAAATACTAGTAGCCAAGGGAAAAGAGTACAACTCTACAGTTGACTCCCCCTCATCTGACCAAGCTTCAGGCTTGCAGATTTCCTATGAATCTATACATCAGTCTCCTATGTATATATGAGTTTATAGTCCTCTCATCCTGACCCAGTTTACATTTTCTCACTCTCCTCATCCCAATCCCATATACAAGTTTCTCAAAGATACTAGTATGCAGGGATTTGGTAAGCAAATCCGGCAAGTTATTACATGATTGGATCTTCTGTACCTCAATCTGCTTTTGCTTCTAAAGGTCGTGCGTCCAAAAGAACTTGGGGGAGATATGCTTTGTCTTGTCGCCTTTGAAGTAGCCGTCATGTAGCTGGGTTATACATGCGGCATTGTCTTCATGGAGAGGAGTAGGTGCAAGTACGCCGGTCATCAGGTCGGTGGAGGTGAGGATGTGCTGGATCACAGAGCATAGCCAGAAACTCTCCTTGCTTGCTTCATGGATCGCTAGGAGCTTTGAGTGAGTGGATGAGATGGTTGTCATGGTCTGCTTTACAGATATCCAGGATATTGCAGTGCCGCCATAGGTAAACATGTATCCGGTCTGGGACTTCTCTGTATGAGGATCGGACCTGTAACCTGCATCAGCATAACCAACTAAACCAGTTGATGCCCCTTTTCTGTAGAATAGACCTAAGTCTATGGACCCTTGGAGGTAGCGCAGAAGATGCTTAACTCCGGCCCAGTGCCGCTGTGTAGGTGCAGCACTATATCTGGCACGTAAGTTGACTGCAAATGCTATGTCAGGGCGAGTGCAGTTAGCCAGGTAGATAAGGCACTTCAGGGCCTGGTACTTCCTCCCACTCTTTCAGCGGTCGGAAGGGGTCTTTATACACATCCAATGATCTGACAACCATTGGGGTGCTAAGGGGGTGGCACTTATCCATCTGAAACTTTTTCAATAAGTTCGATGTGTAAGTTGACTGATGTAACAGGATCCCATCGTTAAGATGCTCTATTTGAATACCTAAACAGAATTTTGACTTTCCGAGGTCTTTCATCTCGAAGGTTTCTGTCAAGCTTCTAAAAATCTCTGCGATCTCTTCAGGAGATCTGATGAGGTTCAAGTCGTCCACATAGACGGCTATGATGATAAATCCTGTTACCTTTGCTCTTATAAAGATGCAAGCACAGACTGGGTCATTTGTAAATCCTTGTTCAGCAAGGAAGTTGCTCAGCCTGTTATACCACATCCTTCCAGATTGTTTTAGACCATACAATGATCTTTGCAGTTTCACTGAGTAGATGTCACATTGTCTCTCTTTTAGTGCTGCTGGCAAAGAATAACCGACAGGCAATATCATATAGATGTCTCGGTCTAAGTTACCATATAGGTATGCAGTCACGACGTCCATAAGCTGCATATCTAAACCCTCTTGGGCTATTAAGCCAATGAGGAATCGAAAGGTGATCGCATCCATGACTGGGGAGTATGTAGCTTCGATATCCACCCCTGGACATTGGGTAAAACCCTGCGCTACACGCTTTGCTTTGTAGCGAACGATCTCATTCTATTCATTTTGTTTTCTAACAAATACCCATTTATAACCTACAGGTTTTACACCTTTTTATAACGGTTGGTTTCCGATCGTACTTTCTTTGTGCACGCTCTCTTGATCGTGCACGTGTTTATTTTAGACTCTATTTGATTTTGAACATTTTTGTGTGATATGTCGTTGTGATCGTCTCTGAAGGTATTATATTGTGGAACTATATTGGAACGACATTTCTCGAGTCATTCTTCCGCGATTCTATCTTATTTGATGTGACGTCACGACTTTCTGTTTTGACACGATGCAGTTCTATTTTTAGTTTCGTCTCTCGACGTCAAAATTTAGATCCGTCTTCTTCGTTCTTTCTTTCGTCGCCCCGATTACCCCATAATTATTTTACAATTTTTAGACTAAATTTGACCTATTTTCCATTTTTGAGTAAATTTTAAATAATTTTAAAACATACTTTTATAAGTATTTTATTTCTAATAAAATTTCTATATTATAATAACGCTCTAAATAATTTTTTGACCAAGTCTCATATTTTTTGGCCACACACATCCATGCGAGAGGGTGAGAGAGAGTTAATTTTAGTTATTTTAATTTTTAAATTATATAAATTATTTTTCTTAAACCCTAGACCTAACCCTAGCTCATTCCTATTTAAATTAACACTAGGCTAGCTTATTTTCGCAGCCACCCAAACCCTAGCCGTCACAAAACCCTCAAAACTTGCTTGCGACGTTCGTCGCAACTCCGTTCAGCCGCCGCCAGTGTCTGACCGGGGGAATTCCTTGGTTTTTCCCACATCGACCGAGGCCAAGCCCCGCACCAAGCGCCGCTCCGCATCGCACAGCCGTCGCCTGAATCGCCCCGTGTCCGACCGAGGCCATCTCTCGGTTTGACCGACAGATCGCTCCGCACCCGCACCCCGCTCTGCACCTGCTCCGTTGTTGCAACCCCGCATCGCTGCACACCCCCGCTCCCTGCTACGACCGAGCCTTCCTCTCGGTCTGGCCGAAGAAATCCCCCGCTCCGCATGCTGCAGCGCTCCGTTGCAGCCGCTCCGCTGCAGCCCCGCACCCGCTAGTGCTCGATCGACGTTCCCCTCCACACCGGCCCGCTCTGACCGAAGCACCCCGCCTTGCAACGCCCTTCGCTGCACTGCGACCGACCCCCCGCTAAGATCGCTCGGTCTGACCGAGAGAATCTCTCGCACCGGCTCGATCTGACCGACAGCCGATCGTCGCAACTGCGCATCCTCCACACCAACTGCTGTGGTGGGCCCCCCAAGTTCTCCAGAAGTGTTGTGGGTCCCCCATTGACCCCTAGCACTGATGTGGGCCCCACTTGGGTGTTCTACTTCGTGGGATTGCCGTCTATGACATTACGACACGTCGTAGGCCTTCGTCACAAGTTTCAGCTTTTGGGAAATCGTGTGTGGACCAGATTTGACGCCGAGGAGTTCTCCGTTCAGACTCGACTTCCATCCTACGACGAACTCCGGTAAAGGTTGGTCCCCCGAACTCGTAGAAACCCCCACAATAGCTGATTGAACCCTAAACTAAAAATCGACAATTTGAACTAAAATTTATTTCCAGCACCAGTAAAACGTTGTACAAACATAGAAAATTGACGAACGGACTTTTTGACTGTGCACATAGGATAGATCGTCGATTAGGCTGAAACATCAAAATGTGACTTTTGACGAATAGGATAGTCCTGATAACCTAGAAACGAACCCTAATAGGATTTGATGAAATTGAGACCTGACATCGTCGCCGTGGCGCTATTTCAGACGGACTTCCGCGGATGAGACGCTTGGACGAGACGCTTCGAGAGGACGACACACTCGCCATCGCATGCAAGTGTATCCCACTTGCACTTTCGGCCGTGCTTAGGCCTTAGTTGGTTAGAACTAATAACTATGAACAAATAGAACCGGACGTGAAATGATAGCGTCCGGGACGACCCCTGACGGCTCAGACTTGACGATGAAGTCTGAGCCTGACAATAACAACTTTTGACATCGTAGGGCTATCATGTGTGTGCGTGTGTGTGGACACCCTAGAATAACCCTTCCCGTCTTGTCACATCCTGTCCCGTCTTGCACAGCCTGCGGGCAATAGGGCACTCTCCAAGCTAGAGAGAGTGATCCCTTGTACTGATACACAACCCAGAGGGCAATAGGGCACTCACCAAGCTAGAGTGGGTGATCCCTTGTCATGATACATAGCTCAGAGGGCAATAGGGCACTCGCCAAGCTAGAGCGAGTGATCCCTTGTCGTGCTTATCTTGTCTTGTCATTCTTGGGGTTTGGGTTTGGGTTGAGCATGCGCACGGTAAGAGGGTCTGATCCCCCCTCGAACTGTAAGGCGTGAACCCTTTCGTGTCTCACTTGTCTTGCCTTGTCTTGTCCCGTCACATCCCGACTTGTCTTGACACCTGTAGGTTAGTCCCGTAGTTGGTAGCACACGCTACGACTACTACTTGTTACGCTTTACCTTCCTGCTACGTTACTTCTTTTGTTGCTCAGTTATAACCCCAGCATGCTAATCAACCAGGAAAATCATTGTCTAAAAGTTGATACACTTGCAGTAGAGTCTGACCACTTTTTGTAGACTTTACCTCACGTACAGTTTCCTTCTTTGGTGCTGTACGTCATGTGTTGAGCCGGAGTACGTCGACGAGGCGGAATTGCCAGCAGACGGAGAGCCGAAGGACGTTGATCCAGAGTACGATCTAGAGGAGGACCAGAGTTAGAGGCCTCTCGTTGCTGATCCAGAGTTTCTTTCTCAGTTTAGTTTGGGTGCGTAGCACCTTTTGTTTTCTTGACTATGTTGGGTGCTTGCACCGGTAGTTTCCTTTCTGCAGTTGTAGCCCTTCGGGCGTTTTAGACTTTCCGTACTTTAGATGTTATATTTGGAATAAAATGAAATGATATCTCTTTTCAGTACTTTTGTTGTTTCGTACTAACTTGCAGGGACCTGTTCCTTCGCTTTGGAATACCACAGACACTTATTGGGTCTGGTCTCTCAGCCCCGGCCTAAGCGGGCCTTTGTCACGCTTCGCCTCCATCCTTTTTGGGAAGCAGTGCATGACAGGTTTTAGTGGTGGCCCATGCAGGTCCCCTTCCTTCTACGACTACGAAACAATCGAATTATTGAACTTCATTTTATTATCATCCAGTAATTGTACGAGTCTAATTTATGTCTTTCTGTCAATAGGATGGCAGGACGACGTACTACCCGATCGGGGAGCTCAGGAGATGGAGTTCCGGAGGACCAGGGCGGAGAGTTCTGTCAGTTTTTGGGTGTGATGAGAGAGATACTGGATGTTCAGCATCAGTTGGTTCAGCAGTCCCAGCGTGCTGCTCAGGCTATCCCAGTTGCACCACCACCACCTCCGCCTGCCCCTCGAGCTGCTCCAGGAGTGAAGCAGTTCAATGAGCTCCAGTCGAGGACATTTTCGGGGAAGGAAGGACCACTAGCTGCTGACGAGTGGATCCAGAGCACGGAGGAGAAGTTAGTTGCTGCGAAGATTCCTGACGATACTTGGGTGGAGATAGCGAAGATGCAGCTGATGGAGAATGCAAGGAACTGGTGGCGCATTGAGGAGAGGCGCCTGGAGAAGCCAGTGGAGTGAAAGACCTTCAGATCTATGTTCAAGGACAAGTATTTCACCAAGTCTGCTAGGAGGGAGCTGCTGAGAAAGTTTATAGATCTGAAGCAGGGGGATATGACTGTCGAGGAGTATGAAGCTGAGTTCGAGATGCTGAGCCGTTTTGCCCCACATATGGTGAGGAAGGAGGAGAAGCGAGATGATCGCTTTCATCAGGGACTGCGTCCGAAGATCCAGGCTTCTATGTCTTCGGCGAGTTTCACGACTATGAGGGAGGTGCTAGATGCTGTGAAGAATCATAAGTTCATAGCTCTTCTGCCTGACCCTTCAGCTGATAAAGGGAAACGTCCTATGGAGCAGTACCGGCCACCTGCTAGGCCGGCGATGAGGCCAGTTCAGACGGTACCATTCAAGAGGCCTGGGGCACCAATTCAGATTCAGGACAAGGGCCCGTGCCACTTCTGCGGAAAGCCTGGACATGTTCAGGCTAACTGCAGGAAGAAGTTGGGAATATGCTTAGTTTGTGGAGATGCCTCGCATGCTGCGAAGGATTGTCCGAGAGCTCGTCATGCTGTAGTTGGAGCGCCAGCCCCGCTGCAGATGAGAGTGCCTGCTCCAGTTCAGAGAGGACCTGCTGTTTGTGGACCACCTTTGGCGTCACAGAGGCAGATGTTTCAGAGAGCAGCACAGCCCCAGAGGCCGGCTTACACCATGACAACTGTTGAGACTGAGGAGCTGGATGGAGTTATTGCAGGTAACTCTTGATTCTAGTCTTTCTTTTTTAGTTAGATCTTATTATTTGTGTTGTTTGTTGACTTGTTTGTTAGGGTAGCTTGGTTTGACAGTAGTTGTTTATATCTTAGGCACCATTCTAGTGTCCTCTCACCCGGCCTTGGCTTTGTTCGACTCCGGTGCATCTATGTGCATCATATCCCGGAGGTTTTTAACAAAGCACTTCATTCCCACCCATACACTTCCTAAGTGTTGGGACATCACCACAGGGAACGGAGTGGTGACGGTGAACTTGGGATTTCGATCGATTTCTTTGGTGGTCAGTGGACACGAGCTCTTTGCAGATTTCATTGTCCACGATCTGCCACACTTCGATGTCGTTCTTGGCATCGATTGGTTGGGAGATTTCCACGCCTCGATCGACTGTCACAGCAAGAGGGCGGTGTTCCGGATTCCAGGCCATCCGGAGTTCGCGTTCTGCAGCAGAGATGAGTTGCTTGGGCCCATCAGATATCAGGCCAAGCCGGAGGTGCCGATTGTTGCAGCTTTGCAGATGGAGATGGAGATCGAGCGACCAGCAATCGTCAGAGACTTCGACGACGTCTTCCAAGAGGATATCTCAGGGTTGCCACCCGACAGAGCTTTGGAGTTTGGTATTGATCTTATACCGGGAGCGCAACCGATATCGAAGGCGCCGTATCGTATGGCTCCCGCTGAGCTCGAGGAGCTGCGGAAGCAGTTAGATGAGTTGCTACAGAAGGGTTTCATCCACCCTAGTGTGTCACCGTGGGATGCACCAGTGTTGCTCGTAAAGAAGAAGGATGGGTCCCGCAGGATGTGCGTGGACTATCAAGGGATGAATGATGTCGTCGTGAAGAATAAGTATCCGCTTCCGCGCATCGACGATATCTTTGATCAGCTTGGAGGTTCGAGAGTCTTCTCGAAGTTGGACTTGAGGAGCGGATACCATCAGTTGAAGGTGAAGAAGGATGATGTTCCGAAGACAGCTTTCCGGACGAAGTACGGACATTATGAGTTCGTGGTCATACCATTTGGTGTGACCAATCTCCAGCTGTGTTCATGAATTTGATGAACTTGATTTTCTACGACTTCCTGGATAAGTTTGTTGTTATCTTCATTGATGACATTCTTATTTATTCGAAGTCTGAGGAGGAGCACAGCTGTCATCTGAGGACAGTGCTAGAGACGCTGAGGCGACACATGATTTATGCCAAGTATAGCAAGTACGAGTTCTGGCTGGACAGAGTCGCATTCCTGGGGCACGTGGTGTCCGGTGATGGCATATCTGTGGATCCGGAGAAGGTTAGAGCAGTTCGAGATTGGCCGACTCCACAGTCAACGTCAGACATCAGGAGCTTCCTTGGTTTAGCAGGCTATTATCGGTGGTTCATCAAGGATTTCTCGAAGATTGCAGAGCCGATGACGAAGCTGACGAGGAAGGACGTGGAGTTTCTTTGGTTAGATGCTTGTGAGGATGCCTTCAGTATCTTGAAGGTGAGATTGACCACAGCACCAGTGTTGGCAGTGCCGGATCGAAGCGAAGGCTTCGAAGTGTATTGTGATGCATCAGGGAAGGGCCTAGGATGCGTCTTGCATCAGCATGGCCACGTGGTCGTGTATGCTTCTCGTCAGTTGAGGACTCATGAGAAGAATTACCCGACGCACGATCTGGAGTTGGCAGCGGTGATTTTTGCACTGAAGATTTGGAGGCACTTCTTGCTAGGTGAGAGTGTGAAGATTTTCACCGATCACAAGAGCTTGAAGTACATCTTTACGCAGAAGGAGCTCAACATACGTCAGAGGCGATGGTTAGAGCTCATGGCTGAATACATGATTGATTTGCAGTATCATCCGAGGAAGGTGAATGTAGTGCCGGATGCTTTGAGTAGGCTTCCTATTACGATGATGCATACTACCGACTGGAGGATTCAGCAGGAGCTGAGAGAGATGGATTTGGAGGTCGTCCTACCTGGTGTGGTTCTTTCATTCATGAATTTGCAGATTCAGTCCATGATCGTGGATCGAATCAAGGCAGCACATGCAGGAGATCCGAAGCTGCAGAGGATCATGAGGCAGGTTGAAGCTGGGCTACGGACGGAGTTCGTGATTCATGAGGATGGTTCGCTGCGGTACGGCAGCAGACTCTACATACCTGCAGGTGACATTCGTGAGGATCTGTTGAGCGAGGCTCATAGCTCGCCATATTCTATACATCCTGGAGGCACTAAGATGTATAAGGACCTCCGTCTGAATTATTGGTGGATTGGCATGAAGAGGAGTGTGGCACGGAGCGTTGCCAAGTGTTTGATATGCCAATAGGTGAAGTCTGAGCACCATCGTACTGTTGGGTTGCTGCAACCACTTCCTATTCCGGAGTGGAAGTGGCAACATATTACGATGGACTTCGTGACTGGTTTACCTCGGACCCCGAGGCAGAACGACGCAGTCTGGGTGATCGTAGATCGATTGACCAAGTCTGGGCACTTTATCCCATTCCGAGTGGGCCAGTCTAAGGAAGCTTTGGCGAGGAAATATCTGGAGGTAAAATTTCTTGGTACTTCTATTACAATTTCCTCTTTGAATTAGTCGTGATGTAGACCGTGTACGTGCAGGAGATTGTACGCTTACATGGAGTCCCCATGAGCATTGTGTCTGACCGAGACACGAGGTTCACATCTCAGTTCTAGAGAAGTCTGCAGGAGAACTTGGGTACGAGTCTGAGTTTCAGCACGGCATACCACCCGCAGACTGATGGCCAGTCGGAGAGGACTATTCAGATCCTGGAGGATATGCTGCGAGCTTGTACGCTCGATTTGAAGGGATCGTGGGAGGACCATCTCCATTTGGTGGAGTTTTCATATAACAATAGCTACTAGGCGAGCATTGGCATGGTGCCGTTTGCTGCCTTATATGGGAGAAAATGTCGATCGCCACTGAGCTGGGATGATATTGGAGATCGGGGGCTGTTGGGTCCGGAGATGATAGTGGAAGCTGTGGATGTCGTGAGAGACATCAGGGAGAAGCTTAGAGTTGCACAGGATCGCTTCAAGCATTGGGCGGATGCCAAGAGGAGACCCTTGGAGTTTCAGCCTGGAGATCATGTCTTCCTGAAGATTGCTCCGAACCGCGGAGTCATTCGTTTCGGGAAGAAGAGAAAGCTGAGTCCAAGATATATTGGGCCATTTGATGTGCTAGAGCGCGTGTGAGCAGTGGCCTACCGCCTTGCTCTGCCACCGTCTTTGGAGGGAGTTCACGACGTATTCCACGTATCTCAGCTACGTCGGTACATCAGTGATCCGTCGCACACGGTTGATTTCTCAGAGATTACAGTTCGCCCGGACCTGACATACGACCAACAGCCTGTGCAGATCTTGGACCGTCGACAGAAGCAGTTGAGGAATAAGATAGTCGACCTGGTGAGAGTGATGTGGCGTCACGGATCACCTGAAGAGTCCACCTGGGAGCGTGAGGGGGATATGAGAGAGTGCTTCCCGCATCTTTTTCCCAGCAGTGCTTGATGTTGATTCAAGGACGGAATCATTTCTAAGTTGGGGAGGATGTAACGGTCGGTTTCCGATCGTACTTTCTTTGTGCACGTGCTCTTGATCGTGCACGTGTTTATTTTAGAATCTATTTGATTTTGAACAATTTTGTGTGATATGTCGTTGTGATCGTCTCTGAGGGTATTAGATTGTGGAACTATTTTGGAACGACATTTCTCGAGTCGTTCTTCCGCGATTCTATCTTATTTGATGTGACGTCACGACTTTCTGTTTTGACGCGAGACATTTCTATTTTTAGTTTCGTCTCTCGACGTCAAAATTTAGATCCGTCTTCTTCGTTCTCTTTCTTTCGTTGCCCAGATCACCCCATAATTATTTTACAATTTTTAGACTTAATTTGACCTATTTTCCATTTTTGAGTAAATTTTAAATAATTTTAAAACATACTTTTATAAGTATTTTATTTCTAATAAAATTCTTATATTATAATAACGCACTAAATAATTTTTTGACAAAGTTTCATATTTTTTGGCCGCACACATCCATGTGAGAGGGTGAGAGAGAGTTAATTTTAGTTATTTTAATTTTTAAATTATTTAAATTATTTTTCTTAAACCCTAGACCTAACCCTAGCTCATTCCTATTTAAATTAACACTAGGCTAGCTTATTTTCGCAGCCACCCAAACCCTAGCTGTCACAAAACCCTCAAAACTAGCTTGCGACGTTCGTCGCAACTCCGTTTAGCCGCCGCCAGTGTTCGACCGGGGGAATTCCTTGGTTTTCCCCACACCGACCAAGGCCAAGCCCCGCACCAAGCGCCGCTCCGCATTGCACAGCCGTCGCCCGCATCGCCCCGTGTCCGACCGAGGCCATCTCTCAGTTTGACCGACAGATCGCTCCGCACCCGCACCCCGCTCCGCACCCGCTCCGTTGTTGCAACCCCGCATCGCTGCACACCCCCGCTCCCCGCTACGACCGAGACTTCCTCTCGGTCTGGCCGAAGAAATCCCCCGCTCCGCACGCTGCAGCGCTCCGTTGCAGCATCTCCGCTGTAGCCCCGCACCCGCTAGTGCTCGACCGACGTTCCCCTCCGCACCGGCCCGCTCTGACCGAAGCACCCCGCCTTGCAACACCCTCCGCTGCACTGCGACCGACCCCCCGCTGAGATCTCTCGGTCTGACCGAGAGAATCTCTCGCACCGGCTCGGTCTGACCGACGGCCGATCGTCGCAACTGCGCATCCTCCACACCAACTGCTGTGGTGGGCCCCCCAAGTTCTCCAGAAGTGTTGTGGGTCCCCCATTGACCCCTAGCACTGCTATGGGCCCCACTTGGGTGTTCTACTTCGTGGGATTGCCATCTACGACGTTACGACACGTCGTAGGCCTTCGTCGCAAGTTTCAGCTTTTGGGAAATCGTGCGTGGACCAGATTTGACGCCGAGGAGTTCTCCGTTTAGACTCGACTTCCATCCTACGACGAACTCCGGTAAAGGTTGGTCCCCCGAACTCGTAGAAACCCCCACAATAGCTGATTGAACACTAAACTAAAAATCGACAATTTGAACTAAAATTTATTTCCAGCACCAGTAAAACGTTGTACAAACATAGAAAATCGACGAACGGACTTTTTGACTGTGCACATAGGATAGATCGTCGATTAGGTTGAAACATCAAAATGTGACTTTTGACGAATAGGATAGTCCCGATAACCTAGAAACGAACCCTAATAGGATTTGATGAAATTGAAACTTGACATCGTCGCCGTGGTGCTATTTCAGACGGACTTCCGCGGACGAGACGCTTGGACGAGACGCTTCGAAAGGACAACACACTCGCCATCGCAGGCAAGTGTATCCCACTTGCACTTTCGGCTGTGCTTAGGCCTTAGTTTGTTAGAACTCATAACTGTGAACAAATAGAACCGGACGTGAAATGATTGCGGCCGGGATGACCCCTGACGGCTCAGACTTGACGACGAAGTCTGAGCCAGACAACAACAACTTTTGACATCGTAGGGCTATCATGTGTGTGCGTGTGTGTGGACACCCTAGAATAACCCTTCCCGTCTTGTGACGTCATGTCCCGTCTTGCACAACCTGCGGGCAATAAGGCACTCTCCAAGCTAGAGAGTGATCCCTTGTACTGATACACAGCCCAGAGGGTAATAGGGCACTCACCAAGCTAGAGTGGATGATCCCTTATCATGATACACAGCCCAGAGGGTAATAGGGCACTCGCCAAGCTAGAGCGAGTGATCCCTTGTCGTGCTTGTCTTGTCTTGTCATTCTTGGGGTTTGGGGTTGGGTTGAGCGTGCGCACGGCAAGAAGGTCTGATCCCCCTCGAACCGTAAGGCGTGAACCCTTTAGTGTCTCACTTGTCTTGCCTTGTATTGTCCCGTCACGTCCCGACTTGTCTTGACACCTGTAGGTTAGTCCCGTAGTTGGTAGCACACGCTACGACTACTACTTGTTACGCTTTACATTCCTGCTACGTTACTTCTTTTGTTGCTCGGTTATAACCCCAGCATGCTAATCAGCCAGTAAATCGTTGTCTAAAAGTTGATACACTTGCAGTAGAGTCTGACCACTTTTTGTAGACTTTACCTGACGTACAGTTTCCTTCTTTGGTGCTGTACGTCAGGTGTTGAGCCGGAGTACGTCGACGAGGCAGACTTGCCAGCAGACGGAGAGCCGGAGGACGTTGATCCAGAGTACGATCCAGAGGATGACTAGAGTTAAAGGCCTCTCGTTGCTGATCCAGAGTTTCTTTCTCAGTTTAGTTTGGGTGTGTAGCACCTTTTGTTTTCTTGACTATGTTGGGTGCTTGCACCGGTAGTTTCCTTTCTGCAGTTGTAGCCCTTCGGGCGTTTTAGACTTTCTGTACTTTGGATGTTATATTTGGAATAAAATGAAATGATATCTCTTTTCAGTACTTTTGTTGTTCCGTACTAACTTGCAGGGACCTATTCCTTCGCTTTGGAATACCACAGATGCTTATTGGGTCTGGGCACTCAGCCCCGGCCTAAGCGGGCCTTTGTCACGCTTCGCCTCCGTCCTTTTTGGGAAGCGGGGCGTGACACTTTTGGTGTCTGGACTATAGGTCCGAAGACCTTGCGTTTGGTGAGTGAATCCAACTCCACTCCTATTACTGCTTTCTACTTTGGCCAATCATCTCTGCTTTGACATTCTGTCAGAGAGCGTGGTTCAATATCATCGTCGCAGTACGTGACGTTGATGGCAATATTACACGCAAATGTTTCATCTATGGTTGTGCTCTTTCTATCCCAATACTTCCAGTTCGTACATAGTGTATCGAAACTTAATTTTCTCCATGTTTTTCCTCTGTTTGAGAGTTTGGGAGATATGGGGTAGCAGGGCTTATAGTAGCATCATGTGGTAGTATTTGTTTACCATTACCAAGGGTCATACTCTTTCGAGGGACTTGGTCCTTAGATCTCGGTGGTCGTCCTCTCTTCTTGAGAGGTCCAACCATTTCTGCTGCAGGCGGATTGCATCCATTTTGCGGTATGTCAATCCTAGCTGGAGTGTTAGCAGCAGGGACGTGTGATGTGACAATCTTCTGGTTGTTAGTAAATTTGTCCGGCAAGAGATGGACAGTTTTTTGGATATAGAGAATCTTCAGGACCTCCTCCTCACACTGGCTTGTAGGCGGATCAAAGTGACATAATGTCTTTGTATCTTAAGTGATACAGTCTGAAGCTTCATGCTTCTTAGTTTGTGAGCCTAGTCTTGGAAATGATGTTTCATCAAATTCACAGTTGTCACACCCCGCTTCCCAAAATGGACGGAGGCGAAGCGTGACTAAGGCCCGCTTAGGCCAGAGCTGAGAAGCTCAGACCCAATAAGCGTCTGTAGAGGTACCATTTTAAAATATTTTCAGGTTCTTGCATTAATATAGTTCGAAACAACAGAAAGTACAGAAAAGAAGTTTCATTCATTAAATTAGAGATATAATATCCAACAAGTACAAAGTCTAAAAAGAAGCCTAAGCGTGGCAACAAACTATCTAAAAGCAAACTAAAAGTAGTAACCTCTGAAAGTGACGACTAAAAAGACCTCAAGGTTTGGTCCTCGTCAGGCACGTGCTCTGGGTTGACGTCCTTGGCTCCTCGTACTCCAGCGAGTCTGCCTCGTCCACGAACTCTGGTTGAGCACCTGACGTACAGCACCCCAAAAGAAAGGAACTGTACGTCAGGTAAAGTCTACAAAAAGGGTTAGACTCTACTGCAAGTGTATCAACTTTTTGACAACGATTTACTGGTTGATTAGCATGCTGGGGTTATAACTGAGTACAAATAGAAGTAACGCAGCAGGAAAGTAAAGCGCAACAAGTAGTAGTCGTAGCGCGTGCTACCAACTACAGGACTAGCCTACAGGTGTCATGACAAGTCGGGACGTGACGGGACAAGACAAGACAAGACAAGTGAGACACGAAAGGGTTCACGCCTTACGGTTCGAGGGGGATCAGACCCTCTTACCGTGTGCACACTCAACCCAACCCCAAACCCGGGAACTCAGGACAAGATTTACAGGGATCATTTCCGCTAGGGAAACATCCGAAACGCCCGAAGGCTTTTTGTGTAACAGGGATCACTTTCGCGGGGGAAATCATCCAAAACGCCCGAAGGCTTTTTGTGTAATAGGGATCACTTCCGCTAGGAAAGCATCCGAAACGCCCGAAGGCTTTTTTGTAACAGGGATCACTTCCGCTAGGAAAGCATCCGAAACGCCCGAATGCTTTTTGGATAACAGGACAGGACATGACAAGTGTAGGGAGTTGTTATTCTAGGGTGTCCACACGCACGCACACACATGATAGCCCTACAATATCAAAAGTTGTTGTTGTCAGGCTCAGACTTCGTCGTCAAGTCTGAGCCGTCAGGAGTCGTCCCGGACGCTATCATTTCACGTCCGGTTCTATTTATTCACAGTTAACAATTCTAACCAACTAGGGCCTAAGCACGGCCAAAAGTGCAAGTGGATACACTTGCCTGTGGTGGCGAGTGTGTCGTCCGTCCGGGGCGTCTCGTCCAGGCGTCGCATCCGTGGTAGTCCGTCTGAAACAGTGTCACGGCGACGGTGTCAGGCCTCGTTTTCAATAAATCCTATTTAGGTTCATTTCTAGATTATCGGGACTATCCAAATTGTCATGAGTCACGTTTTGGTGTTTCGTTCAGCCTAAATCGACCACTGCCCTATATGCACAGAAAAGTTGTCCGACGGTCGATTTCTACAGTGACATCGTTTTACTGGTGCGAAAAAGTAAATTTAGTTATCGTTGTCCAATTTTAGTTTAGGGTTTGATTTTGCTATGGTGTGGGTTCGCTACGAGTTAGGGGACCAACCTCTCTGGTGACGGCCACGGGTAAAACTGGCGTCAGACCTGGGAACAGTTACGGATCTCGTCGCGTTTCCAGTTACCCGACTGCGGTAGCGTGGATGTCTGCATCATAGATATTTAACATCAAACTAAAGGATTTTGACAAATGAAAGTTACTCCGTTTACATATGAAAGGCACGGTTCCCAAACTGTCTCTGAGAAAGAAGAAATAAGCTAACCTACCATAGGAACCCATAATCATATAAACATCAACATCCCTTAGTATACACATAATCTGTCAAATAGCTTAGGTCTACTAACTCAGGTTAAAATAATATCTAACTTACAAGCTGTTGTATTAACCTTATATACCAATCCATGTTATAAAACTAGCCTAAAACTGAGGCATATAGTCTTAATTAACGTACTAGTTTATGAGTTACCCAACTCCTATAATACATTGCACCCTAGTGCCTATAACCTATACCTTACCACCAACATGTATGCTTGCTTATAAATATAATTAACTAACTATTAGCACTTTAGTTATTGTAAACTGGTACCTTTATAAATATATAAATATATACCATGGAAAAGTTGCTGTTGATAAACTAACATATATATGAATGGATGTAAATATATGTATAAACTAATATGTAACTCACCCCTCTGCACTTACATTTTCTATACCTAACTGTTAATGAATTTCTGCTCGTACTCATAGCACACTATTCATATGAGGATTACTCACCGTATAGCGTTTCCCAAACGCTTGCATGTGATCTTCGTGGCGGCCTGCGAGGTGACAGTGGCGTGGTTGCACACATGCAAGCGACGCCGGAGATTGAGGCTGACGGCTCGGAAGAAAGGCAGAAAACTGGATCTGGCGGAGAGAGGCGAGCTTGGAGCTCCTGCGAGGCTGCAGCAGTGGGGATCAGTGGTTTACAGTTGGCCTGGAAGAGGCTACCGACGGTCATGTGAAATCGCCACGGGGAAGGGTGGCTCGCCTGAGAGGGGAGCGGCACGGCGACGAGGTCGTGATTGGTGATGTGGGGCGAGGCGTGTCCGGAGTGGTTGAGGAGGTGGAAGCGCCGGTGAAGGAGGTCAGGCGAGGGCGTCGACAGGAGGCGGCCATGGGTGGTGGGTTGCTCGGAGATGCTAACGGCCTGGGTAGTTTGTTGAAAGGTGGGGGATGCGCCGGAGATGGGGAGGTGGCCGATGACTGTAGATGAGGGAGAGGGGACGTGAGGCGGCGGCTGTGCGCACGGCTGAGGTGAACGCCGATGATGACTGGGCATGGAGCGACGGTCTGAAACGTACAGAGTGGCCATCGCGCTGAGAGGCGGCTGTTGGCGTGGATAGTCTAGGACGCACGAGATTTAAGGTGGCGGATGCTGCTCTCGGCATTCTGTGTGAGGGCGGGGGAGAAAACTAAGTGGCGGCTGAGTACTCAAAAATAACCTAGGGTTTTTAATAGAATAGGTTAGGGGAGAGGGCAGTCACGTGGGAAGTGTAGGGGTTAGGTTAATAATAACGTTATGATAGGATTTTCACAGTTTAAAACACTTCCCCTACTTTTTTTTGAAAAGGAAAAAGTCTCACGCCCATCTCCGAATTTAAGGCATAAGAAATAATGAATCTAGTTTATAAACATTAAATGAATTTGTAAATAATCAACCCAGTTTATAAACTTACAGGCTCTCCAGTTGGAAAAATAAAGTAACATTAAAAATGAATTTGTAATGAAATAAGCAAGTTGGTCCGTTGATGTCCAAAAATTATAAGGAAAATACTGAGGTGATCGCGCCTCCGAGAGGATTGTGAAGATGGGGTTCGGTCGCGTGTCAGAGCTACGTAAGATAGTAATAGAAATAAAATGCTAAAAAACACGTACGAAACAAGATACGCGCTAAAATTGTACTGTCGGGAAGCGGCCGTTACAATAGTCTTCTAGACGTGCCTTGAAAACGTCTCCCGTAAGAGGTTCTAGGAATCTAATTATGGAGGGGGTCTCAAACCCAACATAAATGCCTAGGCGACGTTGTGGACCCATCTTTGTCCTTTGTGGTGGTGCTATGGGGACGTATACTGCACAACCAAATATTCTCAAGGGTGAGACAATTGGTGGGGCTCCAAGTGCAAGTTGCATTGGAGAAGATGACTGACCTCCAGAAGGTCTTAATTTTATTAAAGATGTAGCATGCAAAATTGCATGACCCCATGCATTCACTGGCAGCTGGGATTGAAGTAATAATGGATGAGCAATCTATTGCAGTCTCTTAATTAGAGATTCTGCTAACTCGTTTTGGGTGTGAACATGCACTACAGGATGTTCGACTTCAATTCCCTGTGCTTGGCAATAGTCTAGAAAGACTTGTGATGTAAACTCCCCCGCATTGTCTAGACGAAGTTTCTTTATCTGGTAGTCGGGGAAGTGGGCCCACAACCTGATTATCTGAGCTAAAAGCTTAGACAGTGCTAGGTTACGGGTGGACAGTAGACAAACATGTGAGCACTTAGTAGATGCATCAATCAGGACAATAAAGTACCTGAACGGACCACTTGATGGGTGTATAGGCCCACAAATGTCTACGTGAATTCTTTCCAGAAAACTTAGAGACTCCAGGTCCACTTTCAGTGGAGAGGGTCTCGTAATCAGTTTACCCTTGTAACAGGGTGGACATGGGAATTTGCCTTTTTGAAGAATCTTCAGGTTCTTCAAGTCTATGCCCCTTGAGCTCTTTATGATACGGTACATCATAACAGATCCGGGGTGTCCCAGTCTAATATGCCAGAGTTGGAATTCTGGTGTTTGGGGGCACTGCAGGTGCTCCGCCATTGATGTTTCTGGAGTTTGTATACTTGTTTGGTAGAGTCCCGAGGGGAGTCCCTTGAAACGTTCCACAATGGTTTTTGAACCATTTGTAAAAGACGTTACAATCAAGTATTCCCTTTCATTTTCCTCGACCGTCTCTAAGTGATATCCGTTTAAACGGATATCTTTGAAGCTTAGGAGGTTTCGGATGGATTTAGGGGAGTATAACGCATTCCTAAGTGTAATTTGTGTGTTACCGGAGATCAATATGATTGCTTCCCCTGATCCTTCGATTATATTAGCTGGCCCTAAGATTGTTCTCAGTGGACCAGAGTAGCTACTTATGCTCGTGAAGTAGTCTATGTTCTGAAGGATTGAGTGTGTCGATGCACTGTCCACTAGGCAAATTGATTCCATATCTATATATTAAGAAAGAAATTTAAGCAGTTAATAATATGAAGAGGAAAAGTTCTACTTTCATTTAAGATGCTGAAACGATTGTTCGACATGGAATAAAAACTAGATACAATGCCTGAAAAGAAGGTACATTGCTAGAAATAACAATTTGTTTATGGTCCAAAACTAGAGAGTGTCGTCTCCCATGAAATCTTCAGGAGTCTATGAGGTCTCTGGCAACGCTGCGCTCTCTATCAGGTTTGTCTCAGCTCGAGTTTTGAGGCTTGCCTGGTAGAGGTCCTGTAGGTGTTTCTGGGTGCGACAGATTCTGGACCAGTGGCCCGTCATTCTGCATTTGGAGCACTTATCCTCCCAGTCTTTCTTGGGAGTACCACCTTTGGACGTCCACTTTTACTTCTTTTTCACGAACTTCTGGTTCTGAGGAGGAGCTTGGGGAGTGGCCTTCTTCCGCTTCTTCTGTTCTTTCCATTTCTGGAATTTAGCCTTCTTGTCCATCTTCTTCTTCTGGGAAGACTGGAAGTGTGCCTCTGCAGGAGGTGGCAGTGGAGCGGGGCCAAAAGGGCGCAGGTTGTGAGTGGCAACCAACAGGTCTCTGTTCTGTTCAGCCATTAACAAGCATGAAAGCAGATCAGAGTACTTCTTACTCTCACGGTATTGTTGCATAAGGATCATGTCCTTCTCGTGGAAAGACATGAACGTCTTTTCCAGCAACATTTTCTCCGTCACCGTTTCACCACACAACTTCAGGCGTGAGGTGATACGGAAGAGTGCTGAGTTGTACTCCACTACGGATTTGTAATCCTGTATGCGGAGGTGAGTCCACTCGTACTGTGCACGTGGGAGTATGACATCCCTCTGATGCATGTACCTCTCCTCAAGTGCATCCCACGGTTCGTAAGGATCCTCGACAGTAAGATACTCGTCCTTTAGGGTCGAGTCTAAATGTTTCCTGATATAGATAATGACTTTCGCCTTTAGTATATCAGAAACTTCTTATGTCTAAGGTGCTTCTTTGGAAGCATCCTTTTGAGCTGTGGCAGTACTTGTTGTTGCCTTCTCAGTGGGTGTCAGACTGAACCCATGAGATCGCAGATGGAACTTCAGGTCCAACTGCCAACTCAAGTAGTTCGACCCATCGGCCTTCAGGACCGAGAAATCGACATTCGCAAGTCTGGCCATTAATTGATCTAGCAATATAAAAATAGCATGGATTATTAAACTGTAAAAACAATTAGACATCCACACATGTATTTTTTACCATTTTCATAAAGAAAATTAACATTCATGCATGCTTTTTAACATTTTCATTTCATGAATTTAAAGAAAAACTTAAAATCCACGCATGCTTTTTAACATTTTCATATTAACATTAAACTAGCATGAAGAGAGCTTAACATCCACGCATTTAATGTATAAGCAATGAAAATAAGTTAGGACTATGGGAATCAGCCAGCCGACACCGAAACGAAAAATACAGTCCGAAGTTACATCAAAAAATTGCATGAAAGAATAAATACAACTCGAGAACTTCAGAGAGAAGCCCCTTTCTTCTTTGTGCATATGCCTTCAGCTCCTTTTTGGTGTCCTTTGGTCTTCTTTTTACATATATTTCCTCACTTACAAATTTCTCAAAAAGAAAAAATTGCAGAAAAGAAAAGATGTCGGAAACCTAGCTAATCCCTAAAAACATAGCCTAATTGCACATCCATGCAGATAATATACGAAAAATATACAACACGCATATAATCATATCACAGGCATGTAAAGATTAATTAAATAATCTAAATAGTGTGTGACGTGCTAAAAATATTTTGAAAAAACTTTTTACCTTTGATCCATATTTTTACTGTTTTATTTTCCACTTTAACCCTTTTTATAAAGTTTAGAATTTCCTTAATTATTTAGGGCTTTTGGGGCCAAAAATAAAAAAAGGAAAAATTGTTTTGTAAATGGGCTAATTTTCAGACTTTTGGGCCATGAAAACGGCCCATTAGGGTTAATTGGGCCTCCCCTAAAAAATTGGCCCGTTAAGGGCTAGGGTTTCCGAAAAACCCTAGGCGGGGGGGGCTCGCGGCGTGCCGCCGTGACGGCTGGCCGCGCAGAGGGGCGCGGCCGCCGTGGCGGCGGCTGGCCGCGGCGTTTGAGCCGCCGGCGGCGCTTGTGGAGCGCCGTCGTTTTGCCCTTCAGGCGGCGGGGGTATGGATCAAGGTTTTGGGGGGAAAAAGATTTTTCAAGCATTTAGATCTCTAAAACCCCGATTTTTATTGTTTTTAGACATGCGGATCTAAATAAAAATGTGATTTTTACAGTGTTTTTAAACTTTTTGATCCTAAAACATGCAGATCTACGGGAAACACAAGTTTAGATCTAAAAAGTTTTGAGATTTACCTCTAGATTCGATAAGGGAATATAGAAGACGGTTGGTGAAGGATGCCCTTTTCGCTCCCCGTTGAGAAGATTACGATCTTCTTAGACTGAGCGGCTGATGGATCTCCTTCCTTGCGCGTCGCCGCCTTTTCGAACGAGCGTGATCGTGCTGATAATGTGTTGTGAAGGGAAAAGTAAGGAAATAGGTGAAGGGGTTAAGAGCCCCCCTACCCTCTTATTTATAGCTTCCAATGGTGGGCCGGATACCCAATGGGCCTCATGGGCCTATTCATAACAAAATCTTTATAACAAGCATAAGATAATAACATTTTAATATATTCTAGACGTACAATAGGTGCATATGTTTCATCATATTCTATTCATTCTTCTTGATTATTTCCTTGTGCAACTAATCTTACTTTATTTCTAACTGTTTTCCAGATTCATCTAATTTATTCTTAAATACCCATGTTGTTCCTATAACTAGGTCTAGGAACTAATTCACATACATCATTTCTCTTGAATTAATTTAGTTCTTCCTGCATTGCAATAATCCATGAACTATCCTAACATGCTTCCTTGATATTTTTAGGTTCAATAGATGAAATAAAAGCACAATGCGTCATTTGTTCTATTTGTGACGTAGTTTTCACACCATCTGATATATTTCCTATAACTAATTCATGTGGATCGTTGGGAACTTCTGCAAATGCCTTAGGACATTAAATGTTTTATGAGGTTGATTTAGTAGAAGGATTAGTTGAATCATTTATATCATCATTATCATCTAGTTTAATATTCTCAAGTGAATTAGATAATGGTATTTCATCGGCATATATATATATATATGCTAGATGAGTAACTTTCATCAAATGTGACAGGAAATGATTCTTCTATACACAAAATTCTTTTATTATAAACTATGTAGGCTTTACTACGTGTAGAATATCCTACAAATATTCCTTCATCTGACTTAGAGTCAAATTTATCTAGTGTATCTCTGGTGTTTAGAATAAAACATTTACATCCAAAAACATGAATATGATACACATGGAATACGACTGAAGAATAATTCAAAACAAGTTTTTTTTAGTGTTGGTCTTATTAGGATTCTATTTAAAATATAACATGCAATAGCAACAGCTTCTGCCGAAAAATACTTAGGTAAATTACTATCACATAACATAGTCCTAGCGCATTCTTGTAATGTTATATTTTTCCTTTCTACTATGCTATTTTGTGAAGTAGGTCTAAGAATAGAAAAAATATGTGTTATGTTGTTATCATTACAAATTTTGTGACAGATTCATTTTCAATTATCCTCTATGATCATTACGAATAGTAATAATGGTTAAAGATTTGATTTTTTTTTGAATTTTTCGACAGAATATTGAAAATTCTTCAAATGCATCATTCTTGTATTTTAAAAATAAAACCCAAGTATATCTAGAATACTCATCAATAATGACAAATGCATATCTACTCATAAAACTTATCCATTTTTCCTTGCTGACATTCATCACAAAATTGTGTGCGACTGAAAGAGATGTTGGGCATTCCTAAAACTAGTTTATGTTTTGAAATACGTGCAATATGTTTTAAATTGGTGTGTCCAAAATGTTTGTGCCATGAGAGTGTATTATCTGTGGATTCTAATAAACAATGACTATGTGTATTAATGGTCATACATAGAATATATATATTATTCCTACGATTAGCTTGAAATAATATAGTAGACATATTATAATCATATATGTTGTAAGCATTCTTTTCGAAAAGATTTTAAAAATCCTTATCGCATAAGTGACTAATAGATAGTAGGTTATGTTTCAAACTGTTAATGAGGCGCGCGTTTTTTATGATTGGCTTATCTGGATCACCAACTATTACAATACCAATAACTTTGCATTTATTGTTATCTCCGAAGGTAAAAATGCCACCATCTTTGAATTGAACGCTTGATAAAAGTTTGATGTTTCATGATATGTGTTTGGAACATCCACTATCTAGGATCCATCTTTTCTTTTTAGGTACATGAAAAATAAACAATAAGCATTTGTACCCTTTGCTTTTGGGTCCTTAAGATTAGTCCTTAGGAGCCAAACCCAAGTAGAATTTGAATTCTGTAAATAATTCACTGAATGCATAACATCTTTCATATAATTTGAACTGTATAAATCCATATCATATAAACATAAATCTTTAGGAATCCAAAGAAGAAATGTAATAGGTTTCCTTCAAGATGTATTGAAATTTTTTTTATTTGTAACTACACTTTTATAGTAGAATTATTCTTTTGTTGTGCGGAAATAGAAGAATTTAATTTCATTGTATAAATAAATGTATGCTTCTTCTTTTCTTGTTTAACGAAGTTTGTTAATCCATTCATGTTGGGAGCATTCTTAAGTGAATAACCCAAACAATGTCTATGATTTGCTGGATGTTGAACTTTAAGCAAATCATCAAGATTAGTTTTTCCTTTATTAAATCTATTTATACTAATAGACATCTATTATACATTTGACAACCTTTTTGAATCCTAGGGCTGACTAGGACAAGATAAAGAGTGGCTGAGATTTGATCCTGGTAAATCCATGGTTGAGATGAGTAGTTGTAAATCTTTTTGAGGGGAAAAACTTTTGAATTTTGAGAGCAATCTCTTGGAAGAAACTAAAATTTTTGAAACTTGATGGGAAAAATGAGGTGGGGTCAGCTGGAAAGAGAAAGGGTCAATATGTGGGTTTTCTTTGGTTTGGATATAATTTGAACATGACAGGAAACATTGTTGTTCTCTTCCCAAAAGAGCAAAAGAACCCACCAATGCACATCCCCCAACCCTCCACGTACAGCACGCCTGCAGGAAGACCTCCTCGGCTCCTCCACACGAAGCCGCGCCTTCTACACAAAAAATCCCCAAATTAAAATGAGCACCCACCATCAATGGGTTCTGCTTCTTCTCCCCATCAATTTTGCCAACCTCGAGAGCATCCACCAGCCTCAAGGGCTAGGGCCTCTTGATCTTCCTGTCTCATCGCAGGTACCACCATTTTCTCTGCAATCATTTCTGGGTTACGGGGTTTTCATTTGATCTTTGTTAAGATCCGATTTCATTTGATCTTCATTCTCTCCTTCTGAGTTGTCGCAGGTAACCCCAACTCCATTGGAGCCTTTTCTCATCAAGCATCATCTTTAAGGTGTCGATTTGATAAAATGTACATGAATCTTTGAGCATCATCTGCATAGTTTGCATAGTTTGTTAAAATGACTTGAGCTCATCTGTTAAATCTGTGAGCATTTTGTTAAAAATGACTTGAGCTCATATGTTAAATCCGAGGGCACGGGTCATAGTTTGTTAAAATGATTTGATCTTCATAGTTTGCATAGTTTCTGTTATTTTCTATTTTATCACTTTTTTGCTCATATGTTTGAGAAAAATAACATGCTAAAGCCCCAAATCTGTGAGCATTTCATTGCAATTTTACTCGTGCCCCAAATGAACATACGTTTGTTAGCAATTGGTCTGAATTTGATCTGATGGAGGTAGTAAAATGACTTGATCTTCATCATAACTTAAACCCTGCTAAATCCCCAAATCCATGAGCAGTTCATCACAATTTTAGCACTTTCCACAGCCTTTGTTCCAATGTTTAGTAAGCTATATAATGAACATAATTTTATTAGCATCCCAGTAGCTTTGGTAACTTAGTTCTGCTATTGTTTGAATTGTTTTTTCCTTAAACTGCTTCATATTCTAAGGACACAGAGCCGAAGCAAAATGGCTAGACATCCTTATTATTGGATAGAAGTTAAATAATCAGAATCTGATACTATGAAATTGCCATCATTATTGTATGTATTTGCATGCTCTTTTAATGTGGTTATTCAACATATTTGTCAGGAACTGAAGAAGTTTACGGGCACATGATTAATGGTCTTTGCAGATGTGTGAAAGGAATGAGGAACACAATTTTACCTAAGCAGATGTGTGAAAAGGAAAAGAGAATAAAACACTAGAAGAAGACAAAGTAAAATTTTTGTTTTCCGGAAGGGGGAAGATGATTGGAAGTGTAACAAAGCCAACTCTAGTATAACATTGGAATGTAAGGAATACCACATAAGGAAACATTGAGTATGTATACCTAAGCCTCTAGGAACTTACATGGGAGGATGATAAGGTCAAAGCTGATAGGAAAGGCATATACGGGAAACACGATATATGATCACTTCTTATAATAGTGCCAGAAAATTTGAGGAATTGAGACATTTGGCTCGGAACTGTGACAAAAAAAGAAATTTTGTCATAGGGATGTTTGTGCATTCTATCTTAACAAAAAAGCAAAATATTTTTAGAAATCAGAACGATGTGGGATTTAAGGCCAATGACCATTTTTCCTCAAAAAATCAAGCCGATCCCAAATTTTTGGTATGAATGCTATGAAGAAGAAGTCAAACTGGCATGAATCATTGCAGAGGTTCATATGTAGGTCTGTTAAGAACTTTGTAAAACATGGATGAACTATATTTACAAACTCATTATTTTCTTGTTAGGAAAATTTTTTCTTGGATATATTATTGAATGGACTATTTTATTGGTGGATCAAATGTACTGAAAACAATATGACAAAGAATATCAACAATGTTAAGGCCACATGGTTAGTTCCTAAGGTAATTACCTATTTTCTAATCCGTGTTGAAGACTAAGGTCGAAGTAGGGATAGATGCATCATGAATGCATCAAGAAAAAGAAATAAATTAGTGTTCAAAAATAGCAGCAATCATCATGAATGTTTACGTATCAAATGGATCACGCCTTCATTATATTTGGGACTTGCTCAGTTTACATGGCATGTAGTCTACTGTCAATTAAAAAAGCACTCACGTGGTGTGTTTACACTGGTGAGGCATTCATATACTTGACGAAGTCAAGAGTGCTACTAGTAATTTGAAATGCATCCCGTTTGCGACTCTTTCGGTGCATGCGGTATCTCCTCTTTTTATTCTTCATATATCTGCCCATAACAGATTACAAAGTAGAAGTTACATATATGATGCATCTCGGCGTTAGCATGCATCATGTTGTATTTCATACATATTTGTTTAAAATTATTTTCACATTTATTTTAAATGATTCATTTGGACGTTGGCATTATTTGAATAGCCTAAAGATTTTAGGATTCACATTTGCTTCACACCAACATGCTATCGGTACAGAGACATCAGTGAATTCTATACTTGATTTACCATTATTAATCAGTCTTATATACACACAATTTAGTCACCTGTTGATAGCTACGTATCAAAAAGACAATTAGCTCAACCCAAAAGGAAAGAACTAGAACAAGCACAAAGAAACATTGCTCGATATGATGATCCAGCTGCTAGGTGATCATCCACTTGATTGTACCTAAAGTCTAATCTAATTTATTGTAATTTAATTATATTTAGTTTTGGGTTTAATTTGGATAGGTCTTTAGCTCAACTCTGAAGGAGAGAACCAGAACACGAACAAAGAACCTTATCTCGATATATGACTCCAACTAGCATACTTGATGTACCTCAAATAAAGCCTGCATTATCCACTTTTCCTGTTGAACGAGAAGATAAGGGCTCAGCCTCGTGTTATGATATGATTCCTGAACAAGATGTTGGACCAATTGTCAGGTTATTATCAATTTGACTGTACAAAAATGTAATATATTTTAACGTATTTTAATATTTAGTTATACCTTAAATTTGGATAGGTTTTCAGCTCAATGCAGACGGATAGAACGATAGCAAGAAACACCCCAAGTAACACATGGTTTAACAACTTCTCGAATTGAACAAGAAGATGAGGGCTCAGATCAATGTAGAAGGATAGACCGAGATCAAGAAATACCCCAAGTAACACTTGGTTTAACAAATTCCCGAGTTCAACACGAAGTTTAGGGCTCAGCCTCGCTATTACTATGCAAGCCAACTCAACATAGAGTTGATCCGCCAACGCAGGTGGATTTTGGTCGGCATTATCTTGGATCAATGACATGCCCTCATTGCTCAGCCTTACAATTGGAAACGATTTGCTGATGAGAAATTTTGGATGCATGTTTAATGTCATTCTTGGAGACTTTAAGTTATTCATGCTGCAAGTTTAATGCAAGTTTAATGTTATACCTGATGAGAATTGATTTGATCAAATGGCGACTAATGGTACTACCATTTCTAGGCCATCTCCTAGCCCTTCGCCATTAAGAAATTCGAAGTTTTTTCAGGTACTGATGTCACGCCCCGCTTCCCAAAAATATGGAGGCGAAGCGTGAGAAGGTCCGCTCAGACTTGAAGCTGCAAGCTGCAAGTCCGATAAGCATCAATCAAATTTAAAACTGCAGGTCCTTGCAACGCGAGCGAAACAAGATAATAATGAAATGAGACAAAAGAATAATCTCAGGATATCCATAAATATAAATTCCAACATCGCAAAAAAGCCACCAGGCAGAAATAAAAGAGAGTCTAATGGCCCAAACATGGCCAACAAAAGTACATCGTACAAAACAAGGTGACACGCACCGACAACTAACAACAAACCTAAAACAAAAGAAAGCTCAGCAAAGTCACCAAGAAAGATCACTGACATCCACAAAACTCCTCCTAGGCAGACATGGACTCAGGCTCAGCGTCAGCAACTCATCACGTACACAGCAACGGTCTCTGGCTCAGGTCTAACATGTGACACCCAAAAGAGCAAGGGGCACATGTCAGCAAGTCTACAAGAGACTTGTGCAAGTAAACTGAAAGTATGCAAAAGTAAAGCAACCTAGCAGTTCTAGCATGAATGCGATGACATGGCAGTTAAAGTATGAGTGCAACAGGTAAAGTAAAGTAAGGTACGAGCATGGCATTTAAACATGGCATGGATGACAAGTATTACATTAATCATTCACAAGACAAGTACAAGACAAGAAAAGTAAGCACCTCGTGCACAGAGATTCCGTCTTTTGGCTAGAGGGCTGATCAGGCCACTCCTAAGCTCAAGTGAACGTTTATCCCTACCCCTCCACGTGTATCGAGCCAGGGCCTTACCCCCGAACGGGAATGCTCGCTTCTGGATCACGAGCCAGGAAGTGTTTTTAACAAGTATGGCATAGGGGTGCACCTAGCCGGTCCAGGGAAACCGGGCATTGGCTTTTGACCAACACATGAGGCCAGTTTCCCTGGAAGTAGTATTCAAGGAGTACAAGTATTGTAGCGTGTGCTACGAATGCAACAATCAACTTGGATGACATGTAGAATGTAATGCATGGCAGTTAAAAGTGCGTACAGATAAGGAAAGTAAACGTGACAGTTTAGTATGCATGAACAACAAGTTTAAAGGGTTGGATCTAGCTTCGTTGTCAAGCTAGATCCATTTAGGTGACGGATCTAGTTTCGTTGTCAAACTAGATCAAGTAGGCGTCTAGCCAGCTATCATTTCACTGACTAGTCTCTTTTACGCTGAAAGCAAGGAAGTGGCCTAAAAACATGGCCCTACACAAGAGTTGGCACGTTTCACTTGCCTGCAAGTACAACGTCTGAGCACACCGTCCAATGAGTCCAAAAATCACTATTATCCTACGTGCACAAGTCCACCGGCCTAAAGTCCATATTATTAATCTTGATTAGTGAATTTAAAACATTTAAAATACTTTAAAAATACTGATTTTAGTCTTGATTAGCAGGCAATGGGTTGGGGGTCCTAGGGGTGCAAAGCGTTACCTCAACACGACGCGAAAGCTACACCGGCGTCGGGTAGCGACGCCGGGGGTTGGAATAAGAGAACGCGCTCCAAGTCCAGATTCCAAATTAGTTTCCTCGCTGGAAAGTTCAGAGCATCAACCAGAACAACGGTTCCAGATTCCAAAGCTAGCACATGCGACGACGGGCTACGACGAGTCGCAACGTCGTACACGGCAAATCGTCGGAGAGAAAGCACCTAGGTGGGGCCCACAGTAGTCCTAGGGACCTTTGGGGGACCCACAATACCTCTGGAGAACTTGGGGGGCCCACGGAGGCAAGTGGTGCGACGGATGCGGGGTTGCGACGAGTGGCTCTCGGTCGTACACAGCCAATGCGGGGGATTCCATCGGTCGGGCTCATACGGCGGGGCTGTGCAGCGCTTGCGGAGATGCGGTCGTCGGTCACAGCGGCCGCTGCGAGGGGATCCTTCGGTCAGACACTGCGGATGCGAGGGAGCGGGCGCTGCAACGCTGCGGGGGTTGTAACGGAGTGGGGGAGCGGGCGATGCGGGCGCTTGGGTCGGTCAGACACAGCGGGCGGGTCGGTCGGGCGCTTGGGCTGCAGCGGAGCGGGGGTTGCGATGCCGAGCGGGGCGAGCGACCGGTCTGACCGAGAGGAATCCTCGGTCGGATCGGGAACGGAGCGGAGCGATGTGGGCCAAGCTGGGTGCGGGGGCGGCCAGCGGTCGGAGCGGGGATTTTGGGGCTGTTTTCTCGGTCGTGCGGAGGAAGTTCGTCGCAACGTTGCGACGAATCGTCGCAACGTCAAATTTGAGTTTTGGAAGCGGCTAGGGTTATTTTCTTGCGAAAATAGGTCTTCCTAGAGGTTGTTTATATAGTGTAGATGGGTTGACTTGGTCTAGGGCTAAATCTAATAGGATTAGAAGTTTAAAATAATTTAAAATTCGAAATTCAACTTCTCTAACTCACCCAAGGATTTGACCTAGTCCAAATGAGCTGGAAATTGGCTCAAAAATTCTTTAATATGTTTAAAACTCAAATAAATTTTATTTGGCCGAAATTAATTTAAAAATTAATTATTAAAAATAATATAAAACTTGTTAAAAATATAAAAGTGGTCAAATAAACTCTAAAAATTATAAAATAAATATCGGGGTGATCGTGATGACAAATGTGAGCTAACTAAGGAGACGGATCTCAATTTCGACTTCGGACGACGAAACTAAAAATAGAAACGTCTCCCGTCAAAAGTGAAAATCGTCACGTCTCATCGAGTAAGATTAAATTGTGGGAAAACGACTCGAGGAATGTTGTTCCAAGATAGTGCCACTATTTAATACTCTCAGAGACGTTCACAACGGCATATCACACAAAAGTGTTCACAAACGAATAAGGTCTAAAATAAACACGTGCACGGCCAAAAGCACGTGGACGAAAAGTGTACAATGAAAAGTGGTTGTTACATCCTCCCCACCTTAGAATAAAGTCCGTCCTCGGACTTTCTAATATATCTAGTCGCTCTAATAACTACCACAAATCAAGTCATATTATATTTCAAACCAGGTATAGTCATTACAGGTGCTCATATACGCACTAGGTAGTCAAACATTGATACTACCAACAAGTATATATATAAATTCACGTACGTCATATACTTATACTCATTATAGTCAGTCAACTTCATACATGTATTTCAATCATGTATATAAACATACATCCCTTATATAACTACTACTCACAAAACAATAGTTCAGATACTCACATAAGAATAGTCTTTCACTTAGCAAATACAATCATTGCTCTACGTATAGATAGCTACCTATGCACAAACATCAAGGGTATACTACCCTCTAATATTCATCCAACACCAAACACATCAACACATGTAGTCACACCATACCATTATTAAGTCAAATTTTACTATATCTAATATACATTCATTACCACTATCGTTTCACAATATATAGTCATTCAAATACATGCAAATAGTTCACCATATATTCACATCACGTACGGTCCTATAACTGTATTTACGACACGCCACATATATCATAGTCATCAATACCTATAACTAAGCACATACTTACCCGTGCATGGTGCACACCCATACACACTAACATTTCATTTACATACACCAATCATACCATTATATAACTAGCACACATACACACCTAGTTTTAGCTAGTACACATACGTTCACACGAGCAAGTCCTTAGTAATTATCTATACCACAAGACCAACACATATAACTATATACTGGTGTAGCGACCCACAATCATGTGCGTAACACAACCAGGCACAAACACTCCTATCACTATACATACATCAAACATCGCTATATTCAAACTTCAGACATACATTCAATGTACTTAGAGTATACCCACTCAAGCTTGAGTGAGACTCAATACATATATCAGAATTTTCTATATACGTAACACGACATTTATACCTATACTGATACCAATCCCATATATATACACCTACCAATACAACCATATACATTCCATAAATCAATCACACTTAATATTTAGTCAGGTAATACTTACATAGTTAAATCAATTTATATACCATAATAATAGTAATACAGACATCAGCACACATATATTTATAATACCCTCCCTAATACATGCATACGCATTCATCGTATAGTCACACACATGTAACATATATATATATATTCACACCATAGCCTGCTGCCTATAATTAGTATAATAATACACCTATACATACAAAATTAAGATGTGCAATAGTCGTGTATACCTCACGGTATGCACGCATGCAACATCCCGCGAAAGCAAACAATACCAATCAAAATTTTAACCCTACTACCATATGTATATCACTTATATACTCATGCAACGAAACATAACTTCCTACGTCCAAGCACAATATATATCTACCTACGAGCACATTCTCACACGTACTAGTATATAGGTCACTCGATAGGCCTACTCACTTATCTATACGTTCAATTATTATTATCACACCTATCATACTCATAGCTTCACCAAATCAAATTATTTCAACCATTCTAAGTATCTCTTACTACATACACAGGCATCCCTAGTATAGTATAGATATCCACACAAAAATCTATAACTACTAACACACAACAACTTCATACTATCACGAATAACTCCGAGTATATATATATATATACCACACAATAGGCAAGCATCAATATACTATGGGGGTACACTCATTCAAGCCCACGTACACAACTTAGGTACGTGCACTACGACTACCTCACAAGGTCCAATGGCCTACTAACAATTAAGGGTTGGCACAGACATTGACGGACCCTAAGGCCTAAGCAATAGAGGGAGGTCGAGGTCGAGGGTGTGACGAGGGAAGGATCGATAGGCACGAGTTCAGATAGGACGAATACAAGGAGATAGCTTGGTTAGACGAAACATAGACTCAATGGTGATGTTTAGGTCGTGGGAAAGGGGATGTAGTGATGCTTGAATAGGATACAGAAAGAAAATAGGGTAAATAGCATAAGCTAAAACACGTGGAGTTTGAAAACTGTTGTACTTCAAAAGTTGGAATCCTCGTCTGAAAAGAAATATTTGGAGAGCGATAAACGAGTTGTTCAAAATGAGTTTGGGTCGAATATTCATAATAAGAGAAAATGGTCTATTGGGTTAAAAAAATTTATAAAAGGAAGTAAAATCATTTACACGAATATTAAGGATGTGGTTTAGAAAATTTTATACGTCAGTAATTTAATATAATGTTGTCAAAAGGTTTTGGAAAGTCGAAAAATGAAATCAAGTAACGGAAAAATTTAAACTCAGGTTAAATGCTTTCAAAACTTTTAGGCTACGGAAGATTTAAAATAATCAATTTTGAAACTTCTTTTAGAAAACCATGGTTTGCCAATAATGAGAAACTGATTTACACAAGGTTCTTAATATACGAGCACAACAAGTCTGGTACGGACATAAAAATAATTGAAAGTATGTATGGTGCACGGAAAAATAATATTATCTTAGTAGTAGAATTATCGAAATCGAATAGCAAGTCTTTAAAATCAAATCATGGAGGGTCTAAATCAGGAAGTGGTTATGAAAATAGTAATTTTGCAAAAATCTGAAATAGCGAGAACGACCAACTTGCTGAAAGCTGAAATTCCATGTGTCTTGAAAAGTATTTGAATGGCATAAATCAGGAGGGAAAATTACAAGTTGAATAAAAGTACGATTCAGAATAAAATTAATATATGAAGGAATGACGCATTTGCATAAGTACAAAAAACATAGGCTGGGAAAATACTATAAGCTAGTATTCAAAAATTCCGACAAACGTTTTTTTTAAAAAAATAAATCAATGAAGGAGTATGAAGTATAAGTATATTAAAATTTTGAACAAAGTTAAACTTAGTGGAAGAGGAGATTGAAAAATACTTTCAGAAGGTTCAAGTTTTGTAACGGAAAGGTTTGAAAATTGACGACGATCGTCATGCGGCGGTCTCATGAATTGAGGCAAGGAAATGGTCGGATGGTCAGAACGTACATACGCCTAGGATATGAATCAGGAAAGTCTACGGGAACTCCTACGGTCGACCACCTAAGGATTAAGAACTAAGCGCTAAGACTTTCTAAGGAGCTAGACGGTAATGAAATGCATTCAGCTTGGTCCGAAATCGATGAACCCAAACAAACGACAAAAGGAAATTTTAGAGGTCTAATATGGTCAGGGTTAGGCAATAACCACTAAGGTAACTCCTACGACGATTAAATCGATTGCTAGAAGGGGGTCTAACTACAATCAGGGCCTCTAACTAGCAAGCACAGACGTCTAACTAAGCCTTCTTATCACCTAGTGTCATAAGAAAACGACTAGACTCAGGGCTTATGACTCGGATGTTGCAATTTATTTAATGGACATTCCATTATTATCGTTGTTTCGTTAATTCGCAATTGCAAGACTGGACCTGCATGGGCCACCAACAAAACCTGTCACGCCCCGCTTCCCAAAAATATGGAGGCGAAGCGTGAGAAGGTCCGCTCAGACTTGAAGCTGCAAGCTGCAAGTCCGATAAGCGTCAATCAAATTTAAAACTGCAGGTCCTTGCAACGCGAGCGAAACAAGATAATAATGAAATGAGACAAAAGAATAATCTCAGGATATCCATAAATATAAATTCCAACATCGCAGAAAAGCCACCAGGCAGAAATAAAAGAGAGTCTAAAGGCCCAAACATGGCCAACAAAAGTACATCGTACAAAACAAGGTGACACGCACCGACAACTAACAACAAACCTAAAACAAAAGAAAGCTCAGCAAAGTCACCAAGAAAGATCACTGACATCCACAAAGCTCCTCCTAGGCAGACATGGACTCAGGCTCAGCGTCAGCAACTCATCACGTACACAGCAACGGTCTCTGGCTCAGGTCTAACATGTGACACCCAAAAGAGCAAGGGGCACATGTCAGTAAGTCTACAAGAGACTTGTGCAAGTAAACTGAAAGTATGCAAAAGTAAAGCAACCTAGCAGTTCTAGCATGAATGCGATGACATGGCAGTTAAAGTATGAGTGCAACAGGTAAAGTAAAGTAAGGTACGAGTATGGCATTTAAACATGGCATGGATGACAAGTATTACATGAATCATTCACAAGACAAGTACAAGACAAGAAAAGTAATCACCTCGTGCAGAGAGATTCCGTCTTTTGGCTAGAGGGCTGATCAGGCCACTCCTAAGCTCAATGAACATTTATCCCTACCCCTCCACGTGTATCGAGCCAGGGCCTTACCCCCGAACGGGAAAGCTCGCTTCTGGATCACGAGCCAGGAAGTGTTTTTAACAAGTATGGCATAGGGGTGCACCTAGCCGGTCCAGGGAAACCGGGCATTGGCTTTTGACCAACACATGAGGCCAGTTTCCCCGGAAGTAGTATTCAAGGAGTACAAGTATTGTAGCGTGTGCTACGAATGCAACAATCAACTTGGATGACATGTAGAATGCAATGCATGGCAGTTAAAAGTGCGTACAGATAAGGAAAGTAAACATGACAGTTTAGTATGCATGAACAACAAGTTTAAAGGGTTGGATCTAGCTTCGTTGTCAAGCTAGATCCATTTAGGTGACGGATCTAGTTTCGTTGTCAAACTAGATCAAGTAGGCGTCTAGCCAGCTATCATTTCACTGACTAGTCTCTTTTACGCTGAAAGCAAGGAAGTGGCCTAAAAACATGGCCCTACACAAGAGTTGGCACATTTCACTTGCCTGCAAGTACAACGTCTGAGCACACCGTCCAATGAGTCCAAAAATCACTATTATCCTACGTGCACAAGTCCACCGGCCTAAAGTCCATATTATTAATCTTGATTAGTGAATTTAAAACATTTAAAATACTTTAAAAATACTGATTTTAGTCTTGATTAGCAGGCAATGGGTTGGGGGTCCTAGGGGTGCAAAGCGTTACCTCAACACGACGCGAAAGCTACACCGGCGTCGGGTAGCGACGCCGGGGGTTGGAATAAGAGAACACGCTCCAAGTCCAGATTCCAAATTAGTTTCCTCGCTGGAAAGTTCAGAGCATCAACCGGAACAACGGTTCCAGATTCCAAAGCTAGCACGTGCGACGACGGGCTACGACGAGTCGCAACGTCGTACACGGCGAATCGTCGGAGAGAAAGCACCTAGGTGGGGCCCACAGTAGTCCTAGGGACCTTTGGGGGACCCATAATACCTCTGGAGAACTTGGGGGGCCCACGGAGGCAAGTGGTGCGACGGATGCGGGGTTGCGACGAGTGGCTCTCGGTCGTACACAGCCAATGCGGGGGATTCCATCGGTCGGGCTCATGCGGCGGGGCTGTGCAGCGCTTGCAGAGATGCGGTCGTCGGTCACAGCGACCGCTGCGAGGGGATCCTTCGGTCAGACACTGCGGATGCGAGGGAGCGGGCGCTGCAATGCTGCGGGGGTTGCAACGGAGCGGGGGAGCGGGCGATGCGGGCGCTTGGGTCGGTCAGACACAGCAGGCGGGTCGGTCGGGCGCTTGGGCTGCAGCGGAGCGGGGGTTGTGATGCGGAGCGGGTCGAGCGACCGGTTTGACCGAGAGGAATCCTCGGTCGGAGCGGGAACGGAGCGGAGCGATGCGGGCCAAGCTGGGTGCGGGGGCGGCCAGCGGTCGGAGCGGGGATTTTGGGGCTGTTTTCTCGGTCGTGCGGAGGAAGTTCGTCGCAACGTTGCGACGAATCGTCGCAACGTCAAATTTGAGTTTTGGAAGCGGCTAGGGTTATTTTCTTGTGAAAATAGGTCTTCCTAGAGGTTGTTTATATAGTGTAGATGGGTTGACTTGCTCTAGGGCTAAATCTAATAGGATTAGAAGTTTAAAATAATTTAAAATTCGAAATTCAACTTCTCCAACTCACCCAAGGATTTGACCTAGTCCAAATGAGCTGGAAATTGGCTCAAAAATTCTTTAATACGTTTAAAACTCAAATAAATTTTATTTGGCCGAAATTAATTTAAAAATTAATTATTAAAAATAATATAAAACTTGTTAAAAATATAAAAGTGGTCAAATAAACTCCAAAAATTATAAAATAAATATCGGGGTGATCGTGATGACGAATGTGAGCTAACTAAGGAGACGGATCTCAATTTTGATGTCGGACGACGAAACTAAAAATAGATACGTCTCCCGTCAAAAGTGAAAATCGTCACGTCTCATCGAGTAAGATTAAATTGTGGGAAAACGACTCGAGGAATGTCGTTCCAAGATAGTGCCACTATTTAATACTCTCAGAGACGTTCACAACGGCATATCACACAAAAGTGTTCACAAACGAATAAGGTCTAAAATAAACACGTGCACGGCCAAAAGCACATGCACGAAAAGTGTACAACGAAAAGTGGTCGTTACAACTGATGTTTTTTTTATTTAGATCTTTTCTTTAAACAATTTAATGTTAATAAACTGGTTGTAACTATGAGGGAACCCCCATGAATTGGATTAAGGAAGCTTTAATGTCCATTCATTTTCGTCTTTGATGTTTATTAACTTTCTCTTTGGTTATTGACAGGCCAACATGAGAATTTTGGTTACTGGATGAGCTGAAATCATTGGGTCTTATTTGGGTGACAAATTTGATGGAGAATGAAAAGAATGATGTATTTGTTTTGTTGTTTCAATTCATCCAATGTTATTTGATAATTTAGCTGTATGACTTTTTGTATGATATCGTCTATGATAACAGAGGAGCTGTTATAAGATTTTTTGCAAGTTATATGTGCACAATTCTCTTCAGGATTCAAACAGGCTATGCATGCACATTTATATTCACTGTTGGTATTATTTGTTTTTGGCCTTGAAAGTATCTCTCTTCGGTCTTTTTATATGGATTTCGTATATAGCCACTAAGGTTTATGAAGAAGACTACGCTTAATTTTTTCACATCTATTCATTCGGTATGTGCGTGTTAGAGATGGTCACTTTTGAATATCCATATAGTGAATGCATCCACCCTGCACAAATATATAAAAAAATTATCTCTGTAAGAACTGTTGTTGCTGAATTTGAAGTCAATTGGGTCGAATTCGTTGATTGCATTGTTGGTGCTCATCGATTCATGGTGGTTGACTTTAAGATTCTTGGTGGTCAACCAGTGCCATTAGTGTATAGTTCACAAGATGATTGGGATGATAGCATAAAAGTAATTCTTGAATGGTGAGATCCATGAGCTGAAATTTTGTGCCTGTTGCAGTGTGTAAATCAGGAATTGTTGAAATACTTCTCTCATGGGCTGATTTCTAGCAAGGCAAGGACTGAAGAAAACCGATGGGACCATGAAGCAGAATATTACTGGGATTCTTAAACTTGATGATGCTAATGATGCTGGTGGAAAAAACTCAGAAAAATGTACCTTGATTCTAACAGAAGGAGATTTGGCCAAGGCTTTTGCAGTGAGTTCTTTTAATTGAATAGTGCTGGGGGAGACCAGCTTGCATGAACTTGAGATTGGTATTGAATTTTAGGTAGGATAGAGGTTTTTAACTTCATTGTAACTTCATTGTATCAGGAAGCATGTTTAATAGTTGCATGCATTTGTTTGACCTTGCTAGCAGCGAGCAGGTAGATAAATCAAAAGTTACATGAGATAGATTGAAGGATGCATAATATATCAACAAACCCTTGCTTGCCTGGGAGATGTAATTGTAGCCTTGGCACAGAAGAAATCTCACATTCCCTATAGAAATAGCAAGCTTACGCAATTGCTTCAAAACTCTTTAGGTGGTATCCTTTAGACATCTTCCTTTTGGTATTAATTGGTGACATTTTTTTTAACTTGACGGTATCTTTTTTGAATGTGTCTTTACAGGGGGCATGCAAAAATATTAATGTTTGCACATGTAATCCCTGAAGAAGATTCTTATAGGGAAACAATTAGCACTCTAAAATTTTCCCAGAGAGTGTCCACTGTGGAGCTTGGTGCTGCTCATGTAAACAAAGAAACCAACGAGGTTCGACAGCTCAAAGAAGAGGTGAAGTTCTTCATATTTGATTACCCTTATTTCCTGGCATTATTTATCTGAAACATGCATCATTGAAATATTTTATTGAGCTATTAATTCTTTTTAAGGGAAGTATTTTCATTAATCAAAGTCGTTCCATTGGCAAACAAAACCAGCAAGGATCAAAGGCCTCAGCTTCAAATGTAAGTTTACAATCTCTCAACCAGGTTATAATGATTACGTAGTAAACACATTTCCTTTAGGGTGTCATATCGTGACTCTCAACTTGCTATTTAACATGACTTTTTGAATGCGGTATCAAACGCTATACAAGGAGAATATGTTTCGTCCTTAGTTATCACAAGAAGATAGCTTTGAAGTGTGTCGTGTATCTCCAATAAGATGCAATTCATTTTTGCAGAGTCGGCTACAGTATTCTGAGAGTAGAATCAGTATAATGACTCTCCGACAACCAATAAATATTAGTTTTTGCTCAATGAACAAACTGTAAAGTGATCAATGACCAAAGTGTAAAGTGATTCACTGACCAAACTTGCAGATTTAGTTTTTGCTCTCATACAATTAGTAAGCATTTTGCAATCTGTAAGCATAGAACAGAATCAGAAGTTTGTTGCATTTGCCTAAGTTTTTTTGCATTCTGTAAGCATTTTGCACTCTGAATCAACTATAAAAGCATTCAATTTTTTGCATATTCCGCACTCAATAGTTTTTAGCTTTTGGAAGAGCTATTGCAATTATTCCTTGATCTAATTTGAGTTTTTTGTCAAGATATGTAAAGCCTTTATAGATATCCAATCTAACTTCTGTGTTGAGGCTTATTTTGGGTTAGCTTTTGGAACTTTTAGCCATTACCGAAGTTTTTGTCATATAACAGAACGCAGTATCACACTATGGAGCTTAATTTGCAATTATTTCCTAATCCATGAATGCAATTATTCCCCAAAATAAGCCTCAACTAAGAGGTATTAGTTTATACAGCTCAGATTTTGTTACAAGTCAGATTTTGTTAAGGCTTTAAAAATTTTGTTACGCCTATGCATATTTGATATAGTTTGGAGTAGAAATTATTTTTAGCAAATGAGCATGTTACAAAAGGACAGTATAGTCAATTGTTCTATCTTGGGTGCATTAACATCTACCTCTTCTACATAACTCAATTAACTTGATACATGCTTAAGTTTAGTACACATCAGGTTGGACCATGCCTCGGCTACGAGCCTCCTCCTCTACCGATACATGCTTGAGTTTTATGAGGAACTAAATTTTGGTGGGAACGAATTTTTTTAGGGAAAACTATATACCACTTATTCCGATTTTACTTTTGTTGTTTATTTAAAATTAGAGGATCCAAAATTTGGAGGGGAGAATATTTTAAATGAATCATTCCCTTAGGGTACATGTTAAATCAAAAGGGAACTCAATTTTGGGGGAAACTAAAATTTTTTGGTAACTAAATTCTATTTGGGACCTAAATTTTATGTGAAACTAAAATTCTTGGCTGAACTAAATAACAATAATTTTGCTTTAATTATTGCTGTTTATTTTGAACTTATGGGATCCAAGATTTTTAGGGGTGAATAACTAAATTCAGAGGTACTAAATTTTGAGAGAAACTAAGTTATTTGGGAGGAACTTAATTTTCTGGGATGATCAAAATTTACGGGGGAACTAAGATTTTGAGGGGGAAATCATAAATGAACCGTGCCCTACGTGCACATGTTATGACTAGTTTCATTATATTCCAGTTTTAATGATGTAACATCATTGTCTAATTCAGAAATACGTGTAATCGTATTATGATTCTCAGATTTGAAAATCACATTTTTGCATTAATTTTAAAGTTTGAGATGTCAAAATTTATTTCTAATTTTTAAGTTTAGCTAATAATGTTGATGTTGAAGTTAGTTCTTGATGAGTACGAACTAAGACTTTATGTTGTGCACTTAGTTTCTTAAATCTATTAAATAAGTCATTAAATGCATCTAATAGTTCTTCATTATATAAGTTACTTTCTCGTTGTCATCTTGTACCGTAAATCACATGTGAGCATTTTCTTCATTAGATTAATCATCATCTTCCTCTTCTTCAAAAGAAGAAGAACCCCATGGTGCTGCTAGAGCTTTCTTCTTCTTAACGAATTAATTTTCCTTCTTGGAATTGTGGAAATTTGTATCTTTGGGCTTTAGTAGTGGACAATCCTTTTTGATATGTCCAAGCATGTTACGATTGAAACATAGAGAAGTATCAGAATTCTTAGATTTCAAATTTTTATACTTACCTCGTCGTAAGAACTTCTTGAAGTTTTTGGTAATGAGTGCCATATCATCATCATCCATATCTGAGTCATTTGTGTCAGATAATGCATTGAAAGCAAGTACTTTCTTCTTTGAGTCTGATTGTTCTTTGCGATCTTGTAATTGCACCACATATGCCATTAAGTTCCCAACAGGACTTTCAACTGTCACGATTTATAGATCATTGGCTTCGTCGATTGTTTTGTCTTCTTTTTCCATTCTGGAGTCAACACACAACAGATCTTTCTGACATGTTCAGTTTGAGTATATACTTTACCAAGAGAAATTAGAGAGTTTGTGATGTCTGTGAATCTAGTGATTTTCTCTCCAATTGTCTCGTTGTCATTCATTTTAAATAACTCAAACTTGTGAACAAGAACAGAAATTTTAGTCTCCTTAATTTTAATAGTTACTTCATAAGTTACCTTGAGTGTTGCCATATTTCATATGCAGATTTGGCCTAATAAACTCGATTGCACTCGCTCTTATCCATTGCACAGAATAATGCACTCCATGGCCTTAGACTTGTGGGTTGCTACAGATTTGTTAGTTGCGGTCATTTGGGCGTAGGGAGTAGTTGGCTTCTTATATTGTGTCTCCAACATATTCCAAAGTTTATAGTCAATGAATTGAAGATAGATCGTCGTCATCTTCTTCTCGTATGAGCAGTTGGAACAATTGAATCGTGGAGGCCGAGTTGTTGAGTGTCCTCCTGGAAATTGTGATGAGGATGAATTATTCGTCGCATATGTGTAGGACATCTTAACCATGATTTATGGTACCAAATGTTGGATCTCCTGGCACACCAAGTACACTAGAAGAGGGTGAATATTGTATATCACAATGAATATTGCAAAATTAAAAGTTACTAAAAATTGCAATAAAGAGTGTTGAAGTAAAATCACAATCCTAAAAATAAGCAAATGCACAGACAAAGATTTATCCTGGTTCAGATCTTTATGATCTTACATCAGTCTCCTACTTCCCGTAGAGATTTTCAATTCACTATTACCACTTTCTCCCCACAAGCAAACAACATACAAAGATGCCAACAGTCCATGTGTTGCAAACTTGTTCAATCTCTTCAACAAGAAATTCGACCAATAAAAAGAAAAGGTAAGAAACAATATCACCTATAGCCTTGATGATGTGAGGGTTGAATCACAAGGAAGGTGAGAAATCTTCCAGGTTTCTTGATGAGAAATTTGGTAGAAACACTCTTGAAAATGGATTTTCAGTGAGGTAGAATTTCTGTAGTATGACCCCAATGAAAATCTGAAAAAAAAACACCTTCTCTTTTAAAGTGAGAGAGAAACGTTACGAATGAGAGAATGTGTGAATGATTTCGTAAAAATATCAGAGGGTTTGGGCTCTATTTATAGTCCAAAGATAAGCCCAAATAACTGCCTAATAACTGTCCAAAATAGGTCTTAAAACGAAACTGTCAGTCCAAAATTATTCGACTAGGAATGCCGATTAGTCAACTAGGCCTGAGAAATGAATTAGAAATTGGCAGTTGTAACTAACTTTAGTCGACTACAACTGTAAAACGGTCAGAATTATAGCCGTTTAAGGAAGTTATAATCGACTCTGGTCGATTATGAAGTTTGTTAGTTGACTAAAATTGTAACTAACAACTGGTCAAAATATGGCTGTTGTAATAACTAACTCTTAGTCGACTAGGGAAAATTATTAGTCGACTAGGACCAAAAAATATGAATTTTTACGAAAAATGATCATGTCAACTAAGGAATAGTTTTGACTAAGAAATTGTGATTTTGTGGAAATTGAGCTAGATGAATTGGTCGACTAGGAAATCTATTAGTGGACTAATAAAGTATATGACTTTGTCTTTTGAGGAAATTATAAGTTGCTAAGAAAGATCATCATCAAGGCTTTCACAAGCTAAGTGTATGCAAGAAGAAAAATAAAGATTACATCATTTACACCAAGATACAAAATATAGACTTTGAGCTTTGTCTTGCTTGTAATGCTTCTTCAATATTTGTATACCCTTGCATGCTGATTGTCTTTTCTGAATAAGAATTTATTGAAGCTAATAATCTGCATAAATAAAGTTAGTATGCACAAATAAGATATATGTTTGTATCATCAAAACTTTATGGAGAGAGAAAATCAAATCTTATTTTTCAAAATACTCAGTGGCAGCTTTGATGGGCAGTGCATCAGATGGAGATTGAGGTCATACTCCATGTCATCACGGAAGCTATGATGGGTTTGTAGATCCAATTTAGTCTTGTGGATATGATTTAAGCTGCTCAGTCAGGAGAAGTGAAGCTGAGGAGAATTCAGGAATAGGTATAGACCGGACTTCGTACAGATTTCCTTATTGATGAGGACATGTCTCTATGTTTCAGGAGTAGGATATGCATGTAAGCCGGTTCCATTCTAGATTAGTTATTGAGGGAGGCCCACATATCTACGTATTCTATTCACCGAAGAGGTACGAAGATGTAACATGATTTGCAATAGTATTACAGGTGGCATGTGATGAAGCGTAGTGTGGTCAGGAGTGTGGCATTGTGCTTGGTTTGTTAGCAGGTGAAAGCCGAGCACCAGAGAGTTGCAGGTCAACTAAAGACTCTCTCTATTCCATAGTGGAACTGGCAGCATATAACGATGGCCTTTGTGAAAAATTTAGGCCCCGCACTCCCAGAAGAAATGATGCTATTTCGGTGATCATTGGCCGATGAACCTAATCAGCATGTTATGGAAGTTGTAATTGTTGAGAGATGTGTATGCCCTCAAGGAAATTTATTTTTGTGTATAAGTACAAACATCTTGTTCAAAATATCAGTAAGCTGTTTGGTAAGAATTTACCTAAGTCTATAAAAATGTAGTTTACATTAAAACTTAGGTAAAGTACTGAGACTTGATGCTAGGTCAAACAAGTATCGAGATGAGGATCTCGATCATGGAGAATTGCTTGACCATTTGTAGCATAAGTCTAAAATCATTCGTGGTCGTAGATGTTTCGAGAAAAGGATATTGATACATTGGATAGATCGTTGTGTCTTTCTCTTCACCATGGAGTGATGACGATGATCTCATGGTCGTTCGACTTGGCAAAGTCGGAGACGAGACACATGTGCTCATTGGAGAATTAGTTCACTGAATGATCCAACGAGAGTTATCATATAGTTAACTTAAGTAATCTGTCAGTGATAACTCTCAGTGATGATAGGCAAGTTGGTCCTTAGACTTGAGATCATTGTACGAACTTATCGTGAACAGTGTCACTTAGATCTCTGACCTAGATTTGAGGCAAGGCCTGTCGAAAGGTCTTTGGTTGGGTGACTGGTCGCGCCCGGATATACACCCGGAAAACGATTGTAGTCTTACCGCAAGCGCACGGCGTAGTGGCAAGCGGGTATCGAACTCAGGGAGGACATTGACAGTATCCTACTTAGATCGCCTAGCTATTGATGGAATAAGAATAGTCTTGATAGTAATGTCACAATCGTTCAAATAGCAAATGGAATTCAGTATAATAAAAGCATCTATGGATAGGAAATCCCCACTACGGACCGTCACTTATCTTCGTGGATCATGAATATCAATGTTGCAAAGCTTGAATGTAGGTGAACTAGTCGCAACTTAATGCAGAACCAAGCTCACGCTCTCGCGCTATTATCGGTCTATAACAACCTAGATTAGGGCCCACTCTCGTACAAACCCAAACCTAAGCCACTAGCATGAAGATCGACATCGTCGTCCAATAGCAACTCGAGCCCACTCTCGTGCAAACTCGAGTTACGACCTAGGTTATGATAGTTCGTATTCGCCCAATCTCTTGCAAACGAATATTGTATAGATTTATAATAAAAATCCTAGCTTTGGACCAATCTCTTGCAAACCAAATCTAGAGAATCTCAATTATAAACCTAAATCGAATATCTAGGCCTTCCCATCAATTTGGATCCAATCTCTTGCAAATCCCAATCGATGGAAATTCCTAGCTACTCGTTATAAATCAATCACAACCTAACCTTTCTTCAATCTTAGTAACAATTCAATTCATTCATCACAATTCAAAGATCGGGTCCATAGGGTTTATCCCCATGCCCTAGAACGACGAAACTACTCACAAATCATCATTGAAATCTCAGAAATAGCAAATAAATTCATAGCACAATTCATTGTAGAGAAGAAACAATTCATAAAAATAAGAGTTTTAAAGAGAAAGATCAAACCAAATTGTGCGTTTATAATCTCCAGCTGAGATTTACAAAAGTAATAGCCGTCAAAAAAATAGTAGAAGTCTCTCCTAGAACTAGGGATAAAACTAGGTTTAAATACAAGACAAATTCGTCCAAAAAAATCCTGACAGATTTGCCCCTACGCAGCCTAGAAATCCCAATTTGCGTAGCAGTCGGACTGCGTCACTCGGCCGAGTGACCTATGTCACTCGGTCGAGTGACCTATGTCACTCGGCCGAGTGATAGACCCCATAAAAGACAGAGAGTCTGGGAAAGTTGGGGGTCTGTCGCTCTGGCTAACTCGGCCGAGTGGGCTTCATTGCTCTGCCGAGTGGGTCTTCTCAAAATTTCCAGTAACTTGGCCGCTTCTCGGAAGAAAATCCCTGTAGCACTCGAGCGAGTGAGTTTTCTCACTCGGCCGAGTGAACTTTCTTGCTCGGCCGAGTGAACTCTGAAAATTGTCAGTGCGTATCCATTTCACTCGGCCGAGTATAGCTCTTCACTCGGCCGAGTGAACTGGCTGTTCGGCCGAGTGAGCTGTATCTGGGCTCTTTTCTTCTCCTCCTCACCTCCTCGTCGATTCTATCAAATTCCTTCCTCTTCCACTCATCCTCTAGCACTGCTAACTCCTCAAATAAGCTGTGGGCGACGCTCCGATGTGCATGAAAATCCTTTGATCTCATTTTCGTTCCAAATCGCTCCATATCTCCTGAAATATGACAAAAAACAAGAAATAGTGAAAAATAATGTGATATCGTCGAATAATCATGAACAATGCAATATGGGCGATCGAAATGACATGAAAACATGCAGACAAAAGGTGTAAAGTAAGGAGCGATCAAAATCCCCCAAGCTTACCTCTTACTCATCCTCAAGAAAGATGAGTAAAAGGAGAACCCGGCGGATAAAGATAAGGAAAAAGAAAAAAGAAGATGGAAAAGAAAACAAAGAGGGAGGTACTAGATCATTTGCTCAGGACATGGACTTGCTTACTCAAATAGCATATGGCGAATAAAAACATGCCAAAGATTTTTATCTCGCTATCATTATCATATAGGGATGCATTCAATATAGAAACCCAAGAATATCAAAACAATATGAAATATGAAATATGAAATCATCCTAGAATTAGCATCGTCTAAAGCATCTAAAGCAATATACATAATCATAGACAACACACTTTTCAATTGGGCGCTTTCTATTTGGAGTATAAGAGGTATCACACAATATGAAGCAATAAGAATAGAAAGGAGTGGTTTTCATGAAATGCATGCTAAATTTCAATTCCTGGTCTTCGTAATACTTTTAGTAATCTCCCCGAGTATAGAAAATTACATAGCTTAGGTCGTCATGCACAGTCAGGTAGTCACTCTCTCACACATCATTGGATCCTCTCCCCCAAGCTTATCTATAAGCGTGGTGGCATCAGATATAACAATAAGACTTTTCCCCATTTTTAAAGCTCCAATAATAAAAGTAAAAGAGGGAGGAAAGCAAAAGAAATTAAATGGGATCATATATGTACTTCTTTTCTCTTTTTTCTCCTTCTTCTTTGTTTTTCTGTTTTCTTTTTTTTTCAATATATACAATAAGGATCCCAAATCAAAAGATAGAGAGATATTCATGTATATTTTTTATTTTGGGGTGTTGGAGCATGGACTTTTATAGCAATGGGGATATGCCAATATAAGATTCGCTAAAGGGAGATTCACCAATGATTCTAAGTATAGAAATGATGCTCAAGATATGTGGAGAAAGAAAAATATGTAACGCTCGGTTCACTCTACAGAATGTGCACGACAACTTTCAGCAGAGTAATGTAATCTACTCAGTTTGATCTCAGAAAGTAAACTAATCCAGTTATATCAACATAGCATACATTCAGTCAACCTGAAGGTGAAGCATACAATTTTCATGCAATAAGAAGTGATATCAGACAACAAAGCAGTACTCCAAATATAGGCAATCCATGCATGAAGCTTGGTGTGTTTTCTATGAAAAGTATACAATATAAATCATCAGACTCAGCTAATAGAAGAATTTCATTCGCATTCATATAATGAAGGTGCATGTTACTATCTCGAATGCATATCAAGCATGGCATATGATATCTAAATTAAAAACGATGGCATGACAAGATAATATGCATATAGAGATAAGCTAATTCCATGTAATCATCATCACAGAAAATTCATCTCTAGCAAAAGGATAAAGGAAATAAGGATAAAAGGAAAATGAAACTACAATACAAATGCAGCACACACAAAAGGTAAGAAAACGTGATGCATGAGAAAAAAATGAAAAAGTGGGTGAAAATAAGTGAAACAAAGAAAGGTGGGAAAATAAAAGTAAAAGTGAGAAAAATGAAAAGTGTGTGAGACACTCACTCCCCCAAGCTAAACGGTACAATGTCCTAAATGTGCTAAGTGTGGCACACAGAGAAAAAATGATATGGGTAGGGCGGGTGAGGATGCATGCATGACAGAAATAAAAGAAAATGAGATGGATATGCAAGTGATGCATGCAGAGGTCAAAATGGTGCAATATAAGTGTCCCAAAAAAATACCTCCTCTCTCCCAAAATGATATAGACAAATATGAGCAAAAAGTGACCAAAACGTGTGTGGAGGAGGGGTGCAAAATCAGCAGGCAGAAGATATCCATTCTAGCAGGAGCAAAAGTATGAGAGGCATCCAGTGTGTGCCTAAGTGGGTGGGGGAGCACCAGCACCGTCCTGTGGTGGAGGTGGAGGTGGCGGTGGCTGCTGGGTAGGGGTAGGTGAAGTGGCAGGTGGCGGCTGTGACAGTCACGCAAGAATCTAGTTCAGGCAAGCCTGAATACCAGGAAGTAAAGCGACACGAGACTGTACAACACTGACGGTAGAGGAGAGAGCCCGGAAGTCTCCTCTGAGCCCACTAACTGCCCCCTCTAGAGCACCCAGGTGCTGAACTAGGGTGCCGGGGGGAGGTGGAGCAGAGGGTCGAACAGGTGAGGAACGGGGCTGCCTCGCACGGCCACCGTAAATGACTGGTGCAACTACCTGGTGAGGCTATGGTGCTGTGCTCACAAAAAGACGCTCAGCCTCTGTGGGAGGCAGAGACACATGAATGGTCGAAGAAAATGGAGCAACAGCAGAGGCTAAAATGGTGACAGATGGCGAGGAGGACAGAGAGGTCGCTGACACAGAAATGGGGACAGACATCACGACACTCTCGGTGAAGACAGCTGCAGTGGAGACGGAAGTGTCGACGGCTGGGGAGGGCATGAAGTGTATAGAAAATGACTCCCCAGTGGTCGAGAATAATAAAGTGGCCAGGGTCTCCACTACGTACATGAAGGAGGGCTCGCCGCTCTCAATAATGGTGGTGGGATGCTCAGGGCTCACATCAGAAATGGGATATATGGTCATCGGCACAGTGGTGGTGGTGGTGGTGGGCTAGGTGGAGGGGAGTCCGCCCTAGAGAAAGAGGAGCCAGGATCGCTGGACCTCTTTCGCTTGGAAGCGGGCACCCGCGTGCTCGACCTAGTGGGCGGCATGTGAGCCGCAAAACGTGCCTACCCAAATGTGAAGTGCTGTAAATAAGGAATGAGTGTACCCGAACAAGACGCAAGTGCAAGCAGTGGATGCATGCGAAGAGTCGCCTCCTCCGAGAAGCTCCAAATCAACCCATGTATCTCCCCTAAGCTAGCGAATTGGAGAAATGGAGAAAAAGGGAATTTTGGGGCGAAATTGGTGATGCGCGGTAGAGGGGGAGCTATGCCGGTGACGTGGCGTCGACGACAGTGGTCGGCGATGGGTGGTGACTCGGTCACGGGGTGGTGCGGCTCAGGCGAGGGCGGGGTTGGCTCGAGCGAAGCTTGGGGAAGTCGAAGAGCTCAGGGGAAAATTTTGGGAATTTTTGAGTTTTGGAATTTGAGCCCGCGATGTTTCGATTATAAAGGATAAGTCACTTGGCCGAGTGACGCGTCCACTCGGCCGAGTGGCACAGTTAAATATTTTCCGAAAATTTTCCACAGAAGTCACGACTCGGCCTAGCAGCTATCTCACTCGGCCGAGTAGACAATGGACACTCGGCCAAGTGGCAAGGTCACTCAGTGTTTTTCAAGTGTTGAAAGTGTCAGATTCACTCGATCGCGTGACAAAGTCACTCGGCCGAATGGCATCTAAAATACAGAGAGGGGTTTCCGGAATCTTCCCTGATCAGTACCCTACTCGGCCGAGTAGGGTCGTCACTCGGTCGAGTGAAAATTTCACTCGGCCGAGTGGGCTGCTGTTTTCAGCTCCAACTCTCTGTTTTTGCTCCACTTTTTGTTTTTTCTTCTCCCCGTCAGTTTCTTCCTCCTCCTGAGGCTTAAGCGCATTCCTAGAGTGCTCCTCTTTGCCATGGTCATCCTCCATTCAAATGGTTCCTCGTTCTCCGTCTCCTGTCATGAAAAATAGAGCCCTTTGTCAGGATTTTCATCGACTCTTGACTCTAAACACTAACAAAGATCTAAAACAAAAATAAAATGAAAAACTCGACTAAAAATAAGATAAAACCATTGGATTACCGCCTGACAAGTGCTCATTTATGGTCTTGAGCTCGACCCCTTAAGATACTCGTTTAATGCTCGATGTTTGGCGCATGTGAGATGCACGCGTCAAATTTGCCGAGAAGGCCACTTGGATTTAATTGTTGTTGTTCATAGGCTTTCCTCGGCTCCCCCTTATCATGGGTGTAATGGGGTATGAGTCCCCCAAGCTTGAGCATTTCCCGTTCTTTTTCATTACCGACGACGATAATTTCTTGTCCGATGGAGCTTTCTTTGCATTTTTCGCCGTAGAGAGCTTGCATATCTCTCTAATTCTTACAACATCAACGTCGTCTTTGTCATCAACCATAGAATGATCTGGCGGGTCTCCCAACATTTCTCCATCCTAGAAGATTGGCCTTCCTCAAAGCTGTCATGGTGATTGGTGCTGATAGCATATGGCATAGCATCGTTAATTACCTTGTCGAGGAGGTCCACGTAATCCACTTCCTCTTGCTAAGGCATATGTTTCATATCGATTTAGGAATGTGGAGCTCAACTTCAATGTTTATGACGTTCAAAGACAAGGTGCCCTCTCTCACGTCAACTATCACGCCGGTGGTGGCCAAGAAGGGGCGTCCAAGAATTAGCAACGTATCGCCCTCCTCCTTGATATCCATTACCACAAAGTCGCACAAAGCAAATTCCTCCCGGTACTTGGAGTAGTATGTTCTCCGTAATTCCCACCGGCCTAGTGACCCGACCGTCTGTGAGTTGTATTCTCATGTCCGTCGGCTTTAGGTCGGTCCCGGTATTCAATTTCTTAAACATTGTTAGGGGCATTAGGCTCACGCTTGCTCCAAAATCCACTAAAGCTTTTTGTAGCGGGACTCCTCCAAGCGTGCAAGGAATGCAAAAGCTTCCAGGATCTTTAAATTTGGTAGGCTCCTTCTCCTTCCGGGTAAACCATGTACCTTGCTCGGCGAGCATTATCTTCTCCTTTTTCTTCATTCCTGCAATCAAGTCTTTTAGGAACTTTGCGTAAGAAGGGATTTCTACAATAGCGTCCAAGAAAGGGATATTTAGGCTCACTCCTCGCAAGTACTCTATAAATTTGATGAGCCGCTTCTCAATCTTTGCCCTTACCAACCGTTGTGGGAAGGTTATAGGTGGCATATAGTTGCGCTCCTTACGTGGCTTCACAATTTCAGAATTTTCACCGTCTTTTGGCTCTTTTAGGCACTCCTCCTCATTAACCGGCTCCTTGTCATCCAAAATTTCTTCCCTCGGTTCCTTAGTTTGAACCATGGCGGGAGTAGTGTCCTTCCCGCCCCTAGTAGTTACCGCCACCACTGCATTGATGTGGCCGGTATTGTTCCGTGGGTTTGGTTTCGGTTGAGCTGGCAATTGTTGAGTATTCTTATTGAGCAATGATAGTTGCTCCGATAACTGTGCCACGACAGTGTTGAAATAGTCTTGCTGGACCGTCAATCTAGCATTTACCCTCTTTTTTTTGGCCATGAATTCATCAACCCTTGCTTCATGGTCTGACCTCGGCAGTGCTTGTGGTGGATTAGGTGCTCTCCACCCTTGATTGTACCCCGAAGGTCTATATGACCCCGCTTGTTGCCTCGATTGGAAATTTTGTTGTTGGGGTCCTGTTGGTTGATATTGCGGTTGTTGTGGAGGATGGGCTTGTGGTTGTTGCGGTGGTGGATTCAATGCTCCATCATTATTAGCATATGAAAATCCCAGGTGATTTCTCGTAGCCGGGTTTGCCCAATAACCGGTGTTTCCCGCAACATATTGGACTTGCTCTATAGCTCCCTCTCCTTGCTCTCCTCCAACGAACATAACTTGATATTGGTCTTGCCAATCGCTCCTGCTTCCCTCCGGTGTAGAAACGGTGGAGGCCCCATGCAGTTCACTAATCAACTTCTCCAATATCTCCACTACCTTGTGGAGAGAATCAAACTTTGTAGATAGCTCCGCTACGGCCTTTGCCTCATAAATACTTGTCAGCTTCAAGAATGACGAAGAATGTCCTCTCTCGTCTCCCCATTGTTGGTTATTCGAGGCTATCTCCTCGAGTAAGGCTGTAGCATCATCCGGTGTCTTAGACAAAATAGCTCCATTGGCTGTTGCATCGATTATTTGCTTGGTACCAGGTTGCAATCCATTGTAAAAGCTAAGCACAAGCTCCCATGCTTCAATACTATGATGGGGGCATTGGTGTTGGAGATCTTTGAAATGCTCCCATGCCTCAAATTGAGTTTCCTGATGTCCTTGCTTGAAGGACATGAGCGCGCTTCTTATCTTGACAATCTTGGATGGTGGATAGAATTTGTTAACAAATGCACTCGCCAACTCATCCCATGTGGTAAAGATCCCCTTTGCTTGCATCCTCAACCAATACAATGCTTTGTCTCGAAGAGTAAATGGGAAGATGCGCAGTCGAATAGTGTCGACCGTCACGTCGGGCATCTGAAAAGTAGCACATTTGGACAAGAACAACTGTAGATTGTAGTGTGGGTTTTCTTGGGAGTTACCATGAAATGGGTCTTGTTGCATCAACACCACAAGTCCCGTTTTAAGCTCGAAGTTCTTGTCTGCCGACAACTCTGGCATCACAATAGACGAGGTAGTAGAAGTAGTCTTAGGCCGTAGCCTATCTTGGATAGAGACAAACCTAGCCATGCGTGCCGCTAACTCCTTTGGTGTCTTCGGAGCGGTCATATGATCTTCCTCTATAGCAAGTCTCCTCTTGGCTCTAAGCCTCCTTGCCGTATGCTCGATCTCAGGATCAAATAATATGTCTTCTTGATGTGCCTTTGATCTCGTGTATATGCACAGAAAAAGAGAGTCTCAATAGAATTGTTAGCATGATAGAGGAATATAAAGGTAAAAATAATAAAAATAAAAATAAATAACTAAGTAAAGAAAAATAAAATACCGTCGCCTCCCCGGCAACGGCGTCAAAAACTTGGTCGCGCCCGGATATACACCCGGAAAACGATTGTAGTCTTACCGCAAGCGCACGGCGTAGTGGCAAGCGGGTATCGAACTCAGGGAGGACATTGACAGTATCCTACTTAGATCGCCTAGCTATTGATGGAATAAGAATAGTCTTGATAGTAATGTCACAATCGTTCAAATAGCAAATGGAATTCAGTATAATAAAAGCATCTATGGATAGGAAATCCCCACTACGGACCGTCACTTATCTTCGTGGATCATGAATATCAATGTTGCAAAGCTTGAATGTAGGTGAACTAGTCGCAACTTAATGCAGAACCAAGCTCACGCTCTCGCGCTATTGTCGGTCTATAACAACCTAGATTAGTGCCCACTCTTGTACAAACCCAAACCTAAGCCACTAGCATGAAGATCGACATCGTCGTCCAATAGCAACTCAAGCCCACTCTCGTGCAAACTCGAGTTATGACCTAGGTTATGATAGTTCGTATTCGCCCAATCTCTTGCAAACGAATATTAGTATAGATTTATAATAAAAATCCTAGCTTTGGACCAATCTCTTGCAAACCAAATCTAGAGAATCTCAATTATAAACCTAAATCGAATATATAGGCATTCCCATCAATTTGGATTCAATCTCTTGCAAATCCCAATTGATGGAAATTCCTAGCTACTCGTAATAAATCAATCACAACCTAACCTTTCTTCAATCCTAGCAACATTTCAATTCATTCATCACAATTCAAAGATCGGGTCCATGGGGTTCATCCCCATGCCCTAGAACGACGAAACTACTCACAAATCATCATGGAATCTCAGAAATAGCAAATAAATTCATAGCACAATTCATTGTAGAGAAGAAACAATTCATAATAATAAGAGTTTTAAAGAGAAAGATCAAACCAAATTGTGCGTCTATGATCTCCAGCTGAGATTTACAGAAGGAATAGCAGTCAAAAAAAATAGAAGTCTCTCCTAGAACTAGAGATGAAACTAGGTTTAAATACAAGCCAAATTCGTCCAAAAAATCCTGACAGATTTGCCCCTGTGCAGCCCAGAAATCCCAATTTGCGTAGCAGTCGGACTGCGTCACTCGGCCAAGTGACCTATGTCACTCGGCCGAGTGACAGACCCTATAAAAGACAGAGAGTCTGGGAAATTTGGGGGTCTGTCGCTCGGATTGACTCGGTCGAGTGGGCTTCTTTACTCGGGCAAGTGAGCAATCTTGCTCGGCCGAGTGGGTCTTCTCAAAATTTCCAGTAACTTGGCCGCTTCTCGGAAGAAAATCCATGTAGCACTCAGGCGAGTGAGTTTTCTCACTCGGCCAAGTGAACTTTCTTGCTCGGCCGAGTGAACTCTGAAAATTGGCATTACGTATCCGTTTCACTCAGCCGAGTATAGCTCTTCACTCGGCCGAGTGAACTGGCTGTTCGGTCGAGTGAGTTGTATCTGGGCTCTTTTCTTCTCCTTCTCGCCTCCTCGTCGATTCTATCGAATTCCTTCCTCTTCCACTCATCCTCTAGCACTGCTAACTCCTCAAATAAGTTGTGGGTGATGCTCCGATGTGCATGAAAATCCTTTGATCTCATTTTCCTTCCAAATCGCTCCATGTCTCCTGAAATACGACAAAAACAAGAAATAGTGAAAAGTAATGCGATATCGTTGAATAATCATGAAAAACGCAATATGGGCGATCGAAATGACATGAAAACATGCAGAAAAAAGTGTAAAGTAAGGAGCGATCAGTGACACTTGAAGCATGCGATGAGAGTAATGACCAAGAGAGGATTCGTCCTCCCGTTAATGGGGAGTTAGTGTCGCACGTGTTGGTTCAGTCTTTAGTGAAAACTTTGGCCAAAGTATTTTGGAAGAAGTCCAATATTGATAGACTAAAGACCGATGGAGACTAACCGGTTTCAATCTATTAGGGTTGACAGTTGACCATACCCTAGGCTTGACTAAGCGATACAGTTTTGATGAAGGGACTAAAACTGTGGCATTCAACACGATCATAGTCAAGGTGGTCCCAACAATACTCATGTCAATGAGTTATCCACATAATTACGACACCAAAACGGGGACAACACTTGCTGTTCGTGGTCTCTGCTGTCTGGGGTTTCGAGCCCCACCTGTAGTTGGGTCAGGCTGTAGGGTCTCATACAGAGTGAGACCTTCGTCAAGTAATAGGCAGAAATTAGGGAGATAATACATCGGATGTATGGGAATTTATTACGTCGCAAAAGGTTTGCTATATAGCCTAAAGAATATTTAATGATGTGGGATTATTGCATGAGATGCAAAGCATTTAATATATGTTGGAAAGGGTTTGCAAGTACATTAAACGCATAGAACACAGATCAATCCAAGGAGTCAAGGAATGTCTTGACTTGTTTGTTTGTTCGTCAGGCCCAGTAGGGCTGGAGGAATGACAAACCAAAGAAATCAAAAAGGATAAACTGAAGTTTTTTTAAAGAAAAAAGGAGTTCTTTTAAAATTAAAAAAGAAAAGAAAAAGTGTGATGGGTGAAACCCAACCAATTGGCTAGGTGAAAGCCTGGACCGCATGAAGGGGCGGGTGGGACCCGTATGTCTACTACAGACGGGTGCCCCCAACCCACGCCCACGGCTGGGTGCATGGGGCCCATGTGGTGGGCCCCACGTATAGGGTTTCGAACCCTGTTTCTTTGGCGGCTGAAATTTCAGTGAAGCGTGATTTTTAGCCAACTTTGGACGTATGTTTGAGGGGTCAAACGAAGTCAAAATTAAGCCCCATTTGTTTCGAAGAGTTCACTGTTCAGTGCTCTTCTATTTTATATATGATATCGCTTCGAAGCTCAACGGTGAGGGAGGAAAAATTATCTAAGGTTTGGCCTTCGCGTAAGGCAAACTTTGTTGATTTTTCTCGTCCAAAAATTTAGTCCCACATCGGATATGGAGAAAAAGAAGAGGGGTCAGCCGCCTATATAAATAGGAGCCAACCCCCTCCTTAAAACTCGTACTAAGCTCCTGATTTGAGTAGCTCCATTAAACGTGATCAAGCCTGGATCTAAGCTTAATTAATATTCTAATGTTCTCCCTTATTCTTCCTTGCTCCTGATCGTGCTCTAGCAAAGCTACGAAGGAGTTCGGATCGGATCCAAAGTCTTGACAGGGGATCCATTGGAAGTGAAACTTTCTGGAGCACTTGGTTGACTCAGCGACAAGGATATTGCTCGCCTCGGGACGCGGTTCGGCTCGGGAGAAGCGGCTCAGCCACAACGTGGGGCATCGCTTCGGGGATAAAGACATGTTGATGAAAACAACGCTTCACGTGGTAGCAAAGTGACAGGTATGTAGTTTAATAAACATGCGTTTATTATTGCAATAGTTTGATAGATCTATCTTTAGGGGTTGGTCAGACCCAACCCCGGGATAGTATGGATTCTGGCTAGGGTTAACCCTTTAGGTTTGTTCTTAAAATGGTTTTAAGATGCTTTCCGCTACTTACTTTGATTTCATTGACCGTTCGACTTAGACCCAGAAAACCCTTCAGTAATACCACAAGCGTACGGTGTCGTTGTAGCCTATGGGTCGAACACATGGAGGCAGTGGTTAAGTACCAATTAATTGTGAATTTTTCGTGTGGGGAAATTAAGCTAAAAGTAGAGGAAAAGGGAAAGATGACAGGGCTAAGTATCCCTGCTAGTATAGATTAGACATGGGATCGGCCTAGCTTCTCGTTCTATAGAAATAAAGCCGTCGATGATATTTTACCCTCAATCCTTGTTCTCACCTCATCTACCAGCAAAAGAGAACTCGAAGCATAGATTGGGTCTCTATCAGGACTCTGACATCTTATCAGAAGCATCGACCCTAGTCACTCAGATAAACTAGGCTCAAAGTCTCGTCATTGCATTATCATTAGAAAATCGATCCACCGCTAAGGGCGTCAAACTAAACTCATGATTTCTCGTCGGTGATTAGGGTCGTATAGCTACCAAATCCCCGATTTCTCATCGGTGATTAGGGTCGTACAGCTACCAAAGCTCCGATTTCTCGTCGATGATTAGAATTGCAAAGCAACCTAATGATGAAATCGATATAAGCATACACTCAAGGCAATGCCCTAGCAATATTCTAATGGAGCGATATTTGGAGCAACCAACCCACATAAATAAGCTACATTAGGGTTCAACATCGTCTTGGTAAGAAAATCTACACACTAAGCATGAGGATAAACAGTAAACAAATCAAAGAGAAAGGCATCACAAATAGAAAAAGAAAGGATTAAGAACAATATTATTAAAAAGTGTTAAGAATCAAACAGCAATACAAAGATAAGAGAATAAAAATCTTACAAAATCCCCTGGATAGCAGCCCCAAAAGCGGGGAAGTAAAACCTAGAAGAACCACTCTCTATCGCTCACAAATCCATTTTTATACACCCCAAGAAACCTAACAGATTTCGGGTTCGAAACCTGCAAAAATAAGGGGCGCATGGCTGTGTTGCTAATCAGTATGGTCGTGCTGCCACCAGGCAAACCTAGGTCATCTAAGTCACGATATGTGCATGCCGTGCAACAACTTTTCACGGCCGTGTTGCCTATTCAGCAGCTCCAATAGCAGAACTTTTGCGTAACCTTGCAGTGAAGCTGCAGGGCCGTTTTAACACCTTCAACTCGTTTCTCCAACTTCCACAAATGTGACTTGGCTGTGCAAATGCCTGCACGGCCGTGTTGCTTTATCTTCCTCCTTTCCTTAAGGGCTGATATGATGGCATGTTGCCTTGCACTTTTGCCCTTCTTTTCCTCAAATGATCTCCGATCTTTGTTGTTTCTCTTACACTCCTTCTCCCATCATCTCCTTGCATCATTTGGTACACTTTTCCTTTTGAAATTCAAAAAAATATTTCCAAAGAGTTAAATGAATAAAAATAAGTGGAAAATGAATGGAGGATATGAAAGAAATGTGAAAAATGAATGGATAGGGTGATGCAAATATATACAAAATATACACTTAACAAATTCCCCTAAGCTAAACTCTTGCTCGTTTTCGAGCAAGACAACATATGAAGAATGACGAGAAATTGCAAAGAAAATCCGAAGATTTCTCTCTCAAATCAATCAATGTGTAATTCACATAAACGACAAGATCAGAGTGCACTCCAAATATGTATCACTCTAACAACCCTACATGGCTTATGATTCAGAAACATTAGCCTCCAACATGATTTCAAAGTTAACACACATTCCCGTGAAAAAGACTAATTCCGCCAAAAGTTCTTCTAGTAGGATTGGATTGATAAGTTCAACTGTTGTCCTACACAACCTGAGGTAAAGACCCAAAAGTGTACATATGATCTTAACTCTCTAGGATAGGGTATGCCAAGCTAGTTCCTCCTAAATCATGGTGATAGACATGCTCTATATTAATGTATGTATGCAAAATATTTTTTTAATACATGGAACATAGGTGATTCACGTAACAGGATTTCGGCCAACAACTTCCGACTTAGACGAATCTAGGGCATTGGCCAAGATGGACCCCTCGGGCCTACTCTCACAAATCGCCTAAGACTGGTTATTTCTACTTAGCGCACTTCCCCAAATCTTACCTTTCGGCACGATTCCCCAATGCTTCTTAAGGCATGGAGACACAGTAACTTGGTGAGACTGAGAGAACGATGCACTTATTCCAATTTCCCTTTTTTGTATTCAATTTCATTCATTTTTTCATTATCATTTTTTGAAACATGTCAATCAACCATGCATTGGGGAACAACTCTACATCCAAGGCCAATACCTAACGAGCTCATGCATATTCTACACGATTGGTGAAACCTAGACTTGCGCATTACAATAGTTGAACAAAAAAAATCAATTTACCTATCAAAGACAAAAGCGGGGCCAAGTATTTATTCACGAGAAATGGGTAAAAGTGAAATCCGTGAGGAGAGAATGGGAAAGTCATGCCATGAATATAATTATAACATGTGTGTAAGGAATGAGTCTAATCAAGCGCTTAGGTGAGATTGCACACAAGAGTGATTTTTCTTCGAGGGATCATTTCTTCAAACTTTACAAAAAATTTCAAGATTTTTTTGAATGCATATATACAAATGTATGCACGGATGTAAAAATAACCGAAAGTGAGTGCAAATGCAGTGGTAGACTCCTCCCCCAAGCTAGGAGTGAAACATCTCCAACAAGTTAAACCTAAGCATTGTCCTCAATGTAAGAGGAATAGAAGATATGGGGGATAGATATGCGTGGGGGGGTAATGAAATTGCGGGTGATGTGAAAGCACTAAGTACATGGAAAATGATGGAGTACATGGGAGAGCCTTCCCCAAGCTAAATTAAAGCATCGCCCAAAACAACGTAGGGATATGAATAGCTAGGGCTCATGTATAGTGGGGGGAGAATATTGTCGAGATTGGAGCTAGAATCGGGAAAATGGCAAGTATGGGGTTCTTGGGGTAAAAATGATATCAAGTAAGGTGATTAGGAGGTGAGAGATTTATTATTAATTCTTAAATCCTAATACGCTCCTTCCACTATCGAGAGGAGGACGAGATTATTAAGCTACAAACCTAGAAAGCAAATAAAATATTTACACTACTAGATTAGGATGCACCCGATCAAAGGGTGGATCGAGGATCTCCAACGGTGCAGGCAGTTGTTCCTCCTCCAGCTTCATAGCTCAGCCAGTTGCTCTACTCCACAAACATCACTGGACCACAGCAACACAGCTCCCATCATCTCTTAAGGGCTTCTACCTGTAACCGGCAAGCGACAAGCCGTGGTGGTCCAATGAGAAAATTTATTCACCTTAATGAAATTAATCCAGAGACAATCATCAATATATGTAGGAAATTCTAAAGCAAGTTAACGAATACTCCCGGAAGAAATCTCGCTACTCTCGAGGGTGGGTGTGATTAGATCCTCTTCTTTTTCATCTCTAGAATGGTCAGGTGTTGGTGCAACCAAGCATGCCTCCGGTGCATGTGTATCTATGTCCTGCAGGAGACATGTTGCGTTAGAGATATCTGAATCTAAATGATAATGAGATAAGGTTTGAAATTCAGTGAAGGAGTACGCAGTGTTTAAGAGTTCTTCATGGATGATGTCGAGGTGATGCTCAGGCTCTAGTTGGATGGAGAATGACTACAACATCAGAAGGGGATGTGGGCATGGTTCAGGTCCACTAAAATCAATCGTTGCGTCCATGCCTGAACTCATGGCCCCCTCATAGGTATGAATGTGCATCGTAGTCCTCTCAATGCTCCTGCATGGCTCAAAAAGATGGACCAGATCAAAAGAAGAGGGCAGCGTTGGCTCTTCTATTTCGAGCATCCTGCTCTCGTCCACGCAAACCTCAAGGTCATCTGAATAGTACTGAATCATGAGTCCCTCAAGACTAGCCAACGCCTTATCATCTATCTCATCATCTCCTGAAGTGCAGCTTTGGATGATATCATCGGTGTGATGTATGTCAACGATATCACCTACATAAGGGGAGGAATCTATGTTATAGTTGAAAAGATATTGTTCAGGTAAATTACCTCCCATAGTTCAAGTGGTCGGTGATGCGTTGGACTTAGGAATATCCTCCACCGCAGATGTAGGTTCTCCTCTGCCATGCCATGGAAGGGTGGTAGAAGTATGTACCAGGCCAATTGGTCCTTCCAAGTGCTCTCCCTCCCTTGGTGTGGTCTCACGGATCTGACCCCATGAATTCTGCTCAAGATGCCCTTGTGACGGAGAAGTTCGGCTCAAATTTTGGGCTATCTGCTTTATGTGGGTGTCAATCATATTAGTGAGGGAAGGGAAAGTCGGCAAACCTTGGTTTACAATGAAATTGGATAGTAGGGTTTCAAGGCTTGATTCTTCTAGTGGTGATGGAGGCATATATGTTGGAGGATATTGATGGGAGTGGCCTGGGTAATTGTTATAGGTGTATTGGTTTGGGTCACAAGGGATGGTATTATATTGGCAGATATTGGCAGCATGTCCCTGTAGACCACAAATCTCGTAGCTTTCTACAACCCATGGAAAATATTCATACACTCCCATCTGAGCATCTTGATATGCTAAAACATCAATATTATCGGTGTACATTTCTCTGGAATCCACATCGCAGCTCCAAGTTCACCTCGCTATACAAATAGAAGGACTAGAAAAAGATCGTCAGTATACAGATGAGTAGTAAAAAGGTGTGGGTGTAAAGATATCCTTTTATTGGTATTTTTTTATATATGAGTAGTCAAACAAATACACAACCAAATCGATATCAAGCCAATTGCCTCCTCGGTAACGGTGCTAAAAACTTGTTATGGAAGTTATAATTCCACAAGTAACAGTGTCATCATAGCCTACAGGTTGAACACATGGAGGCAATGTTTGGGTACCGATTAATTGTGGATTTAATTAGCTACACGGATGAAATCTTATGTGTGTAAATTAAGCTAAAAGTATAGAAAAAGAGGAAAGATGCCAGGGCAACGTATCCCCGTAGTGTAAATTAGACATGGGATTGGCCTAGCTTCTCGCTCTATAGAAATAAAGCCATCGGTGAGATTTTACCCTCAATCCTCATTCTCTCCTCATCTAGCCACAAGAGAGAACTCGGAGCATAGATTGGGTCTCTAACCGAACTCTGATGTCTCGTCATAAGCCCTGGTCCTAGTCACTCTAATAACCTAGGCCCGATGTCACGTTGTAGCCTTATCATTATAAAATTGATACACCACAAAGGGCATCAAACTAAAATCCCGATTTCTCATCGGTGATTAGGGTAATATACTACCAAAGCACCGATTTCTTGTCAGTTACTAGAGTTCCAAAGCAACCTAATTATGAAATCGATACAAGCACACACCCAAAGCAATGCCCTAGCAATAATCTAATTGTCACGACCCGCTTCCCTAAAATGGAGGCGAGACGTGAAAAGGTCCGCACGAGAGTGGAGCTGTGAAGCCCCAAACCCGATAAGCGTCAATAAAACATAAGCAGGTCCATGTAACCACAGACGGAACAACAATAATAACACAAGGAGAGACAGAAATAAAATCTTAAATCTCAGAAATTGTCCAACAAGAAAATTAAGTTCAACATCCAGAAAAGCCACCAGGCTAAAAGAAAGAGTCTAAAGGCCCAGAACAAGACCAATAAGGACAAACATAACAAAGTATAGGTGCCACGCACCGACAACGAAACAGCAGTCTAAAACAAAAGGGGAAAGCTCAACGAAGACACTAGGACTGGTCCCCAGTGTCCACGTACTCCTCGCCAAACACAGGCTCGGGCTCGGCGTCAGCAAACACCTCGTCCTCAATAATGTACTCAGGCTCAGAATCTAACATGTGTCACCCAAAAGAGTACAGGGGCACATGTCAGCAAGTCTAAAAGACTTGGGCAAGGAAACTGAAAGTAAGGCAAACTAACAACCTAGCAGTTATAGTATGCATGACATGGCAGTTAATAACATGAGTGCACAAGTAAGACATGGTGAACATTAAGTACAAGAGAACAATTTATCAGGACAAGTCAAGAGTAGCCAAGCTACTAACAATCTCAATCTTTTCACTAGTCACGTTTCAAGTTGTTTGTAGATGTTTACGCCTTACAGCTGAACGGTTTGGCATTCACGCTGATTGGCCTCTTAACACTACCCCAGAACCCAGAGTTTACGCCTTACTACTGCAGTTGCTGATCGGGCAGACTCCCAGTTGATTGGCTGCTTAACTCTGACCCCAATACCCACATGTGAATGAGCCAGGGTCCCTGCACACGAGCTCAGTAAATGAGCCAGGGTTGCCCCGCACAAGAGCTCGTTGCCTCGATCACAACCATGAGCGTATTCCATTTGGCATAGGGGTGTACCTAGCCTCAATCATTTCACAAGATGTAGCGAAACTACGCAATCATGGAAACACTTAAAGAATGCAATGACATGACAATTAATTTGCGTACCGTTAATGGAAATTAAACATGACATGGTAGTTGTGCAACATGATGAATGTCGGATCTAGCTTCGTTGTCAAGCTAGTTCCTAAAATTGCGCCTAGGCGAGTATCATTTCGTCGCCTAGTGTCTTTTACGCCTACAATAAGCAAATGGCCTAAGACATGGCCTAAACCCTAAGTGACAAGTTTCACTTGCCTAGCACCGAGGATGACGATCAACGAGGGTTCGTCCCACAGACGCCAATCTACGGGGAAGTCACTGTTATGGAGAAACAATCATCAAAACAACATTCATTTCATGGACCGACTAATCATCAAGCCAATCTACGGGGAAGTCACTGTGACCGACTAACACCAAGCAGCGAAAGTAAGGAAAAACCTGGGTAATGAATTAGTCGGTCTGTGAAGGCCCGTCGACCGACTAGTTTGCAACCTAGTCGGTCGGTGAGTGTTCATGGACCGACTAACGATAAACAGTAACTTAGGTGAAATCTACTGACAGAAACTAGTCGGTCTGAGAGCAAGTTCTGACCGACTAGTTTCACATCTAGTCGGTCGTTAATTGTTCTTAGACCGACTAAAAGTAAACAGTAACTCCTGAGAAATTAACAAAGCCAACTAGTCGGTCCATGTAGGTTTGCCGACCGACTAAATCGTCATCTAGTCGGTCGGTTCCCCTTCATGACCGGCTAACGTGCACGAAAAGTTCCGAAATGGAGCGCGAAGCTCCGGGATCGATTCCTAAGACTCCTAGGCTTGATCTAACAATAAGGTATGACCGATGAAGCCCGTCACGAATGACTTACTCCGAAATCGAAGATTCTAAAGAAGAAGCTAGAAAATCACGACGAAACGATCGAAAATGAAAGCCACGGAGACGAAAACCACACATAAGGAGAAAATCCACCAAAACATATATATATAATATAATAAATCCAAATATAAGAAAACCAGTCGTTACATCCTCCCCAACTTAAGAAAAATTCCGTCCTCGGAATTTCCCAACACTCACGTGTCCGGAAACAAAAGTGGGTAGCGCTCTCGCATCTCATCCTCATTCTCCCAAGTTGACTCTCCAGGCGAGCTATGTCGCCACATCTCCCTCACAAGGTTGACAACCTTGTTCCGAAGTGACTTCTGACGCCTGTCCAGAATCTGCACTGGCTGCTGGTCATACGTCATATCAGGGCGAACGGTAATCTCCGAGAAATCCACAGCATGAGATGGATCGCTAATGTATCGACGAAGCTGTGACACATGGAAAACATTGTGAACTCCCTCCAAAGATGGTGGCAAGGCTAAGCGGTAGGCTACCTCGCCAACTTTCTCCAGAATTTCAAACGGTCCAATGTATCGCGGGCTCAACTTCCCTCACTTCCCAAAGCGAATCACACCACGATTCGTGGAAATCTTCAAGAACACATGGTCGCCCGGCTGAAACTCCAAAGGACGACGTTTAGCATCCGCCCAATGCTTAAAACGGTCATGAGCAATCCTCAACCTCTCCCGAATGTTCCTGACAATATCCACGGCCTCCACAATCATCTCAGGTCCCAACAGCTCCCGATCGCCAACGTCATCCCAACTCAATGGCGATCGACATTTCCTCCCATAAAGAGCAGCGAAGGGCGCCATGCCAATACTTGCCTGGAAGCTGTTGTTGTAAGAAAACTCTACCAGATGTAGATGGTCCTCCCACGAACCCTTGAAATCCAACATGCACGCTCTCAGCATGTCCTCCAAGATCTGAATCGTCCTCTCGGACTGGCCATCCGTCTGCGGATGATACGCCGTGCTGAAACTCAGACGCGTACCCAAACTCTTCTGCAAACTCTGCCAGAACTGAGATGTGAACCTCGTGTCTCTGTCTGACACGGTGCTTACGGGGACTCCGTTAAGTCGTACGATCTCCTCCATATATCTCCTCGCTAGCGCCTCAGTGGACTGTCCCACTCGGAATGGAATAAAGTGCGAGGATTTGGTCAATCGATCTACGATCACCCAAATCGCGTCATCCCGCTTCGGACTTCAAGGTAGTCCAGTCACAAAATCCATAGTGATGTGTTGCCACTTCCACTCCGGAATCGGAAGCGGTTGTAGCAACCCTGCCGTACGCTGATGCTCCGCCTTCACTTGCTGGCAAACCAAGCACTTGGCCACATTCCGAGCCACGCTCCTCTTCATGCCATGCCACCAATAGTTCAGACGAAGATCCTTGTACATCTTGGTCCCACCAGGATGCACAGAATACGGCAAACTATGTGCCTCCACCATCAACTCCTCTCTAATATCCCCAGCTGGCACACACAACCTGGCTCCAAACCTCAGCGAGCCATCCTCATGAATCAAAAAGTCAGTCCGTAGACCGGCTTCCAGCTGCTCCCGAATCTTCACCAGCTTCGGATCCTAAGCCTGGCTAGCCTTGATCCGATCCACAATCGTCGACTGTATCTGCATACACATCAACGAAGAAGCCTCCACAGGAAGAACAATCTCCACACCAGACTCACAAAAATCCTGCTGCAATCTCCACTGCGAGGTCAAAATCATCACTGCTGGAAGCCTACTCAGCGCATCAGGAACCACATTCACCTTGCCAGGGTGATACTGCAAATCAATCTCATAATCCGCCATGAGCTCCAACCATCGACACTGTCGCATGTTGAGCTCCTTTTGAGTGAAAATATACTTCAAGCTTTTGTGATCGGTGAAGATCTTCACTTTCTCACTCAGCAGGAAGTGCCTCCAAATCTTAAGAGCAAACACAACAGCAGCCAACTCCAAATCATGCGTTGGGTAATTCTTCTCGTGAACCTTGAGCTGACGAGATGCATACGCCACAACATGCCCGTGCTGATGCAACACACAACCGATACCTTTGACAGAAGCATCGCAAAAGATCTCGAATCCACTGCTGCGATCAGGCACAACAAGAATAGGGGCAGGCGTCAATCTCTCCCTCAGAACACCAAAGGCATTCTCACAATCACCCGACCAAACAAAAGGTACATCCTTCCGTGTCAATCTGGTCATCGGCTCGGCAATACGGGAAAAGTCCTTAATGAAGCGCCGATAGTAACCAGCAAGCCCAAGGAAACACCGGATCTCAGACGCTGACTGCGGAACATGCCACTCTCTGATGGCCCTGATCTTCTCGGGATCCACTGAAATACCATCTCCAGTCACCACATGCCCGAGAAAAGCAACTCTGTTCAGCCAAAACTCACACTTCAAAAACTTAGCATACAGCCGATGCTTCCTCAAAATCTCCAACACCGTCCTCAAGTGCGATGCATGCTCCTCCTCCGACTTAGAATAGATCAGAATGTCGTCAATAAAGATAATGAAAAACTTATCCAATAAGTCGTAGAAAATAAGGTTCATCAGATTCATGAAAACTGCGGGTGCGTTGGTTACACCGAAAGGCATAACCACAAACTCGTAGTGTCCATACTTCGTCCTTAACGCTGTCTTCAGAACATCGTCCTTCTTCACCTTCAACTGATGATAACCACTCCTCATATCCAACTTCGAAAACACCCTCGAACCTCCAAGCTGATCAAAAATAGCATCGATGCGAGGCAACGTGTATTTATTCTTGATGGTCACCGCATTCAAATCCCGATAGTCCACGCACATGCGACGCGAACCATCCTTTTTCTTCACCAGCAGCACCGGTGCTCCCCACAGAGACACACTAGGATTGATATAACCCTTCCGCAAAAGCTCACCAGCTGCTTCCGCAACTCCTCTAGCTCAGCGGGTGCCATACGATAAGGCGCCTTCGAAATCAGCTGCGCTCCCGGAACAAGATCAATAGAAAATTCTAGAGCTCTATCAGGTGGCAAACCAGATATCTCCTCGGGGAAGACGTCATCAAAATCTCGCACCACAGCTGGCCTCTCCAACTCCATCTGCATAGCCACAATCTCCACCGGCCTGGCCCGAAATCTGACAGGACCAAGCGAGCTGCTACCATGGCTGAACTCAAATACTGGATGTCCGGGAATCTCGAACACCACCTTCTTCCTCCGACAGTCGATCGTAGCATAAAAGCTCGCAAGCCAATCCATCCCAAGGACCGCATCATAGTTGATGATGTCGTGAACAATGAAATCAGCGTAAAGATCATGTCCACAGACCACCAACGAGCAAGAATTGCAACCAAGATGCACCGAGACCACGCCATTCCCTGTAACGATATTCCAACTCTTGGAAAGAGGGGACGTCGACAAGGAATGCTTCTCCACGAAGCTCCGAGAAATAATGCACATCGATGCACCAGAGTCAAAGAGGACTCGTGCAGGAAATGTGCACACCAAAATCACACCTACAAACAGTCTAACAATCAAGCCCTAGTCTAGCAACAATCATATGCAAGCAATCAACATAATCTAACAATCAAACATAACTAAGGAAGAAACAGCTAGGAGGGAAGTTACCTGTGATAACCTCATCCATGGCCATGCTCTCCTCCTCAGTCATCAGAAAAGCCTGCCCTCTCGGCAGAACAGCCTGCTGAAAGGCCTGTCTCTGTGGAACAAGGGGTGCTCCGCGTCCAGCAGGAATAGACGCTTGCTGCTGCAACGGCTGTGCTGCAACAGGTGCCCTCTGCAGCTGATTCGCATTCCGACAATCCTTCGCGACATGAGAAGCATCACCACAAACCAAACACTGGCCCAGAAACTTCCTACACTGATCCTTGATGTGGCCAGGCTTGCCGCAGAAATGGTAAGTCTTATGAATAGGCCCTCCTGGCCTCTTGAACTGAGCTGGCTGATTAGGCTTGAAACCAGGTCTAACCACCGCTCTGGCCTGCTCCATAGGCCTCTTCCCAGCACCAGAAACATGTCCTCTCCTCTGACTCAGGTTCAGCTCCTGCCTCCTTGCAGCGACCAGAACCTTCTGATAAGAGTCCAGATCAGATGAAGACACAAAACTCTGAAGCTCCAAAGCAAGTCCCTGTAGGAACCTCTGAGCCCTCTCATCAGCATCCTGCACCATCTTCGGTGCAACCAACTCAGCCTAGTGAACTCTTGGTGGTACAGGTCCACCGTCAAGCTCCCTTGCTTCAGATCAATAAAGCGCTGCAGCATCTCCTTCCTAGCAGCCTTCGGGAAGAACTCCTCATCAAACCTGGACTTAAAGGTAGTCCAAGCTATCGGCTCCACCAACATCTTTTCTTCCGCATCCCACCAGTTCCGAGCGTTATCCTTGAGTTGCCTCTTCGCCAAATCAACCCATCCAGCCGGGGTGATCTTGGCCATCTTCAAGTTATCCTCAATGTTTTGAATCCACTCATCGGCAGCCAGAGGACCCTCAGACCCATCAAAATATGCGGGACCCAGCTCCTGAAATTGCTTCGCTCCCGGCTCGGAGCGAGGGGCATCCTGGATTGCCCGACCAGCTCGAGCAAGTGGAGCGTTCTGGACTTGCAGGAGCATGCCCTGCTGCACTTGCATCATCTGAAGCATCATCTGCATCATCTCTCCATTGGTGGGTTCCCGCTCAGGCTCCTCGTCATGAGGGGGCGCACCACTACCTCCACCTCGGGTGAATCGCCTTCCTGCCATCTAATGACACAGAAAACGAAGCAGATTAGACTCATAGCTTATGACTCGGATGTCGAACTTAGTTTATTGGACATTCTAATATTATTATCGTCATTCCAATAATCGCAGTTACAGAAGAGGACCTGCATGGGCCACCAACAAAACCTGTCACGACCCGCTTCCCTAAAATGGAGGCGAGACGTGAAAAGGTCCGCACGAGAGTGGAGCTGTGAAGCCCCAAACCATATAAGCGTCAATAAAACATAAGCAGGTCCCTGTAACCACAGACGGAACAACAATAATAACACAAGGAGAGACAGAAATAAGATCTCAAATCTCAGAAATTGTCCAACAAGAAAATTAAGTTCAACATACAGAAAAGCCACCAGGCTAAAAGAAAGAGTCTAAAGGCCCAGAACAAGACCAACAAGGACAAACATAACAAAGTATAGGTGCCACGCACCGACAACGAAACAGCAGTCTAAAACAAAAGGGGAAAGCTCAACGAAGACACTAGGACTGGTCCCCAGTGTCCACGTACTCCTCGCCAAATACAGGCTCGGGCTCGGCGTCAGCAAACACATCGTCCTCAATAATGTACTCAGGCTCAGAATCTAACATGTGTCACCCAAAAGAGTACAGGGGCACATGTCAGCAAGTCTAAAATACTTGGGCAAGGAAAATGAAAGTAAGGCAAACTAACAACCTAGCAGTTATAGTATGCATGACATGGCAGTTAATAATATGAGTGCACAAGTAAGACATGGTGAACATTAAGTACAAGAGAACAATTTATCAGGACAAGTCAAGAGTAGCCAAGCTACTAACAATCTCAATCTTTTCACTAGTCACGTTTCAAGTTGTTTGTAGATGTTTACGCCTTACAGCTGAACGGTTTGGCATTCACGCTGATTGGCCTCTTAACACTACCCCAGAACCCAGAGTTTACGCCTTACTACTGCAGTTGCTGATCGGGCAGACTCCCAGTTGATTGGCCGCTTAACTCTTACCCCAATACCCACATGTGAACGAGCCAGGGTCCCTGCACACGAGCTCAGTAAATGAGCCAGGGTTGCCCCGCACAAGAGCGCGTTTCCTGGATCACAACCAAGAGCGTATTCCATTTGGCATATGGGTGCACCTAGCCTCAATCATTTCACAAGATGTAGCGAAGCTACGCAATCACAGAAACACTTAAAGAATGCAATGACATGACAATTAATTTGCGTACCGTTAATGGAAATTAAACATGACATGGTAGTTGTGCAACATGATTAATGTCGGATCTAGCTTCGTTGTCAAGCTAGTTCCTAAAATTGCGCCTAGGCGAGTATCATTTCGTCGCCTAGTCTCTTTTACGCCTACAACAAGCAAATGGCCTAAGACATGGCCTAAACCCTAAGTGGCAAGTTTCACTTGCCTAGCACCGAGGATGACGATCAACGAGGGTTCGTCCCACGGACGCTAATCTATGGGGAAGTCGCTGTTATGGAGAAACAATCATCAAAACAACATTCATTTCATTAGGGTTTTACAAAAACACAACGGGTTATGAAAACATTAAGAGATCGATTTATTACCGTATTGGAAGCGGAAAAATGATGCCGAGCAAGCACGGCAACGAAAGAAACGATCCGGGGAACCTAGGGTTCAGATCTGGAATGGATGGGGAAAAATCTGGAGAAATGGGGTTTTGGGGATTTTTGGGGGTGGAGATGGCCTAAGGCATGGTGGTTGGTCAAAATGGAGAGGGGGAGAAGCTCTTGATGAAGGAAGAAGGTTAGGGGAAGGTTGGGGAAGATTAGAGGTCAAGGGGGAAGGAAAGAAGCCAGGAGAAGAGAAAGAAAGAAAAGAAACGAAGTGGTGTATTTATAGAAAACGACTTGGCGGCTGCCCAGAAATTAGGGTTTCGACACTGATTAGTCGGTCAAAGAAGGTTGGCTGACCGACTAGTTTAGCAACTAGTCGGTCGGTCGATTAACTGTGACCGACTAACACCAAGCAGCGAAAGTAAGGAAAAACCTGGGTAATGAATTAGTCGGTCTGTGAAGGCCCGTCGACCGACTAGTTTGCAACCTAGTCAGTCGGTGAGTGTTCATGGACCGACTAACGATAAACAGTAACTTAGGTGAAATCTACTGACAGAAACTAGTCGGTCTGAGAGCAAGTTCTGACCGACTAGTTTCACATCTAGTCGGTCGTTAATTGTTCTTAGACCGACTAAAAGTAAACAGTAACTCCTGAGAAATTAACAAAGCCAACTAGTCGGTCCATGTAGGTTTGCCGCCGACTAAATCGTCATCTAGTCGGCCGGTTCCCCTTCATGTACCGGCTAACGTGCACAAAAAGTTCCGAAATGGAGCGCGAAGCTCCGGGATCGATTCCTAAGACTCCTAGGCTTGATCTAACAATAAGGTATGACCAATATGAAGCCCGTCACGAATGACTTACTCTGAAATCGACGATTCTAAAGAAGAAGCTAGAAAATCACGACGAAACGATCGAAAATGAAAGCCACAGAGACGAAAACCACACATAAGGAGAAAATCCACCAAAACATTTATATATAATATAATAAATCCAAATACAATAAAACCAGTCGTTACACTAATGGAGCGATATTTGGGGCACCCAACTAATCGGCCCAAAATTACACCCAGAACGATGTCGTCTTACCGCAAGCGCAGAGTACAGCGACGAGCAGGTATCGAACACGGGGAGGTGGTGCCACACTACCTATCTACTTCTAGGTTGAGTTAGACTTGCGAATTTTATTGGTGGATGTGCATTGTGGAGTGTTCTAGTGGTGATGGATGCGAACGTCGTGTCATTCGATGTTGCAAACTAACTCCACACAAAGAAAGAAACAAAACAATGAGAAAACAAGTGAGAGACAAGTACTAGGGTATCGGTATCTCCACTACTATTTCGGGCAAAGAAATAAGACCATTACCTTGACATTGATTCATCCGACGAGTCGATCATATGTTGTGTGGGCTCTTTACAGGTGCCACCATCATGGATCACAGTGTAAACAATATAAAGGTGTAACGAATACTAAGGTTGGTGCCACTATCGTGGATAATCATACCTAAAGGACGATGTTACTACTCTATTCAGATGCGTGGAGACTTCTCAGGACTAGTGCCACTATCGTGGATCATTGTGTCCATCGAATTCCCAACACCCTCGTGGGTAATCGACCAGAACATGGCTCTACGAACTTATAAATTTCTAGCTTCGTAGTAGCGGTGCCAATATATTGGATCACCACGCTACAATCTAGATCCGGTGTGGTAAGGCCAAAAATGACCGAAACAATCAAGATGTTGACGTGGATCCTTTGTTGCTGAGTCGGAGCTTCGTCAGTCGGTTGAGTGGTATCCTAGGTTGGAGGAACCCAGGTCGTGCTAGATTGTAGTTGACTTGCATCGACCCTCGAACGGATCGAGTGTCAGTCAATTGGTGTTGGGAAGCTCAGGTGCGACCCTCTCATAGGATCGGCGTTCGATGATCTGCACCACAAGGAATCGTCATGGGGGTAGGATCTGGGTCCCGACCCAAATCCCCTCCGATGCTTAAGTTAGAATGAAACTTGAGAGAAGGAGGGAGCTTGGAGCAGCTGAGATCGATCCGCGAAGGCTCGTCCCAGGTCTAGCATCACAAGCTCTTTTGTGGAAGGAATATAAGATAAAGTATGTAGACTCATAGTATCAGATCTCGTACCTCCTCTATTATGTCTGTCTTCATGTATTTAAAGACCTTCAGGGTCTCTTCAGTGACGTTGGGAGGATAATGGTCACCAATTATGGTGCCATGATCATCCCCCTTTAATAGGGGTAACTGTAGCCCACGTCCCCGCTATTTATGAGCTCACCTTAAATCCCACGTTCGATTGGTGGGAGTGCAACAGGCGACTGGTATGTGGGCCTTGACTGAGTCTGTTTCAGGCTTCTCTCGTGGGCTCTATGGGCTTTAGTCGCTCGTCAAACGAGTCCCTTCGAGTGCCAGCCCAATGGCTAAATAGGTGCCAATATCTTAGATCGCATCCTCTAGCAAGGATAAAGCCCTATGCAATAGGGTTCAACCTAGTTCTAGCATGCAATTCTACTCAAGCATAGCAAATACGATATAACAATCAAGAACAACCATTGCATGCATTATAAAGATATTCAATAACTTCAATTCACAAGAAAAGATAGAAAGAACTTAGTTCGATAATAGGTGATGAGATCGCCAACGAGAATTCCAATATACAAAGCTTCATGAAAGAGGGGGCCAAGGCGTAGCCTAACCTCTGAAAATCTCTCCTAAAAGTCTTAGAAAGTGTTTTGAAACAATTCTAGAACTCCCAAAAGATGGCTACAAAACCCCATTAAATAGGACCCCTAAACCATAGCCACACTAATGGTCGAAACCCTGAAAACCGAGTTGACTCGGTCGAGTAGAAGTTGACTCGACCGAGTCAACTTTGGCAGAACAGAATTCAGCACTGCCCCTTTGACTTGCGAAATTTCTATAGAATTCATCCAACTTCCAATTGATACATTCTTGGTGGATTTAGACCCGTCATAAAGTCTACTATCCAGGAAAAATATCAGAAAAATATGTGGCTCACTTGAATGACAACAGATCTTCAAAGAGTGAGGGACTGTTCTGAAATCTGGGTGTTTCACCTCACTCGACTGAGTGCGGTTGCACTCGGTCCGAGTGGCTTTCTGCTCATCCGAGTAGCCTTCGTTCTCGATCTGAAGTAAAGTGTCACTCGACCGAGTCACCTTGGCACTTGATCATGCGAACATTTCTGCTCGGTCGAGATGCAGAGGCTGTAGAAGCCTTGAAAATGTCATTCTGTCTCTTAATTAGCTCGGTCGAGTAGCAAGGCTACTCGATTGAGTGGCTTCAAGCTCGAACAGCTGCTAAGTCCTTCTCCCCTTCCTTTGTGATTATACCCACTCAGACCGGGTGGCAAGTCCACTTGGTCCGAGTGAACTGGGAATGCTGAAAATGGGGGCTGCTTGCTTCTCTTTCTCTTTTTTATTTGTTCTTCTTCTTTGGCCTTCTTCTTGGGCACATTAAGTATGTCATCATGAGTTTTCTTGGTGCTCCCGCCTCGTCGATTTTCCCCTTGACTCCAAATTTCTCCAATATCTCTCCAAATCCCTGAATACAACAAAACTCTCTCAAAGTCAAATAATTCCACATAGTTGTATAAAACGTATAAAATGGGGAAATGGAGGGTGAACTGCATCATAATGATATGCGACTAATCATGCAAAATAGGAGCATATCAAAATCCCCCAAGCTTACCTCTTACTCGTCCATGAGGAAGACTAATAAGAAGTTCACCGGGAGACAAAAATAATAAAATAAAAGTGTCAAAGAAGAGAATTGACAATATCATTTCCTCATCTTATGTAGCACACACAATATCAACTAAGCAATAAAATAGCATGCACATCCACACTTAGCATTCTAGTCTAGCATCATGCATATATCATGGATTTTCAATGAAGTATAGAGAACTCAACATCAATATCAAATTAGAGAAGAAATCCTATCATAGCCTACCATACAATATACTCAATCCATAAAATTTAAGTTCAACCTCCACAACGGATTCTCTATCCAGTATAAATGTATCATGATCAAATACCAAGCATGCCAGATATAAATTTGTTGCTCATGATATGAAATAGTGAATTCAATTGAAGTTAGGAAGTCAGCACACTAGACTTTTTCACGAATCCTAGGAAAACTTCAACTTTGCCCATGTCTTTATTCTAAATAGAAATGGAGATATAAATATGGAATTTTTGTGTTTTTTATATCTTTTGGTTATTTTATTTTATTTTTTTCTTTTTGTCTTACAAACTTGCGTAAACGCAATGGAGTGCAAGAAGCGGTCTATTCATCCCAGATCAGGCGATCTTAGGGCATCGGGTTACAAGGAACCCCCAATGACCTTTATTTAGGATACTTGTTTGATTTTTATATTTTTGTCTTTGGGATTTTTGCAAACTCATGTAAACGCGATGGAATGCATAGATGGTCTTTGACCATTTATTTGGTTATAGACAAAAGAAAAGGAAAAGCATAGAATTTAGACATGGGCTCGGTATCAGAGGTCATACTCATCAATACTAAAGCTTCATGGGTTATCCTATTTCTCTTGAATCAAACACATTCATGAAACGTACTTAGTTATCACTCAAATCATGCAAACAATTCATCCATTTTCATGTTTAATTCATGCAAATCTTTTTAACTTTTTCGAGAATATATATTGTGGAAAATGAAATTAACTATGGAAAAGCATATTGAGCGGGCAATCTAATCAAGGAAATAACTCTAAATCAATCAGCTCAAGTTCAAAATAAAATCCATCATATAAATATTAAAATGAAGCATATAAGACCGTGAAAAATACCACGTGAGAGTGTAACGAATATCTCAGCAGAGTGTGCATAGCTTCAAAGTGCAATCATGGGAAAATCATTTCTAGTCTAAACAGACAAAAGAAAAGAAAGAAAAGAAAAACAAGCACACAATATGATGCATGAACACGCCCATAAAAGGAAAACAAGATGGAAAAATCGAAAAATTGATGCAAAAATTTTGAAAAATTCTAAAGATACTAGAAAATAAAGTGAAAATGCAACTAATGCAACTAGATGGTATGGAAATGCACTCTCCCAAGCTTAAACTATACATTTTCCTCAATGTGATCATAATAAAGAATAATGAAGGACAACGATGAAAATATAGGAGGTGAATGGAAAATGATGACATGGATGACATGAAATCCTAATGCAACTACATGCACATGCAATGATGCATAAGAGCGCCTTCCCTTAAGCTAAACCAAATAATCTTATCCATTGACTCGATCAATAAAATCACGACTTTGCTAAGCGTGCTCAAGTCAAACGAATAAGAAAGTATGTTTATCATGAAAAAAGTGGTCGATGGGTTGTGAGCAAAAAAGGGTGAAACATATATAAATGTGAAGAAGATGGCAATCAATAGCATATAATGGGTTTTGGGGTGCACATGATTTTTGTTGTCGATATATGAGGTTGTTTTTATTCAAGATATCTAAACAAAAAAAGCAATAAACCTATACGATCCTCTCGCTGTCGAGAGGAATCGAGATTATTGAAAGCAATAAAAGCTACACGACGGATATACTACTGGATTGATACCACCTGTTTCAAAAGGCAGATCCAGTATCTTTGTTGGTGCAGGCAGCTGCTCCAATTGCTCCTTCCGTGGCTCCGCCAAGTACGTGTCTCCACAGGCTCCATCAATTTCCAGCAATGCAACTCTCCGCATCTCTCCAAGGACTACACATGTACCCTGCAAGAGAGAAGCCGCACTAACCTGATGTGGCTAATTCTTCCCCGAAATAACTGTATCCCAAAGAGGGTCATCAATATTAATATTTAAAATAAGGATGGTTGACAACACTTCCCTGGAAATAAATCTCCACTCTCGTGCATCACGTCGATCAACTCCTCGTTGTTTATCTCAGGTTCTTTAGGAAATGCTTCATGGTCCTCTTCAGGCCCTCCTATCATCGACGCATCCCAATACACCTCCTGATCATAGACATATGCATCCATGAGTGCCGCTCTCCTCCTCGTATATGTCCCATTGTGCCTCTTGATCATATGTATGTGTATCCTGAATGTGAGCCATAAGCTCAATGATATGGTCCTCAGCATCAGTGGAAGGGTGAGATGGCTGCGAAAGCCCTAATGGGGGAGGGTAGTGCTGGAGATCCTCATGAATAATTGTGTCCTCGTCCCAATGCACTACCTCCTCGGTGAAAATATCTGGCTCTGTGTGTAAGGCCTCCTCAAAAGCATGCTCCGACCCCGTAGGCTTGTGTGTCAGGTTGGGGGACAAGCGGGATGCTAAAGTATCCTTGGGCTCTCCAGGTATGGAAGTAGATGTGTCAACCTTGGATGCGTCGTATTTGTCATCCTGCTCGAGGTATATAACATCAATGTCTTCTCCCTCTGAATCCTCTTCGTCCTTCCACTCATCGTATGAACTAGCTGTATCGGTGGGTGGAGGAGCGGTGACGGTGCATCCCAGCTCTACAGTGAAACCTCTTGAGTGTCTCATCACAGTTCTTTCATTAGTTCCTAGTATAGTTGTCTCCTCAGGGGTGGGGGAATCAATGTCCTCGGACTCTCCCTCGGTATGGAAGAGTCCTGCTCTTGTTGCAATTGATTAACTGCCTCATTCAGTTTATCATAAGTTTCCTTCCATTCAACTGAAAATGTTGACATGCTCTCCTCCATCTGTGTGAGTGCCAAATTGATAGGCTGGTCAGGACTCAAGAGACAGATGCGACTTCTGTAGGGCATGTGTCCCTACATGTCACAAGACTTGTAGTAGGCATAACACTCTGAATATTGATCATAACCTTCCATCTGATAGTATGGGTCATGTGGATAATAAACGTATTCTTCCATTGGAGCCTCATACTGTGTAGAGTAATCATTGCATGAATAATCCCAATGTTGCCCCATTGTACCTGAATAGTCAAAAACTAACAACCTAGAAAAGATATCAGTGGTACAAGAGGCTAGAAATAATGATAAAGCAGGTGGCGGGGAAATGCCTCTTTATTTATTTTTATAAAAAAAATTCAATTGTTTTAATTTTAATTTTAATTTTTCGAAGTTTAACAACCTAATTGTGATAAATAGATAATATGGTGGTACACCTCCCCGACAACGGCGCCAAAAACTTGATCGCCCTAGAATTACACATATAACGATGTCATCTTACCGCAAGCACACGGTACAACGGCGAGCGGGTATCGAACACGAGGAGGCGGTGCCACACTACCTATCTACTCCTAGGTTGACTTGTGAATTTTATTGGTGGATGTGGATTGTGGAGTGTCGTAATGGTGATGGATGCGAGCATCGTGTCACTCGATGTTTCAAACAGACTCCACACAAAGAAAGAAACAAAACAATGGGAAAACAAGTGAGAGACAAGTACTAGGGTGTTAGTATCTCCACTACTGATTCGGGCTAAGAAATAAGATCATACATACCTAGACATTGATTTGTCCGACGAGTCGATCAAATGTTGTGTGGGCTCTTTACGGGTGCCACCATTGTGGATCACCGTGTAAGCGATATAAAGGTGTAACAAAGACTAAGGTTGGTGCCACTATCGTGGATCACCGCATTTAGAGGACGATGTTACAACTCTACTCGGATGTATGTGGACTTCTCAGGACTAGTGCCACTATCGTGGATCAACGTGTTCATCGAATTCCTAACACCCCCCGTGGGTAATCGACCACAACATAGCTCTTTGGACTTATCAATTTCTAGCTACGTAGTAGCGATGCCAATATCTTGGATCACCACGCTACATTTAGATCCGGTGCTAATATCTTGGATCGCATCCTCTAGCAATGATAAAGCCCTAGGCAGTAGGGTTCAACCTAGCCCTAGCATGCAAATCTACTCAAGCATAGCAAATAAGATATAACAATCAAGAACAACCATTGCATGCATAATAAAGATATTCAATAACTTCACTTCACAAGAAAAGATAGAAAGAACTTAGCTTCGATAATAGGAGAAGAGATCGCCAACGAGAATTCCAATTTACAAAGCTTCAAGAAATATGGGGACAAGGCGTAGCCTAACCTCAGAAACTATGCCCAAAAAAGTCTTAGAAAAGTGTTTTGAAATAATTCGAGAACTCCCAAAATATGGCTACAAAACCCCTTTAAATAGGACCCCTAAACCCTAGCCATGCTAATGGGTCGAAAATTTTAAAACCGAGTTGACTCGGTCGAGTAGAAGTTGACTCGACCGAGTCAACTTTGGCAAAACAGAATTCAGCACTGCCCCTTCGACTTACGGAATTTCTGTAGAATCCATCCGACCTTCGATTGATGAATTATTGGTAGTGTTGGAACCGTCCTAAAGTATATTATCCATGAAAAATATCAGAAAAATACTTTGCTTACTTGAATGATAGCAGATTTTCAAAGAGTGAGAGGCTGTCCTGAAATCTGGGCGTTTCACCTCACTCGACTGAGTGCGGTTGCACTCGGTCTGAGTGGCTTTCGTGCTCATCCGAGTAGCCTTTCTTTTCGATCTGAAGTAAAGGGTCACTCGACCGAGTCACCTTGGCACTCAGTGAGTGGATGTTTCTGCTCGGTCGAGCTATAGAGGCTGCAGAAGTCTTGAAAATGTTGTTCTGTCTCTTAATTAGCTCGACCGAGTAACAAGGCTATTCGGTCAAGTGGATTCAAGATCGGATAGCCGCTAAGTCCTTCTCCCCTTCCTTTGCACCTATACCCACTCTGACCGAGTGGCAAGTCCACTCGGTCCGAGTGATCTGGGAATGCTGAAAATGGGGGCTACTTGCTTCTCTTTCTCTTTTTCTTTGTTCTTCTTCTTTGGCCTTCTTCTTGGGCACCATAAGTAAGTCATCATGAGTTTTCTTGGTGCTCCTGCATCGCCGATCATCTTCTTGACTCCAAATTGCTCCAATATTGCTTCAAATCCCTGAAATACAACAAAACGCTCTCAAAGTCAAATAGTTCCAAATAGTTGTATAAAAGCATATAAAATAGGGAAATGATGTGTGAAATGCATCATAACGATATGCGACTAATCCTGTAAAATAGGATCATATCACCAACCCACACAAATAAGATACACTAGGGTTCAACGTTGCCCTTGGCAAGAAAATCTACTCACTAAGCATGAGGATAATCAACAAACAAATCAAAGAGAAATGCATCACAAATAGCAAATGAAAGGATTAAGAACAATATTCATAAAAAGAGATAAGAATCAAACTTCAATACATAGATAAGAGAATAAAAATCTTACAAAATCCCCTAAAATGGGAAGTAAAACCTAAAAGCTCTCTATCTCTCACAAATCCATTTTTATAAACCCCAAGAAACCTAATATATTTCATGTTCAAACCCCGCAAAAATAAAAGGTGCACAGCTGTGTCGCTAATCAACATGGCCGTGCCACCGCCAGGTAGACCTAGGTCATCTAAGTCGTGATATATGCATGGTCATGCAACAAAGATGCACGAGTCACCAATTCAGTAGCTCCAGTAGTGACGTGCGTTTATATTTTATATATTCACGCACGTCTTCTCCGTAATTTCCCGTCGTTTTTTGTTGTTTCGAATCCGTTCCTTTATGTTTTTAGTTCCTTTTTA